>CM046455.1:55584798-56184798 GCA_025506515.1 Flaveria trinervia
ACCATATCCTTGACACATTCTTTTTTGAAAAGGGTATTACAAGACAATTTAGTGCTCCAGGACTCCTCAGCAAAACGGTGTGGCTGAGAGGAGAAACAGGACACTGATTGAAGCTGCAAGAACCATGTTGTCTGATTCTAAATTACCCATCACCTTCTGGGCAGAGGCAGGCAACACTGCTTGCTATGTGCAGAACAGAGTTTTAGTAGTTAAGATTCATGGCAAAACTCCTTATGAACTTTGGCACAAGAGAAGACCTTTCATTGGTTTTCTCAGGTCATTTGGATGTCCTTGCACCATTTTGAATACCAAAGATCAAATTGCCAAGTTTGCTGAGAAATCAGATGATGGACACTTTATTGGATACTCTTCCCAAGCTAAGGCTTATAGAGTGTACAATCTCAGAACTAGAATTATTGAGGAGTCAGCCAATGTGACTTTCAATGAACACACCCTTGTGTTACTGGTTCTGGTCCGGATTGGTTGTTTGATCTTGATTTGGTTACCAACTGTTTTAACAAATCTTGTGAGAATGTTTCAGGATCTGTAGAAAATTTGAATACAGATGATTCTGATCCAAGATTTGAGGTAGGAAGATCTCAAGACATATATCTTCAGCTCCAGTTGGAACCACTTCTGCAAATGAGGTTTCTATCAGCCCAACAATGACAAATTCAGCTGATACATCTGGTATGCCTTCAAATTCCAGCTCAGAGGCTGTACAACCAGATAAGAACACCTCAACTGTGGAAGACAACAATGGTGATGGTGACAGTGGCCAAGAATTTCTTGATGCCACTAACCACACCATAGATGAGAACATCAATGATGTCACACACTGCTTGGATCAAGTTTCACTTGAAAAGTGTGCTGATGTGGTAGGAGAAACATCTATGCCAGATCAAAAAATTTCAAATTTAGATCTTTCTCAACAACTTGCTATGATCCCTCAGCTTAGGATCCACAAGTCTCACCCTACCACAAACATCACTGGAGATGTTGTCTCTAGGGTAAAGATAAGAGGACAAACCCATGAAGAAATGTTTGTATTCACTCTTGTTTCTATCCCAGATAGAGCCAAAGAAAGTTGATGAAGCTCTAAAGGATGGAAGTTGGTTGAAGCTATGCAACAAGAGCTGCTTCAATTCAAAAGGCAGAAAGTTTGGAACCTTTCTCTTCCTTTTGGGAAGACTACCATTGGAACCAAATGGGTGTTTAGGAACAAGAAAGATGATAGAGGCATCATCATCAAGAACAAAGCTAGACTGGTTGTTCAAGGATACACACAAGAAGAAGGATTGACTACACTGATGTCTTTGCTCTAGTGGCAAGATTAGAAGCTGTTAGGATATTCCTGGCATTTGCTGCATCCAAGAACTTCAAGGTTTTTCAACTTGATGTGAAGTGTGCCTTCTTGTATGGAGTGATAGATGAGAGGTTTATGTCAAACACCACCTGGTTTTGTAGATCTGATCATCCTGATTATGTCTGCAAGCTTGACAAAGCTCTCTATAGCTGCATTAGGCACCCAGGAAGTGGTATGAGACACTGTCTGAGTATCTCTGTAAACATGGATACATGATGGGTACTATAGATGGAACTCTTTTCATCAAAGGACAAGGAAAAGACATATTGGCTAGTTCAAGTATATGTGTATGACATCATCTTTGGTTCAACTAATCCAAAGCTCTGCAAAGACTTTAAGAAGCTGATGAAAGACAGATTTGAAATGAGTGCCATGGGGGAACTCAATTTCTTTCTGGGAATTCAAGTGAAGCAAGTTGAAGATGGCATCTTGATAAGTCAGTCAAAGTATGTTCAGGACATACTCAAGAGGTTTAATATAATGACTGTAAGATTGCTAAGACACCCATAGCCGAAACCACTCTCTTGGTCCTGATCTTGAGGGGGAGTGTGTAGATGAGCATTTATACAGGGTTATGATTGGGTCTCTTATGTATCTTACTGCTAGCAGGCCTGATATCATATTTGCTATATGTATTTGTGCAAGACACAAGACAACCCTAAGATGTCTCACCTTATCACTATCAAGGGATTCTAAGATACCTCAAGGGTGCATCAACACTTGGCCTACCCAAGAATTCTGACTTCAATCTGTATCCCTATACAGATAGTGATTATGGTGGTTGCAACATGACTGCAAAGTCTACATCTAGGGGATGTCAATTCTTGGTGGAAGGGTTGTCTCATGGCAATGCAAAAAACAATCCTGTGTCTCTGCATGAACTGTTGAAGCTGAATACATTGCTGCTACAAGCTGCTATGCTCAAGTACTTTGGATTCAAAATCAGATGCTGGACTATGGGTTAAACTTCAAGGAGACTCCCATTCACATAGACAACAACAGTGCTATCTCAATCACAGAGAACCCTATGCAGCACTCAAGGACAAAGCACATCAATATCAGGTATCATTTAAAAGAGATAACTATGAAAATGGATTAATTAAACTAGTCAAGGTTCACACAGATGAACAATATGCTGATCTGTTTACAAAGGCTTTTGATGAAAGAGATTTAAATATCTATATTAGCTATTGGGATGATAAACTTTGAGTAAGCTTTTCTTAAAACTAATTCTTATTATTTCTTAAAATATGTGTGTCCTAAGTTGTCTAGTTCATCACTTTCATAAGCTCATGTTTTCTTTTGGATGAAAATTTCTTTTTGAAGACTTTCCTTAGATTTTTGAAAATTTCTGATACTTCGAAAGTTATGCTTTTAACTTCAAAGCAAATCATGCCTTCAAATAAATAACTGTCTAAGAAATTTACCTTCGGAAGAGCTTTCAGATTTATCTTCCGAAGCTTAAATACTTGTCTCAACACTTACTTATTTTCAAGGACCACTTACTTCCGAAGCAAAATTAACTCTCGGAAGCTTTGTTAGTTTATACACAAGCACTCAAGCTTTAATTTTTCTTCCGAAGCAAAATTTTCAAACTCTCAGGAATTCTTCCGAAGTCATTTTAGCTTCGGAAGCTGTTTAATTAAAACTTCCAAAGATATTTAACCTTCGGAAGCTTTTTGACTTCCAAGAAAACTACTTTTTGAGCAAAAAGTAAACTACTTTTTCAGAGGTGGGACCGACATCCAGATTTCAAAGTTTATCCTCTTTCATTAAACTTTATCTGAAATCATTCTCACATATAAACCCAACGGTTTCCCCCCTCTTTCTATCATCTGTTCTTCCTCCAACCTAAAAACCCAATTTCTCTCTGAAATTTCTTTCTTTGTTCTTCTTCTTCGTCCTTAAGCTACTTCAAAATGGCCAACCTTGCTCACAGAAATGATCCCAACTTTACCATGCAGCTACACAGACAACACAATCAGTTGCTCTGTTATGCTCTGAGAAAGATCCTCATTTCTCAGAGGTTTGTCGTTTCTTGTCTCTGTCAAACTACTTCACCTCCCCACCATTGATCCTCCACTCTATAAGGATCAGTTGCTTGAATTCTGGAAGACCTGCCAAGAGGTCATTATGGATGGGGAGAAGGCACTGTCTGCCACAGTGCAGGGGAGAACAATCTTCATCACTCCG
Organism: Flaveria trinervia; assembly: GCA_025506515.1. Classification (NCBI taxonomy): domain Eukaryota; kingdom Viridiplantae; phylum Streptophyta; class Magnoliopsida; order Asterales; family Asteraceae; genus Flaveria; species Flaveria trinervia. The sequence continues at coordinate 55,588,358 of CM046455.1, forward strand.
CCATCATCAACCGACATCTTCAGTTGGATGATGAAGAAGGTGAGGTGTTCTTACCAAAGGAAGCTGTTAATCATTCCTTTGAGCAGATGGGGTATGAGGGAGATTCTCTGTAAAGACCTTCAGGAAAGGGAAGGTCTCATCCCAATGGAGATTCCTGCTCCATGTGGTCATCCATAGCTTATCAAACAAGCATGGTGGATGGGACCAATTCTGAAGATCTCTCTTTCATAGTCCATGAAATGGTTCAAGGGGTCAAATTCAGGTACTCGTAGTTTGTTTATATAAATTTGCTTGCTAATTTAGACTCCTTAGAATATTACATGTTTCCCAGATATGTCCAGTACATTCTTAACTGTGAACTGGGCTCACAGTTAAGGGAAACAGGTAACATTCTTAAATTGGGACAGATGAAGCCCGACATCTTTAAAATATTGAGAAAGTCCACTGTTGGATTCTCTAGGGTAGAAACAGCCCTAGTCCCAAAAATGTTAGAGCTCATTGCTCAAGGTGACAACCTAGCAGCACAAGCTAGTGTTAAACCCACACCTGCTACTTCCCAACCACCCCACAGGCTCAAATCTCCATCACCTACCAAAGAAAATACAAACGAACCCCTGCTCAGACTATTCAGTCTGTGGAGGTCCCCAATACTCACCCATACAGGAAGAAGTGGACACTGGAGCTTCCATTTCTCCTGAGGAGCAGACCACTCCCATCTCTTCAAGAATTAGTGTTGAGGTTCTTCATGCTCAGCCTGATGAGCTCATTAGCCCTACTACCTTAAGCCATCACTTTGAGTCTCAACACTCAAGTGATCAACCTTCAGGGGGCAGTTACCATCCCCAGCCTATAGATCTCAACCAACCCATTCCCAACCTTGAATTCTATACTGATGAAGATATAGGTTTCAGTGAGTATAATGAATCCTTTTCTTTCCCTCTACTCAAAGAGATGAGTACTACTGAGTCTCCTACATCTATCCCACATCAGTCACCTACAACTGAGGTGGACATCCTAAACTGTTCAGGATGTCCATATGGAAGAGGCTCTCACTTCTGAAAGTGATTACATCATTAAGACCTCAACCATGGCAACTCATCCCACTGACATCTCAACTGAGACTGCCAATAATCAGAGGAAATCTAGTAGCCAAGAACTTAGAACTGGTCATGAGAGAAAGGACTCTGGTCCAATCTTCTCCACCTCCAGTGATTCTACTGATAAAGATGAGGGGATCTGAGACTAAAAGTGCAAAACTATCTAAAACATGCACTTACCTAGTCTCAAAGGTCAGTCACCTTGAATCTCAGGTGACTACCTTACAACACAGATCAATGATCAGCAACTTGACATTTCATATCTTTAGAAAAAACTAGCTGGGAGACCCTTAAGGAGAGCTCAACCAGGAACACAAGAACCTGTGGATGTGATTGACCTATCCTCCAGCTCACCTATGCAAGTGGGTGATGCTACCAAAAAGGGGGAGAAAGTCATTACAGCCACAGAACCTGGGAGTTCCTCCAAGAGAATGGACATTGAGGACTCACCATCCTCACTTGCAACTGTGCATTCTCACAACCTCTTCTAGTTCACATTGATGTGGACTACACAGACTCCTTCATACAGAGTCTGTTTGAGGATGGGATACCAAGGGCTATGTCACCTTCACAATCCTTCAATCACATTACTGGGTGGAGGTATGACAACAACAGAAAGGCCCTTATCATCATAAGAGTTCAAGGACAGCAAGAAGTCTTCAGTTTTCAGAACTTGGACTATTATGAAGGTCTGGATCTAGTCAACATGCCACTTGTCAACCCAAGCCAATCAAGACAAGCTGACAGACTGGCTAAAAGAATCCAAGACAAGATCATTGCAGAGTTCAGCCTAAGAAGGAGACTAAGGCAATCAGGCAATGTCATCGGTCAACTGGATGTTGAGGCAAACCCTAAGATTAGTTTCATAGGGGAAACCTTGACTGAAGGCCCAGTGACAGAACCTGAGAGCCCTGTCTCATCATCTCCAACTGCTGTAGAGATCCATATTCCTTACTGACACCTGCTGGTGAAGTTGCTTCTCAACCTCTCTCTGGCCTGAGCTCAGATGCTGCAACAAGCAATGAAGGCCAAAGCTCTTTCCACCCTGAGTCACAAAGGTCTGAGAGTGACAAAGGGAAAAGAAAGATGACATCTGAGGAGATTGAGGAGGAGGAGAGAGAGAGAGAGGAAAAGGAGGCTAAGGGGAGAAAGTTCCTCGACTGAGTCTCCAAGACTCATGGAGTCTGCAATCAGGGCTGCCCCCAGACCAAATACTCAGAATGATGAGTTAAGGGCAGTCAGGATCAACTATCTGTAGACTAGGAACTATGATATAGATAATGTCATTTCTCTCCCTTTGGATAAATTGAATGAGTTGGTTGATCTGGAAAGGTCAAGAGAGAAGAAGGAGGCAGAAGATGCAGAACTCCTAGTACAAGTCAAAGAAGAGAGAAGAAGAAAAAAACTATACAAAGGTATGCCTACCTCTTGCCAGTTCAAGAAAGTCCTGAACAAGAGGATGTAGTTCAACAAGAACCTCAGGTAGATAAGGAAGAAGACAGAATCAAGATGATTAACTACCTGAGTGCCACAGGCCTTTATCAGGTAGATGCACTCATTCCCTTATCTTATGACTATATGAGTTTGAGTATTTAAAACAACTTGAGCTTGAGTTAGTCAAGGAAAGAAAGACATCAAAGAAGAAGTGAGGGAAGAAGCTGCAAAGTCAAGAGCCATCATCCAAAAGAGCATGAAGAAGTCTGCTGATAGGCAGTGGATGATGAGCTTCTTGAAGCTGTATGGATTCTCCAGAAGGAGACTTGGACCCATGTCTCTATCCACTATGGATGAGCATCTCAGGGTAATCAAGCCGAAGATTAAGAGTGGAGAGCTTACTAACTTAAGAGTGGATGAGCATTTCAGTCCCAACTGAGAAAGACAGTGAAGATCAATCTGGTGCTGCAGGCCAGTTTTCTCAGTTAAAATTTGGAAAGAGAAGGAAAAGAATGGCTTCTAAACCAAAGTCTAAGAAGAAGAAGAAGCCTGCATCCCCTTCTGAACCTCAGGATGAATCAGAACAGCCTGAGAATGTGCAGCGAGAGGAAGCTCAATCAACTCCAACTTCAGTAGCTCCTCTAGCATCAGGAAGACCCATCTTGTCTTGGAATACACCATAAATCTAGAAAGGTGGCATGTTATTAGAGATCAAGGCATTGAAGACATCTATACATGGCAAGATATGTTTCAGTTGCCTTTGCATGACCTCTTGACATGAGAGAAGACACTTGACAGCTGAAGGATCCTGATCATCGTATGAAGAAAGGAATGGTGATCATCTAATAAGGACTGTTAATATCTGAAGTTCTCTAAAGTTTGGTAGCATCAGCCTAGGGGGAGTTGTAGAGATAATGAAGGGATTAGCAACCAAAATCTTAGTCTTTCCTGCATGCTACACAAATGCATTAAAGTGGAATGCTTCGGAAGTTTCACATGTGCAACGAAATAACTAAGTGTGTGAAAACCTTTGAAGCCAGACCAACATCTTCCGAAGCCAAAGATGAAGTCTTCGAAGCCTCAGAGACAAAGTCTTCAAAGCTTCAAGTTCATGAAGACAGATTTCTTACGAGACTTAGTAACATGCTTTATCTGAGTAGGTTCCTAAAGCTGGACCCTTTCCGCTGGCAACTCTGCATGTTAGGATCAGTGATCTACGTTTGATTGATTAGAGAGTATTGCAGCGGAAATCAAACAATGAATTAGACAATTCACAAGAATACAGTTGATATTCAAAGTAAGAACAAACGATTATAGAAAGAATTCTGCAAATCAAATATTTCATTCAATACGCGCTTTCGTGGTGGCAAAATGTCACACTACAATCAGGTCAATCATCCCTTATATAGGAATGTCGTGGTGGAACATTCCTTATATAGGAGATGTGACGTCTGCTGATGTCATTGATAGTGACATCTAACAGAATTATTCAAACTACTGAAAGTTAACACAACTACTGAAGATGTCAAAACAGCTGACATCTTCTTACAAAAATACTAAGTGTTAACTATCACTACAACTACTGAAAAGAAACTACTGAAACTACAACGACTGAAGAACATGCTCTTCAGTCGTTTTACAAATACTGAAACAAAAAGAAAACTACTGAAAGGAAACCATCACAACAACTGAAGAATGCTTCTTCAGCTGTTGTAACAAACTCTGAAGGCTTCAGTACTTGTACTTGAACTTCAGCTGTTGTCATCAGCTGATGTCTTCAGTCTTTGTACTTCAGCTGTTGATCTTCAGTACTTTGTTCTTCAGCTGTTGATCTTCAGACTTTGGTCTTCAGCTGTTGAAGTCTTCAGTACTTTAGTCTTCAGCTGTTGAAGTCTTCAGTACTTTAGTCTTCAGCTGTTGATCTTCAGACTTTGGTCTTCAGCTGTTGAAGTCTTCAGTACTTTAGTCTTCAGCTGTTGAAGTCTTCAGACTTTGTCAAATAGCTGATCAAGTCTTCAGCAGTTGTTGTGATGTCTGTGGGACTTAGAGGTTTTCTGATCAGGCTCATTGGTTCTTTTGGTCCAACAAACTCCCCCTGAACCAATGCAGCCAAAACCTCTAAACTTATTGAAGATGTCCCACTTATTATGGCAGAAAGATTTGGTCTTTTTGTCTTCTAGATCAGCTCAGAAGTGACCCATGTAAGCACAGGCCTGGGAAGAAGTCTCAATGATCTGTTTGGCAAAGGATGAATGGGAACTCTGTCTTGGGGAACTGGACACAGAGCTGTTACCCCATCCATGAGATCTACTTCCCAACAATGAGTCTGTATGACTCCCTTGTATAGGCCTCAAGGAAGGTTATCTGTTCCTCCATGGTAAGCTCTTCAGCTCCTCCTTCAAAAAGTGATTCTGGCCATAATATTCAGATAGGTATTTGACCTGTTTCCCATTTTTGAGTTCCACAGTTGTTATTACTCTATAAGCAAATTCATCTGGGTGATTACCCTCTAAGAACAACTGGAGCTCATTCTTTCTAACTTCCTCAAGCCTCTTATATACTAACCCCTTTTTCACCATTTTATTTTCCAGCATCTTTTGTGGGGTCAGGTTAGCTTTATAGGCTTTCTTGAAGTCATCTAGGATTTCCCAGGGTGATACTACAAAGACCAGTGAGATCACTTCATCTACAATCTTCTTCACTTGGCCAATGTATCTCTGTGGAATGTTTTTCTTGTGAATCCTATGAGACACCCTGGGATCAGGCCAAATCCTCACTCTCTCCTTTTGATATTGAAATGTATGTTTAAGAGTGTATAATCTGAGAGCATGCTTCTTCATGTTGATGATTGAAGATGTGCAGCATATGCTTTGTCAACTCTCCTCAACAATTCCTCATCATGTTGTTTGTGAAGCTCTTCTCTTCTAGCTTCACTTTCACAATTTGTCTTTGAGTTTCAGGAGTAATTGTTGGGAGGTGACTTGTGGCCTTAGGCAATTGATAATAGCTGAGATTGGCAGCCTATCTTCATCTTCATCATTATCTTCTTTTCTTCTTCTAGCCTCAGTACCCTTCTCTTCCTCTTCTGGGGTACATCATCGGCTATTGGTTTTGAGGGTAGGGGAGTTGGTTTGTGGGTTGTGGTTGTGGTGGGGGAATGTTGACAGGCTGTTCTAGCATTCTGGATGTGAGGTCGGCTTTAGATTGCTTGACTAGTTCAGTCCTGCTCCCAGCACCAGCTTCATTTAAGGCTTCAATAACCAATCCTTTTGTGTATACTTCAGACGAACAGATCTTGGTGGTTATTGCCAAGATGCTGTCCTGGACCATGCCTTGATCTCAATCAATGATCTACCCAGATATTTCGCTATGAACCTGATCATGATTCTAGCCTTTCCCTTTCCAACACATCATAACTTGCCCATCTAGCTTGGATTTCTTCAATCTCTAGTCTTCTGATTTCTGAGTCAAGTTTTTCAGTGTCGTGACTTGCCTAAACAACTGATCAATGATGTTATCCATTGATCGGCTGTGTTCGGCATCAGCCTTCTTCACCATTGTCTCCAAGTCAGTCTCCTTCTCATTCTTCCTTTTCTTGTATGTGACATGAAAGTCTTTAGTACTTTCAGTCACTTCTCCATGTCAGCATCCTTCACCTTCTCCTTCTCAGTTTCTTTCCTATCTGCAATCCTCTTTCTTTTTGCTTTCACTGACTGAATCTCCCCCTTTTTGGTTGCATTGGTTGCAAGGGTTTGATTGTCAGAAAGCCTTTTGCTCACAGCATCCTCTATCAAGGGTTGTATAACTGAGGGAAGCCTCTCATCAAGGGTTTTAAGCACCATATCAGTGATAGTTGATGTGATGAGAGGTAAGGAATGTTGAAAGATAGCAGCTATTTGCTCAGGGGGTTCTGTCCCTGAGAAATAGTACCAGAAGCAGAGGCAGGTGGCTGAGTGTTTTGGAGTGGCTCTGTGTATGGGAGACCTTCAGAGGAAGGTGCCATCTGTGGGTTTTGAGGGGTAGATGGTCTTTGATCCTGAGAAATTTGGCAAGCAGCTCTTTGAGTCTGCTCACCTCATCCTCGAGGATGGTGTTTTGGGCTAAAACATCATAAAAGAAGCCCAGGTCATCATCAGTGTTTACTGAATCACCTGACCTCCTGATAGAATCAGGATGAACATGCTCTGAGTGTAGATCAGTAGTAGCATGTGCCCCTTGGTCATGGTACTGGGGACTTCCTGCCTCAGGACCATGTCCTTCATCAGCAGTTGCCTCTGGTGAGGTCTTATGAATAGTACCAATTCATCCTGATCATATGCTGAAGCAGGAGAAGTGGCAGCCTCACCAGAAATTCGAATCTCCGTTTCTACACCTGGAGATTGAATATGGTAACCCCTGTGCTGTGGGGTGTCAGAAGCACTTTGGTCCCCCCTCAATGGTTGGGGCTATCCCAGTTTTGATTGGTATCTGGGGAGGAGGTGAGGAGTGCAACTGAGTCAGCACTTTGGCAATTATGATGGTAGGACTTTGGGGGCGGTTGCAGTGGGAGAGGGTGTGAAGGCAGTATGCACCCGGGGAGAGTGGTGCGTTTCAATGGCAACCTCCTCAAGTGAGGAAGGTTCCAGATGTATAGGTGCCCCAGAGGTGGTTGCTACAGGCTCCTGTTGAGAGGAAACTGAGCGGTTGAGGGTGAGTGAGTACGTGTATCTACTGGGGGGTTATGACCAGTAGATATAACCTGCGTTTGTGTTGCAGGGGCATCCTCAGGGGACTCATTTCCCTGAGTAGCCTTTTTGGCTTTCTTGTGTTTGGGTTTGGTGGGGACAATGGATTTGGAGGTGGTGGCTGTGGGTTCCAGCTGCGTGGGTTTTCGTAGTTTGGCAGCCAGTTTGAGTGACTGGTCTGAGTTGTGCCTGGAGTATACTTCAGGCAATACAGCCGTGGCAGGGACTCCAAGGCCAACAAGTCCCTCAGCTTTCAGCTGGTTTACTATAATGGCCATTAGGAACCGAGGATATAATATCCATCGGTTAGCTATAGGCTTGGAGGCCATATCCTTGAGTTCAAGAAATAATATTTCAGAAAATTTAAGCTTTGTTGGTCAAGGATAGAGAATAATACCTGCTGCCACCTCGTCGACATTTGATCCCAAGAAGAAGTCTTAGGAGCTAAGCATACATTCACCATATGAAAAATTAGTCGTTCCGCATCATGGAAATGCTTCTTCAGGATGGTAGAGGCACTAAGGTTACCCTGGTATCCATGTTGGGCAAATGATAGATCAGTGGTGCCCTTTGGATACCCAGTGGGGAAAGTGGCATCATCCAGTTGTAGGGTTTGGCGAAGGATTCTGGAGTGATGACCACCTGACGATTGTTGACGAACGACTGGAGAGAGTCGGTGTCATTCTCCCCAGTGATGAGGGTGACGTTCGTCCAGAACTGATGGAGGGATTCGGCATGAATGGTAGGATTTAGAAGGAAAGCCGTTTTGTATGGAGAGTTGATCATTAGATCAATGGCATTATCAAACTTTGTCCAGAAGGGTGATTTGGTAAGGTAAGCAACACAGTTGTGTCGTGGTTTAAGCTTCATGTTCGCCATTGATGTGAGAGAAGGTTCTGAGTTTTTGAACGTTAGGTTTGAGATGATGAAGCTCTGTAAGATAAGGTATTTATAGGGTATGGGTTATAAAGCAACTGAAGGGTTTGGTATGAGTCATCAGTAGTTTTAAACGACTGATGACGTGGTATTAACCTTCAGAGGTTGAAACAACTGAAGTCTTGGTTTTAGGCATCAGTAGTTATAAAACTACTGAAAACATGGTTTGGCTTCAGATGTTTGTGAGTTAGCATCAGTAGATAAATACTGAAGACTGTCATCAGTGTTGTAAACATGACGATGTGTATTAGTCATCAGTAGTGTGAAACTACTGAAGACATGGTTTTGTCATCAGTTGTTGTAAACAGCTGACGACGTGGTGTTAGTCATCAGTAGTTGTGAAACTACTGAAGACATGGTTTTGTCATCAGTTGTTTAAGATGAAGCAGCAGTTTTAGAAACAACTGAAGAGAAAATTCTCATCAGTAGTTTTCGTCAATTCATAGCTTTTCAGCTGTTTCATACTGTCCTCAACACTTACTCATCAGTCTTTTTGGCTGTTTTTCAGTTGTTTCATAGGACATCAGTACTTGTCTGTTTGTACTGATATCAGTAGTTATAACTACATCAGTAGTTGTGACTGTATCAGTTCTTGTAACAGAATCAGTACTTATTTGTGATATGGTTACAAATGATCATCAGTACTTATTTACTGAGATCATCAGTAGTTATCACTTATTCTAGCTGCAGCATACCAAGCCTTAACACTAGGTTTTGGAAAGTCGAACTATCCAAAGGCTTAGTAAAAATGTCTGCAAGCTCATCAGCACTAGGCACAAACTTTGGATCAATCAGACCTTTTTCAAAACAGTCCCTAATAAAATGATGTCTGATCTCTATATGTTTGGTCCTAGAGTGCTGGACAGGATTCTTGACAATGCAAAGAGCTGAAGCACTGTCCATTAATAATGGAGTCTTAGTCTCTGTAATGCCATAATCCAAAAGTTGGTTCTGAAGCCAGAGTACCTGAGAAGTACAGCTTGCAGCAGCAATGTACTCTGCTTCAGCAGTGGATGTAGCAACAGATGTTTGTTTCTTACTCTGCCAAGAAATCAAACAGTTGCCTAGAATTGACATCCACCAGAAGTTGACTTTCTGGTTAACTTACACCCTGCATAGTCACTATCAGAAAAAGCAACCAATTTGCAAGAGTGTCCAGTGGAATACCATAACCTAGAGATTGTGTACCTTGCAGATATCTAAAGATCCTTTTGACTGCAATCAAGTGAGACTCTTTAGGAGCAGCCTGAAATCTAGCACAAACACACGTTGCAAACATGATATCTGGTCTAGAAGCTGTTAAGTACATCAAGGACCAATCATACATCTGTAAAGTGTTTCATCAACAGCTTACCTTTCTGATCTGCATCCAGTTGTGTGTGTTGCACATGGGAGTAGAACAGGGCTTACAATTTTGTAAATCAAACTTATTCAAAAGATCTTTTGTATATTTAGACTGATGAATGAAAGTCCCATCAGCCTTTTGTTTGATTTGCAATCCTAGAAAGAACTGTAATTCTCCCATTGCACTCATTTCAAACTTCTTATGCATTAAATTGGTAAAGTCATCACACAACTGGGGATCAGAGGATGCAAAAATAATATCATCAACATAAATTTGAACAAGTAGCTTATGCTGATCCACCTTCTTAATGAATAAAGTTTTATCTATGGAGCCTCTAGTGAAATTATTTTGAAGAAGAAAATTTGATAATGTCTCATACCAGGCTCTAGGAGCTTGTTTCAACCCATAAAGAGCCTTATCAAGCTTGTATACCCAATCTGGATGTTTATTATCCTCAAAACCTGGTGGTTGACACACATAAACCTCTTCTTTTATTTTACCATATAAAAATGCACTTTTAACATCCATTTGAAAAACTTTAAGATTGTGGAATGCAGCATAGGCTAAGAACAATCTAATTGCCTCCAGTCTGGCTACAGGGGCAAAGGTCTCATCATAATCAATACCTCTTCTTGTGAAAACCCCTGAACAACCAGTCTGGCCTTGTTCTTAACAATAAGCCCATTTTCATCTGTTTTGTTCCTAAACACCCATTTAGTGCCTATTGCACACTTACCTGGGGGTAGAGGAACCAGTTCCCACACTTGCTGTTTCTTGAACTGAAGTAGCTCAAGCTGCATGGCTTCCACCCATCCATTGTCTCTCAAAGCAACATGATAGTTCTTTGGCTCTTGCTGACTGATGAAGAGAGCATAGAAGCACAAGTTAGACAATTGACTTCTGGTTGAGACGCCAGCATTGATACCACCAATGATTTGAGACATGGGGTGATTCTTCAGCTCTTGGTGCACAATAAGATCAGTGCAAGTGTTTGTAGCCGGTTCAGCATCAGCAGATGTTGATTCAGATTCTTGAAACCAAGTATTAGATGGCAAATCAACGATGTAGAGGAATCAGAAATCTCATCAGCATTTGTTGTGGATGGAGCTGCTGAAGGTACAGGAACATCAAGTTTAGCAGACTCAGGCAGTTGGTCACTGAACTTGAAAAGGTGAGTAGATATCATCATCATCTTCAGTACCACCAGGTGGAAGACTTGCTGCAGAAGATGATTTATCCACATGATCTGCAACAGCTGGAGTTTGATAAGGAGCATATTGCAGTATGTCCAGATCAAACAACTCCACAGGGTTTTGTGGAATTTTATCCTTAGGAGATTCATTGAATTTCACATGCAAGGTTTCTTCAACTATCTTTGTTCTGCAGTTGAAGACTCTGTAAGCCTTGCAAGTGGATGAATAACCTACAAAATACCCTGCATCCACCTTAGGATCAAATTTGTGGAGTTGACCCTTTGTGTTGAGAATGAAACAAGGACATCCAAAGGCTCTGAAGAATGAAATCAAAGGAGCCAAATGATGTAGAGCTTCATATGGAGTCTTCATCAACCTCTGATTTACTAACACTCTATTCTGCACATAGCAAGCTGTATTGACAGCTTCAGCCCAAAAGGTCAAAGGCAAACCAGAGTCAGCCAACATGGACCTTGCAGCTTCAATTAAAGTCCTGTTCTTTCTCTCCACTACTCCATTTTGTTCTGGAGTCCTTGGGATGCTAAACTGCCTTTTGATTCCTTTTGAAAGATAAAAATCATCAAGTGTATGGTTTCTGAATTCAGTACCATTGTCACTCCTTATACACTTGACTGATAGGGAATACTGCTTCTCAACATACAGCACAAAGTTTGTAATCTTCTGAGCAACCTCATCCTTTGAATGTAGAAAGAAAGTCCATACGAATCTGGAGTAATCATCCACAATTACCAGACAGTATTTCTTCTTTGCCATGCTCATCACTCTCACAGGACCAAATAGATCCATGTGCAGTAACTGCAAGCAGGCAGTGGACTTAGGTTCTTCAATGGGAGGGAATGAGACTTTGTGCTGTTTTCCTTTCAAACAAGCAGTGCAGGCTTCATCACAGTGGAACTCCTTTGTTGATAAACCTCTCACTAAACGATTGTGGATCAGCTGATTCATGTTTCTGAGATTGACATGACCCAGCCTTCTATGCCATAGTTTAGATTCCTGAGAGAGAGGCTTTGGAGAACAGGCATGGATGACCCTTCAAATCAATCTTCTTTGACAAATCCAAGGCATACACTCTTCCAATCCTGTTGGCCTTCAGGAGAGTATGTTCATCCATTACCTTGTCAATCAGCCTCAGAACTTGGGAAGACAGAATCCTGCAGTTCTGGCTTGTGAAAAGTGCAACATGCCCTTTATCACACATCTGACTGACACTCAGCAGATTATACTTGAGATTCTCCACATGGTTGACATCATCAAACCTGATTTGTCCATTAGACACATATCCTTTCCCAATGATGTAACCTCTGGCATCATTTCCAAATGAAACAAATCCCTTCTTTCCTTGAGAGTAGTCATTAAGAAGAGAACTGCTCCCAGTCATATGCATAGATCCTCCACTGTCCACATACCAGATGCTCCTTTGGCATGTTGAAGAACCCTGCATAAAGAGAAACTAGTTAGATTTTGAGACCCAAACCTTTTGGTTTTGGGTCTGTTTTCATCAACAGATGCAACCATAACTTGTTTCTTATGATTAACAGCTGATGAAGAAGGAGATGGTGCTGAAATGGATTCCTTGGATTTGGGCTTGGAATGCCTTTTAGTGATTTGATCACAGGTGCATCTAGTGGTTAACTCTCCCCAACAAATGCTGAACCATCATAACAAGTTGTGTCTGATTTGTAGCCAAAGCTTTCAGCTCTTGTGACATATCAGTACTTGTGTTTGATGAGTTCCTGTGATCCACCATTTCCTCCTTAAAATAACAGACTTAGTCTGATGTTTATCATGAGGAGCACCATCAGCTGTTTTGTGATGAGCCTTATCCTTCTTTTTGGATTTGGTTGAAGGCTTGGGTTTATCACAATGGAATGATTGCAGTACAAACTTGGTCTCAAACTCAGTTTTCATTTCATCCATCTGGATTTTAATGAGCTTATCTCTGTTGAGTTTGGAACCCTTTCTGTACCAACATTCATCAGAAAGATGATTGAATTTACCACATATTTCACATGGCTTATTCTTCATCTTGGATTGATCAACTGCTGATGAGGAAACTACTGAAGGTGTGCTCTTCAGTACTTTCCTCCTTTCAGTATTTTGTTCAGTACTGAAGAATCTGTAACAACTGAAGAGTTGTTCTTCAGCTGTTCATTGTCAGCAGTTGTTAATCCATTTATTTCAGCTGATTTGAAATGCTTTTTAGTTGTTGTAACTTGCCCTTCAGTACTTAAGTACTTTGAGGGACAACATCTGAAATACTCAGCTTCATGTGCTTATCAGTAGTTAACCCATCAGCCAATTGACTTGCTGAGGTATCAACCCTTATTTCATCTTGTGATTTTGGGAGATCACTTGAGGATGATGCACATGATGATGTGGTTTGGAGATTGCTTTCACCTTCAATTTTACTATTGGTTTTGGAGTAAAATCTGTTGGAGGTGCAATATGGTTGTAACCAATTCCAAACTTCACATTCGAAGCAGATTGCTTACTGAGCAGCATTTCAAATCCCTTGCAGGATGACACCCAGCGGTCACACTCAACTTGGGTAACTGCAAGTTTTTCTTTGAGTTCCTTATGGTTCTCAAGAATGACCTCTAGCTTAGCCTTTTCATCATTTAATTGGCATTTAAGCTTATAAATCTCATCATCTTTGTCCTTAAGGACAGACTCATATTCAGCTTTTCTTTTGGAAATAGTTTGCTCAAGCTCTAGATTTTGATTAATTACAGCTACATTTGCTTCTCTAATAGAGACAAATGCATCTATGCAAGATTCAGAACAAAGCTTGGCCTTAGCCTCAGAGGATACCTGGGTTACCTGTGAAGAAGATGCATTGGAGCATGAACTCTCAGTAGATTCAGGGCCATGAGAGCTAGATTCCCAAAAGGATGTTCACCACCATGTTGACCATCACACCATAAATAATTGCTCAGTACCAGAGAGATCATCTGGTAAACTGCTCCAGTCAACATTACCAGGGGTGAAAAAGCTGTGATGAGGTTGTGATTGAGATGGTAGAGGCTCAGGTAATGCTTGTGGTTGTTGTGCAGTAGGAACTTGAACTGGATTTGGCTGAGGCATGTAATAGCAGGGATACGGATATGACATTGGACCCTGAGGGACAAAATATGCAGGCGAAACAGGTTGTGAATGATGACCAGAACTAGCAGGATGTTGCCCCCTGTTTTGTGGACTAGTGCTTGGAAAAGTCACAAAGGGTGCAGAGGAGTTAGATCCAGATGATCTACACTCTCTTGCAAAGTGTCCAAGCCTTTGGCATTTGTGACACCTCAACTTACTCTTGTCAAAACCAACTTTGGTTTTCCAGAGAGTCCTGGAAATTTCCTGCCAGTCCTCTTGTAGAACTTCTGAGATCTGATATTAATCAAGGCCATTTGGCTCAGAATATCCATCTCTTCTAGATCATCATCAGCTATTCCTTTCAAATCATCCATGATAAAACATAAATTGTCACTATTACAGCCTGAGTGACTATCAACACCAACGAATGCATGATCTGAACTGTTTGAAGAGAAATCTATATGCTCATCATAATTACTTTCAGATGCAGCATATTCTGACTCATGACCAACCAAGGCAGTGTTCCCTGGTACAAAGTCATCAGTGAGCTTTCCTGATGATGCCAGTTTCCTTTTCTGCTCTATCTCTCTCTCAAATGTAAGCAGTTTCCCATGAAGTTGGGTGAGAGATAGTTTATCCAGATTTGCACTGGAGCGTAGGACAATAGTGTATGTGTCCCATCTCTCAGGCAGTGATCTAAGGAATCTGTTGTTCATCTGGCTATTGGTATATTCATGTTTGACCATTTTTAGCTCAGAGATCAAACAGGAAAAACGCTCAAACTGTTGAGTCAGTGTCTCACCCTTCCTATGAGAGAATGTTTCATATTGTTGGGCAAGGATTTCTCTGTTGTTTGCTAAGACCTCATCAGTTCCACCAAATGTTCCTTCAGTGCATTCCAGAGGTCATGAGCAGTTTCATGATGCATAAGCCCTGAATAGATTTCATTCGGCAGTGCCATGGCCAGAATTCCATGGGCTTTAGCATCAATCTCAAACAGTTTCCGATCTTCATCTGAGTATTGTTCCTTCTTCTTTGGAACCATTTGATTGGTTTCCGGATTGTTCACCATAGGCTTATGTGGACCATGTACCACCGATGTCCAACAACCTGAACTGTTAACAGACAGGTGATGAAGCATTCTTCGTTGCCATATGTTATACTCAGTCCTAACCAGCATCAGAGGCTTGGTTGAAGAACCGGTATTGTGAGGGTCATTAGAAGGAGTAGTCATTCTCAGATTCAACCAAAATCAATTAAGTTTTAACAGATTTAGAACAGAACACAACAAACCAAATTGAACCAAGAGAAAACAGAAAGCAATAAAAAAAGTAGCAGAGAAATTCAATTTAACTATAACCGATTCTTGCAAATATGCTAATTCAATCAAATGCAGATATCGATTAGCAGTTTCAATGATCAATTGTTAGATCGATCAATGATTAACCTGCTCTGATACTAATTGTTAGGATCAGTGATCTACGTTTGATTGATTAGAGAGTATTGCAGCGGAAATCAAACAATGAATTAGACAATTCACAAGAATACAGTTGATATTCAAAGTAAGAACAACAATGATTATAGAAAGAATTCTGCAAATCAAAGTTTCATTCAATACGCGCTTTCGTGGTGGCAAAATGTCACATACAATCAGGTCAATCATCCCTTATATAGAAATGTCGTGGTGGAACATTCCTTATATAGGAGATGTGACGTCTGCTGATGTCATTTGATAGTGACATCTAACAGAATTATTCAACTACTGAAAGTTAACACAACTATGAAGATGTCAAAACAGCTGACATCTTCTTACAAAAATACTAAGTGTTAACTATCACTACAACTACTGAAAAGAAACTACTGAAACTACAACGACTGAAGAACATGCTCTTAGTCGTTTTACAAATACTGAAACAAAAAGAAAACTACTGAAAGGAAACCATCACAACAACTGAAGAATGCTTCTTCAGCTGTTGTAACAAACTCTGAAGGCTTCAGTACTTGTACTTGAACTTCAGCTGTTGTCATCAGCTGATGTCTTCAGTCTTTGTACTTCAGCTGTTGATCTTCAGTACTTTGTTCTTCAGCTGTTGATCTTCAGACTTTGTCTTCAGCTGTTGAAGTCTTCAGTACTTTAGTCTTCAGCTGTTGAAGTTCAGTACTTTAGTCTTCAGCTGTTGATCTTCAGTTGTTGAAGTCTTCAGTACTTTAGTCTTCAGCTGTTGAAGTCTTTAGACTTTGTCAAACAACTGATTAAGTCTTCAGCAGTTGTTGTGATGTCTGTGGGACTTAGAGGTTTTCTGATCTTGGTCATTGGTTCTTTTGGTCCAACACTGCAAGTCACCAACTAAATGGTTGGTGAAAAGTCCATGCTTGGTAACTGTACATTGAGTCTTGAATTGTAACTTTCACTTTATGTACTTTATCCTTTTTGTAATAGATAAGGATGTGAGCTATGGATGTCATAGTCACTAGTCAAAAGGCATCTGCCTTTGACTCTACAATGATTTTGTGTGTGTCTAGTCAATTGTATCTAGCTGGCTTCAAAGTATAGCGGATGTAGGATGTTGTATAAGTATCTCATGTTCTTGTATCTTTCGAATATGCTTTTGTAACACTTGTAATAGAACATAGCGAAGGCAATATACTGCATTCTTGAAAACCAAACACTTGTGTTCTTTGTGTTCTGTCTCATATATTACTTGTGTTTTTAGTATCACCACTTGGTTAATCCAGTTTACTGTTTGATCTAAGTTTAGTTTATCTCTTCTTTGTGTTGTTGTGTTGTAACTCTACACCCTTCAACGATCATGCACCTCTTATAGGGTCTTGCATATAACCATTTCTAGCTACACAAATAACATTATTTTGCTAATTGTTCTTGCGGGCTTTCATCATTGGAACTGATTTGTCTTTCAAGTTGTTTTGGTATGAATTTTGAGGATGTGATATTGATGCTAGTACATATGATATTATCATTATGTTTGCCAATGTTGATGCATGTAATAACATATTTATTACTCTTTACAAATGTAGAAACTAAATATGATATGTGTGATGCATTTCATGTTATTTTTTATATCATCAGGATTTTCTTACTTATATTCTGCATTAAAACTAAGAATATTATCACATTTTGTTGACATTTAGCATATGAAAAAGCTATTAATATATTTCAAATACATCTTATAACTAAAGGTTAAAACTTATATAAACATATAGCCTTTTACAATACATCACGGTGGCAGTATATGTATATAGATCACACAACCAAATATTTTTATTTTTATTTGGAACATATTTGAGTATCTTTTGGAGATTGGTTGTGAACTGGTGTAATTATGCTTAACAATTGCCTTTTATTTTATTAATGCAACAATATACATGTATTATTTTTATTTGGAACATACTTGTCTTTCCTTGTTATTGATAATCAAGCCTCTATCATCCATTTTGTTTCTAAATACCCACTTTATGCTAATGGGTACTTGACCAGATGGTAGTAGACATAGGTTCCAAACCTTTTGTCTTCTGAATTGAAGCAACTCCTCCTGTATTGATTCAACCCAACTACATCTTTAAGACTTCCTCTACCTTTCTTGGTTCCATCTAAGAAAGGAAACACGAGTACAAATAAAAATTCCTATTATGAGTTTGTCCTCTTGTTCTCACACCTTCTGAAACATCTCCAATGATGTTCTCAGCTATGTGAGTGTTATGAATCCTGAGCCTAGGGATCACATCCAATTGCATGAAGAGATCTAAGTTGGAAAAGTTCTGCTCGAGATCTTGAACACTTGGATCAGCTGATGTCTCACATTCATTTAATGAAGACTGGTTGAATGAAGGAGAGACAACATCAATAGGATTTTATTACGGAGCAACATTCTTAATAGTTTCATATTCCTCCTGATTACTGCTTCCATCAGCTTAGTGTTGTGCACTATTTGAGTTGTCACTTGATGTGTTTTGAGGCTCACTTTGTTGACAATTATTTGAAGCTCCACTTTCTCCTGAGATAGTAATGCTTTTAGATCTTCTATATGTGGGAGCTTGATTTTCAATAATTCTTTGAGAACTTGGAAGAGGTCTAGATAACTCAAATAGTTGATCATCATCTAAGTCATTTTGAGTTCTTATTTTAGCTGAAACATTTTCATAAGAAGGTTTAGAATAGTTTGGAAACAAATCTAAATCAACAATATGGTCAAGACATTCCCCCTAACACAAGAAATGTGCTCATTTACAACAATGTTGGATGATTCCTCAAATTGTTGATTTTTGATGTTGTAAACTTTATAAGCAATAGAGTTTGAGGAATATCCAACAAAGATAGCATCATCCAACTTTTCAACAAATTTTGCCAAATTGTCCTTTGTGTTAAGTATGGTACACCTACTGTCAAAGGACCTAAAAAAACAAATGGACGGTGGTCTCTTGTTCTATAGCTCATAAGGGGTTTTTCCATGGGGCTTAACTATAAGAACTTTGTTGTACACATAGCATGTAGTATTGACTGTCTCTTCCCAGGATATTAGAGACAACTTTGAATCATCTAACATAGTTCTAGCAACCTCAATAAGTGTCCTATTTCTCCTCTTAGCAACACCATTTTATTTAGGAGCCCCAGGAGCACTATATTGCTTGGAAATCCCTTTTGAGTTACCGAATGAGTCAAGAATTTGATTTTTAAACTCAGTCCCTTGACCACTTCTAACTATTTTAACCTTGTGATCAATTTGATTTTCTATTTTAAGAATAAAAGATATTAAAGTTTGAGTAGTTTCATCTTTAGTTATTAAAAATAATACCCATGTAAATCTAATAAAATCATCAACTATAACAAGGCAGTATGATTTCCTTCCAATGCTCATTATACTTGTGGGACCAAATAGATCCATGTGCAATAAGTGTAATGGAGTGATGATAGAGTTAACTTCTTTGGATTTATAAGATACCCTATATTGCTTTCCTTTCAGACATACAACATAGTTATCTTTACAGAAAAATTCCTTTTTAGGTACACCATATACCAAGTTATTTTTAACCAAATTATTCGTGGTTTTAAAATTAACATGTCACATTCTTTTATGCCGCAAATTTGACTTATCACCATTAGATTTGGAAAGAAAGCATGATACTTCACCCAATGGGAAAACATTGTTCATATCAAGCTTGTACATATCCCCTTTCCTAGAAGATCTAAGAAGCACCAATTCCTAAGGAACTATCATCCCAGGTTTGAGGATAATGCACTCATGTTTTGTGAAAAGCATTTGGTGCTTTTGATCACAGAACTGAGAAACACTTAAAAGATTATGTTCAAGCTGTTTGACAAAGTTTACTTTGTCGACCTTAACTTACCATTGGAACACTACCTCTACCAGAAATGTATCCTCCGATTTCATCTCCAATCTAAACAGGATCTTTCATCAAAATGTTAAAATTGTTGAAGAAGAGATCTATTTCCTGTCATGTGCCTGGAGCATCCACTTTCCATAATCCATATATTTCCATTTTTGTCATATGGATGTCGTTACATATAAGGTGAAAAAGTTAGTTAGTACTGGAAACCCAAGCCTTGTTAGTCTTGGGATCTTCCAATGTGGATGACATAATTGAACCAAAATGTATGAATGGGGTTCAATTGTGGTTTGTGAAGAAGAGGTTTGGGTTGCAGCATCTTCTCTAATCTTCCATTCCATCCTTTGGTTGATTAATGTAGATGAACTTGATGAAGCTTGAGCAGCATAGCTTTCTTTCGAGGCTTCTTTCTTCTTAGAAGAGGCTTTCACCACCTTTTCTTCCAAAGCAATCTTCTTTTAGGAAGGTTTCAAAGGAATTCTTTTGTTCTTTTCCATTTTCTTTGGCTTGTCTTCTGAAGCTATTTTCCTTTCGGAAGAGTGAGTTTCTTCCGAAAGCAATTTGGCTTCAGAAAAAAGTTTTCCTTATTTTAACACTTGAACCACGTGATATGTCCAAATGTGAAACCCTTATTGACTCCTTCTTTCTTAACATTATTTGCATAATATGTGCATGTAGGATTGTAATAACAATCTTTAGCCATATGGTTGTGCAGACCCACATTATACACTCAATGTTGCTATTCATGGGGTATGAGGACCGTTGTTTCTTGCACTTATTTTCATCATCAACAGTCTTCCTTTTTAGTTCATGATCCTTCAGTTGGATAGGAGTGCTGATACTACACTTGTTTCCTGGATCAGAACTTCCAACCACTTAGAACCCAACTGAGATAAACATATCCTTTTGCTTTAGGTCTCTCTTTAGCTTGGACTCAACCACCTTCTTGGCAGTTTTTCTGGCTACCTTAGCTTTATTTCTTCTGGCTTTAGTGTTTAGAGGTTGATCATCACTTGTGAGGATGGCTTTTTCTACCTGATCTGTAACATTTCGTATTTTTTTGTTAATTAAAAGTTAACTTCGTTTATTCTTATAAGGGTCATTATTGACAATTATGAAACTCATGTGTTATTTATGATTATTCTTTTTAGTCATCACTAACTTTTAATATATGAAAGTTAAAAATAAAAATATCAAATAATAATAATCATGTTAATATTAATAGTAGTAATCATAATACAAGTTATAATAATAATACTAATAACTATAATAATAATAATAATAATAGTAACAATAATAATATTATAATAAAATGATAATAATAATATTATTAATAATCATGAGAATTTTATTAACTAGAACTTAAAACAACTAAGCTAGGGGGTTAAATTGTTATTTTTAAAACTTTAAATGCAAGTTTCAAGCATAAAATAATAAAAACAAAAATGCAGGGACCAAGTGTGTAAATAATTAAAACCCAAACCCCCTTCCCCCTCTCTCTCCCGTTTTTCCGACGACCTCGCCGGCCGGACTCCGGCCAAGTCCGGCGAAGCACCAACACCACCAAAAATCGATCGTTCTTGATCTGAAACCGTTCGCAAAGCATTCTTGTAACCGTTTCGAACTCGAAATGCACATTAATTTGGGTGTTAAGTCGGCTATGGGGAGCTTACGAGTTCGGTAACCGAAAGCCATTAATCTCGAACCGTTGAGCCATAAAGAATCAATAATAACTTAATCAATCAATCATAGTGAGCCGTTTAACAATCCCTGATCTATCTACATTCTCAATTCCACCTGAAACCCACACAAACATCTCCTTCGATTATCTCTCTCGTCGCGATCTGCAACTTAATCGAATACCACCCTCTAGAGTTCAAAATCGAAATTGGTAGAGGGCTTTTAGTCCAAATCATCATTCCAAGCTATCTGCAAGGTTAATTTGATTCCCATTGAGGATTGCTCATCCATTGGTATCCACGGCCGCGACCTGTTCTTCGTTGGGTTCACCTTCAATTCAAACATATTCGGGTAATTAAATAAGTACATATACTCGATTTCACATGGGAAACGAAAGCCCTACACTTAATTTGGTTGATAACATCGTATTGATGTTCAATTTGATTCAGGAAGAAACTAGGGTTCTTGGGAAATTGAGGATTTCTTGAAGTTTTGTTTTTAAGATTTAAGACCCAAGTTATAACGCGGCTGAGGCCTTTGGTTCACTGGTAAAACACATGACCTCTAAACAGGAAATTGGGGAATTCTTGAAGTTTTGTTTTTAAGATTTATGATCTAAGTTATAATGCGGCTGAGGCCTTTGGTTCACTACAAATACCTTCATATTTGTATTAAATATCCTAAATCTAATGTTATAGTTAGCTATATTTATAAAAATTAAACTTTAAATAAAAGTTTAATTAAAAAAAGAGTATTATTATTTCAAATATTGCTTTTAAATTATTTTTTAAATCGTACTCATTTCATTTAGTTATAAAACTTTATTTAAACTTTATATATAAATCTTACAAATTATTATAAATGTTTTCTTATTTCATATCTTTACATAAAATATAAATATAGTTTTTTTCCAAGAAAATATAATTGGTTCCCAATTGTTAAATATAATTATAAGACAAAGCCCCAAATACCAAGTTGAAACCCTAGTTCTCGTTAAATCGTTAGATTTATTATTATTAAATGTTAAATCTTGTATGTTATATTTAGGTGCCTTGTGATGGGTTACATTGGAACAACGCCTATTATTTTTCTTATTAATTGCCTTTCTTATACTTATTTACCATGTGAGTTTTCCTTGCCCCCTTTTTATCATTTCACACTAATTTTGGGTGAAACATGATTACTTATACATAACGCACTTGTAAACGTTTAGACTTATAAAGCACTTGCAATTCATATTTTTGTCATGGTTATTTATGTGTTGTAAGTGTTTATATGAGATACATATTTTTGTTTACAATCATTAACTATTGCTAGCCTAGCGACGTCTTAGATCGTTGGGCCTTTACAAGCCTTTTTGGTGCTAGAGCCGAGGTATTGCCGACTCCTGATGACGTATGCTTGTTCATCATGGGAACCAAATACACTTAGCCAATCTTTTATACTTGTAATCAAGTCGAGGTTTGGTTTGTAACGATATGTGTTCTATAAACTTACTAACTTATGAGCTATGACATGAATTGCTACTTGTAACTTATCATTTATGTATAAAAACCTTGGAAACTCATCAACTATTTATAGTTGACCTTTTATTTTTATCATGTTTCAGGAAATCCCCAAGTTTAAAGTGGACTTTTAAAGCTTGCAATAAAACTAGGACATGGACCTAGTTAAATAATTAAAATGTTGTGTTACGTTTTATTTTATTTAAAAATTTTTCATGTTTTGAGACTTATGTTTGTAATGCCTTTTGAAACTTATAATTTTAATATTTACATTTAAATATAGCGTTATGTGGCTGTGAACAATCTTAACCCTCACATCTCGATGATTCCGCCATCAAGGTTGGGGTGTGACAGATCCTTCCTTGTAATGGTCTATATGATTGCATCATTCTTCTTCTCATTAGGTAGGGAGTTAGTAGATAAAACCTCTTGCTCTTTAGTACCACATCTTGGTTGTCTTACTGACTCATAGAAATGTGGTGGAGCAATTTCATTGGTTCCTAACCCACCTTTGTTTCGATAACAGACCTTTGAGTAGGAGGTTGATGCAAGAATGGTTTTGAAGTTATGCTCTTCAATAGCATACTTCTTTACTTTAGTCTAAGCTATTACTAGCTGGGCTTGAGCCTCAACTAACTTAGAAATTAAATCTTTGATTTGAGCCCTATAATTAGAGTGTTCATGTTTTAAAGATGACACAATTTTCTCTAACTCTTCAATTTTCATTTTATAGTCAGATTCTGCCCTTTTAAAATCAGATTTTTGGATGTTTAAAGACTTAATATCATATTTGATTTCCATGTTATTTTCCTGATACAGTTGACTTTAGCAATACAAGCTGGAGTACATAGGTGTTCATATACCTTGCTATCATCGGTTCCAGCCATGAGTGCTTGAGCGTGAGTCACATCTTGCACCATGAAGCTCCAGTCAACTTCTTCAGCAACAACAACAATTTGTTGTTTAGTTGGCTTTGTAGAAGCTTTAGATGTGATAGGATCTATGGAGGCTAGAGTGGCTCCTGGATTGGATGTTGGAGCTTTGGATTCCCTGGTAAAATGACCAAGTTGATTGTAGTTGAAACACTTGGCCTTGGTTTTGTCAAACCTGAATTTGCTATTGATTGGGTTTTGAGGGAACTTCCTTCTAATTATTTTAAACAACTTCTTTGCTCTATAAGTCAACAGAGCAATTTGTTGAACGACGTCCATGTATTCAACATCATCTAGGCTAAAACGTTCTAGATCATCAAAGCAAAACTGAAAGTCACTAGAATGCTCATTTACTGAAACAAAGGCATAATTGTCTGGGAAGGGATTTGATTGACCCTGTTTAGACCTTGGTGTCTCAAGGAAAAGTGATGTATGGCCCAGAGGACATGATTACTGTTGAGAGTAAGTCAGTACTTCGAGGACTGGGGGCCTTGATCCTTTAGCAACAACTAAAGCATTGCTAAGAAGGACTAGAGTTCTTCTTATCTGGTAGCCTCTCTGAGTCTCCATCTCTACACGTATCCATCAAAAATGTCGTATAGTTCAGTCATTGTGAGAGTGTTTAAATTCTCTATCCTCTTGATATAGACACAATAGAAAGTCTCCTCAAGAGGAAGTACACTCATGAACTTTCATGATAGATCTCTTTCCTCAAGAGTCACTCCAACATACTAAAGTGATGAAATAAGATCCATATACCTGAAGTATTGTTGGCTGAGGGTCTCTCCGTAATATAAGTGAAGTTTTCGAACAGTTGCTTCATGGAATCTTTCTGTGACTCATTGGAATTAAAAATACATCATGTTAAAGCATCAAAGAGTTCTTTGGTTGACTTACAGTGCGCAAAGCCTACCATTATGGAGTTTGGTATGGCTGTAAGCAGTACAGTCATGGCTTTTCTATCGATGTCCATTCTCTTGAAGTCTTTATCTAAGTAATCTTCGATGGCTTTCTTTATCATGGCACCATTACCAGCCAGTGCTGCCACTTTTGGCTTGTAAGGACCATGGGTGATAGATCTCCACATTTTGCCATCTTGATATTTAATGAACCCTTCAATGCGCATGCACCAATATCTAAATTTTATCAAGGGTGATGATAGGAGCTTTAGTCATTGTTCCCATTTCAAATTAAGATGATTTCT
Organism: Flaveria trinervia; assembly: GCA_025506515.1. Taxonomy (NCBI): domain Eukaryota; kingdom Viridiplantae; phylum Streptophyta; class Magnoliopsida; order Asterales; family Asteraceae; genus Flaveria; species Flaveria trinervia. Next base: position 55,612,877 of record CM046455.1, read on the forward strand.
AATTGATGGCCATTTTGAGTGAGGTGAGTGTATGAGTGAATAGATAAGGTGATTTGGGATGGTAAGATCTCACAATCAAGACCTTGGAATGCTTTGATACCAATTTTGAGATCCGTTATGGTCACTCACACACAGTATTCTCTCTTGAACTCACTAGATCACACACGAGTGATGAAGCAGAATCCGTTAAGAGTTGATAATAATATACTAAGTAAGAAAGACACAAGAAATGGTTTTCAAGATACTTGTATATATTAGTTTTCAACTCTAAGTTTACAAGACTCTTACAGTCATACAAATGAGTTTACAATAAGAACTATATATACTACTATCTATAGTCGGTTATACTTAGATTACCGGCTGGGAATTACTACTAAACAAATACTATATTGCTAGTAGTATAGTATATAAGGTAAAATACTATCCTAGATAAGGTAGTCATGATAGGTCCATGACTTACCTTTTTGTTACCAACTAAAGTTGTTAATTGTACTAATTGATAAACAATGAACAGTGAATAAAGTATGGTCATCTATATAGGCATGGGAAAATGCCATATAGTGTACCAAAGGTTGCAGTAACTTGTCAAAAGGACCATACTATTATCCACCAGTTCAAAGTAGGTTCTTCTGAATATTAACTAGCTTAGGAAGAACAAGTTCTTCCGAAAGTGAACTGGCTTAGGAAAAACAAGTTCTTTAGAAGGTTAACTGGCTTCGAAGAACAAGTTCTTCCGAAGCCACTTATGCTTCGGAAGAATCTACTTATTCCGAGACTTCTACTCATCTTCAAGTCTTTATACTTCGGAAGTTGTAAAGCCCCATTCCCGGGACGCTTACAGCCGGGTTCTCATTGCACATAAACGTATATTACATTTGTATTTAATAAATCGCAGCGGAAAACTAAAACAAACTTTCATTTCCATGTAAATGCTTTTGCAAGTTAATACAACATTCATTACAAAATAGTTTGTTCGCATTACAATGCAAAAACATTAATCAAAAGAATGCCATCCCAAATGGCTGAGTAGTCGCCCGTGCCATCCTCAGCAAACATTACCTGCCAACTGGAAAACACATCAAAGTCAGCATTGCTGAGTGAGTTCAAGTTTTATTACAAAACATACTTTACTTTCATATAAAACCATTCGTTACTTTTACATGATCACACATCGTACGTACACATAGATAATATCATTATTATCTTCTTCATACATTCTTCGTTCATTATGACTTTACTTGCGCATCGGACATCATCCATACCAATATCATGTGCTACACCCCGGTTAGTCGTAGCTACCGGGCCGAAGTCAACAAATGAACAGCTAAACGTATGCCACGGTACTAGGAGTAACCATCAGTCTTAGCTACTGGGCCGAAGTCAACAAATGAACAGCTAACGTATGCCACAGTACTAGGGGTGAACGGTAGAGGTTCTACATTAAGGGCCAATCACAAAGAAGGACCCGTCATCCGATGCGTGCAAGACGTTTCATTCGTTCATTAATACTTCGTTCATCATCATAATAGGTAAAGCCATAGGAAAGATATAAACATCATATTAAGGAACATTAACATGCATCAACATCACTTCGTACAGGGCAACATCATACATACATAACATACAACATCATTATCCTCATCATGCCCCACATGCTTTCTAAGACCTCGATCGTCATCTTACAAACCCTTATGGGAACCTTTACGTCAAAACTTACATCTGCACTTTCCCCCGAAAGTCGAAGTCAATCTACACCTTCCTCGGGTTCAACAGCCCTATTCAGGCGTATGGACACCCTTCAGTCGCATTGCCTCCATGCGACTGAACATCATGCGAATGAACTAATACGGATGAACACCTATGCGAATGAACACCCAGTCGTGCGACTGGACAATGCGGATGAACACCTATGCGACTAGACCTTCAGTCGTGCGAATGGACCTTTAGTCGCATGACCCCCAGGCGACTGGCCCTTCAATCGTGCGAATGAACCCCAATCATGCGAATGGACCCCAATCGCACCCTAATCGGCCGTATGGCCTCCATTCGGCCTCCAGTCGGTCGCCTAGCCCTAACTGATTGCAGAATGCAGTTCATCCCGACTGCAGCCGAGGGTTTTCGGCCTCCAAACTCATCTAAACCCATTTTAAGCCTAAGTCGACCATCCTAAACCTTAGGGATGCATACCATAACATTATTCAAGCACAACCAAGCAAGAAATCAAGCCCCAAACGGGTCCTACGCATACATACACGCATACATACGGGTTTTCACCCAAAAACGCGAAAAAGGTTTTTCAGATGTGTTCCAGCCCCAAAATCATTCAAAAACATGTAAAAGAGGGGTCCTAGAACTCATCTAAACGAGCACAACGACAAGAGCTTCGATTCGGCTTGCTTCACGATAATTTTGGCGACCCGAACCGACCCGAACCAACACTTTTCCTCTTTTTCTCTCTTCTCCTCTCTAAGAACCTGAAATGTGGGTGTGTGTGGGGAGAGTGGGCCCCTCTCCCTACTAATATCACCACATTTCCCAACTTTTCTTTGTTGGCGAGTTTGGTCCCTCGACTTTTGACTTTATTTTTTTCTTTTCTTTCTTCACCGGCTTCAAAATAATAAATATTCGGTGTTACAAGTCCACCCCCCTTAAATAGGTTTCGTCCCCGAAACCTGTTATTCGTCGAACAAACGTGGGTAATGCTGTCTCATTTCTTCCTCAGTCTCCCACGTTGACTCGGATCCCTTCCTGTGCTTCCACTATACACGCACAAGAGGAACCACTTTATTCCTTAGCCTTTTCTCCTTTCGGTCGATGATTGCCACTGGTTGCTCCACATAATTGAGCCGTTCATCTACTTCGATATCTTCCAATGGACAACCATATCTTCATCTGCTAAGCACTTCCTTAGATGAGATACATGGAATGTCGGGTGAATTCCATTTAACTCATCGGTAACTCCAGTCTATAGGCCCCTCTCCCACTCGAGCAATGATTCGGAAAGGGCCTATATACCTTGGGCTCAACTTGCCCCGCTTTCTGAATCGGATAATACCCTTCCAAGGTGAGACCTTCAACATAACCCGGTCACCCACCTGGAACTCAATGGCCTACGTCGCTTACCGGCATACGACTTCTGTCTATCTTTAGCTGCCTTCATGAAGGCTTTAATCTTTTCAAGCTTCTCTGTCGTAGCCTCGATTACCTCGACGCTCCCCATTCCTTCTGACCAATATCACCCCAACAAACGGGTGTTCTGCATCTCCTACCGTATAGCATCTCATATGGTGGCATACCAATGCTGGCATGATAGCTGTTGTTGTATGAGAATTCGGCTAACGGTAACTGGTCTCCCAACTCCCACCAAAATCGATCACACATGCCTGGAGCATGTCTTCCAAGGTCTGAATGGTCCTTTCTGACTGACCATCGTTTGGGGATGATAAGCCGTGCTAATATGTAACCTCGTCCCCATAGCGTCGTGGAATTTCTTCCAAAATTTAGATGTAAACCGAGTGTCACGACGATCAGACACAATAGACACCGGCACACCATGAAGAGCTACAATTTCCTTGATGAACAGATCAGCCAACCTTCAGATGAATACGTCTCGCGGATCGGTAGAAAATGAGCGCTCTTCATCAGACGATCAACTATCACCCATATGACATCATACCCCTTCGAGTACGCGGCAGCTTCGTAATGAAGTCCATGGTGATGTGCTCCCACTTCCATTCCGGTATATCCAAAGGTTGGATCTTCCCATACGGCTTTTGATGCTCTGCTTTCACCTGTAAGCAAGTAAGGCACTTACTCACGTACTCCACCACGTCACGCTTCACACCCGGCCACCAATAATCTTTCTTCATATCTTGGTACATTTTCGTGGCACCAGGATGAATGGAGTATCGAGTCTTATGAGCTTCATCCATTATCTTCACCCGTAGATCCCCAAAACGAGGAATCCACACACGACCGAATCGAGTTCTAACACCGAGTGTGTTTTCACCCAATTCCCCAACCAGACCTCTCATTCTTTCCTAGTTAAGGTGATCTTCTTTCAATGCCTCATCTTGAAACTCCTTAACTTGCTTCATCACATCAGAGGTCATGATTATTGATAAGCTTTCACCCGAATCGGTTCGGGCCTTTCCTTTCGGCTAAGGGCGTCAGCCACTACATTGGCCTTGCCCGGATGGTATGGATCTCGCAATCATAATCTTTTATAAGCTCCAACCACCGTCGCTGCCTCATATTCAGATCTTTCTGCTCGAAGAAGTACTTCAAGCTCTTGTGGTCGGTGTATGGTACACTTGGTTCCATAAAGATAGTGCCTCCAGATCTTTAGTGCAAAGACCACGGCTGCTAGCTCCAAGTCATGAGTAGGATAATTGACCTCATGAACCTTTAACTGTCGAGATGCATAGGCTATAACCTTCCCTCTCTGCATTAACACACACCCCAACCCCGAGTAGGAAGCATCAGAATAAACCACTAGATCTTCACTTCCATCGGTGGGACAGGACTGGAGCTTGAGTCATCTTGCCTTCAGCTCTTCGAACGCCTTCTCTTGAGCTTGACCCCATACAAACTTCACATCCTTTCGGGTCAACTTAGTTAGTGGAGAAGCAATCTTAGAGAAGTCTTGGATGAATCTTCTATAGTAGCCCGCCAAGCCCAAGAAACTACGGATCTCAGATGGCGTCTTTGGTGACTTCCATTGCATAACCGCCTCCACCTTCGCCGGGTCCACCATTATCCCGTCAGATTCACCACATGACCCAAAAACGGAACTTCGCGCAACCAGAATGCGCACTTGGAGAATTTAGCATACAATTTCTCCCTTCTCAACGTCTCTAGAACCTCTCGAAATGACGACCGGCATGCTCAATCTCGCTCTTCGAATAAATCAGGATATCATCAATAACACAATCACTGATTTATCCAACATAGGCCGACACACACGGTTCATCAGATCCATAAAAGCAGCTGGCGCGTTGGTCAGACCAAAGGACATGACAAGAAACTCTCGTAATGACCATAGCGCGTGCGGAAAGCTATTTTAGGGATATCTTGTTCCTTCACCTTCAACTGATGATAGCCAGACCGAAGATCTATTCTTGAAAACCAACTGGCACCCTGAAGTTGATCGAACAAATCATCTATTCTCGGTAAGGGGTATCGTTTCTTCACTGTCAACTTGTTCAGCTCGCGGTAGTCAATGCACATCCTCATACTACCATCCTTCTTCTTTACAAATAGGACCGGAGCACCCCAAGGAGAGATACTCGGTCTAATGAACCCCTTATCAAGCAGCTCTCGCAACTGCCATCAACTCTTTCATCTCGGTTGGAGCCAACCGATATGGTGCCTTGGCAACAGGTTGGGCACCCGGTATCAGATCAATCTGAAATTCAATCTCTCTGTCAGGTGGCACTCTTGATAAGTCTTCTGGGGAACACGTCTGGAAAGTCACACACAACCGTACATCAGGTAGTTGTGGTGTTGGTGTATCCACATCTTTTACATAGGCCAGTAAGTAAGCTACATCCACGCCTCATACACTTTCCCGCCACCGCCATTGAGATCACCTTCGGATCGTAGTAACCCAATCACCATAAACCGTTACCAAACTTCCGTCAGGCGCTGTCAACCGAACCATCTTCTTGCGACACACAATGTTTGCCTCGAAGTCCGCCAACCAATCCATCCTAAGAACCAAATCAAACCACCAAAGGTCATCACGAACGGTCTAACAGGAAACTTATGACCCACAAGTTCCACATCACAATTTTCTATCATCTCAGAAATCCTGGTAGACTTACCTATGGCAGTTTCTACATCAAAGGGCACATCAACACGTCTACTACTAACAGGCAGCTTAGCACAGAAAGCAGCAGAAATAAAACTCCTACTAGCACCAGAATCAAATAACACAGAAGCTAAAGTCTAGTTCACTAGAAACGCACCGGACACAACGTCAGGGTCCGTCCTAGCCTCCTCCTGTTCATGGTGAATGCCCTGGCGCTCGCCCCTCGTCTATCACTTCCTGTCTTCTTCACCCCTGAACCCTCGGTCCTCGACTTCTTACAATCTCTGCTCATATGACCAGTTTCCCCACAGTTAAAACATTTGCCCGACAGGCAATCCTTTGCCATATGCCCTGTCTTCCCACACTTGAAGCACAAGTTTGACCCAAACCTACATTCCCCGCCGTGCTCCCTTCCACACTTGCCACACCTTTTCGACCCGCACTTGATGTGACCACACGACGTTCATCCACCCGTGCCTTTTTGTTACCCATCGGGGCATCACCCCGACCAAACCGTTTCCCGTTCCAGTTCCGATCACCACCACCCTTCTTACTTGCTTCAGTCACCACCACCTCTCGCTCATCATACAGCCTCCCTGCCAAATCAACCGCCGACCTAAACGTGCTTGGCCGGGCGGCGATCATATGCCGGCGAACATCCACCGGTAAACCCTGAATGTACCTCTTGATTTTCCGAGACAGAGGCGTCACCTGATCAGGCACAAGCCGTGCCATTTCATTAAACTTGGTGGTATACTGCTGGTGTGTCATGGTTCCAGCCTCCACTGCAGAAACTCCCTTTCCAACTTATCAATTTCCCGATGAGGACAAAATTCCTCAATCACCAACCTTCTCAGCTCAGGCCATTTCATTTTCCCAATGGCCCTACTACCCTCAGCTTGGACAATGTTGTCCCACCAGCACAGAGCTGAATCCACAAAAGAGTGGTAGCAAACTTCACCTTTTGGTCCTCTCGGCACTCGCTGATATCGAAAACAGCTTCCATTTCCCTCACCCACCGGTGAGCGGCTGCAGCGGTGCCGTTCCCATCAAAATAGGGGCTTGCATCTCATAAAAGCCCCATAATTACATCCCCGTGCCGTCTCCAGCGCAGGCTCTTCTTCTTCCTCTTCATCATCAGATAGAATCGTTTCCGGCTCTGGTTGTCCCGTTCTCCAGAGGATCTGTTTCTTTCTTTCTTCTTTCCCCTTCTCATACAGCCTTAATAACTTCAGTCACCACAGACGGTAAGATTGTCTGCATGACCTGATGGACTTCTTCTACAACAGCCTCCTTTACTGAGGCTCTCAGATTGGCGCTTTCGTCGCCACCCTCCGGATGAGGGGTCTCTGGTTCTTCATGAACCACCCTCTCAACTCTGGGTCTCCCTCTCTTGGGTCGCGGTTCAGCACCATGACCTCCACCCCTAGAAGCTTTTGAAGATCTACCTCCGGCCATCACACGCACACTGAAAGATTCAAACACCAACACGGTCATTCAAGGGAACAGCTCAGTTTATGTCAAGTATAGTAAGTCCCTAATTACAGTGGCCAGTTGTGATTAGCCACTTACTTTACTCTTCATCCCCAAGTATTACCTGTCCTGACTACATCAGTATTTAAATCTACATACAACACATAACACATACCATGCGCACATAAAACCGGTTAACTTTATGAAAATACCTGATGGCATGCAGCTACTCAGATTGGCATCCCATTCCCATTCCGTCTCATTCTCAGTTTAAGATTAGGTTTATTTTGAAAATTTACCCATTTCACTTAAACTTTGACTCTGATACCAACTTGTAAAGCCCCGTTCCCGGGACGCTTACAGCCGGGTTCTCATCGCACATAAAACGTATAATTACATTTGTATTTAATAAATCGCAGCGGAAAACTAAAACAAACTTTCATTTCCATGTAAATGCTTTTGCAACAAGTTAAACACATCATTACAAAATAGTTTGTTCGCATTACAATGCAAAAACATTAATCAAAAGAATGCCATCCCAAAAGGGCTGAGTAGTCGCCCATGCCATCCTCAGCAAACATTACCTGCCAACTGGAAAACACATCAAAGTCAGCGTTGCTGAGTAAGTTCAAGTTTTATACAAAACATACTTTACTTTCATATAAAACCATTCGTTACTTTTACATGATCACACATCGTACGTACACATAGATAATATCATTATTATCTTCTTCATACATTCTTTCGTTCATTATGACTTTACTTGCGCATCGGACATCATCCATACCAATACCATGTGCTACACCCCGGTTAGTCGTAGCTACCGGGCCGAAGTCAACAATGAACAGCTAAACGTATGCCACGGTACTAGGAGTAACCATCAGTCTTAGCTACTGGGCCGAAGTCAACAAATGAACAGCTAAACGTATGCCACAGTACTAGGGGTGAGCGGTAGAGGTTCTACATTAAGGGCCAATCACAAAGAAGGACCCGTCATCCGATGCGTGCAAGACGTTTCACTCGTTCATTAATACTTCGTTCATCATCATAATAGGTAAAGCCATAGGAAAGATATTAAACATCATATTAAGGAACATTAACATGCATCAACATCACTTCGTACAGGCAACATCATACATACATACATACAACATCATTATCCTCATCATGCCTAACATGCTTTCCAAGACCTCGATCGTCATTTTACAAACCCTTATGGGAACCTTTACGTCAAAACTTACATCTGCACTTTCCCCCGAAAGTCAGAAGTCAATCTACACCTTCCTCGGGTCAACAGCCCTATTCGGGCGTATGGACACCCTTCAGTCGCATTGCCTCCATGCGACTGAACATCATGCGAATGAACTAATACGGATGAACACCTATGCGAATGAACACCCAGTCATGCGACTGGACAATGCGGATGAACACCTATGGAATGAACACCCAGTCATGCGACTGGACAATGCGGATGAACACCTATGCGACTGGACCTTCAGTCGTGCGAATGGACCTTTAGTCGCATGACCCCCATGCGACTGGCCCTTCATCGTGCGAATGAACCCCAATCCTGCGAATGAACCCCAATCGCACCCTAATCGGCCGTATGGCCTCCATTCGGCCTCCAGTCGGTCGCCTAGCCCTAACTGTTGCAGAATGCAGTTCATCCCGACTGCAGCCGAGGGTTTTCGGCCTCCAAACTCATCTAAACCCATTTTAAGCTAAGTCGACCATCCTAAACCTTAGGGATGCATACCATAACATTATTCAAGCACAACCAAGCAAGAAATCAAGCCCCAAACGGTACTACGCATACATACACGCATACATACGGGTTTTCACCCAAAAACGCGAAAAAGGGTTTTCAGATGTGTTCTAGCCCCAAAATCATTCAAAAACATGTAAAAGAGGGGTCCTAGAACTCACCTAAATGAGCACAACGACAAGAGCTTCGATTCGGCTTGCTTCACGATAATTTTGGCGACCCGAACCGACCCGAACCAACTTTTCCTCTTTTTCTCTCTTCTCCTCTCTAAGAACCTGAAATGTGGGGTGTGTGGGGAGAGTGGGCTGCCCTCTCCCTACTAATATCACCACATTTCCCAACTTTTCTTCGTTGGCGAGTTTGGTCCCTCGACTTTTGGACTTTATTTTCTTTTCTTTCTTCACCGGCTTCAAAATAATAAATATTCGGGTGTTACAGAAGTCTTTGTCTTAAAGTCTTCGAGGTTTGTCTTCAGAAGAGATTCACTTTATCTTCGCCAGACATAGTTCCTTCTTTGGAAGTTCTCTTTACCTTCGAAAGTGCAGCTTTGCTTTCGGAATATTTTATCAGTTGTACCAAAATTTTCTAAGTGTTGTTTTATGCACCAGCCTTATCTGATCCAACAGTTGGAAATGATAGAATACAAGACTTGACACCAAAATTCTTCCATGGTCTCAACCTGAGGTTTGGTGTCTTTTTTTTGATAATAAGATTTAAAGACTAAGGATGATTTAAGGTTTTACTTGGAATTTGAGGTTTTGATGATTAGGTTAAATAATTTGTTGGTTAGAAAAAATCATTTTATAAAGTTTTAAAGTTAAACCTACGAATACTTTTGTAATGGTTTTATAATATTAATCATGAATTATATGTTAGAATTTTAAGAAATTAAATAGAGATTTCTAGAATGAATATTATCGACAAAATAATTTCTGTACAATAGTAAATTTGATAATAATTTTTAAAAAATTTCTTCTATAAAAGATAATAATGTAAAAACTATATCTTTTAGAATTTTCAAAATTTAATTAATAATTTTTGAAATGGTTTTAGTTAACAAATAATTTTTATTTTAATTTAATAATATATTAAAATTGTCTAGAATTTTAAAATGATTAAAAATTAATAGTTTATAAAGGGTTTGAGGGTGCCCGGGTCAAACGCGAGTCCCTTATATGGAAAGCATGTGTGTTAACAAGTTGGGCAAAAGCCCAATCTGCTTAAAATCCTAATTTATAATTTAAAAGTTGTTTATATGAAATCCCCAAATCATAGGAACCTTATAAATCGATTTCAATCAAATTGAGCAAAAATTTGTGCATGTTAATCAAATGAACATTAGGGCTTTTGATCCCCAAGTAAAAGTGAGTGTGTAAGTCTGATTATCTTACTTCATTAACATCTAATTGATGTTCACCGATGATAGAACAAGTCACGACAAAGAGTAGAGTTTGATCGAACTAATGATGATGATTTTGGTTCAATTGATGTTTGATGAAGCTTTAGAGGTCAATTATGGGTAAAAGCCCTCCGTCAATTGAACTTGAAAAAATCCAAAAGAAGTCGAACCATATAGTTGCAGGCCGATGAGTACCAATTTGATGAAATCGATGTCTGAGGGAGTTTTAGATGAAATTGGGAGTTCAAATAGTTTAAGAGTATTGATATGATGATTTGAGCTAGATTATAAAGGCACAATTTGATCAGTTTCATGTCAAATGGTTTCAATGCTATGAAAATGGGTTCGGGTTTGGGTTTCATTAACAAACAGGTTGGATGTTACATTGATATAGGTCCGAAATTGAAGAAATTTGTTTCAAGAATTTCGACGGATGGATTAGTGAGAATGAATGGATCAGCTGCATAATTGAATTCTTTTTTTAGCATTTGCCATGCTTGTCTCTTTATCAATAAATTGTCTAGTACCAAAAAATCACGGGACTTTTTATCTGATGTGTTATCATGAGCATGTGATAATTGATTCATAATATTTTTTATATAGCATCCACTTCTGTTAGTTGTGGCTGGATAGGATTAGCAGTTGATTTGATGTGACCAATATTAGATGATAGATCAACTCTATAGTTTTTAGCACTTGTGATTTGGGGGTCTGTTGATCTTTCAAATAAGTCTCTAGAAACATTTTTAAGACAATTGTGACATCTCATATTTTTCGTTAAATTAAAAGTTAACGTCGTTTATTCTTGTAAGGGCCATTATGAAACTTATGAGTTATTTATGTTTACTTCTTCGTTTGTCACTAATTCTATAATTTGAAGGTTAATAATTTGATTATTAAATTAAACATAATAATAATAATGATAATAATAATAACAACAATAAAAATAATAATAACAATAATAGCAATAATCATAATACGTATTAATCTTTGAAATAAATAAAAATAATATAAGTTTCTATTATCTTAAAACTTGAAATTAATAATTTATGCAGAAAATACTAACAATTTTAACTTTAGGGGCCAAACTGTAAATTGGTTGAAACTAAAATTAAACTTTGAAATCAAAATAACAAAAACATAAACCACAGGGACCAAATTGTAATTTACTAAAAATAACCCCCCCTACTTCTTTCCCCGGTTTTCTGGTGGAAATTCTGGCGAGCTCCGGCCTGCCTAGAAACCGGCTTTTAGGCCGCGGTTTTTAACCCAAACTCACCCAACCGATTCATGAAACCGATTCGAACTCGGGGATACGTTTTAGTTCGGATTTAACATAGACTACATTCAATTTCAAATCGAAACCGAACCTCATTCAAACTCAAAACCGTTCTACGCTTAAATCGTCGTAATTATCAAATTAATTACGTATACATGTTTCTGCAATCATTTGAAACTAATGGTGCGTTCAATTTCACCTGAAACAACATTTAAGGTATTAAAACCGATCTGAAACGACCGACCTTAAATGACATAGCCGTTGAGTACCAAGCGATCGAATTGAAGCTATAAATCAGTGTATTCTTACTCGAATTGAGTTTCCCGAACTCCCTGTAAACCATAATTCAAGAAACACACACTCAAACAAACGAATCCCAAGTCAATTCATCGAAGGTTAACCGAAGCAACATCAAGACTAAAATCCTTCATTCCGACCTAATCAAGTAAGTGTGTTACATTATTCGACTCGATTACACCTAGGGATCAAAAGCCCTAAGGTTAATCGGGTTGAATCATTCGATTGGGCATTCAATTTTGAGATTTAAAGAATTAGGGTTTATGTGATTTGGGGGAACTTCTTAATCTAGGTTTATAATTAATTGAAACCAACATAAACTAAGGCCGTGGCCCTGGTTCACCGGTTAAGTCTTCTCATGCCAACTTGGAGGTCCCGGGTTCGAAACCCGGCCACCCCCATATTTTTTAAATGGCTTTTTCAGCCTTAAATCAATTTTAGAAAATTCCTAATAATATAAAAAAATGATTTTATAACCTTTAAATATTTTAAGGCATCAAATAAATTTCGGTAATATTTCTAAAATTTTAAATAACTAAAAACTTTGCAATAAAACATTTTAAAGATTTTTCATGGATTATTTATATGGATTTAAAAAAAATAAAATATTAGTGATCCGAACTTTCCCTTTAATTATTTATCTTTTAAATCACGTTATTTTAAATGGAGATTTCATAAAACATTATAAATTAATATGTAAATGATTAACTATGTAAATAGACATTTAAATATCATTTAGATAATTAGTTTTATTTATTTATTTTTGACCATGCTAAATGACTTTAAATAATTTTATATTATTTTACAAGTCATATAATTAAGTACATTATAAACATTGGTCAAATGTACTCTTTTAAAACTTAAATATCCTTTTATGTGTATTTAAGTTTATATATTAAATGATTTTCTTTTAAAATAATAACTATTTATATGCTTATGGACTTGATACAATAATTAAAAAATTATTTAAAATAATAATGGACATAATATTATCTTTATTAATCTCTAAAATTTAGGAAATTATATACTACTCTTAGAAAATTATTAAGATTTAATTACATCATTATTATCTAATTTCATTTATAAAATACTTAATCATATAAACCTATATATTCCTTCTAATGGAATGAAAATGTAAATAACTACATTATAAACTTATTGCTTAGCAAAAATCTTAAAAATATTAACACCCTAATTCTTGTGAACGTTAATCGTATTGTTAACCTTAATCTTTATCTTGTAAATTATATACTTAGGTGCTTGTAATGGATACTTTGGATTATCTTTTGGATCTTACTTTAATCTTTTGTATCCTCTTGTAATTCCTATATCTATGTGAGTATTTCTATACCCCTTTTTGCTTATTTTCACACTTCAGGGTAAAACATGTTAATTTATTATCATTGCACTTGTAAACTTATTTGAGACTTGTAATCTTTATGGCAATTCATCATGCAAAGTTGTGGTTAGTTGAACTTTTGTGGTTACCATGTTATGGCGTTATATATACAATCATTAACTATTGCTAGCCCAGCGAAGTCATAGATCTATGGGCCAGACAAGCCTGCTTTGGTTGATCCAAGTACACTTAGCTGATCGTATAATTTTGTAAACGTTTGAGACTTGTAAGACTTTGTCGAGGTTTGATTGTTGCATTGTTCATAACATCCCTAATCACTTTATTCACTAACTTATGACTTGAATTGCCATCTTTTATATAATCTATGTATTAAAAACTATGGAATGCTCACCAACATTTTTATGTTGACCTTTTATTTTTAACATGTTTCAGGAATACCTCAAGTATGTGTTCTACTCTTTGAAGCTTATCACATCTAGGATTGGACCTAGAGATAAAATGGATGTTCATATTATTTGTAGCATTTGTACATGACGTATTCTTTGTTGAAACTTTTGCTTGTAATGTTACAATTGAATCTTATGATTAATATATTTGGATTTAATAAATAGCGTTATGTGGCTGTGAACAATCGTAACCCTCACATCTCGACGTTTCCGCCGTCAAGGTTGGGGTGTGACAACAATAATTAAAGGCATTTTTGAATCTACTTAAATCAAACATCCAACTTGGGGTACTTATAATATTATTTGAGGAATTCTCATTAAATATGAAATTCTTAGATTCCTCAATGATGTGGTCAACTTTGTTGTATACGCGGTAAGTCTTAGCTTCAGATGAGTATCCTACAAAGAACCCATCTACTTATTTCTCAGCAAATTCAGATAAGTGATCTTTGTTATTTAGTAGAGTGCATGGACATGCAAAAGGTCTTAAGAATCCTATGAATGGTCTTCTCATATGCCACTATACATAGAGGTTTTCCCATGTGTCTTGACTATTAATACATTGTTCTAAACATAGTACGTAGTGCCGATTGATTCAACCAAGAATGTTATAGGAAGTTCTGAATCAGACAACATGGTCTTTATAGCCTCAATAAGTGTCATATTTCTCCTTTCAACAACTTCATTTTGCCGAGGAGTTCTAAGAGCAATATATTGTCTAGATATACATTTGGATTCACAGAAAGAATCAAGAGTGTGGTTTTTTAATTATGTTCCCTGATTACACATGATAATTTTAACCTTTGAATAATTTGGTTCTTAATTTTAATAATAAATGATTTTATAATTTCTATAGTTTCATCTTTGGTTTCTAGAAAAAAACACAAGTAAATCTTGTAAAGTCATCTACTATTACCAAGCAATATGATTTTCTTCCCAAACTCTTTACACCATCTGGGCCAAATAAATCCATGTTTAATAAGTGTAAAGGAGCTGTGACATAATTCAACTTTTAAGACTTATGAGAAGTTCAATATTGTTTTCATTTTTGACAAGCAACACAGTGATCAATGCATGTAACTCCTTGTTTGAAGGTCTAGTGACTAACCCATTTCAAACTAATTTATTCATGTTTATAGATTTACAAATGCTAGCCTTTTGTGCCAAATGGAGGACTCATTATTTGAAGCTTTGGAAATAAAACATGATACATTTCCTAAAGATGATGCAATATACATTAGGGCTCTTAAAAGTATTTTATCATTTGGTATTACAAAACCAGTAGATAAAACAATACATTCATACTTTTTAAAGAGAGTGTTATGTTTTTATCACATAACTAAGACACCCTCAACAAATTATAGGTCAAGTCTTTCACATAATTTACTTTATCAAAGCTTACCTTTCCATTCTGACTGTCCCTCTACCAGTAATGTATCCTCTTTTGTATCACTTCTAAATGTAATAGATGGTTCAAGATTTATAAGCATCTTTTGTATCACTTCTAAATGTAATAGATGGTTCAAGATTTATAAGCATGATCTGTCACATTTCATGTGCCAAGATCATCCACTATCCATAATACACAAGTTATCTTTGGTTTGCGAATGTCCCTATACATGCATAAGTTGGTTAGTGATGGATGGAAACCTAAGCCTGTTTAGTCTTGGGTCTTCTAGATTTTAGCAATTTTTTTATCAATTTTAAATGTTGAAAGCTTTATTTTAGGTTTCAGGTCATCTATGGTTTTGTTAGCTTTAGTAGATATCTTTGGTCTCCAGACTTTGTTATTGACTTTGAACTTATTAAACGTTTTGACATCATCTTTCCTCTGATGACCTTTTGAAGCTTTGAAGATAGTGAGGATTTCTTAAAAGACTTCTTCTTGAGGTTTGCAGCAGCTGATTTGCTCGGCAGATCATTCAGAGATGATGAGATTTTCTTGAGATTGGCACTTAACTTGTTGTGTTCCGAATAACTTTGTGAGGACGATTCTTTCTTTTCAGTGGTTAATCAGTAACTACAAACCTTTTTGAGGATCTAAAGTGGTTAATGGAGTGAGTTAATCTATGACAACCCGAGTTTTCAGGTCAACATCACAACCTTTATAAACCTCTTTCTTGACAATTGACAATAACATATATATATATATATATATATATATATATATATATATATATATATATATATATATATATATATATATAATATATATATATATATATATATATATATATCAACTTCATTATTGTAATTAATAATAACTAACTTAAAACTAATAAACCAAAACATAATTTAAGTAAACTTGGGGGGACATTATGCAAATGGGCTGAACTCGAGGGACCCGATGGGAGATGTGTGGGCTCATAACCGACCCACCTTTGGTTCTTCTCCATAAACTTCGACAACCTCAAACAACCCCACATTCGCAACCCTAAACCATTGAAACCCACCCCCTACCATCAAACAACCACCCTACCACACTTGAATAATCGTCCTCGGAAACACCCATCCCCTCGACGATTTCTTGCTCGCGATCCCCACATCACCGGCAGCCTCCTTTGTTATCAAACAACACCGTGATCAACCGCGAGTACCCGAAGTTAGTGAACGACAATTGTAGCAGCATTGTACCTCGTTTGGTAAGGTTCTTCGATCAATAACCATGTTCATATTGTTATGGTTTCGAGGTTCGGGTTACGGTTTAGACATGGCTTTGTTCCCGGTGGTCGTGTCAATGTTTGAGTCTTGGTTGCATTATGGTGTGTGTTTTCTTTATATGTATGTGTTCTTGTGCATACGGTTGATGTATATACTTTTAGTTGAATGTTCTTGTGAATACATATGAATGGAGAAGGTTAGTGCTAGTTGAATGTGTATGTGTGTGTTCTGCGTGTGATGTATGCTTGGTGTTATGTGTGCTTTTGCCATATGTGTGAAGTATGGATGTACATGGCCGAGTTTTGGGTGCAGGTTCATTGCATTGTGTGTTTGTGTGTGTTTCTGCATGTTTATACATGTATGATTGTATGATTGTATGTATGTATGTGTAGTGTGTGTGCATGGATGCTGTTTATATATAAATATATCAATAGTTGCAGATGATGTTGGTGGGGTATGGATGTTTTTGTTTTAGCCAAGGCATGTGTGGGGAATTATTTTGGTGTTGCTTTGGCATGCACTTGCATATATTATACATAACATATGAATATATGAATACCATTTGTGTGTACGTAGCTTACATATATTATATGGTATGTAAAGTATCATGTGAGTGTATATTATTACTTGTATGTCCATAGAAGGTGATCTAACATGTGTTCAATTATGTATCTAGGGGTATGATGCAAGGTTGTACATGGAAGCTTGTTTATATACTTATATATATTATTAACTTAGTATGTGCATTCATATGTACTGTATGTGTGTTCGTTAACAATGATAATGTGTGGGTGTTATGGATGTGATATAAGGTATACGTCTGTAATATGATATTATAGGTGCAGGTTGTGTATGATCTAAACATTAGGTATTATATTGAGTGGTTGCCTAACTAAATTATCAAAAGAAAACATATATGAATTGTCAAGAATTCGTGAGAATGTTTGAGTTTTATATGCTTGTGTGAGTTTGTGTATGCTTGCGTTTGCTTGTGTATGGAGAGTCATGTTGTTTTATATGCATGTTGTTTGCTTGCGTTTGCGTTTGCCATTCTGCTCCAAATAATTAATTCCATTTCTATATTTAATCTCAATTAAATATTAAATGAAACCCAGGTTAATCAGAGACCCGAATCTTTTGTGTTACATTACGTAGTTGCAACGCACTTGAGGTGAGTCTTCACGGCCCCTATTTTACATTACTTTCCTTTTGGGGGAGAAAACATGCAAACTTTATTTATAAATGGTTTCTAGTATTATTTTTTATCGTCTGTTACGTTAGTGCAAACATACTTAAAAGTCCTTACATTCTCGAACTGTTAGTAATGTGTAGCGAGGTAATTCTGAGTAGTACTACTGGGTTTGACAAACCCGCCGGGCTAGTCACGCTAGCTTGATTGGAGGTCAAACGGGTGCGTTATTGACCTAACATTTTATCACTGTCTGGGTTAGACGTGATGGGAAGGCAACAAACATACAAACAGTCAGCTTCGGTTTGAAACGCTAAGTAACTCGTTATAGGCTAGCTACTTATCGATATGCTTTAATTACTTTACCATTCAAATAGTTACAAACATTTTTATCTGTTATTAAACCTGTGAACTCACCAACTTTATGTTGACACACTTTAGCATGTTTTCTCAGGTTACATGAACGCTTAAGCTCATGTTGCACAATTAATGAACACACTCAGGACATGCATCATCAAACTCATTTATTTTGCTTTGAACATTTTATTTTGGCATAGTACTTTGGGAACTTTTAGTATTGGTTTACATTCGTCTTTACGCTTCCGCACTGATGTTTATTTCATTTATGACTACTCTGATTTAAAGTTCAAATGTTTATTTAAGTTCATATAGTGTCGTTTGATATGACCGTGTCTGAGATCCTGGTTTGTCACATGCTCGCGGTAAAACCCGCACGTGGAATTTGAGGGTGTGACATAATCGATTGTGTTGATAATCTTTTACAAAGTATTGTCTTCCCCACATACCAGGCATATGATCTTTATCTACTGCCTAGCTGTCTTGATCTCTATCTTGAGTTCCTGTAGTTCCTTCTTCATCTCCTTTATCTTTCCTTTCTTTATCATCTCATGATTAATGAAATCTTCAATTATCACCTTCTTACTTGAAAATCTCATCCGCTGATTTTCCTCAGTTCCACACACGTTCTTGTGTCAGCTGGTAGTAAATGTGAGTAGAAAGATCAATTTTCTTTCTTAGGAATTTCTTGTTGTGAATCTTTACTGATTTAGAAATATACTTTTGAACATATGGTTGCGGTATCTGTCACACCCTCAAAATCCACTTGCGGAGTTTTACCGCGAGGCGTGTGAAGAACCAGGATCACAGTCAATAGTTACTCAGAACGACTCTATATGCCATAATTTAATTGAAATCAACCCAAAGTAAATAAATTAAATAGTGCGGAAGCGTTTGAAAACAACCCAAGAAATAAAAGTATAATTGTGGCAAAACACATGCCAATCCCAAAAGAGAAATCATTAATTATTAAAGTGATAGAATTGTCTTGAAGACCGTGTCATAGAATGCAGTGAACCATGCAGTGCTCCTATGGCAAGCAAGCTAATGACCTGAGAATAGCATACTAAAAATGTCAACATAATGGTTGGTGAATTCAAGAGATATTCAAACATAAACAGTTTAATAATAGAGATGTACAAGTAGCGTATTGTAACAGATAGCTAGTCCATTAACAATAGATATTATTTCATAGTGATTTCGCAATTGAAGCTGACTGTGTTACGTTGTTGCCTCCTGCCACGACTTAACAGGTTGTGACAATGTTCATTAGGACAACTTGCACCCGGTTGACCTCGAGTCACACAGGTGGGGCTCGTCAGACCTAGTAGTACTACCCAAATTTCCCCGCTAATCAATATTAACAATTCGAAAGTGTGAGGACTTTTCCATGATATCAACACTATATAATATTGTACACAAGTTGAATACATAAAGCGTTCGTGATTTACCAGTATGCTATCTCCCCCAAAGAGAGTAAATAACAAATGGGGCATGAACTCACCTGATATGCGTATAGATACACAGAGTTTGACTTGTCAAACAAAATAGACAGACAACCTTCAGAGGTTACCTAGATCATATAAGTGCATGAGTACGTGTAATCAAAGAACATGTGAAAACCTAAGTACACTACAACCAAGGACTCAAAATTTCAAACAAAACAGAAACGTTTCACCTAGTTGACCCGTTTGACCCGTTGATGACTTTATGTGTTGTAAACCATTCAAGTAATCATACACATATATCATACATAGTTAACATTCAAATAGATCATATGCATGCTATATCATCCAGGTGTAACACTTAGATCATCATACAACCAAGTATCATACAAGTCATGCGAATCTAGAACATTAACATATTCACTAGTTATAACACAACTAACATGTCACACAAAGATCAAACACTCACTACATTCCATGTGAAGCCACTCACGACTTCACATCCTAAACCCTGCCAATCCTACTAAGTAGGGCCTCAGATTCGCACGCGTGCATGATGATCATAACCATAATCATTAACCATATGCATTGCATCACAACAATCAATCACCAATCCCAAACATGATGTCCTACTACTAATCAACATCCAATCATACATGATCATAAATGTCCAAATATCATTCATGATTACCCCGGCATCACATACAACCAATTACCATGTTCTACCACATTAGAATCTATTCATGATCATACTAACATGTTCCTAACATCCCAAACATGTTCAAGCTATCATTTTTTAGACTTTAGGCAAATAAAGTTTCCCTTTTGGGAAAGTACATCCCAACATCTATCAACCATCCAACGTATTCATGAATTCATCATAATTATACCATCTCAAGCTCATAACAATATCTAGACATGATCAACATTACCCAATCACCATAATCTAACAATCTTCATAAACAAAAGTTTCTACTTTTGGCAAGCTATGAATCAACAACATCCATTCAAAGATTTCTAGCATTCATAACAACAATCTAGCATCTAATCATCATCATGAACACATCCATAACATCAATCCATCACTAGATCATCATTACATGCAAAATAAACTTACTATTATTAGTAACCTATGAACACCAACTTCAATTCACCAATTTCTTGCAAAATCATGTATCCTAACATTCATACAACCTACTAATCATCACACATTCATCAAACAATCATCCATCATGCATAATCATGGCATTTTCGAACTAGGGTTTGCTTCATACTCAAAGTTCATGATCAATCCACTAAAAACATAGAATTCATGCATATCGATGTTAACTAACATGTATTCAATCTAACTAACATACTAACATCATCAAACAACATCAATTTCGACCCTATGAAGGCCAATTCTCGAATTAGGGTTCGGCCCTCAACAAAACTCACAAAAACATGAAAAATCTAACCTTTAAACGTGTATTAACTTGCAATTGATGATTCCTACGTGTTGTATGCCTTGTAATCGAATCAAATTGATGTTTTGATGCTTGTTCTTGGCTGATTTTCACAAAGGGAGGGGTTTGGGGAGTGTTTGCGGCCGAATGGGTGGGAATTAGGGTTGGGATTTGTTTTGTTTCATTTTAATTTACATAATTACCCTTTTAACCCTTGTAATTTGTATTTTATAAAAACTAGGCTTTAAACTCTTTGTAAAGTGTTTTTAACTTCATAATATAAAGATATAAACTTATGAAAATCATTATATATCTTATCTTTATAAAAACACAAGACATACGAATAAATAGGCACGTTTCCGCGTTACGCGATTAATTTTCTAATTAACCTTTTAAAAACGTGTAAACACATAAACATAACCCAATAATCACATAATCAATTAGATTCACTTTAAATTAACATTATCCCTTATTATTAGGTCACCAACATTAAACGACAACTAGTGTGTGCTCACGACACGTGTATACAAGACTTAACGAAACTAACGGAGTTTGGTAAGGGAAATTTACCGGATGCCACAGTATCTCTTTTGAAGAGTTTGAGGTTCTTGCACAACAATGTCTATTATGTGCCTTCTTGTTTCAGCTATAGTTTGAGTGGGGTTTTGACTTGATAGACGGGGCCAACTCAACCACTACTTGTAAGGCCCCATTCTCAGGACGCTTACAGCTGGCCAATCATTACTCATAAAACAAATAATTACATTAATAAGAAATAGATGTTACAACAGAAAAATTTAAAACAACATTTTCATTAACAATGCTTTTGCAAAATAATACATATTCATTACACAATTTCAATTAACAAAAGAATGCCATCCCAATGCCAAGTAGTTGCCCCGCGCCATCCTCAGCAATGTTCACATGCCAACTGAAAAATGCATAAAAGGTCAGCGTTGCTGAGTGAGTTCTAGTTTTACATTAAACATACTTTTCTCACATTAAAACCGTTCTTTACTTTCATGCGATCATACATCATACGTACACATAGATAATATCATTATTATCTTCATTAATCTTTCATATTTTCATTCATTCATTCGTACGTTCATTAACTTTGCATTCTTTCACCATTACCTTTTATCTTTCCTTCAACCATAAACTTTACCCAACTATTCCTGGTACTGGACCTAGGTCTATCATAGGCCAGCTATAACGGTACATCGTGTCACACCCCAACCTTGACGGCAGAAACGTTGAGGTGTGAGGGTTAAGATTGTTCGTAGCCACATAACGCTATTAATAACTCAGATATATATTAATCATAAGTTCCAATTATACCATTACAATCATAAGTCACAAAGAAAGTAAATGACATAACATAAGATGCAACAAGCCAATTATTTCATTTATTTAACTAGGCCCATTCCTAGATGTGAAAGTATTTCAAAAGTGGCGATCAAGCTTGAGTATTTCCTGAAACATGTTAAAAATAAAATGTCAACATAATGTTGGTGAGATTTCCATAGTTTTCGATACATAAGATATAAAAGATGGGAATTCATGTTATAAGTTAGAGAACAAAGTAAACTAGGGATGTAAGACAGAATGCACAATCAAACCTCGACAAAGTTTTACAAGTGTCAAACGTTTACAAGTATATACGATTAGCTAAGTGTACTTGGATCAACCAAGCAGGCTTGTCTGGCCCATAGATCTATGACTTCGCTAGGCTAGCAATAGTTAATGATTGTACATATATTCGACATTACATGGTAGCCACAAAGTTCAACTAACCACAACATACAAGTGAAATGCCATAAGTTTACAAGAGTCAAACGTGTTTACAAGTGCAAAGTTTATAATGAAACATGTTTCACCCCAAAGTGTGAAAGTATAAAAAGGGGTATAGAAATAATCACTTGATCAAATACGTATAGTTTGACGATTAATAAGAAAAATATAAAATACGTTCCAATGCAAAGCCTTCACAATGAACCTAAGAATATAAATATATTTACAAGGTTTAAGTTTAATAATATGACAAACGTTTTAACGTGAACTAAAGTTCATTTTGATGTTGGGGCTTTGTCAATTATTTTCAACAAATGGAAACCAATTATATTTTCTTGGAATAAATGAAAAGAGATATATTTATATTTTATATAAAAATATGAAGGAGAAAATATTTATAATAGTTTGAAGAAAGTTAAAATAGAGTTTTATAACTAAATAAAAAAAACGCTACAAACAATAATTTAAAAGCAACATTTGAAATAATAATTTATTAATTACTATTTAAAATTCATAAGAAAAATAACCAAAAGTAACCTTTGTTAAATATTTTAAAAAAATATTTAATTGTTTAATACAGAAAATGATTTGATGCTTTAAAAAAATATTTAGAGTTTACAAAATCTATTTTTATATTTATTAAAAATATTTCAGAATTTTATTTAGGGCTAAAAACCTTTTTAAAAAATGAGGTTGCCTGGGTTCGAACCCGAGACCTCATGTTTAAGAGGCAAGTGACATAACCATTAAACCAGAGCCGCAACCATGGTTAAAGTTGGTTTTGATGTTTTATAAAACCAAATAAAAGAGTTTCTCCCATTCTCAAGAACCCTAGAATTGAGTGAATCCAAATTGAAGCTTAGATCGATTCGGTTAACATTAATAATCATGGGGCTTTTGATCCCCATGTATAAACGAGTAGTTAGAGATGTTTAATTACCCGGTTTGATTCAAAGTTTATCGAGAACAATAGATGAACAAGCCGCGACTTAAAGTTTTTGATTTGCTGAGCAATCTTCAAAGATGTTTGAATTGAACGGTGAACAACTTCGAACGATGATCTGGAAGCAAAGCCCTATCCGAATTTTAGTTTAGATCAATCCGAGGTTGGGTTTCGACTGGTTGCAAGTCGCGATTGGTGAAGGGAATCAGAGATGATGTTTGCGTTTGTTTCAGGTGTAATTGAAAGTTGGAACCGGTTAAAGATGGTTAAATGATTGCTTATGTTTGTTTAATTTGATTATTATGGTGTCTTCAATGTTGAACGGTTATGCAAACCACACTCGCGGTTATTCGATCAATTGGTCTCGTAACCGGTGGATTAAACACCATTAACTCATGTATTCAAAGTCGAATCATGTACATGAAGGATCTAAAATGGTTTAGAAGCTAAAAAATCGGATTCGCATGTTTTGGGGTGGCCGGAGAGTTGGCCGACGGTGGCTGGCCCTCTCGCCGGAAATACAGGCTCCGAAAGGGGAAGAAGTTTAGGATTTTGAAAGTTACACAAATGGTCCCTTGTGTTTATACATTTATTATTTTATGCCCAACTTACCTATTTAAGGTTTCTAAATTAACAACTAGGCCGCCTTGACTTTTAAATCAAAGTTTTATACATTTTAAGTTTAATAATTCTTTATTATTAATAACAATATTATTATTGTTGGTATTATTCTTAGTTATTATAATTATTGTTATGATTTTATTATTATTATTATTATTATTATTATTATTATTATTATTACTATTATTAGTGTTATTAGTAACATAATTATTATTACTCTTATAATTAGTAATTATTATTATTATTATTATTATTATTATTATTATTATTATTATTATTATATAATTATTATAACCTTACAAATAAAAGACCATTAAAGTAATATTCATAAGCACCCATAAGTTTCATGTATGGCAATAAAAGCCCTTACAAGAATAACATTGCAAACTTATAATTAACCTTAAAATACATGATGTTACAATCTCCCCAACTTAAAAGAATTTCGTCCTGAAATTAAAAAAAATGAACTAAGCGAACAAATCGGGTATCTCTCCTTCATATGATCCTCACGCTCCCAAGTATTCCACACTTATTCTCCCAGCGAACCTTGACAGTTGGAGTAGTTGTGGTTCTAGTTTTCTTCATGATGCGATCCATAATTTCAACAGGTTTCTCAACGAAGTGCAATGACTCATCGATCTGGATGTCTTCCAATAGAACATGCAGACTCTCGTCGGCCAAACACTTTCTCAAATTTGATACATGGAATACAGGATGAACTCCACCAAGGTCGGAAGGTAGTTCCAGTTTATAAGCCACTTTCCCAATCATTTTCAAGATTTTGAAAGATCCTACAAATCTTGGAGCTACTTTACCCTTCTTTCCAAAGCGAACAACACCTTTCCACGGTGAAACTTTAAGAAGAACCATGTCGCCAACTTGAAACTCTAATGGCTTACGACGCTTATCAGCATAACTCTTTTGTCGACTTATTGCCACTTCAAGGTTCTTGCGGATTGTGGAGACTTTATCGGTCGTTTCTTGTATAAGTTCAGGACCAGTTATGAAATTTTCACCAACGTCAGTCCAGCAGATCGGTGATCGGCATTTACGACCATACAAAGCCTCGAATGGTGCCATCTTGATACTTGAGTGATAACAATTGTTATACGAAAATTCTGCGAGCGGTAAATGCGTATCCCAATCACCACCAAAGTCAAGGACACAAAGACGCAGCAGATCCTCGAGGGTTTGGATGGTTCGTTCGGTTTGACCATCGGTTTGAGGATGGTAAGCCGTACTTAAATCCAGTTGAGTACCCAAGAGTTCTTGCAGCGAAGACCAAAAGTGTGAAGTGAAACGAGCATCTCGGTCGGAAATAATGTGCAACGGCACGCCATGACGACTCACAATTTTGTCAATGTAGATGCGAGCTAGTCTTGAAACTTTGTATGTGTCTCGTATAGGTATGAAATGTGTTGTCTTGGTCAAACGGTCAACAATGACCCATATGTTATCATGTCCACATGGAGTACGAGGCAACTTGGTTATGAAATCCATGGATATATGTTCCCATCCACATAGGGATTTCAGGTTGCTCAAGTAAACCACTTGGTCGTTAATGCTCGACTTTGACCCTTGCACACGTGAGACACTTGGAAACATAAGACGCGATATATTTCTTCATTCCAGGCCACCAATATTGACCACGCAGGTCCATGTACATCTTAGCGGAGCTAGGATGAATGGAATATCGGGTTTGATGAGCTTCATTCATAATGAAGTGTCGAAGGTTATCACGATTCAGAATCCAAAGTCGATTCAAGAAATACCACATGCCATTTGGTTTTGTCTCCAGTTGGGACCGAACGTTAGGCATCAAATCTTCATCTTTTCCTTCGTCGGTTAGTGCCGCTTGTTGAGCCTCGCGAATACATAACTCGAGGTCACTATCAATCCTTATGTTTTGAAGCATGATAGTAGCCTCGTTGACATCCACATGAATCTCGGTATCAAATTCTCCTAGCATATCAAACCACTGCCTTCGATCTCGGATTTCTTGGAGCGAGACAGTCTTGTTGTGGACCTTGCGACTCAGCGCGTCGGCTACAACATTCGCCTTTCCAGGGTGATAGTGAATGTCGCAGTCGTAGTCGCTAATCAACTCAATCCAACATCTTTGTCTCATGTTGAGATCCTTTTGGTTGAACACGTGTTGGAGACTCTTATGATCAGTGTAGACTATGCATTGCATCCTATATAGATAGTGTCGCCAAATCTTCAATGCAAAAACCACAACACCAAGTTCAAGATCGTGAGTCGTGTAGTTCACTTCATGAACCTTCAATTGCTTCGACGCGTATGCTATAACTTTGCCTCGTTGCATGAGAACACAACCAAGACCTTGATTAGAAGCATCGCAATACACAGTAAAGTCATCGTTTCCATCGGGAAGTGTGAGAATAGGAGCGTTACACAACTTGTGTTTTAATGTCTCGAAAGTCTCTTCTTGCTCGGGTCCCCATTCAAAGAGTCGATTCTTTTGGGTTAGCGCCGTTAATGGTTTAGCAATCTTCGAGAAATTCGCTATGAACCTACGTTAATATCCCGCTAAGCCCAGAAAAGAACGAACCTCGGTTGGGGTTGTGGGAACACACCAATTCTTCATGGCTTCAATTTTAGCAGGATCAACGTGAATTCCTTGGCTATTCACCACATGCCCTAAGAATTGAACCTCCTCCAACCAAAATTCACACTTCGAAAACTTGGCGTATAACTGCTCCTTCTTCAAAAGTCCAAGAACTTGTCGCATGTGCGTCTCGTGATCGATTTTCGTCTTGGAATAAATAAGAATGTCATCAATGAACACGATCACGAACTTATCCAAATACGGTTTACATACTCGATTCATGAGATCCATGAACACGGCAGGTGCATTGGTCAAGCCAAAAGGCATGACCATGAACTCATAGTGTCCATATCGAGTACGAAAGGCGATCTTTGGAATGTCATCATCATGAACATGTAGTTGATGATACCCAGAACGTAAATCGATCTTTGAGAATTGAGTTGCTCCTTGAAGTTGATCGAAGAGATCATCGATTCAAAGGAGAGGGTATCGGTTTTTGATAGTAAGCTTGTTGAGTTCTCGGTAATCGATGCACATACAAAATGAACCATCCTTCTTCTTCACAAACAGTACAGGTGCACCCCATGGTGATGAACTAGGGCGAATGAAACCCTTATCGGTCAACTCTTGCAGTTGACTAGCTAGTTCTTGCATTTCAGACGGTGCAAGATGATAAGGTGATTTAGCCACAGGGTTCGCACTAGGGATTAAGTCAATCTTGAACTCAACTTCTCACATGGGAGGTAACCCTTTAAGATCCTCGGGAAAACCTCGGGAAAGTCCTGCACGACAGGAATGTCTTTCAGCTCCTTACCCTTGGCTTTCGTATTAACTACATATGCCATGAAAGCCATGTAGTTTTTACTTAAGCACTTGCGGGCCTTGATGCAAGACATGAGTTTGAGTCTTTGGGATGATTTCTCTCCAAAGACCTTCAAAGTATCACCGGTCGGTAAAGGAATTTGGATACACTTCTTGAAGCATAGAATTTCCGCACGATGCTTGGCTAATCAATCCATACCAATGATAACATCAAAGCTTTCCAATTGCATAGGAATAAAGTCGACGACGAATTCATGTTCGTTAAGGCTCAAGGTGCAATCGCGTATTATGACATCAACGACAATAGATTTTCCATCAGCGACTTCGACCGTGAAAGATCTTTCCAGGTTAACACGTGGTTTAGAAAGTATAGGCTCAAATTCCAAGGACACGAAACTCCTATCCGCACCCGAATCAAACAATACAGATGCATAATGATTATTTATAAGATACATACCTCTTTGGTAATAACCCATTATTGGTATGATGAACACAGATAGAAATTTTTGACGTACCATTCACCATGTCGTTGTTGGATTGGGCTTGATTGGCATTGATGTAAAAGTCCTTCCACGAGCCGGTGGAACAGTTCCCGCATTGCGAGGACATTGTGGACGAATATGACTAGGCTCGCCACAGTTATAGCAGGTTCGGTTGGTAAGCATTGTAGTGTTGTTTGGCGCACGAAGGCAAGTAGTTACCAAGTGTCCATACTTCCCACACAACGAGCAGACTCGGCATGGAATGTTGCTTGAATGATGGTACTTGCACGTGTTACACATTGGATGTGGACCAGCATAAGCTTTACCCATGGGAGCTTGATTCGTAACCACCATTTGTTTTTTAGGAGCATTTGGGGCGATCACAGCGTAGTTGCGTGTTGGGGTGAACTTACGCTTGTTGTATTGAAAAGATGACACGACCCTTACCTCCTTTGTTGCATCGGGTGTCACCTTCTCAGTAGACTTGGAACCCTTTGCCGACATAGTGCCAGCTCTTATATGATTCTCGGTGAGCTATGCAGTGATAGTAATCGCCTCCTCCAAAGTTGTGGGCCTCCCCACCATGACATCTTGAATTTGAGGTGGCACCCCCTTGATAAATTTCTCAATGTTACTTTGCACAGTGTCCACCATGTGTGGTAGGAGCATACTCAACTCATGATGCCGGGTGGAATAAGCCAAGTGATTCCCACCATCTTGTTTGAGGTTCCAGAACTCCTCCTCTAGCTTTTGCAACTCGCTCCTCGGGCAGAACTTTTGGATCATGATATCCTTAAATTCTTCCCAGGGCAACGCCATTGCAATCTTAGTTCCATGGATTCTCTTTTCACTATTCCACCATGTTAGTGCCCGTTATTGAAGAACACTTGTGGCATAGCGAACCTTGAACTCGTCGGGGCACTCGCTAACAATGAATGTGTTCTCCATACTTTCAAACCACTAGAGAAGTCTAGTGGCTCCTTCTTTTCCTCAAAGCTAGTGGGTTTGCATGAGTTGAAGTGTTTGAAAGTGCAAGTACGATTGTTCCCGTTTTGGTTGTTGCTATTCTCTCCATGAGCACCACTATTGTTTCTATTGGTGTTGTTGTTACTATTAGCCATTAGGGTGCTATTAGTTCAGCAACCATGGTCGGGATGACGACAACCATTTGCCGAGCAATCATGGCGGCTAGCTTACGGTTGGAACTTCCACGCTTTCCATGGTGACGAGACATGCTGGATATACAAAAATGAGTTAGTTACGGGAATGAGGATAACAAAGGATAGTAGTTTAGACAAAGACAAGCTAAGGGTTGTAAGGTACACGGAATGATCCCATTTGGTAACGCATTACCATTTGGAAACGTTGACACGTCAAGGTGTCTTGACCCAATTGCCTTAGAGATTTGTGTATATTGACCATAGTTTATCACTCATCCCAGAAATCCCCAGGTAAGCATGACTAGTCCCGTAGGATTTATGTGAAATGCTTGCCTTAGCCCGAAGGCCTTTTGCCAGGAAATCTAGGATACAGGTGTCTATGTGTCACACAATATTTCTTAGGTTCATGGAATGAAAACCTTGATGAGATTTATGTAGATTAGACATAACGTCTAAAGATCCAAGTCATAAGCATAGGCATAAGTTTCCACGTGTTGTCGAGAATAAGATTAAGAGGTTTTATGTTCGGGGAGAGTCAAAGAGTCAAAGTTAAGTTTAGGGAGACAAGTAACAATGTTTAGGCAATCCTATGCTAAGACATCAAATTGCACATAAAAAGGCATAGAATTATGTAGCATGCAAACTATATAATTTACAAGGTAGAAATATAATTCTATAAGGTTCATGCATACTATAGTCTAGGTCACAATTTCTAATAACCTAGATCCCTATAGTTATGAGCTCTGATACCAATCTGTCACACTCCAACCTTGACAGCGGAAACGTCGAGGTGTGAGGGTTAAGATCGTTCACAGCCACAGAACGCTATTAATAACTCAGATATATATTAATCATAAGTTCCAATCGTACCATTACAATCATAAGTCACAAAGAAAGTAAATGACATAACATAAGATGCAACAAGCCAATTTATTTCATTTATTTAACTAGGTCCATTCCTACATGTGAAAGTACTTCAAAAGTGGCGATCAAGCTTGAGTATTTTTTGAAACATGTTAAAAATAAAATGTCAACATAATGTTGGTGAGATTTCCATAGTTTTTGATACATAAGTATATAAAAGATGGCAATTCATGTTGTAAGTTAGAGAACAAAGTAAACTAGGGATGTAAGACAGAATTCACAATCAAACCTCGACAAAGTTTTACAAGTGTCAAACGTTTACAAGTATATACGATTAGCTAAGTGTACTTGGATCAACCAAGCAGGCTTGTCTGGCCCATAGATCTATGACTTCGCTAGGCTAGCAATAGTTAATGATTGTACATATATTCGACATTACATGGTAGCCACAAAGTTCAACTAACCACAACATACAAGTGAAATGCCATAAGTTTACAAGAATCAAACGTGTTTACAAGTGCAAAGTTTATAATGAAACATGTTTCACCCCAAAGTGTGAAAGTATAAAAAGGGGTATAGAAATAATCACTTGATCAAATACGTATAGTTTGATGATTAATAAGAAAAATATAAAATACGCTCCAATGCAAAGCCTTCACAATGAACCTAAGAATATAAATATATTTACAAGGTTTAAGTTTAATAATATGACAAACGTTTTAACGTGAACTAAAGTTCATTTTGATGTTTGGGGCTTTGTCAATTATTTTCAACAAATGGAAACCAATTATATTTTCTTGGAATAAATGAAAAGAAATATATTTATATTTTATATAAAAATATGAAGGAGAAAATATTTATAATAGTTTGAAAATAATTTCCCATACTTAGTCAATGCTCATCCGCATTGACCTTACTCATCCGCTGAGCCATCCGCATTTCCCATACTTAGTCAATGCTCATCCGCATTGACCTTACTCATCCGCATGAGCCATCCGCATTTCCCATACTTAGTCAATGCTCATCCGCATTAACTGTTCATCCGCATTTCTTCCCATTACTCATCCGCATAGACTTTTCAACACTTATGCAGATTCTAAAACTTAACATATGAGCCTTAAACATCAGATTTCAATTTCAAATCACCGTTCGTCATGTTCTAAGCTTAAATCATACATCCTAAGTCTTAGAAACATCATCATACATTATCAACCATGAACATAATCATACATCACATCATACATTCAACATACACCAAATGAAACATACAGGTCCGAAACCCAGTTTAATAAAAAGATACATTCATGCATTTCCAGCCCCAAAATCAGTTAAAACAGGTAAAAGAGGGGTCCTAGAACTCACCTTTGCAGATCTTGAGTATGGATTTCTTCCGAACTCGTTTGCAAATTGAATCCAACCGCCTAGAACCCACTAAAACATACCCGAACACATATAAACACTCATAAGCATAGACCCGAGGACATAACCGGTTAAGAACACCATAAAAACATGACTTCTTACTTTGAATTCACACTTTTCTTCTTGTTTCTCTTCAAACCCGAGAGTTCTCTGCTTCCTGCTACTTTCTCTCTCTAAAAATCCGAAAATTTTGTGTGTAGAAAGGGTGATGGGGGGCCATGCCACCTTTATCACCAAATTTTCAAACATTTTGTCCTTTTGGACATTTTTACCCCTAGACTTGGGTTTTATTTCTTTTCCTTTGTTTTCTTCACTTTATTCATTCTTTCTTAGTCTTTAAAATAACGGGTGTTACAAGTCCACCCCCTTAAATAGGTTTCGTCCCCTAAACCTGTTATTCCTCAAAGAGTTGTGGGTAATGCTGTCTCATCTCTTCTTCAGTCTCCCACGTAGACTCAGATCCCTTCGTGTGTTTCTACTGTACACGCACAAGAGGAACCACTTTATTTATCAGCCTCTTCTCTTTTTGATCAATAATTGCCACTAGTTGCTCCACATAATTGAGCCGTTCATCTACTTTGATATCTTCTAGTGAAACAATCATATCCTCGTCCGCCAAAAATTTCCTTAGATGAGAAACGTGGAATGTCGGGTGAATTCCACTTAACTCATCTGGTAACTCCAGTCTATAGGCCACCTCTCCTACTCGAGAAATTATTCGGAAAGGCCCTATATACCTTGGGCTCAACTTGCCCCGCTTCCTGAATCGGATGATCCCCTTCCAAGGTGAGACCTTCAACATAACCCGGTCACCCACCTGGAACTCAATTGGTCTGTGTCGTTTATCAGCATACGACTTCTGTCTATCTTTGGCTGCCTTCATGAAGGCCTTGATCCTTCGAGCTTCTCAGTCGTAGCCTCGATTACCTCGACGCTCCCTAGTTCTTTCTGACCAATATCACCCCAACAGACGGGCGTTCTGCATCTCCTACCGTATAGCATCTCATAAGGTGGCATACCAATGTTGGCATGATAACTGTTGTTGTATGAGAATTCAGCTAACGGTAAGTAATCATCCCAACTTCCCCTAAAATCAATAACACATGCCTGAAGCATGTCCTCCAAGGTCTAAATGGTCCTTTCTGACTAACCATCAGTCTGAGGATGATAAGCCGTGCTAATATTTAACCTCGTCCCCATGGCATCGTGGAACTTCTTCCAGAATTTGGATGTAAACCGGGTGTCGCGATCAGACACAATGGACACCGGCACACCATGACGAGTTACAATTTCCTTGATAAATAGATCAGCCAACCTCTCAGATGAATATGTCTCACGGATCGGTAGGAAGTGAGCACTCTTCGTCAAGCGGTCAACAATCACCCATAAAGCATCATACCCTTTCGGAGTACGTGACAGCTTCGTAATGAAATCCACGGTGATGTGCTCCCACTTCCATTCTGGTATATCAAAGGTTGGATCTTCTCATACGGTTTTTGATGCTTGGCCTTCACCTGTAGACAAGTAAGGCATTTACTCACATACTCTACTACGTCACGTTTCATACCCGGCCACCAATAATCCTTCTTAATGTCTTGATACATCTTTGTGGCACCTGGATGAATGGAGTATCGAGTCTTGTGAGCTTCATCTGAAATCTTCACCCGTAGATCCCTAAAACGAGGGATCCACATCTGTCCAAATCGGGTTTTAACACCAAGTGTATTCTTACCCAATTCCCAACTAGATCTCTCATCCTTTCAGAGTTAAGATGATCTTCTTTCAATGCCTCATCTTGAAACTCTTTGACTTGCTTCATCACATCAGAGGTCATGATTAGTTGATATGCTTTCACCCGAATCGGCTTGGGCCTCTCTTTTTGGCTAAAGGCATCAGCCACCACACTGGCTTTGCTCGAATGGTAGTGGATCTCACAATCATAATCCTTTATAAGTTCCAACCACCGTCTCTGCCTCATGTTCAGATCCTTCTGCTCGAAGAAGTACTTCAAGCTCTTGTGGTCAGTGAAAATGGTGCACTTCATCCCGTAAAGATAGTGCCTCCAAATCTTTAACGCGAAGACCACGACAGCTAGCTCCAGGTCGTGAGTAGGATAATTGACCTCATGAACCTTCAACTGCCAGGATGTGTAAGCTATATCCTTCCCTCTTTGCATTAACACACACCCCAACCCCGAGTAGGAAGCATGAAAATAAACCACCAGATCTTCACTCCCATCAAGTAATGACAGAACAAGAGCTTGAGTCAACCTCACCTTCAATTCTTTGAACGCCTTCTCTTGAGCTTGATCCCATACGAACTTCACATCTTTTCGGGTCAACTTGGTTAGTGGAGATGCTATCTTTGAAAAGTCTTGGATGAATCTTCTATAGTAGCCCGCCAAACACAAGAAACTACAAATCTCGGATGGCATCTTTGGGGACTTCCATTGCACCACTGCCTCCACCTTTGCAGGGTCCACCATAATCCCATCGGGATTCACCACATGACCCAAGAACTGAACTTCGCGCAACCAGAATGCACACTTGGAGAACTTGGCGTACAACTTCTCCTTTCTTAGCGTTTCCAGAACCTCCCGAATGTGACCGGCATGCTCCTCTTCATTTTTTGAATAAATCAGGATATCATCAATAAACACAATTACTGATTTATCCAACATCGGCCGACACACTCGATTCATCAAATCCATAAAAGCAGCTGGCGCGTTGGTCAAACCAAAAGACATTACGAGAAAGTCGTAGTGACCATAACGTGTGCGGAAAGCTGTTTTAGGAATGTCTTGCTCCTTCACCTTCAGTTGATGATAGCCAGATCGAAGGTCTATTCTTGAGAACCAACTGGCACCTTGAAGCTGATCAACAAATCATCGATTCTCAGTAAGGGGTATCGGTTCTTGACCATCAACTTGTTCAGCTCACGGTAGTCAATACACATCCTCATACTATGAAAGGATCGAGATCTAGTTTGATCAATTAGATTAAGATTTGCAGTGGATAGAACAAGAATTAGATGAAATTTAAGCAAGAATAATATGAATATTCAATCAAACAGTGACGGTTATAGAGAGAGACAGTTTTCTGCAAAGAGAATATTTTCATTCACGCACAAGCTTCGGCTACTAAGAAATTAGGTCAACATTCCTTTTATAAAGGAATGTGACATCAGCTGATGTCACTTGATAGTGACAGCTAACTGATTTATACAAACAACTAAAAGTAGACTAAACTACTAAAGATGTCCACAACAACTGAGGACACCTTCACAAAAAGCTAAGTACAAGCTAAAATTACAACTACTGAAGTTATAACATCTGAAGTGTAAGAACTTCAGATGCTTTACATAAAATAAAACTACTGATTACAAACTACTAAAAAGTAAACTATCACAACTACTGAAAAGAACTACTTCAGTTGTTATGACTTCTGAGAACTTGGTCTTCAGACTTTGTCTTCAACAGTTGTCTTCAGACTTTGTCTTCAGCTGTTGTCTTCAGCTGTTGTCTTCAAACTTTGTCTTCAGCTGTTGTAGACCACTTCAGTTGTTATGATGTTTGTGGGACTTAAAGGTTTTTCTAATCTGGCTCATTGGTTCTTTTGGTCCAACAAACTCTCCCTGAACCAATGCAGCCAAAACCTTTAAGATTATTGAAGTCCCACTTATTGGCAGAAACATTTTCTGATCAGCTCAGAAATCACCAAATTAAGCCCAGACCAGGGAAGAGGTTTAGAATGTTTGATTGGCAAAGGATGAATGGGAACTCTGTCTTGGGGAATTGGACACAAAGCTGTTACCCCATCCATGAGACCTACTTCCCTATGATGAGTCTGTAAGACTCTCTAACATAGGCCTCAAGGAATACAACTAGTTCTTCCATTGTGAGTTCTTCAGCTTCACTTTCAAAGAAAGACTCAGGCCCATAGTACTCTGATAAGTATTTAACATTCTTTCCATTCTTTAGCTCCATAGTAGTATTTCTCTGTCTGCAAACTCATCAGGATGAGTACCTTCAAGTAACAACTGGAGCTCATTTCTTCTTATTTCTTCAAGCTTCTTGTAAATCAACCCCTTCTTCACCATTTTGTTTTCTAGTAAAGTTTGTGGAGTCATCTTAGACTTGTAAGCTCTCTTGAAGTCTTCAAGGATTTTCCAGGGTGACACTACAATGGCCAGAATTATCACAGCATCTACAGTCTTCTTTACTTGGCCATTGTATCGACTTGGAATATTCTTTTTATGAATTCTGTCACTTACTCTGGGGTCAGGCCAAATTCTCACTCTCTCTTTCTGATATTGAAATGTGAATATGAGTCATACAACCTCTGAGCATGTTTCTTCATAGCTTGTATGGATGAAGACTTAGGAAACTCTTTATCAACAATCCTTAACAGTTGCTCAACATGTTGTTTGTGCTGTTCTTCTTCTTCAAGTTTGACTTTACCATTTGCCTTTGGATGTCAGGTGTGATTGTTGTTGGTTGACTCCTGGGCTCAGGCATCTTTGTTTTAAGAATAGCAGAGATTGGCAGACTATCATCCTCATCTCTCTTCTTCTTCTTCTTCCATCCTCAACACCCTTCTCTTCTCTGGGTGCATCATTGGTAGTGGTTTGAGTAGGTTTCTTGGGTAAAGGAGTTGGTTTTGAGGGTTGTGAAGTTGGTTGTTTTGGTGTGGGAGATTGTACACGCTACTCTAGCATCTTGGTTGTGAGTGAGACTTTGGATAACTTTGCCATATCAGACCTTTTCCCAGCACCAGCTTCATCAAGAGCTTCTATGATCAATCCTTTGTTGAATACTTCAGAAGAACAGATTCTGGTGGTTATCTCCAAAATACTGTCTCTAGACCATGACTTCACTTCAATGATTGATCTTCCCAAATGCTTTGATATGAATCTTATCATAGCTTCCAGCCTTTCCCTTTCTTCTCACTACAACTTGCCATCTATGCTCAATATCTTGAATCTCTAGCCTTCTAATTTCAGAGTCAAGTTTGGCTGTGTCAAAACCTTGTCTGAATAGTTGATCAATGATCTTATCCATAGATCTGCTATGTTGCTCATCAGCTTCTTTGATTAGTTCTCTAACCTTTTTCAACTTTAGTCTGTTCAGCACTTTCTTTCTCTTGTATGTGATCATCTCCTTTTCTTTCTTCTCTTTTTCTTCTTCCTCTTCAACTCTCTTTCTTTTGTCTGCTTTCACTGACTTAGACTCCCCCTTTTTGGTTGCATTGGGTTCAGGGGTTGAATGTCAGAAATTCTCTTAGAAACAGCATCATCAACTAAGGTTTGAAAATTTGAGGAAAGCCTCTCATCAATGGCTTGATGCACAATGTTAGTGATAATGGAAGTGATGAGAGGTAAGGAGGATTGAAAGGCAGCAACCATTTGCTTAGAGGGGTTCTGTCCCTGAGAAATGGTGCCTGAATCAGAGGCTGGTGGCATAGTTGTTGGGAGTGGCTCAGTGTTTGGGATACCTTCAGAAGAAGCTGCTATCTGTGGGTGAATCTGGGCAGATGGACTTGATTCTTGTGACAATTTGGCAAGCAGTTCTTGTAGTCTGCATACCTCAGCCTCAAGAATGGTGTTGTGGGCTAGAACATCAAAGAAAAAGCCCAGGTCATCTCAGTCTTTGCTGAATCATCTGACCTCCTGATTAAATCAAGATGAACATGTGCTGAGTGTAGATCAGTATTCACATGTGCCCCTATTTCTTGGAACTGGGGACTTCCTGCCTCAGGATTATGTCCTTCATTGGCAGTTGCCTCTGGTGAGGTCTTAGAGATGATACCACCTTCATCCTGTTCATGTGCTGAAACAGGAGAAGAGGCAGCCTCACCAGATGTTCGAATCTCCTCCTCTACACGGGGAGATTGAACACTGTAATCCCTGTGTTGTGGGTTATCAGCCACATTATAATCCTCTCCCTCAACTGTTGAGGTTTTCCTAGTGGTAATAGGTTTCTGGGGAGGGGTAGAGGAATGTAGTTGAGTCAGCACTTGTGCAATAACCACAGTTGGGCTTGTAAGGGTGGCTTCAGTAGGAGATAAGTGTGAAGAAGATTGCACCTGGGGTGAATGGTGCTCTTCAATGGAAATCTTCTCAAGTGAGAGAGATTCCAGTAATGTGGTTTACCCATTTTTGGTTGCATCAGGATCCTGTTGAGAGGATACCTGAGCGGTTTTAGCTGGTAGAGTCTTGGAAACTACAGGGGGATTATTACCAGTAGTTTCATCCTGCCTTTGTGTTGCAGGGGCATCATCAGGGGACTCAACTCCCTGAGTAGCCTTTTTGGTTTGTTTGGATTGTGGTTTGGAAGGGACTTTGGATCTGGAGGATGAGGCTGTGGGTTCCCTCTGCTTGGGTTTTAGCAGTTTGGCAGGCTCTTTGAGTTGTGGGTCAGAGTTGTGCCTGGAGTATACCTCAGGCAAAACTACCACAACAGGGACTCCAAGGCCAACAGGGCCATCAGATTTTAATTGATTGATGATTATGGCCATAAGAAACCTTGGATATATCCATTTGTTAGCCACAGGTTTCATTGCCAGATCTTTTAATTCCAAAAATATAACTTCAGAAAAATTTAAGCTTTGGCATTCAAGGATAGAATACAATACCTGCTGCCTCCTGGATGACATATGATCCCATGAAGAGGATTTAGGGGCAAGGCAGACATTGATCATATGAAAGATTAGGCGTTCAGCATCATGGAAGTGCTTCTTCAGAATGGTGGTAGCACCTAGGTCGCCCTCATACCTATGGTTGATGAATGATAGATTAGTGGTGCTATTCGGGTATTTGGTGACAAAGGTGGCATCATTCAGATCTAGGGTTTGGCGAATGATAGCAGGAGTGATGACCAACTTCTGCTGGTTTACAAACGACTGGAGAGTGATCGCGACATCATTCTCACCAGTATGGACAGTGACATTTGTCTAGAATTGGCGAAGGGTATCGGGATAGATGGTTGGATTTAGAAGAAAAGCAGTTTGATACGGGGAATCAACCATCAGATCAATGGCAGCATCAAACTTAGTCCAAAAGGCCGATTTTGTGAAGTAGGCAACATAGTTGTGTCATGGTTTGATTTGCATGGTCGCCATTAATGGAGGATGAAAGTTCTGAAAACGACTTATGAAAAGTTTGAAGTTAGGGTTAGGTATTTATAGGTTATGAAACGGCTAAAAGAAAACAACTAAAAGTTTTGGTGTTAGTCATCAGTTGTTAGAAAATGACTGAAGACATGGTTTTAACTTTCAGATGTTGTAAACAACTGAAGACTTGGTGTTAGTCATCAGTAGTTTGAAACTACTGAAGACTTGGTTTTGGCTTCAGTTGTTTTGAAATGAAACAGCAGTTGTTTGAAACAATTGAAAAGTAAAATTTCTCATAAGTTGTTGTTGTCAATTCACAGATCTCAGTTGTTTCATTGACCTTAACACTTACTCAGCAGACTATCTGATTTTCAAATGTTTCATTGGTCATCAGTACTTATCTGTTAGAACAGACATCAGTAGTTGTAACCACATCAGTAGTTGTAACTACATCAGTACTTTTCAACAAATAAAGTACTTCAGTACTTTTAAGTAATTTAGTCTTTAGTAGTTACGAAAACTGCTGAAGATAAAATAACTTATCAGTACTTATTTTTGACAGTTGTATACTAATGCTCATCAGTACTTGTGAACTGAGATCATCAGTAGTTGTCAAATCATTCTAGCTGCAGCATACCAAGCCTTAGCACTAGATTTTGGAAAGTTGCACTGTCCAAAGGCTTAGTAAATATATCTGCAAGCTCCTCAGCACTAGGAACAAACTTTGGATCAATCAGACCTTTTTCATAACAATCCCAGATAAAATGATATCTGATCTCAATATGTTTGGTCCTAGAATGCTGGACAGGATTCTTAACAATACAAAGAGCTGAAGCACTGTCCATTAATAAAGGAGTCTTAGTCTCTGCAATGTCATAATCTAGTAATTGATTCTGAAGCCAGAGTATCTGAGCTGTACAACTTGCAGCAGCAATGTACTCTGCTTCAGTAGTGGATGTAGCAACTGAAGTTTGTTTCTTACTCTGCCAAGAAACTAAACAGTTGCCTAGAAATTGGCATCCACCAGAGGTTGATTTTCTGGTTAATTTACACCCTGCATAGTCACTATCAGAGAAAGCAACTAATTTGCAAGAGTGCCCAGTGGAATACCAAAGTCCTAGAGATTGAGTTCCTTGTAAATATCTAAAGATCCTTTAGACTGCAATCATATGGGATACTTTAGGTGCAACCTGAAATCTAGCACAGACACAAGTTGCAAACATAATGTTTGGTCTAGAAGATGTAAGGTACATCAAGGAACCAATCATACATCTGTAAAGAGTTTCATCAACTGCTTTACCTTTTTGATCAGCATCCAGTTGTGTGGTGCTGCACATGGGAGTAGAACAGGGCTTACAGTTTTGTAAATCAAACTTTTTCAACAAATCCTTTGTATATTTTGACTGATGAATGAAAGTTCCATCAGCCATTTGTTTGATTTGCAAACCCAGAAAGAACTGTAATTCTCCCATGGCACTCATTTCAAACTTTTATTACATCAACTTAGTAAAGGCATCACACAACTGTGGATCAGAGGATGCAAAAATAATATCATCTACATAAATTTGAACAAGGAGCTTATACATGCCTACTTTCTTATTGAACAAAGTTTTATCTATGGAGCCTCTAGTGAAATTATTTTGAAGAAGAAAGTTAGACAGTGTTTCATACCAGGCTCTGGGAGCTTGTTTTAACCTATAAAGAGCCTTATTAAGCTTATACACCCAATCTGGATGTTTATGATCTTCAAAACCTGGTGGTTGACACACATAAACTTCTTCTTTTATTTTACCATATAAGAATGCACTTTTGACATCTATTTGAAAAACTTTAAGATTATGGAAAGCAACATAAGCTAAGAACAATCTGATTGCCTCCAGTCTGGCTATAGGGGCAAAGGTTTCATCATAATCAATACCTTCTTCTTGTGAAAACCCCTGTACAACCAGTCTGGCCTTATTCTTGACAATTTAACCTTTTTCATCAGTTTATTCCTAAACACCCATTTAGTGCCTATTGCACACTTACCTTGGGGTAGAGGAACCAGTTCCCACACTTGCTGTTTTTGAAACTGAAGAAGCTCAAGTTGCATGGCTTCAACCCATCCATTGTCTCTTAATGCAATATGATAGTTCTTTGGCTCTTGCTGACTGATGAAGAGAGCATAAAAGCAGAAATTGGACAATTGACGTCTAGTTGAAACACCAGCATTGATGTCACCAATGATTTGAGACATGGGGTGATTCTTCAGTTCTTGGTACTCAATAAGATCTGTGCAAGTGTTTGTAGGAGATTCAGCAGCAATAGATGTTGATCCAGACTCTTGAAACCTAGAATGAGATGGCAATTCAAATGAAGTAGAGGATTCAAAGATCTCATCAGCATTTGTTGTGGATGGAATTGCTGAAGCTACAGGAACATCAAGTTTAGTAGACTCAGGCAGGTGATCACTAAACCTTGCAGTTGTACCACCAAATAGATGACTAGTTGCAGGAGATGATGGATTCACAGAATCTGCAACAGCTGGAGATTGATAAGGAACATATTACATTATGTCCAAATCAAATAACTCCACAGTGTTTTGTGGGATTTTGTCCTTTGGAGATTCATTAAACTTTACATGCAAGGTTTCTTCAACTATCTTTGTTCTGCAATTAAAAACTCTGTATGCCTTGCAAGTAGATGAATACCCAACAAAGTACCCTGCATCCACCTTTGATTCAAACTTCTGAAGTGGATTCTTTGTGTTAAGAATGTAACAAGGACACCTAAATGCTCTAAAAAAAGGAAATTAGAGGGGCCAAATGATGTAACATTTCATAAAGAGTCTTCATCAACCTCTGATTTACTAACACTCTATTTTGCACATAGCAAGCTGTGTTGACAGCTTCAGCCCAAAAGGTTAGTGGCAAACCAGAATCAGCCAACATTGACCTTGCGGCTTTAATAAGGGTCATGTTCTTTCTCTCCACCACTCCATTTTGTTCAGGAGTTCTTGGAATGCTATACTGCCTCTTGATTCCCTTAGATAAATAGAATTCATCAAGTGTGTGGTTTCTAAATTCTGTGCCATTATCACTCC
Organism: Flaveria trinervia; assembly: GCA_025506515.1. Classification (NCBI taxonomy): domain Eukaryota; kingdom Viridiplantae; phylum Streptophyta; class Magnoliopsida; order Asterales; family Asteraceae; genus Flaveria; species Flaveria trinervia. The sequence goes on from CM046455.1 coordinate 55,654,670, forward strand.
TCACACACTTGACTGGAAGGGAGTACTGCTTTCCACATACAACACAAAGTAGATGATGATTTGAACAGCCTTATCTTTTGAATGTAAGAAGAAGGTCCATACAAATCTGGAATAATCATCCACAATTACCAGACAGTATTTTTTCTTTGCCATGCTCATCACTTTTACTGGACCAAAAAGATCCATATGCAGTAATTGCAAGCAGGCAGTGGACTTTGGTTCTTTTATCGGAGGGAATGATACTTTGTGTTGCTTTCCTTTTATACAAGCAGAACAGTTGTCATCACATTTGAACTCCTTTAATGGCAGACCTCTCACCAAACCATGATGGATAAGCTGGTTCATGTTTTTAAGATTCACATGACCAAGCCTTCTATGCCATAGTTCAGATTCCTGAGGAGAGGCCTTCTAGAACAGACATGGATGGCCTTTTAGATCAATTTTCTTTGATAATTCTAAGGCATATACTCTTCCAATCCTGTTGGCCTTCAGGAGAGTATATTCATCCAATATCTTGTCAATCATTCTCAAAACATTGGAAGACAGAATCCGACAGTTCTGGCTGGTGAAAAGTGCAACATGCCCTTTATCACATATTTGACTGACACTCAACAAGTTGTTCTTGAGATTCTCCACATGGTTAACATCATCAAATCTTATCTCACCATTTAACACAAAGCCTTTGCCGATGATGTAACCCATAGCATCATTACCAAAAGATACAAATCCCTTCTTTCCTTGAGAGTAGTCATGAAGAAGAGAACTGCTCCCTGTCATATACATAGATCCTCCACTGTCCACATACCAGATGCTTCTATGGCATGCTGAAGAACCCTGCATTTGTCACAAGAAACTAGTTAGCTTTTGAGACCCAAACCATTTTGGTTTTGGGTCTGTTCTCATTAACAGATTTTATACTAACTGATTTGTCATGAATAACAGCCTTTGAAGGTGGAGATGGTGCTGAAAAGGATTCCTTTGATTTTGGCTTAGTTTTCCTTTTCAGTGGTTTAATCACAGGTACATCTATTTGGTTAACTCTCCCCAACAGATATTGAACCATCATAACAAGTTGTGTCTGATTGGTTGTTAAAGCCTTTAGTTCAACAGACACATCAGTACTTGTTTTTGATTGGTTCCTATGACTCACCATGTCCTCCTTTTTGAAAGACACAGACTTAGTCTGGTGTTTTGATATTCCATGAGGAATACTTTCAGCTATTTTATGATAAACCCCTTCCTTTTTTTTAGATTTTTGTAAGAACTTTTGGTTATCAGTTTGAGATGTTTATGGTACAAACTTGGTTTCAAATTCATCTTTCATTTTATTAATTTTCTTTTTAATTATTTTATCTTTGTTGAATTTGGAACCCTTTTTGTACCAACATTCATCAGTGAGATGATTGAATAGACCACATATACACATGGCTTTTTCTTCATCTTCTGTTGTTCAACTGCTGAAGAAGATGAAACTACTGAAGGTGTGTTCTTCAGTACTTTCTTCCTCTTAGTACTTATGTTAAGTACTAAAGGATTTGTAACAACTGAAGATTTGTTCTTCAGAAGTTTTCTATCAGTACTTTTGGATTTCCTGATAGACTCTTCAGCAGTTGTCAAACCATGTTTGTTTTCATTTAGTTTGAAATGCTCTTCAGGTGTTGTTACTTGCCATTCAGTACTTTGAATACTTTGTGAGACAACACCTGAAGTGCTCAGTTTTTCTTTGATCATGTGTTTATCAGCAGTGAGACCATCAGCAGATTGATTAGCCGAGGTACTAATACTGACTTCCTCCTCTGATTTTGGATTATCACTTGAGGATGAGACACATGGTGATGTGGTTTGGGAATTTCTTTCACCTTCAGATTTTACTTCTATCTTGGGAGTAAAATCTGTAGGAGGTACAGTGTGATTATACCCAATCCCAAACTTCACATTTGAAGCTGTTTGCTTGCTGAGAAGTATTTCAAACCCCTTGCAGGATGTTACCCAGCGTTCACACTCTACTTAAGTAGCTGCAAGTGTTTCTTTGAGATTCTCTAAAATGACCTCTACCTTTGCTTTTTCATCAGTGATTTGGCATTTTAATTTGTAAATCTCATCATCTTTTTCATTTAAGACATAATCAAACTCAGCTTTTCTTTTGGAAATCACTTTCTCTAGGTCAAGATTTTGATTAATTAAAGCTACATTTGCTTCTCTAATTGAGATAAAAGCAGTTATGCATGACTCAGAACACAACCTGGCCTTAGCCTCAGAAGATACCTATGGTACCTGTGATGATGAAGCATTTGAGCATGAACCATCAGTAGACTCCAGTGCCATAAGAGCAAGATTTCCAAAAGGATTTTCACCACCATGTTGACTAGCACCAAAAAAATTTGTTTAGGATAACCAGAAAGATCATCTGGTAAGCTACTCCAGTCAACAACTCCGGGTGTGAAAAGCTTGATATGATTGAGATTGAAATTGTTGATTTGATTGAGATGGTTGAGGCTCAGGTAGGGCATGTGGTTGTTGAGCTATGGGTACCTGACTGGACTGAGGCATGTAAAAATAGGGATAAGGATATGGCATTGGACCTTGAGGGACAAAATATGCAGGAGATGATTGAATTTGTGAATGATGACCAGAATTGGTAGAATGTTGCCCTTTGTTTTGTGAGCTATTGCATGGAAAGGTCACAAGTCTATGGCACTTATGACACCTCAACTTGTGTTGGACCAAAAGAACCAATGAGCCTGATCAGAAAAACCTCTAAGTCCCACAGATATCACAACAACTGCTGAAGACTTGATCAGCTGTTGTAACAAAGTCTGAAGATTAACAGCTGAAGACTAAAGTACTGAAGACTTCAACAGCTGAAGACTAAAGTACTGAAGACTTCAACAGCTGAAGACCAAAGTCTGAAGATCAACAGCTGAAGAACAAAGTACTGAAGATCAACAGCTGAAGTACAAAAACTGAAGACATCAGCTGATGACAACAGCTGAAGTTCAAGTACAAGTACTGAAGCCTTCAGAGTTTGTTACAACAGCTGAAGAAGCATTCTTCAGTTGTTATGATGGTTTCCTTTTCAGTAGTTTTCTTTTTGTTTCAGTATTTGTAAAACGACTGAAGAGCATGTTCTTCAGTCGTTGTAGTTTTGGTAGTTTCTTTTTAGTAGTTGTAGTGATAGTTAACACAACATTTTTGTAAGAAGATGTCAGCTGTTTGACATCTTCAGTAGTTGTGTTAACTATCAGTAGTTTGAATAAATTCTGTTAGATGTCACTATCAAGTGACATCAGCAGATGTCACATCTCCTATATAAGAGGTGTTGACCTAATTGTATTTGTGACATTCTGTTACCACGAAAGCGAATATTGAATGAGATATATTTTGTAGAATTCTTTCTGTCTATAACCGTTTGTTCTTACCTTGAATATCTTTTGTGTTCTTGTGAATTGGCTAATTCATTGTTTGTTTTCAGCTGCTATACTCTCAAATCAATCAAACGTAGATCACTGATGCTAACAAATGGTATCAGAGCTGGTTAATCATTGATTGATCTAACAATTGATCATTGAAACGCTATTTGATATCTATGTTTGATTGAATTAGCTTATTTGCAAGAACTGGTTATAGATTATTATTTTCTGCCACCGCTTTCGTTTATTCATTTTGAGATCTCTCTTGGTTCAATTTGGTTTGTTGTGTTTTGTTCTAAATCTGCTATAGCTTAATTGAATTTGGTTGAATCTGAGATGACTAATCCTTCTAATGACCCTCATAATACCGGTTCCTCAACCAAGCCTCCAATGCTAGTTAGGACTGAGTATAACATATGGCAACGAAGGATGCTTCATCACCTGTCTGTTAACAGTTCAGGTTGTTGGATATCTGTGGTACATGGACCACATAAGCCTATGGTGAACAATCCGGAAACCAATCAAATGGTTCCGAAGAAGAAGGAACAATACTCAGATGAAGATCGGAAACTGATTGAGATTGATGCTAAAGCCCATGGAATTCTGGCCATGGCACTGCCGAATGAAATCTATTCAGGGCTTATGCATCATGAAACTGCTCATGACCTTTGGAATGCACTGAAGGAACAATTCGGTGGAACTGATGAGGTCTTAGCAAACAACAGAGAAATCCTCACCCAACAATATGAGACATTCTCTCATAGAAAGGGTGAGACACTGACTCAACAGTTTGTGCATTTTTCCTGTTTGATCTCTGAGCTGAAAATGGTGAAACAGGAATACACCAACAGCCAGATGAATAACAGATTCCTCATATCACTGCCTGAGAGATGGGACACATACACTATTGTCCTACGCTCTAGTGCAAATCTGGATAGCCTATCTCTCACCCAACTTCATGGGAAACTGCTTACATTCGAAAGAGAGATAGAGCAAAAAAGGAAACTGTCATCATCAGGAAAGCTCACTGATGACTTTGTACCAGGGAACACTGCCTTGGTTGGTCATGAGTCAGAATATGCTACATCTGAAAGCAATTATGATGAGCATATTGATTTCTCTTCAAACAGTTATGATCATGCATTTGTTGGTATTGATAGTCATTCTGGCAGTAATAGTGACAATCTATGCTTCATCATGGATGATCTGAAGGGAATTGCTGATGATGATTTAGAAGAGATGGATATTCTAAGTTAAATGGCCTTAGTTAATATCAGATCTCAGAAGTTCTACAAGAGAACTGGTAGGAAATTTCCTAGACTCTCTGGCAAAACCAAAGTTGGTTTTGACAAGAGTAAGTTGAGGTGTCACAAATACCAAAGGCTTGGACACTTTGCAAGAGAATGTAGATCAACTGGATCTAACTCTTCTGCACCCTTTGTGACTTTTCCTAGCACTAGTCTACAAAACAGAGGGCAACATCCTGCTGGTTCTGGTCATCAATCACACCCTGTATCTCCTGCATACTTTGTCCCCCAGGGTCCAATGTCATATCCTTTTCCCTGCTATTACATGCCTCAGCCAAATCTGGTTCAAGCTCCAATTGCACAACAACCACATGCATTACCTGAACCTCAACCTTCCCAATCTCATCAACAAACTCAACCTCAACAACATAGCTTTTTCACCCCAGGAGTTGTTGACTGGAGCAGTTTACCAGATGATTTGTCTGGTCATGAACAACTGTTCTCTGGTGCTGGTCAACATGGTGGTGACAGTCCTTTTGGAAATCTAGCTCTTATGGCTTTGGAGTCTGCTGATACTTCATCCTCTAATGCCTCTACACCACAGGTATCACAGGTATCCTCTGAGGCAAAAGCCAAACTATGTTCTGAAACATGCATAGCCGCATTTGCATCTATTAGAGAAGCAAATGCAGCTTTAATTAACAAGAACATTGAGCTAGAACAAACAATTTCCAAAAGCAAAGCTGAATTTGAGTCTGTGATTAATGATAAGAATGATGAGATTTACAAACTTAAATGCCAAATCACTATGATAAGGCTAGGGAAGAGATACTTCTAGAGAAGTACAGAGACCTCAAAGAAACACTTGCAACTACCCAGGTAGAGTGTGATCGATGGGTAAATTCTTGCAAGGGTTTTGAAATACTTCTTAGTAAGCAATATGCTTCCAATGTGAAGTTTGGCATTGGTTATAATCACACTGCTCCTCTACAGACTTTACTCCTAGAGCAGAGGTAGAATCTGATAGTGAAAGCAATAACCAATCCTTTTCATCATGTGATCTACTCTCTGATACAGCACCATCAGAAGTAGAAGCCAGCATTAATTCCTTTCAGAACCTATCAGCTGATCTTGATGGTTTAAATGCTGACACTCACATGATCACAAAGCTGATCACTCCAGGTGATATTTCACAAAGTACTGAAAGTACTAAAAAGAATGTCATAACACCTGGAGAACAAGCCCAAACTACTACATGTACTAAAGGAAAGAAAACTGCAAGTAGAAAGGGTGGGAAAACTACTGAAGAAGATGTCAAGAAAGCAGGTACTAAAGGAAAGAAAACTGCTAGTACTGATAGCAAACTGCTGAAGAACAAGTCTTCAGTAGTTTCATCTTCTTCAGCAGATGATCAACTTAAGATGAAGAAAAAGCCATGTGAGATATGTGGCTTATTCAATCATCTTACTGATGATTGCTGGTATAAAAAGGGCTCCAAACTCAAACATAATGAAAACATTAAAGAGAAAATGGATAAAATGAAAACTGAGTTTGAAATAAAATTTGTACCAGCAACATCAAAACCTGTGACCCCAAAATCCAAAAAGAAATCCAAAAAGAAAGGGGTTAAACAGGTAACAGCTGAGGTTGCTCAAAGAAAGATGGTACAACACAGGAACCCATCAAACTCAAGCACTAATGTGTCTGATAAGCTAAAGGCCTTATCACAAAATCAGACACAACTTGTTATGATGGTTCAACATCTATTGGGGAGAGTCAACCAATTAGATGCTCCTGTGTTGAAACCACAGAGAAGAAAATCCATGCCAAAGGATTCTTCTTCTTCACCATCTCCATCCCCTCAGGCTGTTATTCATAGCAAGTCTGTTAGTTTACCATCTGTTGATGTGAATAGACCCAAAACCAAAAAGGTTTGGGTCTCAAAAACTAACTAATGTTTATGATTCAGAGTTCTTCAACATGCCAAAGTAGCATCTGGTATGTAGACAGTGGGGGATCTATGCATATGACAGGGAACAGCTCTCTTCTTCATGACTACTCTCAAGGAAAGAAGGGGTTTGTTTCTTTTGGCAATGATGCTAAGGGTTACATCATTGGAAAAGGCTTTGTCGCCAATGGAGAAATAAAGTTTGATGATGTTAATCATGTGGAAAATCTCAAGTACAATCTCTTGAGTGTCAGTCAAATGTGTGATAAAGGCCATGTTGCTCTTTTCACCAGTCAGAACTGCAGGATTCTATCATCCAAAGTTCTGAATTTGATTGGTAAGGTGTTGGATGATCACACTCTCCTGAGGGCCAACAGGACAGGAAGAGTGTATGCCATAGATCTTTCCAAGAAAATAATATCAGAGGCCATCCTTGCCTATTTTCCAAAGCCTCTCTAGGAATCTAAACTGTGGCACAGAAGGCTGGGTCATGTTAATTTCAAAAACATGAATCAACTGATCCACAATAGTTTAGTGAGAGGCTTACCAATAAAGGAGTTCCACTGTGATGAAACCTGCACTGTGTGTTTAAAAGGAAACCAACACAAAGTCTCATTCCCTCCTATTAAAGAGCCTAAGTCCTGCCTGCTTGCAACTACTGCATATGGATCTAATTGGTCCTGTGAGAGTGATGAGCATGGTAAAGAAGAAATACTGTCTGGTAATTGTGGATGATTACTCCAGATTTGTATGGACTTTCTTTCTACATTCAAAGGATGAGTTGCTCAGAAGATTATCAACTTTGTGTTGTATATGAGAAGCAGTATTCCCTTCAGTGAAGTGTATAAGGAGTGACAATGGAATTGAATTCAGAAACCATACACTTGATGAATTTTATCTGTCAAAGGGAATCAAAAGGCAGTTTAGCATTCCAAGGACTCAGAACAAAATGGAGTTGTGGAGAGAAAGAACAGGACCCTAATTGAAGCTACAAGGTCTATGTTGGCTGACTCTGGTTTGCCACTGACCTTTGGGCTGAAGCTGTTAACACAGCTTGCTATGTGCAGAATAGAGCCTTAGTAAATCAGAGGTTGATGAAGACTCCATATGAAGTTCTACATCACTTGGCTCCTCTAATTTCATTTTTCAAACCATTTGGGTGTCCCTGTTTTATTCTCAACACAAAGGATCAACTCCAAAAATTTGATCCTAAGGTGGATGCAGGGTATTTTGTTGGTTATTCATCTACTTGCAAAGCATACAGAGTCTTCAACTGCAGAACAAAGATAGTTGAAGAGACTTTGCATGTGAAGTTTAATGAATCTCCAATGGACAAGATTCCACAAAAACCCTGTGGAGTTGTTTGATTTGACATACTGCAATATGTTCCTATCAATCTCCAGCTGTTGCAGATCATGTGGATAAATCATCTTCTGCAGCAGGTCTTCCACCTGGTGGTATTGATGATGATGATGATAATATCAATACTCACCTTTTCAAGTTTAGTGACCAACTGCCTGAGTCTGCTAAACTTGATGTTCCTGTAGCTTCAGCAGTTCCATCCACAACAAATGTGATGAGATCTGATTCCTCTACATCTTTGTGTTACCATCAAATTCTTGGTTTCAAGAGTCTGCATCAACATCTGCTGCTGAAGGTTCTACAAACAGTTGCACAGATATCATGTTTATCAAGAGCTGAAGAATCACCCAATGTCTCAAATAATGGTGATATCAATGATGGAGTTTCAACAAGAAGTCAATTGTCTAACTTCTGCTTCTATGCTCTCTTCATCAGTCAGCTAGAGCCAAAGAACTATCATGTTGCTTAAGAGACAACGGATGGGTTGAAGCCATGCAGCTTGAGCTACTTCAGTTCAAGAAACAGCAAGTGTGGGAACTGGTTCCTCTACCCCCAGGTAAGTGTGCAATAGGCACTAAATGGGTGTTTAGGAATAAAACTGATGAAAATGGGCTTATTGTTAAGAACAAGGCTAGACTAGTTGTACAGGGGTTTTCACAAGAAGAAGGTATTGATTATGATGAAACCTTTGCCCCTGTAGCCAGACTAGAGGCAATTAGATTGTTCTTAGCCTATGCTGCATTCCACCATCTTAAGTTTTTCAAATGGATGTCAAAAGTGCATTTTTATATGGTAAAATAAAAGAAGAAGTTTATGTGTGTCAACCACCAGGTTTTGAGGATAATAAACATCCTGAATGGGTGTATAAACTTGATAAGGCTCTTTATGGGTTGAAACAAGCTCCTAGAGCCTGGTATGAGACACTTTCCACTTTTCTTCTCAGAATAATTTCACTAGAGGCTCCATAGATAAAACTTGTTTATTAAGACAGGTGGATCAGCATAAGCTACTTGTTCAAATTTATGTTGATGATATTATTTTTGCATCCTCTGCTCCCCAGTTGTGTGATGATTTTACCAAATTAATGAAAAAGAGGTTTGAAATGAGTGCAATGGGAGAATTACAGTTCTTTCTAGGATTGCAGATCAAACAAAAGGCTAATGGAATCTTTATTCATCAGTCCAATATACAAAAGATCTTTTGAATAAGTTTGATTTACAAAATTATAAGCCTGTTCTACTCCCATGTGCAACACCACACAACTAGATGCGGATCAGAAAGGTAAAGCTGTTGATGAAACACTTTACAGATATATGATTGGGTCCTTGATGTACTTAACAGCTTCTAGACCAGATATCATGTTGCTACTTGTGTCTGTGCTAGATTTCAGTCTGCTCCAAAGAGTCTCATTTGATTGCAGTCAAGAGGATCTTTAGATATTTGCAAGGTACACAATCTCTAGGTTTATGGTATTCACTGGTCACTCTTGCAAATTAGTTGCTTTTTCAGATAGTGACTATACAGGGGCAAGTTAACTAGAAAGTCAACTTCTGGTGGATGTCAATTCCTATGCAACTGTTTGATTTCTTGGCAGAGTAAGAAACAAACATCTGTTGCTACATCCACTGCTAAAGCAGAGTACATTGCAGCTGCAAGTTGTACTTCTCAGGTACTCTGGCTTCAGAACCAACTTTTGGATTATGGCATTACAGAGATTAAGACTCCATTATTAATGGATAGTGCTTCAGCTCTGTGCATTGTCAAAAATCTAGTCCAGCACTCTAGGACCAAACATATAGAGATCAGACATCATTTTATTAGGGATTGTTTTGAAAAAGGTCTGATTGATCCTAAGTTTGTGCCTAGTGCTGATGAGCTTGCAGACATTTTTACTAAGCCTTTGGATAGTTCAACTTTCCAAAACCTAGTGTTACGGCTTGGTATGCTGCAGCTAGAATAAGTGATAACTACTGATGATCTCAGTATATAAGTACTGATGATCATTAGTGCCATATCACATATAGTACTGATTTTGTTAAAACAACTGATAAAGTTACAACTACTGATGTAGTTATAACTACTGATGTCAGTAAAAACAGATAAGTACTGATGTCCTATGAAACAACTGAAAACAGCTAAAAGGCTGATGAGTAAGTGTTGAGGACAGTATGAAACAGTTGAAAGGCTATGAATTGATGAAAACTACTGATGAGAACTTTCTCTTCAGTTGTTTCTAAACTGTTGTTTCATCCTAAACAACTGATGACAAAACCATGTCTTTAGTAGTTTCACAACTACTGATGACTAATACCAAGTTATCAGTTGTTTACAACACCTAAAGACCAAACCGAGGTTTTCAATAGTTTCACAACTACTGATGACTAAAACCAAGTCTTCAGTTGTTTTCAAACATCTGAAGTCAAACCCATGTTTTTTAGTCTTTTATAACTACTGATGCCTAAAACCAAGACTTCAGTTGTTTCAACTTCTGAAAGGGTAATACCATGTCATCAGTCGTTTACAACTACTGATGAATAACACCAAACCCTTCAGTCGTTTTCTAACCCTTACCCTATAAATACCCCATACCTAATCCTTCAGCGCTTCATCTTCTCCAAACCTAACGTTCAAATCTCCAAAACTTCTCTCTCATTAATGGCGACCATGTAGCTCAAACCACGACATAACTGTGTTGCCTACCTCACAAAATCACCCTTCTGGACAAAGTTCGATAACGCCGTTGATCTAATGGTCCAATTCTCCCTACCAAAACGGCCTTCCTTCTAAATCCACCATTCATGCCGAATCCTTACACCCATTTGGACGAACGTCACCCTATAACTGGGGAGAACAACACTGAGTCTTCCGGGTCGTCAACAACCATCAAGTGGTCATCACTCTAGAAATCATTCACCAAACCCTCAACTTGGATGATGCCACTTTCCCCGTGGGTATCCAAAGGGCACAACTGATTTATCCTTTGCCACCATGGATATCAGGGAAACCTCAGCCTCTACCATCTGAAGAAGCATTTCCATGATGCAGAACGTCTTATCTTTCACATGGTTAATGTTTGCTTAGCTCCTAAGACATCCTCTTGGGATCAAATGTCTACCAGGTGGCAGCAGGTACTATTCTCTATCCTTGAGCACCAAGACTTAAACTTTTCTGAAATTATTTTTCTTGAACTTAAGGATATGGCCTCAAAACCTCTTTCTAATCGATGGATATTATATCCTCGGTTCATTATGGCCATCATAGAGAATCAGCTGCAAGCTGAGGGACTTGTTGGCCTTGGAGTACCTACAACGGCTGTATTGCCTGAAGTATACTCCAGGCACAACTCTGACCAAACATGAAACAGGCTGCCAAACTGCGAAAACCCACGCAGTTGGAACCCACAGCCACCACCTCCAGATCCAAAGTCCACACTATACCAAAATCCAAAAAGCCAAAAACGGCTACTCAGGGAGATGAGTCCCCTGAGGATGCCCTTGTACCACAAACACAGGAAGCACATACTGGTATTAACCCCCCAGTTGTGTCAAAGACTCAACCTGCCAAAAGCCGCACAGGTATCCTCTCAACAGGATCCTGTTGCAACCAATATTGGGGAACCCACACTACTGGAACCTATCTCACTTGAGAGGGTTACCATTGAAGCGCACCATTCACCCCGGGTGCAATCTGCTTCTACCCAATCACCACATGCAACCGCCCCCCAAAGTCCTACATTAATTGTTGCACAAGTGCTGAGTCAGTTGCACTCCTCACCCCCTCCCCAGATACCAATTACAACTGGGCTACCTCTACCATTGAGGGGGAGGATCAAAGTGCATTTGATAACCCACAGCATAGGGGTTACAATGTTCCATTCCTAGTGTAGAAAAGGAGATTGGAACTTCTGGTGAGGCTGCACTTATCCTGCTTCAGCATATGATCAGGATGTAGTTGGTACCATCACTAAGACCTTACAGAGGCAATGCTAATGAAGGACTTAGTCCTGAGGCAGGAAGTCCCCAGTTCCAAGACAAAGGGGCACATGCTACAACTGATCTACACTCAGTGCATGTTCATCCTGATTCTATCAGGAGGTCAGGTGATTCAGTAACCACTGATGATGACCTGGGCTTCTTTTATGATGTATTAGCCCAAAACACCATCCTGGAAGAGGAGGTGAGCAGACTCAAAGAGCTGCTTGCCAAAACTTCTGCGGATCAAAGACCATCTGCCTCTCAAACCCCACAGATGGCATCTTCATCTGAAGGTCTCCTAAACACAGAGCCACTCCCAAATTCTCAGCCACCTGCCTCTGCTTCTGGCACTATTTCTCAAGAACAAAACCCCCCTGAGCAAATAGCTGCTATCTTCCAAAATTCCATACCTCTCATCACACCTATAATCACTGATATAGTGATCAAAACCATTGATGAGAGGCTTTCCTCCGTAATACAACCATTGATCGAGGAAGTTGTGGTCAACAAGCTTTCTGACAATCAAACCCTTGCAACCAATGCAACCAAAAAGGGGGAGATTCAGTCAGTGAAAGCAAAAAGAAAGAGAAGTGCAGAGAGGAAAGAGAAAGAGAAAGAAATAGAAGTGACAGAAGTGGAAAAGGAGAAGGAGTTGACTGTGGAGACTGAAAAAGAGAAGGAGAAGGAAGCTGACATGCAGAAATCAAAGAAAAGAAAGAATGAAAAGGAGACTGCCTTGGAGCTGATGGTAAAAGAGGCTGATGCCGAACATAGCAGATCAATGGATAACATCATTGATCAGTTGTTTAGGCAAGGCCATGACACTGACAAACTTGACTCTGAGATAAGAAGATTAAAGATTGAAGAAATCCAAACATAGATGGGCAAGTTATGATGTGTTAGAAAGAGAAAGGCTGGAGATCATGATCAGATTTATAGCAAAATATCTTGGAAGATCAATGATCGAAATCAAGGCTTGGTCCAGGGACAACATCTTGGCTAACCACCAAGATCTGTTCGTCTGAAGTATACACTAAAGGATTAGTTATTGAAGCTTTGAATGAAGCTGGTGTGGGAGCAGGACTGAACTAGCCAAGCAATCTAAAGCCACACTCACCTCCAAAATGCTAGAACAGCCTGTCAACATTCCCACACCAAAACCACCAAAAACACATCCCACCAAACCAACTCCCTACCCTCAAAACCAATAGCCGATGATGTACCCCAGAAGAAGAAGAGAAGGGTATTGAGGCTAGAAGATGATGAAGAAGATGACGATGAAGATGAAGATAGGCTGCCACTCTCAACTGTTATACAGTTGCCGAAGGCCACAAGTCACTCTCCAACAATTACTCCTAAAACTCAAAGACAAATTGTGAAAGTAAAGCTAGAAGAAGAAGAGCTTCACAAACAACACGATGAGGAATTGTTGAGGAGGGTTGACAAAGCATATGCAGCACATCTTCTATCATCAACATGAAGAAGCATGCTCTCAGATTATACACTCTTAAGCATACATTTCAATATCAAAAGGAGAGAGTGAGGATTTGGCTGATCCGAGGGTGTCTCACAGGATTCACAAGAAAAACATTCCACAGAGATACATTGGCCAGGTGAAAAAGATTGTAGATGAAGTGATCTCCCTGGTCTTTGTATCACCCTGGGAAATCCTAGAGGACTTCAAGAAGCTTATAAAGCTAACCAAACCCCACAGAAGATGCTAGAAAATAAAATGGTGAAAAAGGGGTTAGTATATAAGAGGGTTGAAGAAGTCAGAAAGAATGAGCTCCAGTTGTTCCTAGAGGGTAATCACCCTGATGAATTTGCTTATAGAATAATAACAACTGTAGAGCTAAAGAATGGGAAACAGGTCAAATACCTATCTGAGTACTATGGGCCTGAATCATTATTTGAAGGAGGTGTTGAAGAGCTGACCATGGAGGAACAAATTACCTTCCTTGAGGCCTACACAAGAGAGTCATACAGACTCATAGTGGGGAAGTAGATCTCATGGATGGGGTAACAATTCTGTGTCTAGTTCCCCAAGACAGAGTTCCCATTCATACTTTGCCAAACAGATCATTGAGACTTCTTCCCAGGTATGTGCTTAAAAGGGTCACTTCTGAGCTGATCTAGAAGACAAAAAGACCAATCCTTCTGCCATAATAAGTGGGACATCTTCAATAAGTTTAGAGGTTTTGGCTGCATTGGTTCAGGGGGAGTTTGTTGGACCAAAAGAACCAATGAGCCTGATCAGAAAAACCTCTAAGTCCCACAGACATCACAACAACTGCTGAAGACTTGATCAGCTGTTGTAACAAAGTCTGAAGATTAACAGCTGAAGACTAAAGTGCTAAAACTTTAACAGCTGAAGACTTCAACAGCTGAAGACCAAAGTTTGAATATCAACAGCTGAAGAACAAAGTACTGAAGATCAACAGCTGAAGTACAAAGACTAAAGACATCAGCTGATGACAACAGCTGAAGTTCAAGTACAAGTACTGAAGCCTTCAGAGTTTGTTACGACAGCTGAAGAAGCATTCTTCAGTTGTTGTGATGGTTCCTTTTCAGTAGTTTTCTTTTGTTTCAGTATGTTAAAACGACTGAAGAGCAGTTCTTCAGTCGTTGTAGTTTCAGTAGTTTCTTTTAGTAGTTGTAGTGATAGTTAACACAGGATTTTTAAGAAGATGTCAGCTGTTTGACATCTTCAGTAGTTGTGTTAACTATCAGTAGTTGAATAAATTCTGTTAGATGTCACTATCAAGTGACATCAGCAGATGTCACATCTCCTATATAAAAGGTGTTGACCTAATTGTATTGTGACATTCTGTTACCACGAAAGCGAATATTGAATGAAATATATTTGCAGAATTTTTTGTCTATAACCGTTTGTTCTTACCTTGAATATCTTTTGTGTTCTTGTGAATTGGCTAATTCATTGTTTGTTTTCTGCTGCTATACTCTCAAATCAATCAAACGTAGATCACTGATCCTAACAACTTGCTCTTGTCAAAACCAACTTTGGTTTTTCGAGAGAGACCAGGAAATTTTCTACCTGTCCTTTTGTAAAATTTTTGAGATCTGATATTGATTAATGCCATTTGGCTCAAAATATCCATCTCTTCCAGATCATCATCAGCAATTCCTTTCAAATCATCCATCAAAAAGCACAAATTATCACTACTACAACCTGAATTACTATCAACACCAACAAAAGCAGGATCTCCACTGTTTGAAGAGAAATCTATATGCTCATCATAAGAACTTTCTGATGCAGCATATTCTGACTCATGACCGACCAGAGCAGTATTCCTGGTACAAAATCATCAGTGAGCTTCCCAGATGAAGCTAGTTTCCTTTTCTGTTCTATCTCTCTTTCAAATGTTAACAGTTTCCCATGAAGTTGGGTGAGAGATAGATTGTCCAGATTTGCACTGGAGCGTAGGACAATAGTATATGTGTCCCATCTCTCAGGCATGGATCTGAGGAATCTGTTGTTCATCTGACTATTTGTATATTCATGTTTAACCATTTTCAGCTCAGATATCAAACAGGAAAATCGCTCAAACTGTTGAGTCAGTGACTCACCCTTTCTATGAGAGAATGTCTCGTATTGCTGGGCAAGGATCTCTCTATTGTTTGCCAAGACCTTATCAGTTCCTCCAAATTGTTCTTTCAGAGCAACCCAGAGGTCATGAGCAGTTTCATGATGCATAAGTCCAGAATAGATTTCATTAGACAGTGCCATGGCCAGAATTCCATGGGCTTTAGCATCAATTTCAAACAGTTTTAGATCTTCATCTGAGTATTGCTCTTTCTTCTTCGGAACCATCTCATTGGTTTCCGGATTACTCACCATAGGCTTATATGGTCCATGAACCATAGATTTCCAACAACCTGAACTATTGACAGACAGGTGATGGAGCATTCGGCGTTGCCATATGTTATACTCACTCCTAACAAGCATCGGAGGCTTTGTTGAAGAGCCAGTATTGTGAGGATCATTGATTGATGTAGCCATTTTCACTGATTCAACAGGTTCAATGAAATTTTAACGAATCTAGCTCAAAAACTCAACAACTCAGTTTGAAACAAGATGAATCTCAAATTAATTCACCGGAAGCAACAGAAAATCAAACTCTATAACCAATTCTTGCAATTTTGCTAATTCGATCAAACTTAGATATCAAAAGAGTAGTTTCAATGATCAATTGTTAAATCGATCAATGATTAATCTAGCTCTGATACCATTTGAAAGGATCGGGATCTAGTTTTATCAATTAGATTAAGATTTGCAGCTATTAGAACAAGAATTAGACGAAATTTAAGCAAGAATAATATGAATATTCAATCAAACAGTGACGGTTATAGAGAGAGACAGTTTTCTGTAAAGAGAATATTTTCATTCACGCACAAGCTTCGGCTACTAAAAAATTAGGTCAACATTCCTTTTATAAAGGAATGTGACATCAGCTGATGTCACTTGATAGTGACAGCTAATTGATTTATACAAACAACTGAAAGTAGAGTAAACTATTAAGATGTCCATAACAACTGAGGACACCTTCACAAAAAGCTAACTACAAGCTAAAATTACAACTACTGAAGTTATAACATCTGAAGTGTAAGAACTTCAGATGTTTTACATAAAATAAAACTATTGATTACAAACTACTGAAAAGTAAACCATCACAACTACTGAAAAGAACTACTTCAGCTGTTGTGACTTCTGAGAACTTGGTCTTCAGACTTTGTCTTCAGCAGTTGTCTTCTGACTTTGTCTTCAGACTTTGTCTTCAGCTGTTGTCTTCAGACTTTGTCTTCAGACTTTGTCTTCAGACTTTGTCTTCAGACTTTGTCTTCAGCTGTTGTCTTCAGACTTTGTGTTCAGCTGTTGTCTTCAGACTTTGTCTTCAGCTGTTGTAGACCACTTCAGTTGTTATGATGTCTGTGGGACTTAAAGGTTTTTCTGATCTGGCTCATTGGTTTTTTTGGTCCAACATACTACCGTCTTTGTTCTTCACGAACAGGACCGGAGCACCCCAAGGAGAGATACTTGGTCGAATGAACCCCTTATCAAGCAGCTCTTGCAACTGCTCCATCAATTCTTTCATCTCCGTTGGAGCTAACCGATACGGTGCCTTGGCAACAGGTTGGGCACCCGATATCAGATCAATCTGGAACTCAATCTCTCAGTCAGGTGGCACTCCCGGTAAGTCTCCTGGAAATATGTCTGGAAAGTCACACACAACCGATACATCGGATAGTTGTGGTGTTGGCGTATCCACATCCTTTACATAAGCCAAGCAAGTGCTACATCATTGCCTTATACACTTTCCCGCCACCGCCATTGAGATTACATTCGGGATCGTAGTAACCCGATCCCCATAAACAGTTACCAAACTCCCATCAGGCTCTATCAAACGAATCATCTTCTTGCAACACACAATGTTCGCCTCGGAGTCCGCCAACCAATCCATCCCAAGAACCAAATCGAAACCACCTAAGGTCATTAAGAACGGTCTAACAGGAAACTTATGACCCTCAAGTTCCACATCACAGTTCTCTATCATCTCAGAAATCCTGGTAGACTTACCTATGGCAGTTTCTACATCAAAGGGCGCATCAACACGTCTACTACTAACAGGCAGTTTAGCACAGAAAGCAGCAGAAATAAAACTTTTACTGGCACCAGAATTAAATAACACATAAGCTAAAGTTTGGTTCACCAGAAACGTACCGGACACGATATCAGGGTCCGTCCTAGCTTCCTCCTGTGTCATTGTGAATGCCCTAGCACTCGCCCTTGGTCCTTCTCCCCTCGTCTTCTTCGCCCCGGAACCCTCCGTCCACGGCTTCTTACAATCCTTACTTATGTGACCCTCTTCACCACAGTTAAAGCACCAGACCGTACGACAGTCCCTTGCCATGTGCCCCGCTTTCCTACATTAAAGCACAAGTTCGACCTAAACCTACATTCCCCACTATGCTCTCTCCCACACCTACTACACTTCTTCCTACCCGCACCCGACGCGACTACATGGCGGTCGTCCACCCTTGCCATGTTACCGTCGAGGCACCACCCCGACCAAACCTCTTCCATTCTAGTTTCGATCACCTCCACCCTCCTGCTACCTTCACCCACTACCACTACAACCCTCTTATCATATAACCTCCCTACCAAATCCACCGCCGACCTATATGTGCTCGGTCGGGCGGCGATCATATGACTACGAATGCCCACTGCAAACCCTGAATGCACCTCTTAATCTTTCGTGACAAAGGCATCACCTGATCCGGCACCAGACGTGCCATCTCATTGAATTTGGTGGTGTACTGTTGGTGCGTCATCGTTCCCGCCTCCAGTTGCAAGAACTCCCTTTCGACCTTGTCCACTTCCCGGTTAGGACAAAACTCCTCGATCACTAACTTCTTCAGTTCAGACCATCTCATCCTCCCGATTGCCCGACTACCCTCGGCTTGGACTATATTGTCCCGCCAGCACAGAGCCGAGTCCACAAAAGAATGGGCAGCGAACTTCACCTTTTGATCCACCCGGTACTCGCTGATATTTAAAACAACTTCCATTTCTCTAACCCATCGGTGAGCAGCAGCAGTACTGCCATTACCATCGAAAGTAGGGGGCTTACGCTGTTGAAATGCCATATAGTTACAGCCTCATGCCACCTCCTGCACAGGCTCTTCTTCTTCCTCTTCTTCTCGTCATCAGACGGAACCGTCTTAGTCTCGGGCTGTCTTCTTCGCCCGTAGGTCTACTCCTTTCCCTTCTCTCCCCCTCTCTAATTGCCTTTATCACTTCGTCCACCACAGACGATAGGATCGTCTACATGAGTTGATGCACCTCCTACACAACCGCCACCTCACTGAGGCTCTCAGGTTAGCACTCTCATCTCCGCCCTCCGGATGAGGGGTTTCTGGTTCTTCAGGAACCACCTTTTCGGCCCTAGGCCTCCCTCTCGTAACCCGTGGTTAAGCATCACGACCTCCACCATGCGAAGCTTTAGATGATCTACCACCAGCCATCCTCACACACACACGCTGAAAGATACAAACACCAACACGGTCATTCAAGGAAACAGCTCTGTTATGTCAAGTATAGTAAGTCCCTAGTTATAGTGGCCAGTTGTGATTAGCCACTTACTTTACTATTCATACCCCAAGCATTACCTATCCTGAATACATCAATATCTAATTCTACCAGCACACATAACCACATAACATGCGCACGCAATACCGGTTAACATTAAGAAAATACCTAATGGCACGCAGCTACTCAGACTGGCATCCTTTCCTTTTCCGTCCCATTTTAGTTTAAGTTTAGGTTCATTTTGAAAATTTACCCATTTCACTTAAACTTGGCTTTGACACCAACTTCTAAGGTCCTGTTTCCGGGACGCTTACAGCTGGCCAATCATTGCTCATAAAATATATAATTACATTAACAAGAAATAGATGTTGCAGTGGAAACATTTAAAACAACATTTTCATTAACAATGCTTTTGCAAAATAATACAATATTCATTACATAATTTCAATTGTTCGCATTATCATGCAAAAACATTAACAAAAGAATGCCATCCCAATGCCAAGTAGTGCCCTGCGCCATCCTCAGCAATGCTCACCTGCCAACTGGAAAATGCATAAAAAGTCAGCGTTGTTGAGTGAGTTCTAGTTTTACATTAAAACATACTTTTCTCACGTTAAAACCGTTCTTTACTTTCATGTGATCATACATCATACGTACACATAGATAATATCATTATTATCTTCATTAATCTTTCATACTTTCATTCATTCATTCGTACGTTCATTAACTTCGCATTCTTTCACCATTACCTCTTTCCTTTCCTTCAACCTTAAACTTTACCTAGCTATTCCTGGTACTAGACCTAGGTCTATCATAGACCAGCTATAACGGTACATCGCACCTCTAGTCATAATACCTAGGTAGACTTTAGGTGTACCACTGCTATGTGCAATACCCAGCTATTCCTGGTAAGGACCTAGGTCTATCAAAGACCTACTATAACGGTACATCGCACCTCTGGTCGTAGTACCTAGGGTATGCAGCAATGGGGCTATACAAATGGTCAATCACAAAGAAAGACCCCGATGTGCATCCTCTCGGGGTAGCGAACCCGCACACCGTGGGGCTAACACCTTTTAATGGCGTGTCCCGACTTACTAGGCTTGCAAGCCTTTCTTTATTTTCATCATTCATTAATGCATGCATTCTTACTTCATGTTCCTCTTTCATTATCTTTCGCTTTACGTTACATACTACTTTCATTCACTCATTATCATTCAACGTAAAGTCAAGGAAAGATAAACATACATCATAATAAGGAACATAACATACACAAACATCATCATCATACATGGCAACATCATACATACATAACATGCATAATCAGGCAACATAATCATCATCATCATGCATATGCACCAATCATACATCATAACATGCCCATCATAACAACTAGAACCTTAAACAGTCAACCTACATAGCCCCGGGAACCTCCCAAGTCAAGCCTACATTTCACTTCTTTTTTCCAAGAAGTCAGAAAAGTCTAAGGGTTCATCCGCATTTATCTTTTATTCTCCGCATTTCCATGCTTCATCCGCATTTCCCCATGCTTCATCCTCATTATTCGTCCGCATTCGTTCACACTTAGACTTTCTCATCTACATTAGCCTTACTCATCTGCATTAGCCTTACTCATCCGCATTAGCCATCCGCATTTCCATGTCAATGCTCATCCGCATTGACCTTACTCATCCGCATGAGCCATCCGCATTTCCCATACTTAGTCAATGCTCATCCGCATTGACCTTACTCATCCGTTGAGCCATCCGCATTTCCCATACTTAGGCAATGCTCATCCGCATTGACCTTACTCATCCACATGAGCCATCCGCATTTCCCATACTTAGTCAATGCTCATCCGCATTAACTGTTCATCCGTATTTCTTCCCAGTACTCATCCGTATTGACTTTTCAGCACTTATGCAGATTCTAAAACTTAAAATATGAGCCTTAAACATCAGATTTCAATTTCAAATCACCGTTCATCATGTTCTAAGCTTAAAGCATACATCCTAAGTCTTAGAAACATCATCATACATTATCAAGTATGAACATAATCATACATCACATCATACATTCAACATACACCAAATGAAACATACGGGTCCGAAACCCAGTTTAATGAAAACATGCATTCATGCATTTCCAGCCCCAAAATCAGTTAAAATAGGTAAAAGAGGGGTCCTAGAACTCACCTTTGCAGCTCTTGAGTATGGCTTTCTTCCAAACTCATTTGCAAATTGAATTCAACCGCCTAGAACCCACTAAAACATATCCGAACACATATAAACACACATAAGCATAGACCTAAGGACATAACCGGTTAAGAACACCATAAAAACATGAATTCTTACCTTGAATTCACACTTTTCTTCTTATTTCTCTTCAAACCCAAGAGTTCTCTACTTCCTGCTACTTCTCTCTCTAAAAATCCAAAAATTTTGTGTGTAGAAAGGGTGATGGTCGGCCATGCGACCTTTATCACCAACTTTTCAAACATTTTGTCCTTTTAGACACTTTTTACCCTTAGACTTGGGTTTTATTTCTTTTCCTTTATTTTCTTCACTCTAGTCATTCTTTCTTTGTCTTTAAAATAACCGGGTATTACAAACAATTGTCAAAAGATGAGTTTTCTTTGACAAACTTCACTTCATGAATCACTTCTTTATTTTCTTTTATTTTTTCCCTCCTCTTCTTATCTTTCTTACCTTCATTTTTCACTTCTTCTCCTTCTTCTATCACCTTAACTTCTCCTTAAATTTCCTTATTCTTTACCGCTTCAACTTTTTTAGCAGTTAGCTTTATATGGATTGGATCAGCATATACTTGCTCATTTACCTCCATGTTACATTTTGGGGTATGTGCTATAGTGTATACAAGTAGTCATTCCACAACATTATATCATAACCATGTCTTGATTTGATAAAAAATTTATGATTCTTCAGTAAAGGCAAGTAATTTTTTAAACTTTTAGTTTGAACATTGTATTTATCAACATATGTTTTAGCTATTTCTAATTGAAATTATGTTGATTTCAATCTGTTCAAAAAGTTATTAATCTAGGTCTCCAAGTTTGTTTGTTCATATTTTAATTAAAAACAACCTTTTCTAGCTCTTATCTTTTCTGTTTGAGCTTGATCAGTTTTCTTAATGTCAAATTTAAGAATGTTGATTGATTTCACATCATTCAAGAGATTCAAATTATGACTTTCGTACATGTTTACTTTAGCAATACACTCATGAGTATAGCAAGGTTCTGAACTTGCATGAGGTGAAGAGGTTAAGCTTCCTGCAATCAGTGCATTATTAATAGGAATGATATCTTCTGCTTGAAAGCTCTAATCAATCACCTCTTCTCAAGAGGCTACAATTGTTGTATGTCTTTAATTGCTAAAAGTAAAGAGTTTTGGAAAGTTGTTAATGGTTTGTAGTCTGATGAGCTTGGGGAGAAGGGTTTGATTTAAGTATTTTGCACTCTTTGGCAAAATGTCCCAACTGGTTGCAATTGAAACACTTTACTTTGCTTTTGTCAAACCCAAATCCTAATCTTCTTTGCCTTAAAATCTTTCTTTCGGTTCTCTATTAGGACTGTTTACTCCTGAAAGAGATCATGATTATTTGATAGTTGATGTCCATTTCTCAAGATCATCTTGATGAATGCATTCAATATCTTCTTCTAAGAGTTGAAAGATGTTGGCCTGTTCACTAACAAAGGCTAAGCTAGATGAGTGGTTTGATGAAAAAGATGATGAGGGCTGCAGATTTCATCTGCTAAAAGATGGTGAGGACTATGATTTAGCAGTTGGAGATTCTGGATATGTGATCACAAGAGCTTGATGAGTCATCGTTAGAACTTGATAGGCTTGAGGGTAATAGGGTTATTGAATGGGAGCCACATAAGTGCTAATGACTCTAAAGAGTTTGATGATTGTCGTGTAACTCTTCATCAACATCCATCTCCATTTGATAGGCACTGGAGGGCCATACAACTAATTAAGAGTCATTGTCTTTAAATTCCTAGTTCTTCTTATAGACACACTTTAAACTATCCATATCTTCGGTAGTGACCTCAAAAACTTTCTGAGAATATCACTATTCTTTATCTTCACCTCAGCTTCATTCAAAGAGTCTAGCAGTTCAACATATCTGAGATATGTAGCGGTCATGGTTTCTATCCTTGTGAAACCAAAGTTTTTGAACTTTTGCTTTAATACATCTCTTTCTTTTCCTTCATGTCTTCAGTCCCTTCAAATCTGGCCTTTAATGCTTCCTATAACTTCTCATCAGTTGTGAATTTCTTAAAGCCATGAAAGATGTTGTTTGGTACGCTTATCCTGATTAGTCACAAACCTTTTGAGTCTACATCCATATTCTTCAGATTTCATCTAAGTACCTAATATGATCTTTGGGAATCATTGCTCCATCTTCACTAGAAGCATGGACCATAAGGACATATGGGACATTTAGGATTAAGAGCTAGAGTCTCAAATCCTGATTCCTTAGAAAATCTTCCATTCGAATTTCCCAAGTATCATAGTCACGTGGTGTAAAAATGGAAGACTTGGTTTGAGTGCCATTCTCCAATTCATGGTTACTTAAGATGGCTACAATAGTTATTATGAATGAAAAAAGAGGTATGAGGAAATACAGTGTTTGAAAGTGTGATCAAAAGAAAAACAAATGATTTGTTGAAAGGGGACTTCAAGAAAATCAAGAGTGAATGCATTGATACCACTTGTTGGATCAGGTTAAGAACTAACAAGACTTTTCTAGTGATTAGCAGATGACAAATACAAAATCTAAATGAACTATCTTACTATCAAACACAAATACTTTGAGTAAAAGTAAGTACACAAGATATTCTTTCAAAGTATTCACTTGATTAACTCTGAGTACAAAGAGAAATATTCAGCAGATAACAAGTGGGCTAACAAGCTCATATTAAACTATACAAGTGTGAGGTATTTATACCAAGAAAATTCTATGTTTAGTATTAAAAGTTGTACATCATAGTTAGACAATCGACACATCAAATAGATTAGCTTTTTTAGTACAATGTTGTCTCCAAAAGGCAGAACATTGCAACCATTGACTTGCTTTATACAGACAGTCTTATCTAGTGTATGAGTTGATCAACAACTCATCTAGTTGAGTGCATATCAACAATAGTGAATCAACAACCCATTAGAGTTAGATGTTGTTTGGTAGCCTCTTAATGGTCATTAAAAGACTACCTATTAATGATTCATAGCCTATTAATGGTTCATAACCTCTTAATGGTTATGCAGTAACTCTAATGCTGAATGGTTAAGATATTAAATCTTAATGGTACCTATTAACCATTGAGCATTAGGGTTACCTCTTAACCTTTAATAAATTATGAACAAAAAAGAGGTAGCCTCTTGATGACCATTAAGAGGCTAACAAGTAGCCCCTTAGTGTTAATCGATTGTGATCAGCACTTGGCTGATTTCTGTAGTTGATAACCAGTGTTGAATCTTTAAGTTTTTTGTAACGTCATCTTTTTCATAAATCAACAAAAAGCATATGTTTTGTAGTTGGAATTAGGAATTTTTAAACAATATCAATAGAGTAACTTGGTAGTTATTTTGTTTTTGTAGTCCATATGAAAAGATTATATCGACAAAGTATTAGAAACCAAAAACTACAACAAGAAAGGATCGAAAATTACCACCTTTATTATACTTAACATTTGTGGTCTTTAGAATCTTATCTTCTAAACCTCCACCTCTTAATGCAAGTTATTAAAAGAATAGTCTGTGTTGATAACATGTAAAAGTATAAAAGAGAAAACAAGAGAGGAAAATGAAAACTTTTTTTATTTAACATCTTATTGGTTAATATGATCTCCACCTCTGAATGCAAGTTATTAAAAGAATAGTCTGTGTTGATAGCATGTAAAGTACAAAAGAGAAAACAAGAGAGGAAAATGGAAACTTTTTTTATTTAACATCTTATAGGTTAATATGTCTATACAATACTACCGGTGAGCCTACATGATGCTGATGGATGGAAAGGTTTCAAGTATTAATATGTTTAGCGAATGATAACCTTTAATAAGTAATTTGCATTATGTATTTTATTTTATTCGGCATTTTCAGATTACGAGTAGCAACAGTTTAACCATCATAACAATGTAAAAAGCAAACCCGTTGCGTAACGTGTGGTAAAACATGAGTAAACTTGCTATTTGTACCATATTATTTACTATACTAGTGATCCATGCTTTTTAATTTTTCAACTTGCTATTTGCACCATATTATTTACTTAAACTGGCGATCCATTTTTTTTGAAAATTTCAATCATTGTTAGCTTTTTTTTCTGATGTAATAGGAGTGCCTTTTTCAATATATGTAATTTTAGATACATTTTAAATATGTGATTATATTATAATTTCAGTTTTACTCTTTGCATGCTTGAATATGATATCTATAGACTATAAATTGGAATTGCTAGAGATGCAAAACCCTAAACATTCCACTTACAAAATAATGAGATTGGAGGGAACATATCATAATCTATGTATAATTTGAGGGCAAGATAACACTAATACACCTTGTATGCATCGTGTAAAAATTACAATATTACAACCATAATAATGAGCATACATATAGTTAAGTAATAGTAAGAAATATCATGTATGAATCATGTGAAAATTACAAAAAAACTAATGACATAAATCTGGCATTCTACGCAATTTTGGGCAGTTTGAAAGCAATTATCTATAGATTTAAAATCATGTAAGCATCATTCATAATTAAAATACAAAACTTAATAAAAGAATACTAAATTCTATACTCATTTGAATCATTAATGCTTGGGTAAGTTTGTTTAAAATTTGAAGAATTAATAGAGATTCTTGAAGAGCTTATGAGCTTATTAACTCAAGCTTATGGGTTAAAAGTAAAGAGAATAGTGTAATATAAATTATATATGGTTAAGTAATCCAAATGTATGCAATAACATAATTTTTTCACATATTCCTTCTTATAAATTAAAAGTAAAGTTTAAGTTTCATTTGATCTAAGACACAATTTGGATTTATTAATTAGAATTAGTTTGAATCCACTTACGATCTGAATTTTGATCAAATTTAGTATCGATTTTCATTTTTAATTGTTGATTGTGACATGCACGAAAACTATCTTTTGAAATGACAGAATTTGTATTAATGACAAAAGATATTAAATAAAGTGAAATATGTTCTATATGTTTGCCACCCAAAAACATCAAAATCTAGAATAATTAGTGCATTGCTATAGTACTTTCTTTTTGGTTAGAAGAGTTTCCAACCGAAGATGACAAGTAATGTTATGTATATTAAGCTTTATGTATCTGTAATTGAGGGTCAAGACCCTAAGAGCAACTACTAAAGATGACAAGTAATATTATGTATATTAAGTCTCATGTATCTGTAATTGATGGCCCAAGACTTTAAGAGCAACTACTGAAGATGACAAGTAATATTATGTATATTAAGCCCCATGTATCTGTAATTGAGGGCCCAAAACCCTAAAAACAACTACTGAAGATGACAGTAATATTATGTATATTAAGCCCCATGTATATGTAATTGAGGCCCTAAGACCCTAAAAGCAACTACACAAGCACTCTTAAAGTGACCAAATCAACTATCTCTGAAAAAATGCTAAATTTTAGCTCAATCTTGGTGTAAAAGTATATTTGTTAAAAAAAACTGGATCCTCTTATGATGTTATATGCAGAAAACAATTTCAATCTTTGAGTTTATCATTTCAGTAAGTACTCATATCAAGTGTATACTTATCATATATGATTTTAATCTGAATAAAATCATTTTAAAGACTGGTTACTAGTCTGTTAATGATTTCACTAAAAGGTTATATCTGAATCGATAAGAGGTGAAATGTGTTTGATTAACTTTAAAAACATATCAAAATGATTCATGAAATCTCTTAATAGGTAAGCTTTAGAAACATAGTCACCGACACAGATGTTACATTGTAATGAGTAAGAACCTTTAGTGATACGACATAAAATTATCAAACAACCTTTTATTTTTAATTTTTATTTTTTATATTAACACTTAATTCACTCTTATTAACTACCACTAGTGTGAGAAACACAACCTATGGGATAGTAACCTTGTTTACATCACACAATATTATATATCTTCTGAACCGGATAACATCGTCCTCCTGAGAGATCGATCCTCCCTATAAATACCCTTCAAACTGATCAAGTGATCACTCTCACGCACAAAGAAACGAAGCTTCAAAAATGGCGAACAAGTACGAGCAGTTCAGATGCCAACCAAGGCTCCCAAAATTCGCCACCCCAAAAAGCTACAATCTCCACCTGAAACCAGATCTCACCGCCTGCAAGTTCTCCGGCGCCGTCGACATCCGCCTCGAGATCGTCGCCGACACCAAACACATCGTCCTCAATGCCGCCGACCTCCTCGTTGATTCCAAATCCGTTTGTTTTCGATCGGACAACGGTGCCAAGGTACTGCTTGTGTTTGATTTGGTTTTTGTTAATTTCTCGCTCTGTTTCGGTTGTGATTGTGAGAATGGAGTGAGTTGATGATTGGGTGTGGGTGATTGTAGGGATTTGAGGCTGCGGATGTTGAGTTGTTGGTGGAAGATGAGGTTTTGGTGTTGGCGTTCGCTGAAAGTTTGCCGCTTGGTGGTGGGGTTTTATCTATGAGGTTCGATGGCACGTTGAATGATCAAATGAAAGGATTTTACCGAAGGTGAACCTATGCTTGATCTTGTTGACCTCTATATTTGCTACACTTATTGGAAAAGATTGCTATTTGGTTTTGATGAGTATTGTTTAAGATTTTTTATCTGGATCAATGTTTAATGCATAACCTACCTTAAATGGCTTATATATATATATATATATATATATATATATATATATATATATATCTCTTTGTGAATTCATGTTCTATGTTCATTTTAAATAAAAAAAAATCATAATTTATAGGAGAAGAAAAATATTGATAACTTGTACAACTGTTTGTCGACTTAAGCTCAAAAAGGATGTGGTTTCTACATAGAAGACCATAAAGAAGTCAAACGTGCAAATCATTTTCAGTAAGTTTAAAGTTAGCAAGTATATGGCAAATTACCATCACTTATGACCTTTGGTTTCTGCTATGATTTTCAAACTGTGAATGTTCTTTCTGTTTATTATTTTGTTGCAAAGTGAGGCGGAGCTGTTTGTGTTTTAGTTTTTGCAACCAGGTTGATAAGTAGGTAACTTATCCTGTACAATAATTAATTGTTATGGGGATTGAGTTTAATTTACAGTACGTACGAACATAATGGAGAGAAGAAGAACATGGCAGTAACTCAATTTGAACCAGCTGATGCCAGACGGTGCTTTCCTTGTTGGGATGAACCTGCTTGTAAGGTATGACTAACATCTTCGTCATATGTGGTTCCCTTTTTTATTTAGTTTTTGTTGTAATTTGGCTACTTTCCGGTAAATATATGGCTAGTACTTTATTGTTTTGTTCTCTTGTTTAGGCTACGTTTAAGATTACACTAGAGGTTCCTTCAGAACTAGTAGCTCTTTCAAATATGCCTGTTGTTGAAGAGAAGGTGAATGGCAACTTGAAGACTGTGTGCTACCAGGAATCGCCAATCATGTCTACATATTTAGTTGCTGCTGTCGTTGGTTTGTTTGATTATGTCGAAGACTGTACTCCTGATGGTACGACAATTTTACTCGTATATATTTAGTTGCCATTGTGATTGTTTTTTTGATCACCTATGAATAGCTAGATCAATGTTGGTTATGGTTTGTGTTTCACAATCATGTGTGGGTCAAAATAAAACTGTTAGCTGGAAAGGAAACAGGTTGAATATCATCCCAAGTATAGTTTCACTAAAATCATAAATGGCAAAATATAGTTTTGTGATCATAGGTTGCATGCCAATTTTTTGGTTTTAACCAATCTAACCTGACTTGTGACCTACCTTCTTTGACATTTCTACTTTTCTGCAATGTTCTGTACTTGACTTTTTAATTGAAAAAATGCTTTGCAGGAATTAAAGTGAGGGTATACTGCCAAGTTGGGAAAGCAAATCAAGGGAAGTTTGCACTAGATGTTGCTGTGAAGACCCTTGGCCTGTACAAAGAGTATGTTCCATTATGTTTTGTTGCTGCAGTCTGCACTATCATTTGCAGATCTTGATAACAATTTGGATTTTGTGTTTAAAAATTTCTACATTATGAATTTACCCTGGTTCTTTTTATCAAGGAAAATGCTAAACATAGCCATTTGGAATAGTGGTTTAGCTGTAAAGTATAGTAGTGTAAACATGTGGAGTTAAGGGCTTTTAGGTTGTTGTAAAAGGACAATTAGAGTATAATAATTTGGGCAAAAAGTGTTTGAAGGGACTACGGTTTTCACTTTTGATTTGATCAATTGATTTGGCATCTAATTGATGATCAATTAGGAGTGACGTCAAGCTGCCGAATTTATAACCTTGCTTTAAGTTAATATTATCCGGGGACAGTATTAGAAGCCATTGGTTGAGGGATGTATTTCCATAATTATGATTTATGCAGCTATTTTGCAACGCCTTATTCACTACCGAAACTAGACATGATTGCAATTCCTGATTTTGCTGCTGGGGCCATGGAGAACTATGGTTTAGTTACATACCGCGAAACAGCCCTACTTTACGATGACAAGCACTCTGCAGCTGCAAATAAGCAGAGGGTAATATTATAATTTCATATTGAGGATCCTTTTTCCATCAAATCTCAACTGAACTGACTGACCTTATATATTATTTAATTATTTAGGTGGCAACTGTTGTAGCTCATGAACTTGCACATCAATGGTTTGGCAATCTTGTAACAATGGAATGGTGGACACATTTATGGCTGAATGAGGGATTTGCCACTTGGGTACTTAAATCAATGATGCCATAGTGCAGACTTTATTTCTGCCAGCTATACTTGTGTAATTTAACTCTTATTGCAAATCAGGTAAGCTATTTAGCTGCTGATGGGCTGTTCCCAGATTGGAAAATATGGACTCAGTTTCTTGATGAAAGTACTGAAGGTCTTCGACTTGATGGGCTTTCAGAATCACACCCTATTGAGGTGTTATTTCTTATTTTACCTTCTCATTTATATGATAATAGTTCTAAATTGATCTCTTTAACTTACAAATCTTTTTTATGCAGGTGGACATTAATCATGCGAGTGAAATAGATGAAATTTTTGATGCAATAAGCTATCGTAAGGGTGCTTCTGTCATTCGCATGCTGCAGAGCTATCTTGGTCCTGAAGTGTTTCAGGTTTGACATGAGTTTGACTTTATTGTAGTTATTTTAATCACTGAAAATAATTTGTTAAATCGTTCTTGAGGGAATTCTATTTACTAATTAGGAAAACATTGCCAATTCTTGTGCTTCCAACCATCATATGTTTCAAGTTTATCTTTTCTTTTTATTATTGCTCATCCTTTTTGTTATGTTTTATAATTGTGAAACTAACATACTGTTACAATATGTGGTCTTTGTCACTAGCGAGCACTTGCTAAATATATAAAGAAACATGCTTGTTCAAATGCAAAGACCGAGGACTTGTGGGCTGTCCTTGAGGAGGAATCTAATGAGCCTGTAAATAAGTTGATGAATTCATGGACAAAGCAGAAAGGTTATCCAGTTGTCACTATTAGTGTGAAAGATAACAAATTGGTGTTTGAACAGGTTTCTATCTGCTCCTTCTTGGATTTCTATTTAGTTTTCTTCTGATGATTGTATTCTTTGACTGGTTTGAGAGTTATCTAAACTATGTGTTTATATTGAGTGCTTTTGAGCAGAGGTGGCTTATATAATTGTGTCAAGTAACAGGTCAAAACAAGATATTTTTACATATTGTAACTGGTTTGGTTAATTGGAAATACTTTTTGGCCACAGTTTTTTAATTTTCTGTAGATAGTGTGAATGTGATTACTATCATATTTTATTTTAAATAATTGATATATGAGGCTTTATGCAGCAAAATATTTTGAGTGACTTTCAACTCATTTGCTCTGTTCCTTTTTAGCTAACTTTTCCAAAATTTCCCATTTGACCCGCAAGAGATAAAACATTACTGACACAACCGATTGATAAGTGATGTGTTGACTTAGCTTGTGATGAGTTTAGTAGATTTGTTATACTTGTATGTGGTGACAGAGGCAATTCTTGTCGAGCGGCTCCCCTGGAGATGGGCAATGGGTTGTGCCCATAACACTTTGCTGCGGCTCTTATGAAGCAAAGAAGAGCTTCTTGCTTGATAAAAGATCACAAACTATTGATATTGATCAACCATCATCTTTATCAAGTAGTTGGGTAAAGATTAATGTTGACCGGGCAGGGTTCTACAGAGTTAAGTATGATGACCAATTGTCTGCCAAACTTAGATATGCAATAGAAAGTAAACAATTGTCATCAATGGATAGATATGGTACGCTTTGTTGTTCTACTAGCTACTCTTAGTCTTGTGCTAGAAGCATAGCTATTGTAATTTTTACTTCTTTCTGTACAACAGGAATTCTAGATGATTCATTTGCGTTGTCTATGGCTGGCCAGCTGCCTTTGTCTTCTTTGCTAACATTGATGGGTGCTTACAGAGAGGAACCAGAATATACAGTGCTATCCAACTTAATCAGCGTGATGAATCTACCCTTCTGATACCCTTTTTTTGTTTTTATTCCTTATTCATTTTATAAACCACTTCGGAATGCTCTTCCTGAAGTCTTATATTTGGTATCACAGGTTAGCTCTAAGGTTGCAAGAATTGTGGCTGATGCTGATAGCACATTGCTTAATAACGTTAAGATGTTTTTCATCAACCTTTTCCAGTATTCTGCAGAGTCAGTGTTCTTACTCCTGGAAATCTACATTATTAATAATGATATGTTCCAGAGATTGCATAATAGGCGGGTTGCATAATGGGTCAAACAGGGGGTTTTTGTTATGGGTGAACACTTTCTGTCCAAAATATCTTATATCAATCCTCAGCGTGTCAAATATGATTACAAAACTATACTCTTTCAATAATAATCCAACTTTTTGAATAAAAAGATTTTAGGAGGTTTTATGCCTATTTGATTGATTTGCTTAGTACAATGGTTAGTTTTCTGGTTGCAACAAAGTTACAACTTTTATGAAAGTGTTCTTTGTTTGCGTGTATATCATACCAGGAAAGCTAGTGAGTCTTGAATAGTATCATGAAATTTTCCTTCTGAGTTATTGTGTTTTATCGTAACTGACAGACCACTAGTCGAATACTGTCATCTCATATGAGTTAAGTAGCCTGGATAGTTGATTTAAATAAATACCTGATAAATATCTAACTGCTTATTTCATTCTGTCCTTTTTAGGAGGATTGGTTTTGATCCTAAAGAAGGGGAAAGTCACTTGGATGCCTTGCTAAGAGGAGAACTTTTTGCTACCTTGGCTGTTCTTGGACATGAAGAAACACTAAAAGAAGCAAGCAAGCGATTCCAAGTATTCTTAGAAGACAGGAACACACCTCTACTTCCACCTGATATAAGAAGGGTTAGTTCGTCTTTTTCTATCTATCTACTACCCGTCATACATACATATATCTACTGTATTTACTCTCTTCTTCTCCCTCAGGCGGTGTACGTTGCTGTGATGAAGAAGGTGACAACATCAGACAGATCGGGTTTTGACTCACTTTTGAAAGTTTACAGAGAGACTGATCTAAGCCAGGAAAAGACTCGGATATTAGGTGATTACTACATTGTTGTAAGATGTATGATCTATTTACTTGATAATAACTGGTTATGTTGTAGGTGCTCTTGGATCTTGCTGTGATCCTGACATAATCCTTGAAGTCCTTAACTTTTTGTTGACTTCTGAGGTATACAAGTTTGGGAATGCTTTTGTTTCTTCTGAAGTATGTTAGATCTGTTTTTATATGTTTGACTAAGGCTTAATAATTTTTTGTTTAGGTTCGAAGTCAAGATGTTGTGTTTGGACTGTCCGTTAGCAGAGAGGGTCATGAAGTGGCGTGGAACTGGCTCAAGGTTTGTTGTAACCGAAAGTAGTATATTATTTGTTATATTTTATTGGCATCTGCTGCTTTTCTCACATAATATTTGGACAACCTCACCAACTTTTGTATTTGTTGTTGAAGTTGATAATACAATAGTGAAAATAGACTAACTGGTGGCATTGCTCCAGTGACATTTATTTGAACATGCAGTGTAAGATGTTATTACATTTGGTTTGTAAGGTGTTGATTAGATTGATGATCCGAAAATAGAACTACGGTGTCATTTTCAGAGTTGAATTGTTTGCTTGGTTAATCAAATAGTTTGATTCTGTATGGAATTGCTTTTTCAGAACAATTGGGAACACATTACAAATACATGGGGCCGTGGCTTTTTACTAACACGCTTTGTCAGTGCAATTGTTTCACCGGTATGTATCGTTTCTCTTCAACTTAAGTATTTATTATGCATATGTTTACACCTAGTAGTCAACGTGACAAAATGGGTTACGGCATTTGGATTTGAATTTTGTAGTTCTCGTCTCACGAGAGGGTGAAGGAAGTGGAAGAGTTCTTTGCAAGTCATGGTAAGCAGCCTTCAATTGCAAGAACATTGAAGCAGAGCATCGAGCGGGTTCAGATCAACGCAAAGTGGGTTGAGACTATTCGAAACGAAAAAAATCTTGCAGAGTGTGTTCAAGAACTCGCGTACAGGAATATTAGCAACAAACTGCATCTTTATCCTGGTTTTCAATTTGCTTGCTTTTAGAGAGGGTGCTGTGAACATGCACTTGATGCTTGTTCTTTTCTCCTTGCTATATGGGATAGACAAAAAGCTTATACCTTGATGGTTTGTTTTTGGTAAATTTGGTAAACAGATATTCTCTTGACATTAGTTTTGGAAAAGTTTTACATGAACTCGGATTGATAGACAATACATCAAACGTACTAGAAGCAATTGCCACAAATCCCATTTGACTGAGAATATTTGATTCATACAAGCCAACTAGATCAGTTCAATCTAGATCTTCTATTGTAGTATTATCAACTTTTGGAATTGGCCTAGAGTTCCATATAAATGCCTCTTTAGTTGATCTCATTGATGCACTGGTTGTTAGGTTGATTGGGGAAGCAACATGTGTAAGATCCTGTCTTCTTTAGTTCTATATCACTATTGTGGTAGTTTTTTTATCGGGTCGACAAGGATATTGTAAACTTGCGAAGTAGATTTTCGTGCATACGCTTACTCCCACAAGTGTGCGCCTTCTCAATTAACCAGACATTCACAAGATAAGTAAAAGGTAAATAGTGTACATCTCATAGTATGACATTAACAATTTGTTATGGACATATGGCGATGTTGCTATGGACATATGTTCCTAAAGCATAACATACTAAACAGTCATGCCAAACAAACTTAAACTTGGTTTAAACGTATGCAACCCAATCATTATTTTATATAAAATTTAGGATTATTACCAGCTAAATCAAAAGTATGAATTATTATTGACTAATAAATAATAGTTTGGATTATTAAAATTCAAATTGACAAACTTAAAAAACTATAATTCAAACAAAAAACAATGAAAATTAAAGTGTTACGTAATCCCAAAAAAGTCTAAAAATCACAAGGCCAATCATATTTTGCCTCTATTGCATGTTATCAAGCAAGAACTATTTCAAAAAATCTACTGGTTATATGTTCGTGTGAACCATGAACGTTTTCAAGTCCCGGTCATATTCCTTATTCTTTAAAGCCTCTCGTTGCTCCGACAACAATATTAAGGCTTCTTCATCGTTTTTCCTTCTCGCCTCCACTATCTCCCTTGTAAAATCCTCCTTCGTTGTTGTGTACAACAAAACTTTGTAAATCAAACTACCTATGCTTGAACTCTATTCGGCTTGTTTACCTTTTCGTTCCGGTCGTGTAGGTGGCGAGTCTTCATTGAATCGACATCATCCGATGATAGCCTTTCTATGATGGCATTGGTCGATATTATCCTTGAGTTGTATTTTCTTTTTATTTTTTTTACTTTTTTTAGTAAATTACTAGTTTGGTTCCTGTGATTTGAACATTTTAACCATTTGAGTTCAAAATGAAATCTTTTAACCAATCAAGCCTTGTTAGTTTCTAATTATATAACCAAAATGTCCTTGGATTGAATTTGTAATTTAAGAAAACCTTAGAGATCAAAAACATAGATAACTCTTATATATAGTAAAAATGTTTTTGTTTTTATTTTTATTTGTTAAGTTTTTGTAAACATGTTTTTAAATATTTTGGTTTTATTAAATGCCCTATTTTTAACAATCAGGTTTTAAATGTCTTTTTTAAACCGTTCGATTTTGTTAATGCATTTTTTAACCGTTTAATTATTTAAGGAACCTTTTTAAGCCGCCCAACTTATTAAAGTTGTTTTTAAATCTTTAGGCTTAATTAAACGTCATTTTAACCGCTTTTTATTTAATTTGTTCAGCTTATTATAAAGCTTTTTTGACTGGTTTGATTTTTTAAGCATATTTTTAAACCGTCTTTAATGAACGTAATTTTTTAAAAATTTGTTCAGCTTATTTAAGCATCTATTTTAAATGAGTTTTAAAACCGTTCAATTTATTAAACTTTTTTTTTAATTTTTAATTTTTAAAATGATTTGTTAAAAACCGATAGGATTATTTTTAAATCATTCTTATCATTTAAGTGTCTTAAATAAATCACGGTTTTAAAAAGTCATGTTAGAGTCAAACAATTTAAAAAAAAGTATAATAAGGCCAGTGATTTTAAAAGTCATTTAATACAGGATCGTTTAAGGGAGTTGCAACAAAACACACAATGATGAATGTTTGTTTAGAACACTTAATAGATCAAATAGAGACTCGGTAACACAGATAGATACTTAGAACACTAGTAAATATGAGACAGAACAAGAACAACAACACAAGTATTTTGGTTTTCAAAGATGTTGTATATTTCTCTCAAGTTCTTTTGCAAGTGTACAAGCCGGGCATACTTTAAAGGCCAGCTGGATATATGATCTAGACAACAACAAAATCAATGTAGAGTCAAAAGTCAGATTGTCTTTTGACTAGTGACTATGAGATGCCATAACTCACATTCTAATATATTACAAAAGGATAAACGTACATAAAGTAGAAAGTAAATGACTCAAGACCTCAATATAAAGTTACAAAAAACATGAATTTTTTCACCAACTTGTGAAAGTTGGTAAGTCAAACAGAGTTGCAACGGAAATGTGGTCCAACTTTATGGTAAAGTACATCAGATAAAAACATGTCTTCAAAAGTTTTTGGAAGATAATATGTCTTCATTTCTTGGCTTCGAAAAAATTTTGTCTTTGAAGCTTCGGAAGACTTCACTTTAAGCTTTGAAAGATGTTGGTCTTGGATTCAAAAGATTTTGGTCTTGGATTCAAAAGATTTTGGTTTTGGCTTCGGAAGATTTTGGTCTTGCCTTCGGAAGTTTCACACTTAGAATATTTTCTAAGACAGAGTGTGAAACTTTCGAAGCATTCTACTCAGCACTTCTGTACATGCATGAAGGATAAACTTTTGGATGTAATTGGATGTTTTGGATGCATTAACATTATACGGAACCTTACATTTATAAAAGACGCTCAAATAAGTCGCACGGTTAAAAAACTACATAAATTTTAAAAAGGGTTAGAAATGCGTAGAAAAAAGAAATAGTTAAAAAACATTAAATAAGTGAAACATTTTAAAAAAATAAACAGTTTAAAAAAAACATTTAAGTAAGCATAAATGTTTCAAAAAGAAGTTTAATAAGTTAAGCGGATTAAAAACATCTTTTATATTGATGAATTGTTGAAAAATACATTAAAAACCTAACGTTTAAGAAATACGTTTTGTTAATACATTATGCCCTA
The DNA here is from genome assembly GCA_025506515.1 of Flaveria trinervia. Taxonomy (NCBI): domain Eukaryota; kingdom Viridiplantae; phylum Streptophyta; class Magnoliopsida; order Asterales; family Asteraceae; genus Flaveria; species Flaveria trinervia. Next base: position 55,691,661 of record CM046455.1, read on the forward strand.
GTTTATGTTCTTAATGTAAAAGTCTTTCATTTCTTACACATGTGTAATGTAATTATTCAATAAAATATGATATGCTTTTGATGTTTATTTGTCTTTAAATATTGTATATTATTATTGTATTTGGTATAATTCATATGTATGAACATCTTATATGGGTTTGAGGTTGTTGTACATAGTTCTAAATCAATAATGATTGAGAAATGTGTTCAACCTAGTCGGGTGATTATTCATGCTAATAGACCATACTTATGGATTGTCACACCCCCACTAAGAGCAGAAACACGGGGATGTAACGAGACGGGAAATGTCATAACACATGGTAAGCGATAGAGATGCAATAATAGTAATGATGACAAGCGTGTCATGACGACACCCGACAACAAGGGGACTTGTGTCGTGTCTAGTCAGTATTCACGACAACATAGCCATAAGCACAAACATGACATAAGATTCACATAAACATAGATAATAACATTGTATGCAATTCCCACAACCCGGGAACAAGTTACAAAGTGTAATGTTGTTTGAAACAGATACAACAATTGTTTTCAAAAATGACAAGTTTAGCCCGAAAATGCATCCTAGGGTCTCCACTAAGGCAGCACACCTAGAACCTCAGCTAGCATGATCACCTGAAAAGATATGCTCAAAATGGTCAATAAAATTGTTGGTGAGCTCGCAGGTTTAAAAGTAAATAAGTAATGATGCTGTATAAAGTTGTTGCAGAATACGTGCATACAGTTATAAGTAAGCAAAATCACATGACAAGAGCTTTACAACCAAACCTAACGACGTACACAAAGAATCTTGTCGGAATATATTCACCCAAGACCCGTTCCTGGCATCTGTTGGTACTAACTAGTATACCAACACGAGGGTGGGGGTGTCAACCCAAGTAGTACTACCAATACCTATCCGTCGGTTCCCACACTGGAATTAAATGGTTGTAAGAAAGAACCACATAGCAGACTCAAGCATGTATTAGATAAGTACCCACAAAACAGTAGCACGTTGATTCCAAGTATGTAAATTGTATGTATGTTGTACAGCATAGAAAACGGGCGAGCATACTTTTCCCCCATGTTTGTAAAGTAGTATAAGCATAAAAAGGGGCCATGAAACTCACATGTTAAGTGGTAAGTATGAATGATCAAGATTCCCAACAGTTGTATGCAATGAACAGTGAAACACCTATTGACAGTTATGTTAAGCATTAATGATATGTATAAAGCATATAGTAATGTTTGGTCGGTTTGGGTTGTATCGGTTCAGTCGTGGGTAGCACACACACAAGCGGACACAAGTATCAGATCTTATGTAGATCCAAGTACTAAGAGTAGTCGTCATTGCTTATGACATCCATATAAAGATGCCATTGTTATAAAAGATAGCACTTGTTAAATATTTTTAGTTCCAAATAGGTTGTCGATAATTGTAAAATGTAAGGTTGATTTCAATTGAAATAGTATGTGCATGTTGATAGCGTTGACTTTAATCTTTGTGGTCAAGCAATGACACTTTTACTGATGTTACCCTATCATGACTTTAATCTTTGTGGTCAAGCAATGACACTTTTACTGATGTTACCCTATCATCATCAGACGCTCAAGAAGGAAATTCACACTCAAACATCAGCAGTCACACAACAGGACCAAACGCTCGACTCAACACTCCATTCGTACGAATCAACCTTCAATCGTACAAATCAACTTCATTGGCACGATTGAACCTTTATTTGTACAACTGGCATTCAGTCGTACCACACAACACCCAATCACACGACTTAACCTCCATACGCACGAATCAACCTTCATTCGTACGAATCAGCTTCATTTGTACGACTGAACCTTCATTCGTACGATTGGCCTTCAGTCGTGCGATACACGCACAGTTGCATGCATTCATTCATCCACATTGACTCAATCGCACACACACTCAATCGATCGCACAACTCAGTCGCATGACATCCCTAGTCGCACGATTCAGTCGCCCGAAAGACACAGTCGCATGACTCAGTCGCACGGCTCACCCAGTCGCACGGCTCAGTCGCATGACAGACCCAGTCGCCTGAACTGTAGGTTCGCGACTGCTGAAGTGCAGAGCAGCCTTCGGCTGCCCCAAGCACGGGTTTTACACATCAAGAACTTCCGGAATCACACAACAAACACACACAAACAAGAAGCACACGCAGAGAGTCATCACACGCACCCACACGACCTCTTGTGTTCGAGTTGACCCGAACACCCGAAACCCTAGAAATGGACAGCAGTAAAACAAGCAAGAAATGGACAACCAAGGTCGTCTACCTGCAAGGATGGAGCAGACTAGGTTGTAGACAAAGTCTAGACGACGAAAATGAGACCAAATGGAGTGATTTTGGTGCAAAAGTGAAGAAGATAGGTGAAGAAGAAGAAGTGAAGAAGAAATGGAGAGGATGAAGAAAATGGCTGGGAATGGGGTTTTTATACCCATCCCAGGTTTGCAAAATGTCAGTTTTAGTCCCTGCACTTAGCCCCCGAGTTTCCAAAGTTTGCTTCGGTTGAAAACGACTTTAGAATGTTTGCTATATTAATGTTAGAAGCGTGATTATGGTAATTGATGGCTTAAAATGGTTTTATTAATGACAATGGTTATAATTAAAAAATGATACATTTGGTGATAATGATGATGAAATTTATAAAAGGTTTATGCTTAGCACACGTTCACGGAGGAAGTACAGGCACAAGGGTAATAAAGCAAACATGATTCCTTAAAACAGGAGTTCATGAAGAAGAGGAAGAATAATAAAATAATTCTATGGTTAATTATGTCGTTCGACGGACCTTAAGGTGACGGATGTCACATGGACCATACGTATGAATGAATCATACTGATGGACCAGTCGCACGACTAACTAGGAGACTGGATCAGTCGTATGACCGAAACAGAAGATTGATTTAGTCGCACGACTGAACCTTCAAGTGGTATCAGAGCTTTGGCTCGTGATTTTGTGTGGATTCAATTGGTTTTGGTGTTAAAACTAACGTTTTCAATAAAAAGAGTCACCTTTTTGCTCCAAAAAGTGTTTTTGACATTTGCATGTGTTAAAGTTTCAATTGTTCATCGACAGATTAGGGTTTCTGGAAAATTCATATTTTGTGTCAAAGTATTCAAAATATTCGATTTTTCAAACACATCAGCCTTCAGTCACACGATTGGACCATTCGTACGATTGAACCCATTCGTATACACTGATTCGCACTATTGACTCAGTCGTGTCTCTTATTCGCATGGTTAAGCAGCTCCAGTTGGTTGATTTCAATCATCCTGCTCATTTGCACGACTGAATCCAATCGCACGATTGAATTCATTCGTATCTTTCATCCGCATGAGTGACTCATTCGCACGAGTGAATCTATCATGTTCTAAGTTTACCCAGTTTAAAGCAATGGAAGACCAGTTTTGTTAGGATCGTGTATTGAACGAAATACTAACTGATATACGTGTATACCAAGTCAAATAGTGCGGAATCCTATTTGATTGGCGATCCAATCAGTGAGAACGCACGTAGAAACAATTGTAGATTGAATCTAAACGTTAAGATCGATTGGTAATCGATCTAGTACGATCTATGAACTTGGAACAGGTTCTTAGAAGTCTCTGGACGGCTAGGGTATGATTTAGTACGTAGGTTTTCCAAGTGTTATGTTTTTCCACGATTTAAGTGGTATTTATAGGTTAGGGCTTCTCATTGGGGCGACTGAACCATTAGCATGGTTAAGTCGTGCGATCGAGTTATGCGGTTGATCCATTCGCACGACTGAGTGTTCAGTCGTGCGACTGAGTCAATCTCATGTTACAATCATGCGACTGATTCAGTCTCCTGGTTCAGTCGTGCGACTTGTTCATTAGCATGAAGTTATTCATGCGTATGGTCCATTCGCATGAGAACTTCACACGATTAAGTTTAACCATATTTCTCAATCATTATTAACTAAGAACTATATAAACAACCACAAACCTATATAGTTAGTTCAATAAGAGTTAACCTACTAATCAATGAAATAATAAACATTGTAAGCACAACCACACATTGTATTTCATTAAGTACCCATTCTATTACATATGTGTAAGACAATAAAGACATTTTACATTAAGCTCATAACTAGGTACACATTTATCTACAAGTTTGCTGCATTCACTCCTGGAAAGGACTCGTGTGTCAAGAATCTTCTACTTCTGGAAAATGAGATTGGAAATCACAACAAACCACCAAAGCTGTGACTTTGGATGATTACCCACAGTGGAAATTGCAGTTTGAAATCTACTTAAATGGAGTTGAACCAAACCTTTGGACATCCATTGAGACTGGTTACACGGTACCGATAAGTGCTAATGGAGTTAAATTGACTTTGTGAGGAATGAGTGAATCCCAGAAGACTCTACATAATACTGAAAAGAAAGCATATGTCTTGTTGACTCAGTCTATACCTAAGGACATATTTCATCAGTTCTCTGAGAATAAGCAGTCTAAAAAGTTATGGAAGGCCTTGGAAAAGAGATACGAAGGAAATGCAACTCTGAAAGCACTGAAGGCTAAAGCTCTTAAGAAGGAATTTGACAATTTTTCTTCGATTGGGAATGAGAGCTTGGACGATATCATCGATCGATTCTATCATCTGATGAGTGAGTTGCACACTCATGGGGTGACCATATCCATGGAAGATAAAATCTCTAGTTTTGCTGATGGTCTGCTAGACAAATGGGATCCATCTGTGTCTAATATGAGACAAAACGACACTCTTTCTACTTTAAACAAATGATTTCATTTTGAAGTTAAGGGAGGAAGAACTACGTATGAAATACAAGTCAAAAAAAGGATCCTATGTTCAGAATGGCACTATACAATTCAGTTCCAACTCGGGCTGCTTCAGGTGCACCACTACAAACGGCGTTTGTGTCTAACTCTTCTGCTCCTTCCCAATGCAATGCATCCGGAACCGTAACATCAGGGTCATCTGGAACCCAATACATACAAAGTTGAAGATCGAGAATCTCGAAATGTCACCGTGGAAGTTGCCAAAGAGCACATGGACCTTCTAGTTGCTGTTGTTCAATCTTATGATGGATTAGTTGCTGGTAAGATTGGAAACTGTCATCTTGCTGATGAGGACTACAAGCAAGTTGATGAAACTGAGCTAGAATGCATGGATATTATGTGGGCTTTGGCTAGTGCTGTTAGAAGAGCCAAGAAGTTTATGAAAAAGATAGGGAAAAATTTGGTTGCTACTAAAGATACGACATTCGGATTTGACAAAATCAAAGTCACGTGTTTTAATTGTGATGAAAAGGGGCACTTCAAATGTGAGTGCGTAAAGCCAAAGAAGACTGGAAATGGAAATCCTTTTCCTACATTCAACCGACAAGACAAGGATAAGATTGGAGCTTCATCTTCAAGTCAAGAGTCTAAGGCTTTGGTTGCTCAAGGTGATGAAGGACAAGACAGGTCCTTCTGATTTGTTTCTCCGGCGAATCAATCATTGCTTTAGTTGATACATTGGATGATGGATCTGCAAGTGAAGGAGACATCATAGCTGAGCATTCACATTTAGATATCAAAGAAGCTATGAATTTTGTTGATCATTTGGTTGAAGAAGAGCTCAGTGCTACAAATTCAGAATCTCCAATCATCGAAGAGTCTGACACTGCTTTGATGGCTGATTCGTCTAGTTCTACACAGGTATGCTGTAAAGACGAATTATATGAAAACATGCATGTATTGAATGTGATAAATTTAGGGAAAGAATTGATTTAAAATTTTCTAGGTTATTAGAACATAATGATAATCTAGTAAATGATTTACAACTCTGCACTGAAGCAAATCGTGTTTTAAAGCAAAATGAGTGTAGCTTCAAAGAAAAGATAGAACTGTTAGGGAAACAACTAAGGGAAATCAAGGTTGTTGCCTTAAATCAATCAAATGACGTCAAGTTCTATCTAAATTCTTTGGAGGAAACTAAAAAGGAAAAAGAAGTTTTGCAAGTCGAAGTTGAAATCATTAAAACGAAAACTGTATAGTTTGGCAAGTTCTTCTCACATTGTATAGAACCTAGTGAAAGAACAGAATTCCGGGGAAGGTCTGGGGTATAAGATAGTACCGCCACCACATGAAATCCTTTTGAACACTAAATGTAGACCAATAAATAATAACCCAATAAAGGATTATGTGGTGTCTACTCCTCTGGTCAGTGATCCAGATTCTATGGGTAAACCTGTGAAATCTGTCACTAAACAGAAGGATTCTACTTTGGGATCAACAGATAAGATACCTGTTGAGGATTTGGGTGATAAAATTGAAAAGGTTAAATTAGGGTCAGGTTCACAAATGTCTACTTCAGAACCTAAAAGGTCTAATCCAATGAACCTTAAACGTGTAAATCATCAAAATTATAATAAAATGAAAGTGAAAGATGTTCAAAATGTCAAAATAGTTAAGTTTGTTAAAGAAGGTGAAACATCTAAAAAGAAAGAGTCTTCACCCAACCGGACATATTTCAAACCACCAAACTTAACCCCATATCAAAACTTTCCTTAAACTGTTGAAGGGAGTCCTGCTACAATTGTGGAAAACAAGGACATATATTGCCAAATTGTCCTTATTATCAGACACCTAAAAGGAAAATTGAACTTTTTGAGAAAAAACCAAGTTTTTCTAAACTTAGATCTAATACTCCTCCTAAGGTTACACCTAAGATTATTAGCGAACCTAAAGTTCAAACCATAAGCTAGTCGTCTGTTTACCACAAACAGGCCTTACACAAAACTGGTTTATGGATAGAAAAATCAAGTAATGTGTCTGATAGTGAGAACAAAAAGAAGACATATATGCCCTCATCCTCTGAAGGACAGTGGATTGAGTTCATGATGTGTGATACCACTAGGACACCCAAGCTAGTTAAGGCTTGGGTCCCAAACCTGAACTAATCAATTCCTTTGTATGTACAGGGGTCCACTACAGTGCTATCACTAATACTTGGATTTTTGATAGTGGGGCGTTCAGGCACATGACTGGGAATTCGTCTCTTCTTTTCAACGTCAAGAAAATTAAAGGGGGACATGTATCATTCACTGGGAATAAAGGAGGTTACATCACCACTCAAGGTGAAGTGGGAAATGAGAAAGTGAAGTTTGACAAAGTCAACTATGTTTAGCAACTGCAAAACAACTTGCTTTTCGTCTCCCAAATCTGGGATAAGGGATTCAAGGTTGTGCTTGATAACAAGAAGTGCTACATGTTGAAAAAGAAATATGTTGTTGAGGAGGATAAAATTCTAATATCAGCTTCAAAATATAATGATCTGTATGTCTTGGATCTATCAAAAGCCTCTACAACTGGGTCTACTGTCCAGTGCTTCTTGTTAAATGCAACAGAGAGGGATTCAGTCTCCTGGCATAGGAGAATAGGACACATTAATCCCAGGAAGATGAATCATCTGGTTCAGAATGATCTGGTGAATGAAGTTACAGTCAAGAATTTCCAGCTCCTAGATTTCTGCGTAGCATGTAAGAAAGGGAAACAAACCAAGAAGTCTCAAAAAGCAAAGAAAGTTAATTCTATTGATATACCTCTTACGCTTCTACACATGGACTTGTTTAGCCCAGTCAGCACAAAAAGCATTGCTGGTGATTGGTATTGCTTTGTAGTAACTGATGATTACTCAAGATTCTCTTGAGTGATGTTTCTGAAAGCCAAGTCAGAGACATTTGAATCATTCAAGCATCTAGTCACTACATTGGAATCACTCTACAAGCTGAAAGTAAGAAAGATTCGATCAGACAACAAAACAGAGTTCAAGAATCAGTGGATGGAGGCATTCTATCAAGAGAAAGGAGTTGTTTATCAATTTACTTCTGCATACACTCCACAGATGCATGAGGTTGCTAAACGAAAGAATCGGAGCTTGATAGAGACAGCACAGACGATGTTAGCCAACTCTAAACTACCTATTCAATTCTAGAATGAGGCAATGGCTAATGCATGCTACACTCTCAATCGAGTCTTAATGGTCAAACCTCATGGAAAAACGTGTTATGAATTGCTCCAGTGGCGTAAACACAACTTGGAGTATCTTGAACACCATGCATGCTGTTAAAGAAACTCAGACCGGGAAGTTTTATGAGAAGGCATAAGAAGGTATCTTTCTTAGATATAGTATACTAGACAAGAGAGTTTATAACAACTCAACAGGTCAGGTAGAAGTGTGGTGCAATATTGATGTCCAAAGATACACCACCCCCTATTGGCAAAAGACCTTCCTTCTTCTTTGACTATGATGGATTTTTCAAGTCTTTCAATCTACCTCCTTCTCATCCTGATGATGAGCTATCTGCTCGAGTGATGTACGATGTTCAGAATACTCCTACACTAGACTCGACATCATCAGTTCCACTAGACGATACTTCTAGCCCTTTAGGGGGAGAGCTTGAGGTAAGTGAGTCTTCCTCTGATGATGAAGTAGTTGAGACTGCAAATGTGGACCAGGAGGAACATGTTCCCACTACTAAAAGTACACAAGCATCTGATCTTGATGCCACTGGAACTTCCAAACCCCATACTCCAACAGCCACAGAAACTGAACCTAGGATTCAAAATCTAGATAATGACTGGAGGTCAAACACGAAATCAGCTATACTTAGTTGATTATGCTGCAGTCATGGAAAAAGGATATCTACATGATGGTGCTTATCGATGTTTCTTTATCTCAATTTGAGTCAAAATATGTAAGTGAAGCTTTAAATGATAAGGCATGGGTTAGTGCTATGCAAGAAAAACTCCTTCAGTTCAAAAAGGTTAGGAGTATGGACTCTTGTTGATAGACCAAAAGGTGCAAAGGTAATTGGCACTAAATGGGTCTTAAGTGTAAGAAAGATGACCAAGGGGTTATAATCAGAAACAAGGCTCGACTTGCCGTTCAAGGGTTTAGACAAGTTGAAGGCATTGACTACAATAAAGTGTTTGCACCTGTGGCAAGGATGAAAGCAATTCGTATCTTCTTAGCCTATGCATCCTACATGAAGATCAAAGTTTATCAATTGGATGTGAAAAGTGCGTTCCTTCATGGTGAAATCCGTGAAACTATGTACGTCAGTCAACCCGAAGGAATTGAGGATCCTTATCATCGGGATAGAGTTTATAAACTGGACAAGGCTCTTTATGGGCTTCATCAAGCCCCTCGAGCTTGGTATGAGAAACTCTCTACTCATCTGGTGAAACATGGTTTTCATAGAGGGGTAATTGACTGCATGTTGTACATCAAAGAAAAAGATGGTGGTACAGATATATGGGGATGACATAATCTTGGTTCTAATAATGAAGAATTGTGTAAAGAATTCGAATCCATGATGAAAGCTGAGTTGAGATGGGTGCCATGGGAGAGATGAAGTTCTTTCTTGGGTTATAGGTGGATCAGACACTAGATAGAATCTTCCTGCATCAGTCCAAATATATAGGAGATATCCTTATTTGGTTCGATATGGAGAATGCAACGGTTGCTGGGACTCCACTTGCCACGAACCACATTGTGGCACCCGGCGAAAATGGTGATCTGGCAGATGCCACTATGTACCGAGGAATGATCAGATATCTGATATACTTCACAGCCTCTCATCCTGATATAATGCACGCCACATGTCTCTGTTCCAGATATCAGGCTAAACCAAAAGTGAATCATCTAATTGGGGTAAAAAGGATCTTTCGTTATCTGAAGGGTACTCCAACACTCAGGTTGTGGTATCCTCATGATGATGACTTTGAGCTTACAGCGTATAGTGACTCGAACTATGGTGGTTGCAAAATGAATTACAAGTCAACATCAGCAGGATGTTAGTTCTTTGGAAGATGCTTAGTCACCTGGCAGTGTAAGAAGCAGACATCTGTTGCTCTGTCAACAAGTGAAGCTGAATACGTTATTGCTGCAAGTTGCTGTTCACAAATCATTTGGATTCAACAGCAAATGCAGACTATGGTTTGCAATTTTCTAACACCCCTATTTTTGTTGATAATTCTGCTGTAATAGCTGTCACTAAAAATCCGGTTCAACACCCAAAAACTAAACACATCGGTATTAAATATCACTTTATACGTGACTGTTTTGAAAAACACTTAATCGATGTTGTTAAAATTATACGGATTTTCAACGTGCCGACCTCTACACAAAAGCTTTTGACAAACCTCAGTTTTTATATCTTTTGGAGGTTAATGGCATGAAAAAGAAAAGTACTGTGATTCCAGAATAGTTGAGTTTGTAGTCCGCCAAATTTTTCTTATTTTTTATTTTGTTTTCCTGTCTTTTAAAATCCAAAAACACAAAAATATTTTTGGTTTTAGAATTTTAGGGGGAGAATAGTTTAGTTTCAGTATTTAAATTACTTTCAGTATTTAATTACTTAAAAAAACGAGGGCAACAGATAGGCTGAAAGCAAAGAAATCAAATCTGTGAGATTGATTCAAAAATTATGAAAAATGATAGTACACAGGGATCAAATTGTTTGGGACATCAAAAGGATTTAAATTATCAAATTGCTATATTCGAATTACAAGTCTGAGAAGTCTAAGCAAAATAAAGGAAAAACGATAGTAAACTAGTCGCTACTGAGGTAACATATAGAAAGTAGGCCTAGGGGTTGCTAGTTCATTATATGATGTGTCGGTAGATTCAACATAATAGACGAGTAGACCTGGTGAATCAAATTCAAACTAATTGTTCAACTTGCTATGGATTCTCATCTTATCCTTGGTTAACACAATCAATAGATTTCCAATAAGAGGTGACAAGCAAAATAAACGCCACAAATGTGTGCGGATGACCATAAAAATGAGCAAAGTACATGAATAAAGCTGTTAAGCGCAATCAAGCTAATGACTAATGTCGTTGGTGTGTTATGTGCAAAAGAAAAACAAATGCTCTAACAAGAATATAGGTTGTGTGCCTCTCTGCTGTGCGATGGCACTGACCTGAGGATAAGCATAAACTAAATATTCTGGAATTCATTGTTGTTTGCGCCTCTCTGCTGTGCGATGGCACTGACCTGAGGCTTGGCATTTCTTTGAAAGCTCTTAGAATAGTTTCTTCTTGTCAAATACCTGTAGACCGCTCAAAAATCTCCAGAGGAATGTTGATTACCATATAAGTGTGGGATCCACAAATGCTTGTTGAAATAATATAAGCTAATTTATCACCAATGTGAGTCAAAAATCTGTGTATGGATTTAAGTGGACAAATATATTAACAATCATCATGGCTGCAATTCTCGACAGTCAAAATCATTGTGTGCATCTTATTGCTCTAGTATGATTTCCTGAAAGTGCTATTGACTCTCAGACAAATGAGAATCTAGTATCAAAGTACATATAAAAAGGGTGGGTCCCAAATGATTATGATATACCTATATGATTCCATATGAATCTTCTCAGATATGATAAAATTAAATTGAAGCTGCTCTGCTCAGGAGGAAAAATCAGTTAGAGGATGTCTAAAAGGTTTCAATCCACCTCAAACCAAAAACACAAAAATATGCCTTGTTTTGTTTTAATTCAAGTTGTTTTCTGCTTTTGTTTTCTTCTTTGCGTAGATGTCAGACTATAAAACTAGATGAACTCAGTGAATCACAAATTAAAAGGATCACATCTGAGGTGATCAAATTTTCAATTAAAAAGGGTCATGTCTGAGATGATCATTGGTCATAATGATATATATCAAAAGTTAGATTTTGAGTGTATGGAAATGTATGAGGTCAAACTCATAAGTATGAGCCAATCGCTCGATTGAATCATAAGTATGATCCAATCACACGATTGAACCATAAGTATGAGCCAATCACCGATTGGACCAGGAGTATGGGGCAACCATGCGATTGGATGAAGGAGTCTGAGCCAGTCGTACGACTGGATGAAGGAGTCTGAGCCAGTCGCATGACTGAACCCCAGTCACACAAATGAATCATGTGTATGGGTCCAGTTGCACGACTAAAACTTAAAACAGTATAAATAGGGGGGTCAGTCGGTCGTATACCCTACCACCCTTCAAAAACTTCTAAAAACCACCCATACCCCGAGACTCTGCCAAAATTTTAATTGTTGTGATTACTCTCTGAAAGTTATACTGATTGATTTCCCATTCATCTTCAGGTATTTAGCAACTGAAATCGGTACAAATGACTAGATTAACCGAACACACAATGACCGAAAGTGTTAAACTCAAAGAAACGAGACTATACTCTAAAATATACCACTTAAATGAACACAAATGTTGATTTAAATGATAATAAGTGCTATTTCGAGTCCCTGCGAACCTAATGAATCTAAACACGAAGTGTAATATAATGTTTTGACAAAGATTCTGAGTTAGAGTGTCGAACAGAGCAAGATGCAAATAGACACTCCATATGAACCTCAGTCGCACGATTAAGCTAGGCGCATGATTCAATCGCACGAGTGAATCAATCAGTGACTCAGTTGCATGACTGACTCAACCGCATGGCATAGCATACGACTAATTTTAGTCGCAGGATCAATCGTACGACTGAACTCAGTCGCAGGCTAAATCGTATGACCGAACTCAATCGTATGGTTCAATCTCATGATTGAACCAGTTGATCAAAATAAACTAAAAGTCAACTATCATCTCTTATGATCAAATCTAATGTATATGTTTCTTGTATTGCAGAAATATGGCTGAGAGATTGACTATGAGCACTATGCACAACATCTGTGCTTATCTGGATGCCACATCCTCGAACGCTTCTGAGTTCACTAGGGTTATTTCCTTCCTGTGTAGATCGACGATCTACAAGGCCATTTCTACTCCATGCACTCCATACAGATCTATTCAATAGGACTTTTGGGAAAGTGCCTCAGTTGACTGGTCGGTTGAGCCTCACTATATTCGGAGCTTTATCTTCAGACAAGACATTGAGATCCGTGAAGAAGACCTGAGGAGAGTCTTGGACTTAGGGGAAGACGAAGCCCATCCAACCAAGCTACATCCACTAGCTATTCGTGGTTACTTTCTAAGGATCAAGTACGCTGAAGACATCAATGCCGGTGTACTGAACAAGAGCAACATGTGCCCCCAGTTCAAGTATCTGGCACATGTGATCCTCAAGTGCATAGCCTCCAGGCGTGGAGGATTTGATGAGATGTCGGATGAAATCCAGAATGCATACGTTGCGCTGGTACTAAACCACCCATTCAGTTTCTCTCGCATGCGGTTCTCCTGCTTGATAGAGAACATTGAGGCCAAAGGAAAGGAAGGCTTCTGCATGTATCCATATTTCTTGCAGACAATTATAGATGAGAAGCTTCCTATGCTGCCTAAAAAGAAGGACGATGTAGTTATTCTAGAGGTGATGGATGACACCACTTTGGGTAGGATGAAGGTGTATCAGGGGAGCAGGTGAAGCCCTCGGTCAGGAGACTCTGTTTGGCCATATGGCCTATGAGGATTATATGGCACCCTCTCGTAAGAAGTGGCATCACGACGACAGTGATTCTGATGTTGGGCCCATTGTTGTTCCCACTGAAGAAGATGACGACGATGATGACGACCTTGATGATGGTCAAGGTGGTGGAGATGCTGGCCCCAGTCAATCACGGGCCTCCAACACGTCTACTATATCTCCACCACCTCCACACAGTACTTCAGCTGCACCTGGTGGATCTGAGCATGCTACTTTTCACTAGGATTTCTTGGTAGAAGAAGAGGATGAGTCAAATGATGAGCCTCTCACCCGTAGGGTCGGGAGCCGGGTTGTGGCTACTGAGAAGGGAAAAGAGGTGGTTGGTGGATGCTAAGCTAGTTCTAAGGGTGGTGATACTGATGTCACGGATCTAACATACACACCCGACTAGCCGATCAGCTCAGAGCCCCTATAGCCAAGGGGTACAAGAAGAAGAGGATGGGCCATCCCTATGGAAAGAAGGGTACGAGACAGAAGATTACCCTGATCACTTCTTCCACCACCATAGCCACTACCACCACCACAACCACTGTCACCACCAATAGCCACAACCACTACCACATCCACTAATACTCCCACCACCACTCATACATTTCCACCTACCTCACCATAATAGCCAACACAGCTCCACCACAATCCACTTCCATTCCTACTCCCATCTACACCACATCCACCACTACACCCACCACTCACCAAGCCGGCACATCCACCCAATTTCCACCTACACCGGGCTCTACTCTACCCACTGTCGGGCTAGAGGAACAACTAGCTAGCCTTAATAGATCGGTGCAAAAGCTACTAGCCACAGATGAGCTGAGAGCCAACCAAATGAACCAGCTGGTAGCGGCCAATACCGCCCAAGGCAAGCAGATTGCACAACTGACAGAGAAGAACGCTGCTCACGAGAGAGTGTTAGTTCGAGCTCACTGTAAGGCCCCGTTCCTGGGACACTTACAACTGGTAGATCATCGCATATAAAACATATAAGTACATTTAACTTCAATAAAGTATTGTAGCGGAAACATAAAAATGACTTTTCATATCATTAAAAATGCTTTTGCAAGTTAATACAATCGTTCATTTCAAAACATCGTTCGTTTGCATTACAATGCAAAAGCATTAAACAAAAGAATGCCAACCCCAAAAGAGCTGAGTAGCTGTCCTGTACCACCCACAGCAATCATTACCTGCCAACTGGAAACACATGAAAGTCAACGTTGCTGAGTGAGTTCTAGTTTTATAGTAAAACATACTTTTCTTTCATTAAAATTGTTCTTTACTTTCATGCGATCATACATCATACCTACACATAGATAATATCATTATTATCTTCATCATTCATACTTTAACTTTCATTTATTCATCGTACATCATTATCATTCACATTCATACATACTTTCTTTCTTTCGTTCGTATGTTCATTACTTCCGATGACATGTACATTACCCCGAACATTATGCACGAAGCGGGTAACTGGGCCTGAGGTCTTTCATAGACCTCGAACATTGGCACGGAGCTGACTCTAGTACCTAGGGTAAGTACATTCACCACTTCTCTTTTCTCTTTCATTCTGGATCAATGCCATATGCTATAACCCGAAAATTATGCATGGAGCGGGTACTGCGCCTGAGGTCTTTCATAGACCTCGAACATTGTGCACGAAGCTGACGCCAGCACCTAGGGAAAGCGGCAAGGATCCCATACATATGGTCAATCACAAAGATTGGACCCCAGTGTGCATCCTTCCGGGGTAGCTAACCCACACACCATTGAGCTAACACCCTTCATTGGGTGTGCACCTCCATACATTTGCTTGCAAGCCTTTCTTACATTAATTCGTTCATTAATGCATGCATTCATTCATCATGTTCCTCTTTTCATTATCTTCACTTTATGTTACATAATAATTTCATTTCATTCATTAACATTCAACGTAACGTCACGGGAAAGATAAACATACAATATAATAAGGACATCATCGTACAAAGTCATCATCATCATACATGGCATCATCATACATACATAGCATACATCTTCATCAACACGCCCAACGCAACCTCTAAGGCCTCAAAAGTCAACTTATGTGAACTCCCAGGAACCTTCCACATCAAAACTTGCATCTGCACTTTCCCCCGTAAGTCAATAAATAAGCGATGTGTTCCTCGAGTGCACAAGCCCTACTTGGGCGTATGGGCACCCTTCAATCGCATGGCCTCCAGGCGATTTAACATCATGTGAATGGACCAATGCGGATGACACCTATGTGAATGAACATCCATGCGAATGGACCTAATGCGAATAAACACCTTGTGCGGATGAGCACTTATGCGAATGGGCTCTCAGTCGCATGACTCCCCATGCGACTAGCCGTCAATCGTGCAAATGAAGCTCAATCATGCGAATGAACCTCAATCGCACCTCATTCGGCCGTATGGCCTCCATTCGGTCGCCTAGCCCTAGCTGATGAAGAATGCAGTTCATCTCGAACCCAATCTGCCATTTTCGACCTCCAAGCTCTTCCAAACCCATTCTAAGCTCAAATCAACCATCCTAAACCTTCGAAATGCATACCACAACATCATACAAGCACACACAAACCCGAAATCATACATCACTCGCATCATACATAAACACATACTCACGAGTCAAACACACACATTTCAAAAACGGGTTTCAGATGTGTTCAGCCCCAAAATCATTCAAAAACGTGCAAAAGAGGGGTCCTAGAACTCACACAAACCAGCATAATGAGAAGAGCTTTGATTAGACCCGCTACACTTCAACTTTCACGCCCAAAATCACGAAAACAAGCTTGAAAACCCTTTTCTTCTTCTCCTCTCCCTTTGGCTGATTTTTCACAAGTGTGGGGAGGGTGTGGGCTGCCCTCCCCTCTATTCCTCTACTCATCCAATCTTTCTCCCGTTCTCGCGAGTTTGGTCCCATGACTTTGGACTTTATTTCTTTTTCTTCTTTCGTCGGCTTCAAAGAAAATATCCGGGTGTTACAAGTCCACCCCCTTATATAGGTTCGTCCTCGAAACCTGTTATTCTTCGAACAAACATGGGTAATGCTATCTCATCTCTTCTTCAGTCTCCCACGTAGACTCGGATCCCTTCTTGTGCTTCCATTGTACACGCACAAGGGGAATCACTTTATTCCTCAGCCTCTTCTCTTTTCGATCAATGATTGCCACTGGTTGCTCCACATGATTGAGCCGTTCGTCTACTTCAATATCCTCCAGTGGAACAAACATATCTTCACTGGTTGCCCTCAATCGTGCGAATGAACCTCAATCGTACAAATGAACCTCAATTGCACCTCATTCGTCTGTATGGCCTCCATTCGGTCGCCTAGCCCTAGCTGATGCATAATGCAGTTCATCTCGAACCCAATCTTCCATTTTCGACCCCCAAGCTCTTCCAAACCCATTCTAAGCCCAAATCAACCATCTTAAACCTTAGGAATGCATACCACAACATCATACAAGCACACACAAACCCGAAATCATACATCACTCGCATCATACACAAACACATACTCATGGGTCAAGCACACATTTCAAAAACGGGTTTCTGATGTGTTCTAGCCCTAAAATCATTCAAAAACGTGTAAAAGAGGGGTCCTAGAACTCACAAAAACCACAACAATGGGAAGAGCTTCGATTAGACCCGCTACACTTCAACTTTCACGTCTGAAATCACAAAAACGAGCTCGAAAACCCTTTTCTTCTTCTCCCATCCCTTTGGCTGATTTTTTCACAAGTGTGGGGAGGGTGTGGGATGCCCTCCCCTCTTATTACTCTACTCATCCAATCTTTCTCCCGTTTTGGCGAGTTTGGTCTCTCAACTTTGGACTTTATTTCTTTTTCTTCTTTTGTCGGCTTCAAAGAAAATATCCGAGTGCTACAAGTCCACCCCCTTATATAGGTTTCGTTTTCGAAACCTGTTATTCCTCGAACAAACATGGGTAATGCTATCTCATCTCTTCTTCAGTCTCCTACATAGGCTCGGACCCCTTCCTGTGCTTCCACTGTACACGCACAAGGGGAATCACTTTATTCCTCAGCCTCTTCTCTTTTCGATCGATGATTGCCACTGGTTGCTCCACATAATTGAGCCGTTCGTCTACTTCAATATCCTCCAGTGGAACAATCATATCTTCATCTGCCAAACACTTTCTCAGATGATTGCCACTGGTTGCTCCCATAATTGAGCCGTTCGTCTACTTCAATATCCTCCAGTGGAACAATCATATCTTCATCTGCCAAACACTTTCTCAGATGAGATACATGGAATTTCGGGTGAATTCCACTTAACTCATCTGGTAACTCCAGTCTATAGGCCACCTCTCCTACTCGACCAATGATTCGGAAAGGCCCTATATACCTTGGGCTCAACTTTCCCCGCTTCTTGAATCGTATGATCCCCTTCCAAGGTGAGACCTTCAACATAACCCGGTCACCCACCTGGAACTCAATCGGTCTGCGTCGTTTATTAGCACACGACTTCTGTCTATCTTTAGCTGCCTTCATGAATGCCTTGATCTTTTCAAGCTTCTTAGTCGTAGCCTCGATTACCTCGATGCTCCTTAACTCTTTATGATCAATATCACCCCAACAGACGGGTGTTCTGCATCTCCTACCGTATAGCATCTCGTAAGGTGGCATAACAATGCTGACATGATAACTGTTGTTGTATGAGAATTCAGCTAACGGTAAGTGGTCATCCCAACTTCCTCCAAAATCGATCACACATGCCCGAAGCATGTCCTCTAATGTCTGAATGGTCCTCTCTCACTGACTAGTCAGTCTGGGGATGATAAGCAGTGCTAATATGTAACCTCGTCCCCATCACGTCATGGAATTTCTTCAAAAATTTAGATGTAAACCGAGTGTCACGATCAGACACAATAGACACTGACACACCATGACGAGTTACAATTTCGTTGATGAATAGATCAGCCAACCTCTCAGATGAACAGTCTCGCGGATCGGTAGGAAGTGAGCACTCTTCGTCAAACGGTCAACTATCACCCATATGGCATCATAACCTTTCGGAGTACGTGGTAGCTTTGTAATAAAATCCATGGTGATGTGCTCCTACTTCCATTCCGGTATATCTAAAGGTGGAATCCTTCCATATGGCTTCTGATGCTCGGCCTTCACCTGTAGACAAGTAATGCATTTACTCACATACTCCACCACGTCACGTTTCATACCCGGCCACCAATAATCCTTCTTCATGTCTTGATACATCTTTGTGGCACCTGGATGAATGGAGTATCGAGTCTTGTGAGCCTCATCCATAGTCCTCATGTGTAGATCCCCAAAATGAGGAATCCACACCCGTCCAAATCGGGTTTTAACACCAAGTGTGTTTTCACCAATTCCGCAACCAGACCTCTCATTCTTTCCGAGTTAAGATGATCTTCCTTTAATGCCTCATCTTGAAACTCTTTAACTTGCTTCATCACATCAGAGGTCATGATTAGCTGATACGCTTTCACCCGAATCGGTTCGGGTCTCTCTTCCGACTAAGAGCATCCGCCACCACGTTGGCTTTGCCGGATGGTAATGGATCTCGCAGTCATAATATTTTATGAGCTCCAACCATCGTCTCTGTCTCATGTTCAGGTCCTTCTGCTCAAAGAAGTACTTCAAGCTCTTGTGGTCATTGAAAATGGTGCACTACGTCTCGTAAAGATAGTGCCTCCAAATATGTAGTGCAAAGACCATGGCTGCTAGCTCCAAGTCATGAGTAGGATAATTGACCTCATGAACCTTCAACTGTCAGAATGCATAGGCTATAACCTTCCCTCTCTACATTAACACGCATCCCAACCCCAAGTAGGAAGCATCAGAATAAACCACCAGATCCTGACTCCCATCGGGTAATGACAGAACAGGAGCTTGAGTCAATCTCGCCTTCAATTCTTAGAACGCCTTCTCTTGAGCTTGACCCTATACAAATTTCACATCCTTTCGAGTCAACTTGGTTAGTGGAGAAGCGATCTTGGAGAAGTCTCGAATGAATCTTGTGTAGTAGCCCGCCAAACCCAAGAAACTACGGATCTCAGATGGCGTCTTTGGAGACTTCCATTGCATCCCTGCCTCCACCTTTTCCGATTCTACCATAATCCCCTCAGGATTCACCACATGACCTAAGAATTGAACCTCGCGCAACAGAATGTACACTTGGAGAATTTAGCATACAACTTCTCCTTTCTTAACGTCTCCATCACTTCTCGAATATGACTGACATGCTCCTCCTCACTCTTTGAATAAATTAGGATATCATCAATAAACACAATCACTGATTTATCCAACATCGGCCGACACACTCGATTCATCGAATCCATAAAAGCAGCTGACGCATTGGTTAAACCAAAGGACATAACGAGAAACTCGTAGTGTCCATAGCGCATACGGAAAGCTGTTTTAGGAATGTCTTGCTTTTTCACCTTTAGTTGATGATAGTTAGATCGAAGATCTATCCTTGAGAACCAACTGGCACCATAAAACTGACCAAACAAATCATCGATTCTCGGTAAGGGGTATCGGTTCTTCACCGTCAACTTGTTCAGCTCACGGTAGTCATTACACATCCTTATACTACCGTCTTTCTTCTTCACAAACAGGACCAGAGCACCCCAAGGAGAGATACTTGGTCTTACGAACCCCTTATCAAGCAGCTCTTGCAACTGCTCCATCAACTCTTTCATTTCCATCGGAGCCAACCGATACGGTGTCTTGGCAACAGGTTGGGCACCCGGTATCAGATCAATCTGAAACTTGATCTCTCTATTAGGTGGCACTCCTGGTAAGTCTTCTGGGAAACATCTGGGAAGTCACACACAACTGGTACTTCAGACAGTTGTGGTGTTAACGTATCCACATCTTTACATAAGCCAAGTAGGCGCTACATCCACGCCTCATACACTTCCCGCCACCGCCATTGAGATTACTTTCAGGATCGTCGTGACCCGATCCCCATAAACAGTTACCGAACTCCTGTCAGGCATTGTTAGACAACTCATCTTCTGGAGACATACAATGTTCAACTCGAAGTCCGCTAACCAATCCATCCCAAGAACAAATCGAAACCACCTAAGGTCATAACGAACGGTCTAAGAGGAAATTTATGACCTTCTAATTCCACGTCACAACCCTCTATCACCTCAAAAATCCTGGTAGACTTACCTATGGCAGTTTCTACATCAAAGGGCGCATCAATACATCTACTACTAAGAGGCGGCTTAGCACAGAAAGCAGCAGAAATAAAAATTTTACTGGCACTCAAATCAAATAACATAGAAGCTAAAGTTTGGTTCACTAGAAACATACCGGACACATGATCAGGGCAAAGGCAAAGCTCCATAGGCTGATGATTATGATGTTCTTCCCCTTCAGCAAGTCAAGACTTGACTAACTATTATTCTTGACTTTCAAGGGATTGTGCAAAGGTCAGTGAGCTACACTTCAAAAGAAGGAGAAATTATTCATGACTGACTGAGGAGCAGCTCGCCGAGATGTTTAGATTGAATCCAGATGAGCTTGTCAAAGATGCACCATAATTCGATGTTTTGAGTGATGAGGAGCTAAAAGATGTGGATGAGATAGAGATAGAGGATGTCACAGCTGACCACTATCCTAGGTACACTGACCCTAAGGGCAACGTTATCCCCAACTTGGGTGAAACTTTTGGCAGTGATACTTTTGAGAAGTTGGAGGAGATGGAGAAAGAAAAAGAAAAGGATGAAAGTAAAGCCCAAGCTATATATGTTAATGTTGATTTAAAGAAAACTGAATGGGCAGCTTGTTTTGCGGAAATGGAAGCCCAACGCGCACCTCCAAAGTGAATGGCTACACCAGACTTTACCGAGTCAAGAGACATCGGAAAGTGTTAGGCAAGATCATTGTGGGCCTATTTTGAAGACTTGGATGTCTATGCTATGAAAAGAGAGAAAGGGATTGAGTACTTCAGATATCCACATGATCTGAAGACTCTTCCTGGTTTTGAGCTAAACATGTGCCAAGTTTAGATCTTTTGTATGCCAACCGAGGAAGATGTCAGGATAGTTTGAGACAGCGCTAAAGAAAGAGTACTACACCAGATGGGTAAATTCAGACCTCAACAACCTAAGAGGTTCATTATAGTCTGAAGTTGATCCTATATTTGGAAGGCCTAAAGTAGTGTTGAAGTGGAGTCCCCCACACACAATGTCTAAGATTCCCTTACGAGAGATGCCTAAGGACTTCACCCACAACTTCAAATGGTGGTATTATGATGGAGGACGGGAAGTGGTCATAGTTCTGAATAGAGAAGGAAAGATTGAGGACTATGAGGGTATTGACTAATGTGGCTTACAACTGTCTGCTGAAGATGTCTACATTATACAAGTGGCCACTGTTCTATGACACACAAGATATTGTACAAGCTCTTAATTCCAACATGCTATATGACTCTGCTTTGTATTCGAGATATACGCAGGGGAGTCACCAGAGAAGAGAAGTACAAGAAATTGCAAGGGGCATGTGAAAGAATGTTAGAAAATAGGCTAAAACTAGGTCAAGGGGGAGTTGTTGATACATTATGTCCCTAGTTAATGTTCTAATGTAAAAGCATTTCATTTTTTACACATGTGTAATGTAATTATTCAATAAAATATGATATGCTTTGAGTTTATTTGTCTTTAAATATTCATTATTATTGTATTTGATATATTCATATGTTGACAAAAACTTATAGGGGTTTGAGGTTGTTGTACATAGTTCTAAATCAATAATGATTGAGAAATATATCAACCTAGCCGGGGTTTATTCATGCTAATGGACCATACGCCTGAAATGAATCATACTTGGACAGTTGCACGAATAAACCAAGAGACTGGATCAGTCGATGATTGAGACATAAGATTGATTCAGTTAGGACCTGGTATTTGACCGAAATACCTGTGATTAACGTGTAAACCAGATCAAATAGTGCGGAATCCTATTTGATTGGCGATCCAATCAGTGAGAACCACGAAGAATCAATCAAGGATTGAAACTAACGTTAGAAATCGATGGGGAAATCGATCTAAAGTGTTCTATGAACTTGGAGAACGAGTTGGAGGGTTTCTGGACGGCTAGGGTTCGTCTGGAATCGTAATTGATCGAGTAGTCTATTTTTCACGAATTGAGTGTATTATAGGTTGGTATTATTCAATCGTGCGACTGAAACATTAATCTGGTTCAGTCGTGCGATTGAACCATGCGGTTGATTCATTCGTACGACTGAGTGTTCAGTCGTGCGACGAGCCAATCTTATGTTACAGTCGTGACTGATCCGTCTCCTGGTTTAGTCGTGCGACTGAGTCAATGTGTGAAGTTCTTCATGCTTATGTCATTCGCATGGGAACTTCATTAAGTTAAGTTTGAATGTTTTAGTTAATTTAATATAACATATGTGCAAACCGTTCAAATATTCATAAACCCAATCAATTCAGTCACGACTCATTAATGAACTATTAAACATTATAACTAACAGACTATCAAGATCATTTCATTAATCATACCAAACAAGAACTATTACATCACATATCATGATCTAGGGACATACATGTATCAACAAACTCCCCTTGGACTAGATCTCTCTAATGTCTTGTTTTCTTCATTACCTCCTCATATTTCTTGTACTTGTCCTCTTGTGTGGACTCCCGCGTGAATATCAAACGCGAAGCAAAGACGTATAACATTTTGGAACTGGAGGGCTTGTACAATGTCTTGTGTGTCATAGAACAGTGGCCACTTGTATAATGTATAGACATCATTAGCAGACAAGTTGGTTAGCCACATTGGGTCGAATACCCTGATGGTATCCATTTGGTCCCCTTTATCCAGTTCGAACTATGACAGCTTCAGCAGTTCTCCAATCATAGTATCACCATTTGAAGTGAGGTGTGAAATCCTTTGTCATTTCCCGAAGTGGGATTCTTGACATTGTGCGCGGAGGACTCTCACTTCAACACAATCTTTGGTTTTCCAGTAATGGCATCCATCTCAGACCTTCTAATATACTTGTAGGGTGGTGAGGTCTGAAGTTAATCCACCTGGTGTGGTACTCTTTCTTTGGCAGCCTCAAACCAGCTGACATCTTTCTCGGGTCAGCATACAAACAGCTTCAATTTGGCCAGCTGGTTGAGCTCAAATCCTGGTAGAGTCTTTAGATCATGTGGAAATCTAAAGTACTCTATGCCCTTCTCCCTCTAACGGCATAAACGTTAAGATCATCAAAATATGCCCATGCTATAATCCTGCCTGACACCGTAAGATGTTTCTTGACGCTTAGAACTTGGTGTAGGCATCCTCTTTTGGTGCAGCACGTTGGGCTCTGACTTCTTTAAAACATTCAGCCCACTCAGCCTTTCGAATGTCTACGTCATCATTTGAGGCTTGGGCGGTTCCTTCGGTCTTTCATGTTTCCTGCTCCATCTTGTCTAGTACCTCAAACATATCACTGACTAGGGACTCACCCAGATTGGGGACCACATTACCCCGTTGTCAGCGTATGAGGGTACTCTTCAGCAGCAATATCTTCAACCTCAACTTCATCAACATCATTTAGTTCTTCGTCACTGGTTGAATCAACTGTTGGAGCATCCTTGACAATTTCATCAGGATTGAGTCTGAACATCTCTGCCAGTTGCTCGTTAGATAGGTCGTGAATTATTTCACCTTCTTCAGGGGGTATAACTCACTGACCTTCTGACAATCCCTTGCAGATCAAGAATCATTGTAAGTTGAGACTTGACCTGTTGAAGGGGAGCAATATCAAACTCATCTCTTTGTACGTTTGGATCTGTTTGATTTACACATTTCACACTCAAATCATTAGTATTTATCAAACAAAATGCATTACTTATTATAAACATTTTAGTACTGGTGGTTTTTCAATACAGAATACAAAAGTAAATAAATACATAAACATCACTATATTTTACTAATTATTTCACATGACTGTGCCAGTGAAGGTGCAGAAGCAGAAGCTGACTGATCTTGTCTGTTCTTTGTTCTCTTCTCTTTCCCTGGAGCTGAGACAAATCAGCTTCTTCTCCTTCTTCAGTGTCTTCGTCTTCACACCATTCTTCGGTTCTCTCTTCATCAGCATCACTCTCATTATTCTCATCATCGTCTTCATCTTTTCATTATCTCTGTCTCCATCCCTTATCTTTAAAGGTTCCTCCTTTGATCCTTTCAATTTTAGCAAAATGGTCCTCTTAGCTTTTTCCAACTCCTCTATTATTTGCTTGTTGTGTGACACTTTGAGCTCGGAGTTGGTCCATCTGAGTGCTCTGAGCAGCCAATTGCTGGGCCTGCTCCTCAATTACTCGATCCTGCTCTGCAAATTTATGCGATTGTGCAGCAGTTAGGTCGGTAAGCTGGCGGATCTGAGTGGTCTTTTCCTCATCAGCCGCCAGCAATCGCAACACCATTCTGTTTAAAGCGACACAACTGTTCCTCTACCCCGATTGGAGGTAGAGGAGATCTATAGGTGTGTGAGGGATAGGCTGAGGGCTCGGTTTGGGGCTAGTGGTGGTGGTGGTGGTGGTGAATATCGGGTCAGGTCGGGATGATAGTGGTGGTGAGTGTGGGGTGAATGATGTAGTGGTGGCGGGGGTCTGTCTTGTGGTGGTCGGTCTGGTGGTGTCTGCGGTTGCTGTGGGGGAAGTATGGTGGTGGATGGTGTGTCTGAAGAAGTGGTAGGTGGTGGAAGGTAGGGGGGATGTGGTGGAAGTGGTGGGGATGGGTAGTGATAAAGGTACCTACGTTCTTCTTAGGTTTCTGCCCATGGGGTTGAGCCATCCGTTTCTCCTCGTTCCCTTCGAGGTGGATGCTCCCCCTCCAATCCCGCCTGAGGACCCCAGAGCATAAGTTGGGTCAGTTTCTGTATCTCCGGGCCTCTCGGTTGTTCACCAACAACCCTTAACCCATGTTCTGTGGGAACAACTTTCTTCCCACAGTTCGGGTAAGTGGCTCCTCATCCGATTCATCTCATCCTCCTCATTAAGAACAAAATCTTGATGAAATCCCGCTGACTCAGTTACTTCAGCAGATGAGACAGACACAGGGGGAACAGAGTCAGACACAGTGCCTCTGGGTGGAATAGCAGCATCCCCACTGTCATCCTCATCTGAGTCAAGAGTGGGTAGGGCTATCTGTTCCACCTCAGAGTCACTGTCCTCGTGACGCCACTTCCTCCTTTCCGGCACTACATAGTCTTCTCTGGCAAGATGACCGAACAACTCCTGACCGGAGGCTTCACTGGCTTTCCCCGGTATACTTTCATCCTTCCAGGGTGGTGTCATCCATTACCTCCAATACCACCGAATCCTCCTGTTCTTTTGGCAGGGAAGGAAGCTTCTGATCTATTATCATTTGCATAAACCGTGGGTACATACAGAAGGCTTCCTTTCCTTTCCCCTCGATGTTCTCCACCAGATAGGTGAAGATCATCTTAGAGAAGCTGAACGGATGTTCAGCACCAACGCAACGTATGCGTTTTGCATCTGATCCGATAGCTCATCAAACCCACCTTTTCTTGAAGCCATGCAATTGAGCAGCACGTGTGCAAGGTACTTAAACTGAGGACAGAGGTTACTCTTGTTGAGTACCCCTGATTGATGTCCCCAGAGTATTTGGCTCTGAGAAAACATCCTCTGACAGTGAGGGGGTGTAGACGGGTTGGGCAGTCACCGTCATCCCCCAATTGAAGTACAACCCTTAAGTCTTCCTCAGAAACTGTATATCCTCGCCAAATATGGAACTTCTTATGCAGTGAGGATCCGATGATCTATCAACTGTAGCGCCTTCCCAGAAGGCTTGTGAATGGATCGGTATGGGGTTCAAGGGGTAGAGATGGCATGCGCAATCCGTGATCTTAGTAGAAACGTGATAATGCCAGAGAATTCTGCAGCATTTCTGGATGTTAAGTCCAGATGGGCACATATATTATGCTTTGTGCTCATAGTCCATCTACTCGCCATCTGTTACACAAAGATAGTAAACATTAGTACCATTTAATAAGAAAGTCATGAACTCATTAAGCTTGAAGAACATCTTTCTGTCATGCGATTGAAGTTATGCGACTGAGTTCAACAGTGCAATTGAACCGTGCGAAAGGGGTTCAGCGTACGATTGAATGGTCCGAATGGGGTTCAGTCGTGCGATTGACCCCATACGTATCTCAGTGTGTGCGATTGGGCTCCTACGCATATACCTTCATGCGGTTACCTCAGTCATGCGACTGAACTTCAAACGCATGGTTCAGCCATGCGTATGGGCAGTTTGAGCCCTTCAGTCGTGCGACTGAAGGTTCATCATGCTGTCCATTCGCATGAAGACCCAACTGTGCGATTCACATTTTCAGTTTCACCAATCTTTTGTTTTAAACCTCTATATCTAGTTCATTTGAGTCGCCATCTCGTCACTAATGACCTAGTAAACTTAATTTTAACATTAGCTTAGTTTATGTAGGTTATTTAGGGCATTTTTCAATTCGATCAAAGTTTCATTCGAATACCTAAATTGGACTCAAAATCTTCTGATTTCTACAAGATTGAACTACAATGTACCTTTAGGCTTGTCAATCGAAAGTCAGAAGATGAATTGCAATGTGAACAACAATCTCTAGAGATTTTGGTAGAGTAACGGTAAAGAAAGCGATTTGGGGTGCGATTGGGAGTGATGAGTGAGATGCGAGACTGAGGTCCTTAAATACTGACCCTAGTTCAATCGGGCGACTGGCCTCATTCGCACAGTTCATTCGGGCGACTGAGGTTCAGTCGTGCGATTGGTCCAGTCGGTCGCTTTCAGTCGGCCGACTGAGTCTCAGTCGGTCGACTGACTCATTCGGTATCCTCATTCGCCTCTTTAGTGACCGATGAGCCTCAGTCGGTCTACTGTTTCATTCTCCTTTATTCGGTCGAATGGATCATTTTCATGTCCATTCGGCGATGGAAGCATTCGCATAGTGGGGTCCAATTCATGATCCATAGTGCGAATGGGTCACACTTGGAGTTACAGTCATTTGAACATTTTACTATTAAGTTCCTTTTCACTTTTGATAATAACATTGTAAGCTCTTAACCAATTCAGTCACTTCAGACGTGACCTTTTAAACTTTGAAAAAACATGTGGCCATCTCAGACATGACCCTTTTAGGTAAGTTAATTCCCTTCTGATTTCCCTGATGTAGTCCGACAGACACACAAATTAAAGATAATATAGAAACTTAAACTAGCTACACAACTAAAGTTTATTTTTGGATTTGTGAGAGATAAAACCCTAAGATGGAAATCTAAGGGATTTGGTTAGGGAGTAGACATTCAACTTAGATTGATCATATCTGGACCAATTCATTTTGGAATCATACAGGAACATCAAATCATTTGGGACTTGTATTAAAACTTTTGATGCTTAAATTCTCGGTGTTCATCCAGAGTCGTTAGCAACTTAAGGAAATCATACTGAAACTCTTAGATTTTCAATTGATTTGAACTCTAGAGAATGTAGCCACTAAGATTGTCAGTATGTTGTCCACTTAAATCCATACACAGACTTTTGACGCAGACTGGTGACTGATTTAGGTTTATTATTTCAGCTAACATTTGTGGATCCCACACTTATATGGTAATCAACATTCCTCAGAGGTTTTTGAGCGGTCTACGGGTATTATTACAAGAAGAGACTATTCTTAGAGCTTTCAAAGAGAAGCCTGTCCTCAGGTCAGTGCCACCGCACAGCAGAGAGGCGGCAAACAACAATGAATTCTAGAATATCTAGGTTATGCTTATCCTCAGGTCAGTGCCATCGCACAGCAGAGAGGCACACAACCTATCTCCTTGTTAGAGCAGCTTATTTTATTTGACACAATATGCACCAACAACATACGTCATTAGCTTTATTGCATTTGTCTTTCATTTTTTCTTGCTTTGCTCTAATTATGGTCATCCGCACACTTTTGTGGCATTTAAATGCTCATTACCCCTTATTGGAATATATTTGATTGTGTTAACCAGTGATAAGATGGAAGCCCACAGTCAGTTGAACAACTTAGTTTGATCTTGAGATCACCAATCAGGTCTAATTGTCTATCGTGTTGAATCTACCAACATATCATTTGTGGTCTAGCAGCCTCTAAGTCTACTTTCTTTGTGTCACCTTAGGAGTTCCAGTTTTCTATCATCTTCCCTTTTTATATTGCTTAGACTACACAGACTTATACTTTGAACTTTTGCATCTTTTCAAAACTTAAAATTTTTAAAATCCCTCTCGATTTGTTCCTGTGTACTATCATTTCCAAAGGTATTGAATCGGTATCACAGACACAATCTACCTCATTTCAGCTAGTTCCCCCTTCTCCCTCATTTTTTTAATGTTAACTTGCTGACATATTCTCTCCCTAAAATACTAAAATCATTTCGGATTTAATTATTTTTGGATTTTAATAAACAACAAAATAACATGAGTTTAAATATAACAGACAAAAAGAAAAAAACAGATAACAAAAATAAAAACGTTAACAAACTACATCGGACTACACATTATTCTCATCAGGAATTACCTCACTTTTCTTTTTAACGCCGTTGACCTCTAGCAAATATTGAAAACGTGGTTTATCAAAGGCTTTAGTATAGAGGTCAGCACGTTGAAAATCAGTATTAATTTTAACCACATCAATTAATTCTTTTCAAAACAGTCTCTTATGAAGTGTATTTAATACCGATGTGTTTGGTCTTAGGATGTTGAACCGGATTTTTGGTTACTGCAATTGCAGCAGCAGAGTTATCAACAAAAAAGGAGTAGATGAGAATTTTAAACCGTAATCCCGCATTTGCTGTTGAATCCAAATGATTTGTGAACAACAACTTGCAGCAGCAAACATATTCGGCTTCACAGGTTGACAATGCAACCGATGTCTGCTTCTTACACTGCCATGTAACTAATCTTCTCCCAAAGAATTGACACCCCGCTGATGTAGACTTGTAGTTCATTTGCAGCCTCCGTAGTCCGAGTCACTATACGCCGTGAGCTCAAAATCATCATCATGAGGATACCACAACCCCAGTGTGGGTGTACCCTTTAGATAGCGAAAAATCCTTTTGACCCCGATCAGATGATTGACCTTAGGTTTAGCCTGATATCTGGAACATAAACATGTAGCATACATGATATCAGGTCTTGAGGCAGTGAGATACATGAGGGATCCAATCATTCCTCGGTACATAGTGGCATCTACAGATCTCCATTCTCATCAGGTGCTATATCATGATTCGTAGCAAGTGGAGTCCCAGCAGCAGAAGCATTCTCCATGTCAAAGCGACTGAGAATGTCTCCTACATACTTGGTCTGATGTAGGAAGATCCCATTAGGTGTTTGATCCACCTGTAACCCGAGAAAGAACTCATCTCCCCCATAGCACTCATCTCAAACTTTCTTCATCACTGCTTCAAACTCTTTGCATAACTCTTCGTTCTTTGACCGAAGATTATGTCATCAAATATATCTGTACAAGCAGTAGGTCGCCATCCTTTTCTTTAATAAACAGTGTACAGTCAATGACTCCCCTGCGAAAGCCGTCTTTCACAAGATGAGTCGAGAGTTTCTCATACCAAGCTCGAGGAGCTTGATGAAGCCCATATAAAGCTTTGTCGAGCTTGTAAACTCTATCCCGATGATAAGGGTCTTCAAATCCCTCGGGTTGACTACATAGACTGTTTCCTGATTTCCCCATGAAGGAATGCACTTTTCACATCTAATTGGTAGACTTTAATCTCATGTACGATGCATAGGCAAGAAGATACGAATAGCTTCCATCCTTGCCACGGGTGCAAACACTCATTATAGTCAATTCCCTTGACTTGGCGAAAACCTTGAACCACCAGTCGAGCTTTGTTCCTGATAATGACTCCTTGGTCATCCTTCTTGCATTTTAGTACCCATTTGGTGCCAATAACTTTAGCACCTTTAGGTCTATCAACCAGAGTCCATACACCTAACTTCTTAAACTGCAGAAGTTCTTCTTGCATGGCACTCACCCACGCCTCATCATTTAGTGCCTCACTGACATATTTTGGCTCAACCTGCGAAACAAAACATCGATAAGCACCATCATGAATGTAACCTTTCTCCATAACTGAGGCGTAATCAGCTGAGTATAGCTGATTTGGGTTTGTACTCCTGATCGGACATCTCCAATAACATTGTCAAGGGGATGATAGACGTTTAGTCGTGATCCTGGAGTAGTCGGCACAGTCACCTCCGAACCAAGATTGTGAACAATTTGTTCTGCATCTGAGGAAGGTGGAGTTTGAGGTTCCGAAGTCGAGGGTGCATCACTTATGGATGCTTGTGGACTTCCAGGAACTGGAACCTGTTCCTCCTGACTGTTCTGGCATTGCTTCAGTTTCATCTTCAGAGGAGGAGTCACTGTCATCGACTACCCCTTCTGACTGAGTAGATGATTCTCCCTGTGTGCTAGATGGAGTATTTAGAATATCATACATCATCCTAGTAGCTAACTCATCATCCGAGGGAGAGAGAGGGATGTTGAAGGATTTGAAGAATCCATCATAATCGAAGAAGTATGCAGGTCCTTTGCCTGTAGGTGGTGTGGTATATCTCTGAACGTCGACATTACACCACACTTCTACAAGACCCGTTGAGTTATTGTAAACTCGCTTGTTCGGTATGTTGTATCCTAGAAAAATTCCTTCAACTGCCTTCTCGCTGAATTTCCTTCCTGTGTCTTCTTCAGAAGTGTACACGGTGCGCCAAAAGGTTCAAGATACTCCAAATTCGGTTTGCGTCTTTGTAGTAGCTCAACATGTCTTTCCGTGGCGCTTGACTATTAGGACTCGATTCAGTGTATACACGCATTTGCCACTGCCTCATTCCAGAATTGGATAGGCAGTTTCGAGTCTGCCAGCATAGTCCGTGTTGTCTCTATCAAACTCCTGTTCTTTCTCTCAGCAACGCCATTCATCTGAGGTGTGTAAGCAGAAGTGAATTGATGCACAATTCCCTTTTCCTTGCAGTATGCCTCCATCCCTTGATTCTTGAATTCTGTCCCGTTGTCTGAGCGTATTTGTCAAACTTTTAGCTTGTAGAGGGATTTCAGTGTGGTTACTAATTCCTTGAATGTCTCCAAAGTTTCTGATTTGGATTTCAGAAACATTACCCAAGTGAACCTTGAGTAGTCATCAGTGACCACAAAACAGTACACGTCGCCTGCAATGCTCCTTGTACTAACTGGACCAACAGATCCATGTGAAGAAGCTCAAGAGGAAGTTCTATTGAATGAACTTTCTTTTCCTTATGAGCCTTCTTGTCTGTTTGCCTTTCTTGCAAGCTACACAAAAGTCAGGAGTTGGAAGTTCTTGACATTTACTCCTCTCACTAATCCTTCTGAATCAAATGATTCATCTTCCTTTGACTAATGTGTCCCATTCTCCGATGCCAGGAGATTGAATCCTTCTCAGTAGCTTTAGATAAAAAACACTGACCTCATGATCCGTTGTAGCAGCTGTTGACAGATCCAAGACATAAAGTCTTTATATCTTGAAGCAGTCATCAGAACTTGGTCCTCTGGGATCATATATTCTTTCTTCAGCACGTAACACTTCTGGTTATCGAATATGACTTAAATCCTTTATCACAGATTTGGGAAACAGAAAGTAAGTTGTTCTGAAGTTGTTGAACGTAGTTCACCTTATCAAACTTAACTTTCTGATTTCCCACTTCTCCCTGAGCTGTGATATAGCCTCCTTTGTTTCCTGCAAAGGAAACATGCCCTCCTTTTATTTGTTTGATGTTAGATAACAGGGCTCTATTTCCTGTCATGTGCCTGGATGCTCCGCTCTATAATCCACGTGTTAGTCTCAGCACTGTATCGAACACCCTGCACATACAAAGTAAATGAATCAGTTTAGGTTAGGAACCCAAGCTTTGACTGTCTTGGGTTTCCCAGAGGCATCACACATCATAAACTCCACCCATTGACCCTTAGAGGGTGAGGGTAGCTCAGTTCCTTCTTGTCATCAGTATAGCCATGTAGGTGGATTTTTCTTTCCATAAGCCAGATTTGTGCAATGCCTGTTTATGATAAACAGTCGTTTGGCTTACAGGTTGGACTTTAGGTTCACTAGCTCTTCTAAGTGGAGTTAAAGAGCTCCTCTTAGAAGACTTAGGTTTTGAGTTCTGAAGTTCAATCTTCTTCCTAGGTGTCTGATAAAAATGACACTGGAAGCAATGTGTCCACATTCTCCACAGTTGTAGCATGACCGGCTATCAACTTTATGAGTAGACTTTCTTTGTGGAGAAGTGCGTGACACTCTAGTAACATCAACCACTTTAGGTTTTGACTCTAGTATGTTTGATGTTTTCTTTGGTTTAACAAAATTTACTGTCTTAACCTGTTTCACTTTTTGGTTAACTGGTTTTTGACTTGAAGCATGTGAAAAAGTAGCATTTGAAGTCCTTTTAGGTTCTGATTTGACTCTGTTTGACCCTGACTTTAAGTTAACTTTTTCAAATTCATTTCCAGATTAACACAAGGCAATTTACCCTTTGCCTTTGAAGTGGCCTCCTTTTGTTTCTGACCAGATTCAGTAGATGAACCTGAGGTGTCTGGATCAGTAACAGAGAGTAGTCACCACATGATCCTTGATGGGGTTATTATTTACTGGTCTAGACTTAGTGTTCATCAAGGTCTCAGTGGTGGTGGAACCACTTTGTAGCCTAGTCCCTCCCCGTTATTCCTTTCTCTCACTAAGTGTTGAACTATGTGTGAAGAACTAGTCCAACTATGCAGTTTCTGTTTTAATGAATTAACTTCGACTTCTAGAACTGCCTTTGTTTCTTAGTGTCTTCTAGGGAGTTTAGATAGTACCTAATGTCATTTGCTTGGTTAAAGGCCACTACTTCGGTTTCCCTAAGTTGTTTAGTCAATAGTCTATCTTTTCTTTATAACTATGCTCATTTTGCTTTAGTACTCTATTAGCCTCAGTGCACAGACGTAAATCTTTTACTAGGTTATCATTATGATCTAATAACCTAGCGAATTTTTCATCTATGCTATTCCTAAAAGTATCACAATCAGAACAAGCATGATTATTAAAAATTTGGTCAGTGGTACTTACCTGAGTTGGTTCAGAAGAATTAGCCATCAGTGCAGCATCAGATGTTTCTGTAACTGGTGATTCTGACTTTTCTTTCTCTGACATGGAAACTTCCTCAATTGGTTTGTAACTGACCTCGGCTGCAGTTATTTCTTCACTATGTGACATTGCTATCTCAACTGCTATATCACCTTCACTCGCAGAATCATCATCAATATCCTCAACACTGGCAATGTTAGATTCTCCTGGTGAGACAAACCTAAAACTCCAATCCTATCCTTCATCATCATGAGCAGTTAAGGCTTTTGGATCCTTGTTTGATGAAGTGGAACTAGAGGCTTGCTGTCTTGGCGAGTAAAGGATGAGAACGGGTTCCCATTCCCCGTCTTCTTTGGCTTGACACATTCTCTTTTGAAGTGCCCCTTCTCACCACAGTTAAAGCAGTCACTTTACTCTTGTCGAAGCCAAAGGTGTATCCTTAGTAGCAACCAAGTTCTGTCCAGTCTTTTTCACAAACTTCTTCGCCCTCCGGACAGCACTTGCTAAGGCCCATATTATATCCATTCTTTCAAGCTCCATCTCATCCACCTGCTCGTAGTCCTCATCTGCGAGATGGCAGTTTCCAATCTTCCCGGCAACAAGTCCATCATACGAATGAACCACTGCTGCTAAAAGATCCATATGCTCTTGAGCTACTTTCACGGTCACATTACCGAGGTTCTCGATCTTCAGTTTGGTAGAGCTTGCTTCTGATCCAATATGATGGGTACATGATGACCCAGACGTGTCTGATCCAGAAGAAGAAGCGTGTGAAGGACCTGACGAGCTAGACACAAAAGCAGTCTGGAGGGGTGCTCCAGATGTCTTAGCTTGAGGCGTGGCATTGTATAAAGCTGGATTTTGTGTGTACGAAGACTTCTGAGCTCTATACTTCATCCTTAGTGCTTCTTCTCGCAACTTAAGAATGAAGTCATTTATATCCAGCTTTACAAGGATTCCATTCTGTCTCAGGTTAGACACGAATGTAGCCCACTTATCAGGCACCCGTCTGCGAAGTTGCTTACTTTCTCTTCCATGGTAGTAGCCACTCCATGTGTATGCAATTCGCTCATCAAGTGGTAGAATCTGTCTATGACTTCGTCCAAACTTTCATTCCAGTTGATGAGAAGTTATCGAATTCCTTCTTTAACTCCTTTGCCTTGATTGCCTTCAATGATGCATTACCATCATATCTTTTCTCTAGCTCATCCCACAGTCTTGGACTGCTTGTTCTCTGAATACTGGTGGAAAATGTCTTTGGGAATAGACTAAGTGATCAATGCATACACTCTTTTCTCTGCATTGTACTTTACTTTCTGTGCGTCTGTCATCCCGCTTAATGTTAGCTTAACTCCATCAGCTCCCACCGGTGTACTATAACCAATCTCAATGGCTTCCCACAGATTAGGATCTACTCCATTAAGGTAGATCTCAAAACGTTGTTTCCAGTGGGGAAACTCATCTAAAGTCAAAAGCTTTGGTGGTTTATTTTGATTCCCCACCTCACTTTCAAGCAACAGCAGGTTTTGTATCCTTGAGTCCTTCCCAGCAGTAAAGGCTGACATCTGATCTTCCATGACAAATAAACTTATAATCTAATCAAACAAACTTTCACTGATGCGACTGAAGGATGCAAATGAGCTAATCGTGCGTATAAGCTCTGCGATTGGTTCAATCGTGCGGCTGAACTGGGCGATTGGTTCAGTCGTGCGAATGAATCTGGTGCGTATGAGCTATGCGAACGAATGGTTCAGTCGGCCGAATGAGGGTGCGACTATGTCCAATCGTGCGTATGAGCAATGCGAATGGAGTCCAGTCGTGCGAATGAGTCACTCGTGCGACTGAAGCTGCTGTCTTGCGAAAATTTCTAGGTTGGCGGGTTTCAGCCGTAAAAATTCGAAATTTCACAAGTTCTAATCGCCTAAGTCCGTAGAAACCAAACTTCGATGAGCAGGGTACTTCCAAGATCACTTTTGATGCCAAAGAGTGCGTTTTTAGTGCAAAAACACAAACTATTATGCAATCTTGACTGAATCAACACGTAATCAAGAGCCAATAGCTCTGATACCACTTGTGATTAACGTGTAAACCAGATCAAATAGTGCGGAATCCTATTTGATTGGCGATCCAATCAGTGAGAACACACGAAGAATCAATCAAGGATTGAAACTAACGTTAGAAATCGATTGGGAATCGATCTAAAGTGTTCTATGAACTTGGAGAACGAGTTGGAGGGTTTCTGGACGGCTAGGGTTCGTCTGGAATCGTAATTGATCGAGTATCTCTATTTTTCACGAATTGAGTTGTATTTATAGGTTGGTATTATTCAATCGTGCGACTGAACCATTAATCTGGTTCAGTCGTGCGATTGAACCATGCGGTTGATTCATTCGTACGACTGAGTGTTCAGTCGTGCGACTGAGCCAATCTTATGTTACAGTCGTACGACTGATCCAGTCTCCTGGTTCAGTTGTGCGACTGAGTCAATCGTGTGAAGTTCTTCATGCTTATGGTTCATTCGCATGAGCCATTCGCATGGGAACTTCATTAAGTTAAGTTTGAATGTTTTAGTTAATTTATATAACATAATGTGCAACTATTCAAATATTCATAAACCCAATCAATTCAGTCACGACTCATTAATGAACTATTAAACATTATAACTAACAGACTATCAAGATCATTTCATTAATCATACCAAACAAGAACTATTACATCACATATCATGATCTAGGGACATACATGTATCAACACAGTCGTACGACTGAACCTTCAGTCTGCGTATGAATCAACCGCATGAGTCAATCACACGATTTAACCATGCTAATGGTTCAGTCGTATGAATGAAAACCACAAACTATAAATACCACATAATTCGTGGAAAAACAAGGACGTCGAATATTTACAAACCCTAGCCGTCCAGAGCGTCCTAAACAGCCAATCCAACTTCATAGTTCGTTCCTAATTGATTTCTAATCAATTCTTAACGTTTGTTTTATCGTTAGATCGATAGGTTGTTGTTCTCACTGATTGGATCGCCAATCAAATAGGATTCTGCACTATTTGATCTGGTCTCACGCAGAATCCGTTAGTACTCCGTACGAAAACGGTCCTAACACGTTTAAAACCACATGTTTAGAAAAAAAAGAACATTTAATAAAACATAATGATTTAAAAATTGAAAAATAAAATCATTTCTTTAATAGAGCTAATTACATAAATGTTCCATATGGTTTATCTAAAATAACAGATTTGGGTATTAATGGTTTTTGTAACAAGTTCGGATATCTTTTTTTTAAAATTTTGTAACATGTTAAGTTACAAAGACTAACAGCCGTTAAATATTCTGTTAAATTTAAGGGCATATCTATCTTTTCATTTTACAAGGACTACTAATGTAATTAAAGGGACAATTTATGTTATATATATAAATAAATGATTGTCTGTGTAATTTAACACACACACATATATCTTTTTAGAACTTGTATATATATTCAGAACCGCGAGAACTCATATGTATCCTTAGATTATTTAATCAATGGTCAAAACAAGAATGTCAATTTCGTAAATAGATAAAAGAGTGTGTTTAATAGGTAAATAAAGAAAAAGGTGTTATGGGGATTAAAAATACTTTTCGTTCACAACTTTCCTATAATCTCTCTTCCACATTAAAATCACGTCAATCCTACAAGAGAATCAATTAGGGTATAACTTTTATCTTCTTTCTGTATGTTTTCCCCCATCACGTTTGAATCATTCACCAGATTTTTTTGATCTAATCTTCAAGGTTCGTCTTCACCTTTTTGGTTTTCTTCTAATTCAAACGAATGATTTTGATTATTTTATGCATTTCTAGTCCATAACTTAAAAGGTGTAATTAGTTCTTGATGGTTACGTTATTTTTAGTTTTGATTATGATTATGTTACCTTTAAATTGATAATTTTACGTTATCATCAAAATACTCAAAGACGGTTTTAAACAAATCGATGGAATACAAGTTTGTGTTGTTTGTGTGAAATTTGATTAAATAAATTCTCAGGTCGTATAGTGGGCTCGAAAGTTTATGTGAATTTGCAAAAAGTTAAAAACCTCTATGTTTTGTTAGAACAATCTATTGATTTACGCCTTTTTCATTCATGTGTTTAGTTCTAATAATCAATATTTTGATTTGAACTAAGTATAAACTTTTGATGGATATCTTTTACTTAGTTCTTATGATCATTATTAAGCTTTATTATTGAAACTTAACCAAAAGAGTACTTTCCAGTTTAATATTTAAACGTCTCTAATGCTCTTTAAATGTTAAATCCCTTGCCTTATATATCTAAATAGTTTATCTACACACGCGTAAAACAAAGAATTAATATGATACTTACATATATGTAAAAGATATAGGCGAGTAGTAAGAAGAATGTAAAACCCTTTACTGTATAAAAATCTTTTGATTTGGATGACTAGTAAGATTTATATATATGTTAATAGATGACTAATTTAGAAATTGGATGACTAGTAAGATTTACATATATGTAAAGAAACGATTATTTGGATAAGGGATTACAAGTTTAAAGATTTACAAACTTTTTTTAGATATATGTAAATTAACTATTTACGTGTATCTAATTGTTTCACGTATGCATAATTGGCTATTTAATAACTTTCCATTGTATATCTACATTATGTATAAATTATTAAGATTAAAAGCCATAGGTAATAGATGAGTTCTTCAATTTATCAAAAAAATAAAGGTCTCAATGAACAGTTAACAAGTTACATATCTAAAAATACATAAATCATTAATGTATAACATATATAGATAAATATTACATAAGTATTACAAAATATATTCAACTAAGCATGCACGTAAATACCTAAATTCTAAAATAATATAGAAAACATAGTTTATTTATTGGAGAGAGAAGAGAGAAATATTATATTGTAAATTGTAAATGAGAGAATTAGATATAATTGATTAATTGTAAAAATAAATTATTTGAGTGATTACCATTATATCTTTTGAATTTGATTTTTAATTTTTATAATTAAAGAAAAATAAGTGATTTAGATTAGTTCTGATAGTTTTCGATAAAAATGAAGTTATCATTTGAACCTAACCCTATATATATACGTGTATATATATACGTATATATATATAAGATATATATACTGTAGAGATTAATGAAGAGGCTGATGCAACCTAAACATCTTTAGTCTTTCCTGCATGCTGCACAAGTGCATTGAAGTAGAATGCTTCGGAAGTTTCACATGTGCAACAGAAATACTCTAAGTGTGAAATCTTCCGAAGCCAAGACCAACATCTTCCGAAGCCAAAGATGAAGTTTTCCGAAGCCTCAGAGACAAAGTCTTCCGAAGCTTCAAGTTCATGAAGACAGATTTCTTCCGAAGACTTTTAGTAACATGCTTTATCTGATGTACTGTTTCATAAAGCTGGACACCTTTCCACTGCAACTCTGCAAGTCACCAACTAACATGGTTTGGTGAAAAGGTCCATGGTTTGGTGAAAAGGTCCATGCTTTTGGTAACTGTACATTGAGGTCTTGAGTCTGTAACTTTCTACTTTATGTACTTTATCCTTTTTGTAATAGATAAGGATGTGAGCTATGGCATGTTATAGTCACTAGTCAAAAGACAATCTGCCTTTTGACTCTACAATTGATTTTGTGTGTGTCTAGTCAATTGTATCCAGCTGGCTTTCAAAGTATAGCCGGGTGTAGGATGTTGTATAAGTATCTCATGTTCTTGTATCTTTCGAACATGCTTTTGTAACACTTTTAATAGAACATAGAGAAGGCAATATACTGCATTCTTGAAAACCAAACACTTGTGTTCTTTGTGTTCTGTCTCATATATTACTTGTGTTCTTAGTGTCACCTCTTGCTAATCCAGTTTACTGTTTGATCTAAGTTTAGTTTATCTCCTCTTTGTGTTGTTGTGTTGTAACTCTTCACCCTTCAACGATCCTGCATTTGGTATTAGAGCAATCTAGGCTCTTGATATAAGATCTCACCATCTTTAGATCCCTCACACACACACATATTAAACTTTTCAAATGGCAGCCATTTCCAAAACTGATATGGAAACTGGAACCATCAACAAGTGCCCACTGATCACTCTTGATGAGTTTGACACCTGGTGTTTAAGAATGGAAGGTTTCATTAGGTCTCTTGATTCAAGAATGTGGGAGTCTATTGAGAATGGACTTTTCATACCCAACACACACCTTCTGTTACTGGTGCTGGTATGATCCCCAAAGATGTGGCTAACTACTCTGATGAAGATAGGAAGAGAGTAGAGATAGATAGAAAAGCCATGACAGCTCTTCAAACTGCCCTTCCAAACTCTGTGTACAGAGGTTTCAAGAAGTGCAAAACAGCCAAACAACTATGGGATGCACTGAAACTGATGTATGAGGGTTCTTCTGAAGCCAAGGAGAACAAGAAGGATCTCCTGAAGCAGCAGTTTGAAAACTTCACCTTCAAAACAGGTGAAACCATGACTCAGCAGTACTTCAGGTATGTTGAGATTGTGGATACCCTAGTGGATGGAGGAGTTTCTCTTGAAAACAGAGACATTGTAAGGAATTTCATGTCCTCACTTCCTAGGCAGTGGACACACTACTGTTTGGTGATCAAGAGAACTGAAAATCTCAAAACTCTTACTCTGACAGAGTTATATGGGATTCTCAGTGGCTACCAGATGGAGATGAATATGCAAGGTTCATCTGGAAACTCCAACAAAAAAATGGGTTCAACCCTACATGTGGTTGAAAGGGATAGCATAGAATCCAAACATCATCTCCTATGCTACCCTGACAACTCACCCAAGGGTCCTTTCATCACCTTCCCAGAGACACCAAAGAAGAACTACACTCAAGGAAGCCCATTCCAAGAGACAAGCTCTTCTCAAGCTTTTGTGTCTTCTGATGAAAGCTGTGGCAACTCTCTTTTCACTCTTGAAGACCTGGACAGTATCCATCCAGATGATCTGGAATACATGGAAATAGTCCAGTAGATGGCTCTTCTCACTCATAGAGCCAAGAAGTTTTACAAGAGGACTAGAAGGAAGTTTCCAAGCAATGCAACCAGTGGAAAGTTTGGACTGGACAAAGGCAAAGTCAAGTGTTACAACTGTAACCTGATGGGCCACTTTTCCAGAGAGTGTAACGCACCTAGAACAAATGGTGGCCAAACACAATCCACACCAAACAACACTGACAAAGCTCTCCATAATAAGAAGTCAAAGTAGCAAGCTGCTATTGCTGTTAAAGAAGGAAGCTTTGACTGGAGCTTTCAGGTTGAAGATGCCTCTCCAAACCAAGCACTGATGGCAGATCATGATGAAGCCAAGGTATTGGAACATCTCTGTACTCTTGAATGCATTGCTAAAGTTAACAGGTACAGGTCCTATAACTTGGAACTGTAATATGATATTGAGTCCCTAAACATTTTAAAATCTGATTTTAGAAAGTCTGAAAATGATTATAAGCTGAAAATAGAGGACTTAGAGAAAACCATTTCAGTTCTAAAACATGAACACACAGATTTTAGGACTCAAATTAAAGATCTCATAACCAAGTTAACTGAGTGCCAGGCTGAGTTTGTGATCAGCAAAGCCAGGGCAGAAAAGAGTGTTCTTGAAGAAGAGACCTTCAAGAACATGATATCCTCATCCCTGCACAACAAAGTGTGCTATCAAAACAGACAGGGAATGGGATCTAATGAGATAGCTCCTCCACACACAATCTTGTCAGTAAGATCTTATGAGTGAGGAGGATGAAGAAGTGATAGTGAAGAATCCATCCACAAAGAGTGAAGAGGAGGATTCCAAGAAGGGCCAGTATCCTTCTGAGGAGAAAGTGAAGACTGTGATGACCAAGTCCATGAGAAAGAATTTGATCAGAAAGAGCAAAAGAAAGGCAAGGAAGGCTCAAGAGATCAAGGCTACTTTCGACTCTAAGCAGAAACAAGTTTTTATTTCTGCAGGGTTTAAAGTGGTAGGGACTGAAGACATCAACCAAAACTCTGCTAAGAGTTCTGGTTCTTGCTCAACTCATCTCAGCAGCAAGAAGAAGACTGATCTGCTGTGTACCACTACTGCACAGCCTGGTCTATCAAACTCCAAGCATAGTTCTCAGCCCAAGAGGGCTGTCTCAGCATCTACAAAGATGAAGGTTGAGAAGGGAAGTGACCAAAGACAGTCTTACTCTCCAGACAAGGCTCTGTGAAGAAGAAGATGAATTGTGTTATGTGTGATAGCACCACTCACATTGCAGAGGATTGTCCCTTCAATCCTAAAGGTACTGTCCATATGGCCAAAACAAAGGCTTCAAAGAGTTCTAAGCAGATTCAAGCTTCGGAAGAAAAACCAGTTTCCTTCGGAAGTTCCAAATCTAACAAGAAGGGAAGTGGAAAATTCTCTCCAGAAGAATATTTGGTCTCGGAAGAAAGGAGTTCTTCCGAAGCACTGAAGACTGCTGTAGTGTTTGCAGAATCTTCCGAAGGTTCAGTCATCAAAAATTCTAAAGCTCCAAAAGCTTCTAAAGTTTTGAAGGTCAAATCCAAGACTCCAAAGGTGGTATGGACGTCTAAGAAAGATCAAGTGACTGAGATTTCTCCATCAAAAACAGCTCAAGATCCTCTAGTACAACCATAGGATCTATTACTGTTAAATTACCTTCTGCAAGTGAGCCCAAGACAAGCAAGGCTTGGGTTTCCAGATTTAACTAATCATTCTCTTTTGTGCAGGGACAGCTGAAGACAGACAGAAATGTCTGGATCATAGACAGTGGCTGCTCTAGGAACATGACAGGTAATAGGTCACTACTCCAGAACTTTGAAAGAATTGATGGAGGACCTATTGCTTTTGGAGGAGATGAAGGTGGTTATATTTCTGGTAGGGGCAAGGTCACAAATGGTAAGCTCATCATAGAAAAGGTAAACTTTGTAAAGGAGCTTGGATACAATCTTCTGAGCATATCTCAATTTTGTGATCAGAGTCATAACATGCTCTTTACTGAGCATGAGTGCATTGTTCTTAAGCCTGGTGTGGTCATTCCTCATGAGAATATACTGCTTAGAGCCCCTAGGAAAGG
This sequence comes from Flaveria trinervia, assembly GCA_025506515.1. Classification (NCBI taxonomy): domain Eukaryota; kingdom Viridiplantae; phylum Streptophyta; class Magnoliopsida; order Asterales; family Asteraceae; genus Flaveria; species Flaveria trinervia. Next base: position 55,734,464 of record CM046455.1, read on the forward strand.
AAACATGTACAAGATGGATTTGCAAGAAACCTCTCCCTCTAGAGAAGTTTCATGCTTTCTGTCTAAAGCCAATATTGATGAGTCTTTCCTATGGCATAAAAGAATGTGCCATGTAAACTTTAAGAACATGAATAAGTTAATTAAGCATGACTTGGTAACTGGAATGCCAAAGAAAGAGTTTACAAGTGATGACCACTGTGTTGCATGCCTGAAAGGGAAGCAACATAAGGTATCTCACAAGCCTAAGGAAAAGAACTCAATCACTACTCCCTTACACTTGTTACATATGGATCTCTTTGGCCCCACCAGTGTAATGAGTTTAGGAAGGACCTCATACTGTCTAGTGATCACAGATGACTTTACAAGATTCACTTGGGTTTTCTTCCTTAGAACTAAGGATGAGACTCCTGAGATTCTGAAAAATTTCATCTTAAAGATTGAGAATCAATCTGATCACAAGGTCAAGATCATAAGATGTGATCAAGGAACCGAATTTAAGAACCATATCCTTGACACATTCTGTCACACCCCAACCTTGACGGCGGAAACATCGAGGAGTGAGAGTTAAGATCATTCATAGCCACATAACGCTATTAATAATCCAAATATATTTTACACATAAATTTCATTTGTCACATTTCAAATATAAGTCTCAAAGGATATAAAATCATAACGTAAAATGTAACATTTCATCCTATTTTATTTATTAATCTAGGTCCATTCCTAGATGTGCAAGCTTCAATGTGTAGATAATCAAACTTGGGCATTTCCTGAAACATGTTAAAAAATAAAGGGGTCAACAATAATGTTGGTGAGCATTCCATAGTTTTAAATATATAGCATATATAAAACATGGCAATTCAAGTCATAAGTTAGTGGATAAAGTGATTAGGGATGTTATGAACAATGCAATAATCAAACCTCGACAAAATTTTACAAGTCTCAAACGTTTACAAGATTATACGATCAGCTAAGTGTACTTGGATCAACCAAAGCAGGCTTGTCTTGCCCATAGATCTATGACTTCACTGGGCTAGCAATAGTTAATGATTGTACATATAGCGCCATAACATGGTAATCACAAAAGTCCAACTAACCACAACTTACATGAGGAATTGCCATAACGTTTACAAGTCTCAAAGATGTGTACAAGTGTAATGATAATAGGGTAACATGTTTCACCCTAAAGTGTGAAAATAAACAAAAAGGGGTATGGAAATACTCACATGTCTAAAAGTATAAGTATGAAGATTAATAAGATTGATAATAAACGTTGTTCCAAGATGAACGTCACAAGGCACCTAAATACATATATATATATACACAAGGTTAAAGTTTAATTTTAATATGTTTAACGTTTTAACGGAAACTAAGGTTTTAAGTGGAATTAGAGATGTTAACATGGTAGATTTAATTATGCTTTAAGTCTATATATTATTTAATCGCTTTAATACCAAGAAATAAAAGAAACCATTTGTGACAAGGTCTAAATATAAATTAAAACAAACTTTTAAAATAACTCTTATTTTAAACAATAATATTTACTTGTATTTGAACGAGTAATGATTTAGCGAGTTATAACAGTATTTAGTGTTTATTTTATAAGAAAATAATTTAAACATGATACTTGAACAAACAACTATTTAGTAAATTAAAATAATATTTTAAGTTTAACTTAAAAAACATAATCTAAATATATATATTTTTTTTAACAAATAATGATTTAATAAGTTATTCAACATATAACGAAAAAATATACTTAGTAAGAAGTTGAACTAATTATATCATTTGTTTTAAAAATATACGAGTATTATAAGAACATAAATTTTCAAAAATTTATTAGTGACGTCAAAATAATTTAGATTTACACGATTGATTTTTCTATTAATTTTCAGAATTTGCTATTTTTTTAAAGGCTAAAAACCCCCCAAAAAATATGTTGGAGGTCGCCGGGTTCGAACCCGGGACCTCTAGTGTGGAATGCAAGTGGGGAACCAGTGAACCAAGGCTTCAGCCGCGGTTGAAATTGGTTTCCAAAACTTAAAACCAATGAATACAAAACCCGCCCAAATTCACATGAACCCTAGTTCCTTCGATCCCAAATTGACTTATTAATCGATTCCAGGGGCATTGTTAACCATGGGGCTTTTGTTCCCCATGATTAACCGATTGTATACATGTAACTAATTTACCCGTTTGATTAACAATTGAAGGTGCACACGTTGATGAACCAGTCGCGACCGAGAGGTTAGGGAACGATGTGTAAATGTCGATGATAATCCAATTCACTTTGCAGGAAGCTTCAAATAAGTCGAATGATGAAAAGCCCTATGTTGATTTTGAGTTTTGAAGCTCTGAATATGACGTTCGAATAGTTGCAGGTTCACGAAAGAGATGATGATGGTATGTGGTGTGTATGCGAGTTTCAGGTGAAATTGCAAGTAATGGTGGGTTAGGAATAGTTAACCGATGGTTTATCTTCAATTAATTGGGTAATTACCACGATTTGCACGTTGAAAGGTTATGAAATAAATTGGGGTTCGGTTTCAAGTGGGTTTTTGATAATACAAGCGTTTTCAGATTGATTAAACAACGGTTACAAGTTCGATTCGTGTGTTCGGTTTAATTTGAGGCGATTTGGTGTTAAATTTGAGACGTTTAGGTGTAGTTTGGGGGTCGCCGGAGCCGTAGCCGGCGGTGGCCGGATGGCCGATCGGAAAAACGGGGGAGAAGAGAGAGATGGTATGGAAGTTTCGATTAATTACACCAATGGTCCCTCAAATTTAAAATTCACCCATTTCATGTGTAAACTTCCATTTAAAGTTTACTAACTTGACAAGTCAACCCCCTTAACTTTTTTAATTTAAGTTTTAGATTAAATTTTTAAGTTAATAATTTCTATAAATTGATAATATTAATAACAATATTATTGTTATTATTTTTAGTTATTATTAACATTATTGTTATTATTATAAACTATTAGTAACGTCATTATATTCAATAGTTTAAGTTATTAACCTTTAAAAGAACTAACAAGAATCAACATAAATAAACCATAAGTTCCATGAATGACAACGATAGTCCTTACAAGAATAAACGACATTAACTAATAGTTGACAAGACAAAAAAAAATACGAGATGTTACACATTCTGTGATGAAAAGGGTATTACAAGACAATTTAGTGCTCCCTGGACTCCTCAGCAAAACGGTGTTGCTGAGAGGAGAAACAAGACACTGATTGAAGCTGCAAGAACCATGTTGTCTGACTCTAAACTGCCCATCACCTTCTGGGCATAGGCAGTCAACACTGCCTGCTATGTGCAGAACAGAGTTTTAGTAGTTAAGACTCATGGCAAGACTCCTTATGAACTTTGGCACAAGAGGAGACCTTTCATTGGTTTTCTCAGGTCATTTGGATGTCCTTGCACCATCTTGAATACCAAAGATCAAATTGCCAAGTTTGCTGAGAAATCAGATGATGGACACTTTATTGGATACTCTTCCCAAGCTAAGGCTTATAGAGTATACAGTCTCAGAACTAGAATTGTTGAGGAGTCAGCCAATGTGACTTTCAATGAACACACACCTTGTGTTACTAGTTCTGGTTTGGATTGGCTGTTTGATATTGATTTGGTTACCAACTATTTTAACAAATCTTGTGAGAATATTTCAGGATCTGTAGAAAATTTGAATACAGATGATCCTAATCCAAGATTTGAGCTAGGAAGATCTTCAAGACACATATCTTCAGCTCCAGTTGGAACCACTTCTACAAATGAGATTTCTATCAGCCCTACAATGACAAATTCTGCTGATACATCTGGTATGCCTTCAAATTCCAGCTCAGAGGCTCTACAACCAGATAAGAACACCTCAACTGTGGAAGACAACAATGGTGATGGTGACAGTGACCAAGAATTTCTTGATGCCACTAACCACACTGTGGATGAGAACATCAATGATGTCACACACTGCTTGGATCAAGTTTCACTTGAAAAGTGTGCTGATGTGGTGGGAGAAACATCTATGCCAGATCTAAATTTCTCAAATTTAGATCTTTCTCAACAACTTGCTGTGATCCCTCAGCTTAGGATCCACAAGTCTCACCCTACCACAAACATCATTGGAGATGTTATCTCAGGGGTAAAGACAAGAGGACAAACCCATGAAGCAAATGTTTGCCTTCATTCTTGTTTTCTATCCCAGATAGAGCCAAAGAAAGTTGATGAAGCTTTAAAGGATGGAAGTTGGGTTGAAGCTATGCAACAAGAGTTGCTTCAGTTCAAAAGGCAGAAAGTTTGGAACCTTTGTCCTCTTCCTTCTGGGAAGGTTACCATTGGAACCAAATGGGTGTTTAGAAACAAGAAAGATGATAGAGGCATCATCATCAAGAACAAAGCTAGACGGTTGTTCAAGGATACACACAAGAAGAAGGGATTGAATACATTGATGTCTTTGCTCCAGTGGCAAGATTCGAAGCTGTTAGGATATTCCTAGCATTTGCTGCATCCAAGAACTTCAAGGTTTTTCAACTTGATGTGAAGTGTGCCTTTTTGTATGGAGTGATAGATGAACAGTTTTATGTCAAACAGCCACCTGGTTCTGTAGATCCTGATCATCCTGATAATGTCTGCAAGCTTGACAAAGCTCTCTATGGGCTGCATCAGGCACCCAGGAAGTGGTATGAGACACTGTCTGAGTATCTCTGTAAAGATGGATACAGGAGGGGTACTATAGATGGAACTCTCTTCATCAAAGGAAAAGGAAAAGACATATTGCTAGTTCAGGCATATGTGGATGACATCATGTTTGGTTCAACTAATCCAAAGCTCTGTAAAGACTTTGAGAAGCTGATGAAAGACATATTTGAAATGAGTGCCATGGGGGAACTCAATTTCTTTCTAGGAATTCAAGTGAAGCAAGTTGAAGATGGCATCTTCATAAGTCAGTCAAAGTATGTTCAGGATATACTCAAGAGGTTTAATATGACTGACTGTAAGATTTCTAAGACATCCATAGCCAGAAACCACTCTCTTGGTCCTGATCTTGAGGGGGAGTGTGTAGATGAGCATTTATACAGGGCTATGATTGGGTCTCTTATGTATCTTACTGCTAGCAGGCCTGATATCATGTTTGCTACATGTATTTGTGCAAGATATCAAGCCAACCCTAAGATGTCTCACCTTATCACTGTCAAGAGGATTCTAAGATACCTCAAGGGTGCATCAAAACTTGGCCTATGGTATCCCAAGAATTCTGACTTTAATCTGTATGCCTATACAGATAGTGATTATAGTGGTTGCAATATGACTGCAAAGTCTACATCTGGGGGATGTCAATTTCTTGGTGGAAGGGTTGTCTCATGGCAATGCAAGAAACAATCCTGTGTCTTCGCATCAACTTCTGAAGCTGAATACATTGCTCCTGCAAGCTGTTGTGCTCAAGTACTTTGGATTCAAAATCAGATGCTGGACTATGGGTTAAATTTCAAGGAGACTCCCATTCACATAGAGAACAACAGTGCTATCTCAATCACAGAAAACCCTGTGCAGCACTCAAGGACAAAGCATATCAATATTAGGTATCATTAATAAGAGATAACTATGAAAAGGGATAATTAAACTAGTCAAGGTTCACACAGATGAACAATATGCTGATCTGTTTACAAAGGCTTTTAATGAACAGAGGTTTAAATATCTTATATCAGCTATTGGATGATAAACCTCGAGTAAGCTTTTCTTAAAACTAATTCTTATTATTTCTTAAAATATGTGTGTCCTAAGTTGTGTTAGGATCTCAGCCTCTTGGTTTAATCGATTGAACAGATATAGCAGCGAAATAGCTCGGAATTAGACAAATTCAAGCAAGAACATTCGATATAAAGCGATAAAAGAATTTTGTTATAGAGAGAGAAATATCTGACAAAAGGAATATTGCATTAAGATTGTCGGCCTCAATGGCACGATTACAGGTGAGTCATCCTTCCTTATAAAGGAAAGAGTGACGTAGGCTGATGTCACTTGAAAGTGACATGTAACCGTTTTATAACTACTGATGTTTAACAACTACTGAAGATGTCAACAACTGACATCTTCTTACAAATGTTCCTAAGTGTTAAACATCTTATTTACAACTACTGAAAAACATAAAACTACTGATACTACAACAACTAAAGAACAACCTCTTCAGTTGTTTACAAGTACTGAAAAGGAAACAAACTACAGAAAAGTAAACAAACTACTGAAAGGAAAAGAAAACTACTGATGAAGAAAAACCATCACAACAACTGAAGAAGCCCTCTTCAGCTGTTGTCATCAGCTGTTAGCATCAGCTGATGTCTTCAGTACTTGAACATTAGACTTTGTCTTTTAGCTGTTGATCTTCAGTCTTTGTCTTCAGTACTTGTTGAAGTCTTCAGACTTTAGATCTTCAGCTGTTGTCTCAGTCTTTGTCTTCAGTACTTCAGAAATACTTTAGCAGTTGTATTCTTCAGACTTTGTAGAACACTGATCAGGTCTTCTTCAGCTGTTGTGATGTCCTGTGGGACTTAGAGGTTTCTCTGATCAGGCTCATTGGTTCTTTTGGTCCAACAAACTCCCCCTGAACCAATGCAGCCAAAACCTCTAAGTTATTGACGAGTCCCACTTATTTTGGCAGATAGATTGGTCTTTTTATCCTCTTGATCAGATGAGAAGTGACCCTTTTTCAGCACCGGCCTGGGAAGAAGTCTCTGATGATCTGTTTTGCATGATATGGTTGGGAGCTCTGTATTGGGGACTTGGACACTGAGCTGTTACCCCAACCATGAGATCTACTTCCCGTGTATCAGCCTATAGGATTCCCTGGTGTAAGCCCTTAGAAACATGATCTGCTCATCCATTGTCAGCACCTCGGGCACACCATCAAACAATCCTTCTCGGCCATACACTTCAGAGATGTACTTGGCCTGTTTTCCATTCTTAAGCTAAACCGTGGTTATTTGTCTGTAAGCAAACTCATCTGGATGAGTCCCTTCTAAGCAGGTTGAGCTCATCTTGTTTGAAGTTTTCAAGTCTTTTGTAAACCAATCCCTTCTTTATGATTTTATTCTCCAACATCTTTTGGGGTGGTTGTTGGCTTCATAAGCTTTCTTGAACTCTTCTACAATTTCCCAGGGGGACACTACAAGAACCACAGTGATGTCTTCGTCGACAACCCTCTTCACTCGGCCCTTGTATTTTGAAGGAATTTCTTTCTTGACAATCCTGTGTGCCACCCTAGGATCAGGCCATATCCTTACTTTTTCCCTTTGGTATTGAAAGGTATTAGCAAGGTGTACAATCTTAAGACTTCTTTCTTCATGCTAATCATTGAAGAGGATGTAGCATATGCTTTGTCAATGCTTTTCAGCATTCCTCATCATGTCTTTGCATCTGTTCCTCTAATCTTTATCATCACAGCATGCATTTGAGAAGCAGAGTGATGGACATTGGATTAGCCTTAGGCAAAGTGATAACTGCAGAGAGTGGCAGTATGCTTCAGACGAACAAATCTTGGTGGTTATTGCCAAGATGTTGTCCCTGGTCCAGCCCTTATTTCTATCAGAGATCTTCCAAGTATTTGGCTACAATCTAATCATTATCTCCAGCCTTCTCTTTCTAAGGCATCATAACTAGCCATCTTGAGTTGATCTCCTCTGTCTCCAACCTTCTGATCTCGGAGTCTAGTTGTTGGATGTCAAAACCCTGCCTATATAACTGATCAATGATTTTATCCATTGAACGGTTATGGTTGGCATCAGCTTCTTTCACCATATCATTCAGCTCCTTCTCCTTCTCAGACTCTCCTTTCCTCTTTTGATATGTGACATGAAAGTCTTTTTGACTTTCATTCACTTCAGCTCTCTTCTCACTCTCCTTCTCCTTCTCATGATCAAACTCAGTCTCCTCCACACTTATAACAGCCAACTCCTTCTCATTTACCTTGTCTGATTCTTTCTCCTTCTCCCCATCTGTCCTCTTCCTTTTTCCTTTAACTGACCGACTCTCCCCCTTTTTGGTTGCATTGGGTGCAAGGGTTTGAGCAGTAGAAAGTGATTTGGTCACCAACTCCTCCACCAGGGGTTGTATTATTGTAGGAAGCCTCTCATCAATGGCTTTGATCACTATATCTGTGATCATGGGAGTGATGAGAGGTAGGATTTTTGAAGGTCAACTGATTGATCAGGATGGTTCTGTTCCTGAGAATCAGTGCCAAAAGCAGAGGCTGGTGGCTTGGAAGTATGTATTGGCTCAGTGTTTAGGGGACCTTCAGAAGAAGGTGCCATCTGTGGGTGTATTGTGGTGGCAGATGGACTTTCATCCTGAGACATCTTGGCCAACAGCTCTTTGAGTCTACTAACCTCATCCTCTAGGATGGTGTTTTGAGCAACTACATCATAGAAGAAGCTCAGGTCATCATCAGTTGATACTGAATCACCTGACCTCCTGACAGAGTCAGGATTAACATGCCTTGAGTGTAGATCAATTATAGCATGTGCCCCTTGTTCTTGGTTCTGGGGACTTCCAGCCTCAGGACTATGTCCTTCATCAGCTGTTGCCGCTGGTGAGGTCCTAGAGATGTTACCAACTGCATCCTGGTCATTTGCTGAGTCAGAAGCAGTGGCAGCCTCACCAGAAGGTCGCACCTCCTTGTCTACACCAGGAGATGGAACATGATACCCCTGTGCTGTGGGTTGACAGAAGCATTGTGATCCTCCCCCTCAGGTGTTGAGGTTATCCCAGTAGTGATTGGTGTCTGGGTGGGGGGTGAGGAATGCAACTGCGTCAGCACTTTTGCAACAATTATTGTAGGGCTTTGAGGGGCGGTTGCATCAAGAGGGTGTGGAAGCAGTGTGCACCTGGGACGAGTGTGCTCTTCAATGGTAATCCCCTCAAGTGAGGAGGATCCCAGCAGTGTGGCTTCCCTTGAGTGGTTGCATCAGGTTCCTTTTGAGAGGAAACCTGAGCGGCTTCGGTTGGTGGAGTCATAGTCTCTACTGGGGGGTTATTTCCAGTAGAGATAACCTGCTTTGGTGCAGCAGGAGCATCCTCAGGGACTCAACTCCCTGAGTAGCCTTCTTAGGCTTCTTCTTTGTGGGTTTGGAGGGGACTTTGGATGTGGAAGTGGAGGCTGTGGGTTCCAGCTGCGTGGGTTTGCGCAGCTTGGCAGCCTGTTTAAGAGTTTGGTCAGTGTTGTGTCGGGAGTATACCTCCGGCAATACAGCCAAAGCAGGGACTCCCAGACCAACTAGTCCCTCAGCAGAAAGCTGATTCTCTATTATGGCCATTATAACCGAGGATATAGTATCCAACGGTTAGAAAGTGGTTTTGTGGCCATATCCTTGATTTCAAGAAAAATTATTTCAGAAAAGTTTAGTGGTTCTTGTTCAAGGACAGAGAACAGTACCTGTTGCCATCTGGAAGACAGTTGATCCCAAGAAGAAGTCTTCGAGGCCAGGCAAACATTTACCATATGAAATATCAAGCGTTCAGCATCTGGAAAATGTTTCTTCAGGATGGTCGAAGCACTAAGATCGCCTTGATATCCATGTTGTCCAAATGAAAGATCAAGTTGGCGCTTAGGATATCCAACAGGGTAGGCAGCATCATCTAATAGTAATATCTGGCGGATGGTAGCAGTAGAGATGACCACCTTATGAGAGTTGATGGACGAATGGATAGATTCTCCATTAACAGTTGCATTCGTCCAAAACTGATGTAGCGAATCGGCATAAATGATTGGATTTAGAAGAAGCCGTTTTCAGTGGTGATTGGACCATAAGATCTATAGCATTATCGAATTTGGTCCAGAAGTGCGATTTAGTGAGGTACGCGACACAGTTGTGTCGAGGCTTGAGTTGCATGGTCGCCATTAATGAAGGTGAAAGATTTTCAGAGCTTTTGAAATTTTAGGTCGTGAAAGAATGAAAAACTCTGAAAGAGGGATCAGATATATATAGGGTACGGGTTATGAAACGACTGAAGGTTTGGTGTTAGTCATCAGTATTTGAAACAACTGATGACGTGGTATTAACTTTCAGAGGTTGAAACGACTGATGGTATTGGTGTGGTCAGCAGTTATAAAACAACTGAAGACATGGTGTTTACAATCAGACGTTGAAACAACTGAAGTCTCTGGTTTAGGCATCAGTAGTTTTTTAAAAAACTACTGAAGACAAGTTGGACTTCAGATGTTGAAACAACTGAGGACTTGGTATTAGTCATCAGTAGTTGTGAAACTACTGAGGACCCTGGTTGTGCCATCAGTTGTTGTAAACAACTGAAGACTTGGTGTTAGTCATCAGTAGTTGTGAAACTACTGAAGACATGGTATTGCTCAGTTGTTTATGAAGAAACAGCAGTTTGTGAACTACTGAAGAGAGAGTACTCATCAGTAGTTGTCGTCAATTCATAGCCTTTCAGCTGTTTCATACTGTCCTCAACACGTACTCATCAGCCTTTTTGCTGTTTTCAGTTGTTTCATAGGACATCAGTACTTATCTGTTTCTACTGATTTCAGTAGTTGTAACTACATCAGTAGTTTAGAACAGATAAAGTAGTACTTAAAGCATTTAGCCTTCAGTAGTTATAAAAACTACTGAGGGTAAAATAACTCATCAGTACTTATATGTGACATGGTTACCAGTGATCATCAGTAATTACTGAGATCATCAGTAGTTGTCACTATTCTAGCTGCAGCATACCAAGCCTTAACACCAGGTTGTGGAAAGTTGAACTATCCAAAGGCTTAGTAAAAATGTCTGCAAGCTCATCAGCACTGGGCACAAACATAGGATTAATTAGACCCTTTTCAAAACAATCTCTTATAAAATGATGTCTAATTTCTATATGTTTGGTCCTAGAGTGCTGGACTGGATTTTTGACAATGCAAAGAGCTGAAGCACTATCCATTAATAATGGAGTCTTAGTCTCTGTAATGCCATAATCCAAAAGTTGATTCTGAAGCCAGAGTACTTGGGATGTACAACTTGCAGCAGCAATGTACTCGGCTTCAGCAGTGGATGTAGCAACAGATGTTTGTTTCTTACTCTGCCAAGAAATCAAACAGTTGCCTAGGAATTGACATCCACCAGAAGTTGATTTCCTGGTCAACTTACACCCTGCATAGTCACTATCAGAGAAAGCAACTAATTTGCAAGAATGTCCAGTGGAATACCATAAGCCTAGAGATTGTGTACCTTGCAGATATCTAAAGATCCTCTTGACTGCAATCAGATGAGACTCCTTAGGTGCAGCCTGAAATCTAGCACAAACACATGTAGCAAACATAATATCTGGTCTAGAAGCTGTTAAATACATCAAGGAACCAATCATACATCTGTAAAGAGTTTCATCAACACCTTTACCTTTCTGATCAACATCCAATTGTGTGGTGTTGCACATGGGAGTAGAACAGGGTTTACAGTTTTGTAAATCAAACTATTCAAAAGATCTTTTGTGTATTTAGATTGATGAATGAAAATTCCATCAGCTTTTTGTTTGATTTGCAAACCTAGAAAGAACTGTAATTCTCCCATTGCACTCATTTCAAACTTCTGTTGCATTAAGTTTTGGAATTCCTCACACAATTGGGGATCAGAGGATGCAAATATAATATCATCAACATAATTTGAACAAGTAGCTTATGCTGATCCACCTTCTTAATAAATAAAGTTTTATCTATGGAGCCTCTAGTGAAATTATTCTGTAGAAGAAAGTTTGATAAGGTCTCATACCAGGCTCTAGGTGCTTGTTTCAACCCATAAAGAGCTTTATCAAGCTTATATACCCATTCTGGGTGCTTATTATCCTCAAAGCCTGGTGGTTGACACACATAAACTTCTTCTTTTATGTTACCATATAGAAAAGCACTTTTGACATCCATTTGAAAAACTTTAAGATTGTGGAGTGCAGCATAGGCTAAAAACAATCTAATTGCCTCCAGTCTGGCTACAGGGGCAAAGGTTTCATCATAATCAATACCTTCTTCTTGTGCAAACCCCTGCACAACCAGTCTGGCCTTGTTCTTAACAATTAGCCCATTTTCATTAGTTTTATTCCTAAACACCCATAACACCCATTTAGTGCCTATTGCACACTTACCTGGGGTAGAGGAACAAGCTCCCACACTTGCTGTTTTTTGAACTGAAGAAGCTCAAGCTGCATGGCTTCAACCCATCCATTGTCTCTCAAGCTACATGATAGTTCTTTGGCTCTAGCTGACTGATGAAGAGAGCAGAAGCAGAAATTGGACAACTGGCTTTTGGTTGAAACACCAGCATTGATATCACCAAGGATTTGAGACATTGGGTGATTTTTCAGCTCTTGGTAAACAATCAAATCTGTGCAAGTGTTTGTAGGACCTTCCAGCAGCAGCATGTTGATGCAGATTCTTGAAACCATGAAGATGGTGGCAACTCAAATGAAGTTGAGGATGCAGAAATCTCATCAGCATTTGTTGTGGATGGTGCTGCTGGAGCTACAGGAGCATCAGGTTTAGAGGACTCAGGCAGTTGGTCACTAAACCTGAAGAGGTGATTACTACTATCATCATCATCTTCAGCAGTAACACCAGGTGGTGAACTGTTGACAGGAGCAACAACAGGAGATTGATAAGGAACATATTGCAGTATGTCCAAATCAAAGAGCTCCACAGGGCTTTGTGGAATCTTGTCCTTTGGAGATTCATTGAACTTGACATGTAGAGTCTCTTCAACCATCTTTTTTCTGCAGTTGAAGACTCTGTATGCCTTGCAAGTTGATGAATAACCAACAAAGTACCCTGCATCCACCTTAGGATCAAATTTCTGGAGCTGATCCTTTGTGTTGAGAATGAAACAGGGACACCCAAATGCTCTAAAGAATGAAATGAGAGGGGCCAAATGATGTAGAACTTCATATGGAGTCTTCATCAACCTCTGATTTATTAGCACTCTATTCTGCACATAGCATGCTGTGTTGACAGCTTCAGCCCAAAATGTTAATGGCAGTCCAGAATCACCAACATAGACCTTGCACTTCAATGAGGGTCCTTTCTTTCTACCAAACTCCATTCTGTTCAGGAGTTCTTGGAATACTAAACTGCCTCTTTATTCCCTTGGAAAGGTAGAACTCATCAAGTGTATTGTTCCTGAATTCTGTTCCATTGTCACTTCTAATACACTTGACTGAGGGAGAATACTGCTTCTCAGCATACAACACAAAGTTTATGATCTTCTGTACAGCTTCATCCTTTGAATGTAGAAAGAAAGTCCATACAAATCTGGAGTAATCATCCACAATTACCAGACAGTATTTCTTCTTTGCCATGCTCATCACTCTCACAGGACCAAAGAGATCCATGTGAAGAAGTTGTAAGCAGGCAGTGGACTTTGGTTCTTCAATAGGTGGGAATGAAACCTTGTGCTGTTTTCCTTTCAAACAAGCAGTGCAGTTGTTTTCACACTTGAACTCCTTCATAGGCATTCCCCTTACTAAACTATGGTGTATCAGCTATTCATGTTTTTGAATTTAACATGTCCCAGCCTTCTATGCCATAGATTAGATTCTTGAGGAGAGGCCTTGGAAAATAGGCAAGGATGCCCTTTGAGATCTATTTTCTTGGAAAGATCTAAGGCATACACTCTTCCTGTCCTGTTGGCCTTCAGGAGAGTGTGAGCATCCAATACCTTGTCAATCAAACTCAGAACTTTGGATGACAGAATCCTGCAGTTCTGGCTTGTGAAAAGGGCAACATGGCCTTTGTCACACAATTGACTGACACTCAAGAGGTTATACTTGAGATTTTCCACATGGTTGACATCATCAACCTTATTTCCCCATTGGAAACAAAGCCCTTCCCGATGATGTAACCTCTTGCATCATTGCCAAAGGAAACAAAACCCTTCCTTCCTGGAGAGTAGTCATTAAGAAGTGAGTTGTTCCCAGTCATATGCAAAGATCCCCCACTGTCTACATACCAGATGCTACTTTGGCATGTTGAAGAAACCTGCATTAATAAACAATCAGTTAGTTTTGGAGACCCAAACCTTTTTGGTTTTGGGCCTGGTCTCATCACTAGATGGTAACTAACAGGTTTATTGGCACAATAGCTTGAGGTGAAGGAGATGGTGTAGAAGAGGAATCCTTTGGCTTGGATCTCCTTTTCTGGGGTTTTCAACACAGGGCCATCAAGTTGGTTAACTCTTCCCAACAGATGTTGAACCATCATTACCACTGTGTCTGATTCTGGGAAAGAGCTTTCAGCTCTTCAGACACATTGGTATTGGTGTTTGATGATGAGTTCTTGTGTTGCACCATCTTCTTTTGAGCAACCTCAGCTGTTGCCTGTTGCACTCCTTCCCTTTTAGATTTCTTTTTGGACATAGGAGTAACAGGATTTGATGCTACTGGTACAAACTTGGACTCAAACTCAGTTTTCATTTTAGCCATGTTTCTTTAATTTTCTCCTTTTGTTTGATTTGGATCCCTTTTTGTACCAAACATCATCTGTGAGATGATTGAATAGACCACATATTCACATGGTTTCTTCTTCATCTTCTGTTGATCATCAACTAAAGAAGATGAAACTACTGAAGACTTGCTCTTCAGCAGTTTAGACAACTTTTTGCCTTCTTGTCAACTCCCTAGTAGGCTTCAAACCTTCCTACTAACAATTTTCTTCTCTTTAGTGCTGTCAGTTATTGGGATTTGAACCCAGATGTTATCCCTTGCTCTCCAGTACCCTCAGTACTTCTAGGGATAACACTTGGGTTGATCAACACATTGATCATGTGATGTCAGCAGTTGAACCATCAATATCAGCTGATAGGTTCATAGAGGGATTACTACTGACTTCAACTACTGATGGTGCTTTATCAAGTAGTGAATCACATGATGAGTGGATTGGTCATTACTTTCTCCATCAGATTCTAACTCCTGCTCTGAAGCAAAATCTGTAGGAGGAGCAGTGTGATATAACCAATTCCAAACTTCACATTGGAAGCTGTTTGCTTACTAAGAAGCATTTCAAAGCCCTTGCAAGATTGTACCCATCGATCACACTCTACTTGGGTGACAGCAAGTATCTGTGAGGTCTTTGTCTTCTCTAAGAGTACATCCTCCCTAGCCTTATCATCAGAGATTTGGCATTTTAATTTATAAATCTCATCAGTTTTCTCTTTCAGCACAGACTCAACTCAGCTTTATTTTTGGAAATTATTTGTTCTAGCTCTACATTTTTATTGATTAAAGCCACATTTGCTTCTCTAATAGAGGCAAATGCTGCTATGCAAGTTTCAGAACATAATTTGGCCTTAGCCTCAGGATACCTGTGATACCTGTGTTGAAGAGGTACTTGAGGATGATCCATCAGAGGATTCCAAAGTCATGAGAGCTAGATTTCCAAAAGGATGCTCACCACCATGTTGACCAGCACCTGAGAACAGTTGTTCATTACCAGACACATCATCTGGTAAGCTGCTCCAGTCAACAACTCCTAGTGTGAAGAAGCTGTGTTGTTGAAGTTGATTAGGTGATGAGATTGGGATGGTTGAGGCTCAGGGAGTGCATGTGGTTGCTGAGCAGTGGGTGCTTGAACTAGCCTGGTTGTGGCATGTAATAGCAGGGGTATGGATATGGCATTGGCCCCTGTGGAACAAAATATGCATGAGATTGTGGTTGATAATGATAACCAGAATTGACAGGTTGTTGCCCTCTGTTTTGTTGACTATTGCCAGGGAAAGTCACAAAAGGTGCAGAGAGTTAGATCCAGATGATCTACATTCTCTTGCAAAGTGTCCAAGCCTGTGGCATTTATGCACTTCAACTTACTCTTGTCAAAACCAACTTTGGTTTTGCCAGAGAGTCCTGGGAATTTCCTTCCAGTTCTTTTGTAGAACTTCTGAGATCTGATATTTATCAAGGCCATTTGGCTCAAAATATCCATCTCTTCTAAGTCATCATCAGCAATCCCCTTGAGATCATCCATGATGAAAATAGATTGTCACTATTACTACCAGCAGAATAACTATCAACACTCACAAAGGCAGGCTCAGAAGTGATTGTAGAGAAATCAATATGCTCATCATACTGGCTTTCAGATGACACATATCTGACTCTTGATGTCCAATCAGGGCAGTGTTCCCTTGGACAAAATCCTCAGTAAGCTTGCCAGATGAAGCCAATTTCCTTTTCTGCTCTATCTCTCTCTCGAATGTAAGCAGTTTCCCATGAAGTTGGGTGAGAGATAGGCGATCAACATCAGCATTTGAGCGTAGAACAATGGTATATGTGTTCCATCTCTCAGGCAGTGATCTTAGGAATCTATGGTTCATCTGACTCCTGGTATATTCATGTTTACCATTTTCAATCAGAGATTAAACATGAAAACCGCTCAAATTGTTGAGTCAGAGTCTCACCCTTTCTATGAGAGAAAGTCTCATATTGTTGGGAGAGGATTTCCCTGTTGTTTGCTAAAACCTCATCAGTACCACAAATTGTTCTTTGATGGCTTTCCAGAGGTCATGAGCAGACTCACAATGCAGAAGCCCAGAGTAATCTCATTAGGAATAGCCATAGCCAAAATTCCATGGGCTTTTGCATCGATTTCAAACAACTTCTTGTCCTCATCGGAGTATTGCTCCTTCTTCTTTGGAACCAACTGGTTTGTTTCCGGATCATTCACCATTGGCTTATGTGGACCATGTACCACAGATGTCCAACAACCTGAGCTATTGACAGACAGGTGATGGAGCAATCTTCTCTGCCAAATGTTATACTCATTCCTCACCAAGATCGGAGGCTTGGTAGAGGATCCAGTATTGAAAGGATCATTCGAAGAAGTAGTCATTGTGAAAAACAGACAGATTCAAGTAAAATCACAATAAATTTAGCTCAGAACCACACAGAACCTCAAATAAAACGGCTAGAAGCGATACACTCACAATCTCTATAACAGATCCTTGCGAATTTGCTAATTCGATTAAACTTAGAGCGATTGAACAGTTTCAATGATCAATTGTTAGATCGATCAATGATTAACCTGCTCTGATACCATTTGTTAGGATCTCAGCCTCTTGGTTTAATCGATTGAACAGATATAGCAGCGGAATAGCTCGGAATTAGACAAATTCAAGCAAGAACATTCGATATAAAGCGATAAAAGAATTTTGTTATAGAGAGAGAAATATCTGACAAAGGAATATTGCATTAAGATTGTCAGCCTCAATGGCACGATTACAGGTGAGTCATCCTTCCTTATAAAGGAAAGAGTGACGTAGGCTGATGTCACTTGAAAGTGACATGTAACCGTTTTATAACTACTGATGTTTAACAACTACTGAAGATGTCAACAACTGACATCTTCTTACAAATGTTCCTAAGTGTTAAACATCTTATTTACAACTACTGAAAAACATAAAACTACTGATACTACAACAACTGAAGACAACCTCTTCAGTTGTTTACAAGTACTGAAAGGAAACAAACTACAGAAAAGTAAACAAACTACTGAAAGGAAAAGAAAACTACTGATGAAGAAAAACCATCACAACAACTGAAGAAGCCCTCTTCAGCTGTTGTCATCAGCTGTTAGCATCAGCTGATGTCTTCAGTACTTGAACATCAGACTTTGTCTTTCAGCTGTTGATCTTCAGTCTTTGTCTTCAGTACTTGTTGAAGTCTTCAGACTTTAGATCTTCAGCTGTTGTCTCAGTCTTTGTCTTCAGTACTTCAGAAATACTTCAGCAGTTGTATTCTTCAGACTTTGTAGAACAGCTGATCAGGTCTTCTTCAGCTGTTGTGATGTCCTGTGGGACTTAGAGGTTTCTCTGATCAGGCTCATTGGTTCTTTTGGTCCAACAAGTTGTCTAGTTCATCACTTTCATAAGCTCATGTTTTCTTTGGATGAAAATTTCTTTTTGAAGACTTTCCTTAGATTTTTTAAAATTCTGATACTTCAGAAGTTTTGTTTTTAACTTCGGAAGTAAATCATGCCTTCAAATTAAATAACTGTCTAAGAAGTTTACCTTTGGAAGAGTTTTCAAAATTTATCTTCCGAAGCTTAAATATTTATCTCAGACACTTACTAAATTTTAAGGACTATTTACTTCCAAGCAAAATAACTCTCGGAAGCTTTGTCTGTTTACACACAAAGCACTCAAGCTTTAATTTTTCTTCTGAAGCAAAATTTTCAAATCTCTCAAGAAATTCTTCCGAAGTTATTTTACCTTCGGAAGCTTTTTAATTAAAACTTCCGAAGATAATTAACCTTCGGAAGCTTTTTGACTTCCAAGAAAACTACTTTTTGAGCAAAAAGTAAACTACTTTTTCAGAGGTGGGACCGACATCCAGATTTCAAAGTTTATCCTCTTTCATTAAAATTTATCTGAAATCCCTCTCACATATAAACCCAACGGTTTCCCCCTCTTTTTATCATCCGTTCTTCCTCCAAACCTAAAAACCCAAATTTCTCTCTGAAATTTCTTCTTTCCTCTTCCTTCGTTCTTAAGCTACTTCAAAATGGCCAACCTTGCTCACAGAAATGATCCCAACTTTACCATGCAGCTACACAGATAACACAATCAAGTTGCTCTGTTACGCTCTGAAAATCCTCATTTCTTAGAGGTTTGCCGTTTCTTGTCTCTGTCGAACTACTTCACCTCCCTCATCATTGATCCTCCACTCTATGAGGATCAGTTGCTTGAATTCTAGAAGACATGCTAAGAGGTCATTATGGATGGGGAGAATGCACTGTCTGCCACAGTGCAGGGGAGAACAATCTTCATCACTCCGGCCATCAACAGACATCTTCAGCTGGATGTTGAAGAAGGTGAGGTGTTCTTCCCAAAGGAATGTTAATCATTCCTTTGAGCAGATAGGGTATGAGGGAGATTTCTCTGTAAAGACCTTCAGGAAGGGAAGGTCTCATCCCAATGGAGATTCCTACTCCATGTGGTCATCCACAGCTTATCAAACAAGCATGGTGGATGGGACCAGATTCCTAAAGATCTCTCTTCATTGTCCATGGAATGGTTCAAGGGGTCAAATTCAGGTACTCTCAGTTTGTTTATACAATTTGCTTGCTATTTAGACTCCTTAGAATATTACATGTTTCCTAGATATGTCCAGTACATTCTTAACTGTGAACTGGGCTCACAGTATAGGAAACATGTAACATTCTTAAATTAGGACAGATGAAGCCTGACATCTTTAAAATATTGAGAAAGTCCACTGTTGGATTCTCTAGGGTAGAAACAGCCCTAGTCCCAAAAATGTTAGAGCTCATTGCTCAAGGTGACAACCTAGCAGCACAAGCTAGTGTTGAACCCACACCTGCTACTTTCCAACCTCCCACACAACCTCAAATATCCATCACCTACCAAAGAAAATACAAACGAATCCCTGCTCAGACTATTCAGTCTGTGGAGGTCCCCATATATTCACCCATACAGAAAGAAATAAACACTGGAGCTCCCATTACTCCTAAGGAGCAGACCACTCCCATCTCTTCAAGAATCAGTGCTGAGGTTCCTCATACTCAGCCTGATGAGCTCATTAGCCCTACTACCTTAAGCCATCACACTGAGTCTCAACACTCAAGTGATCAACCTTCAGGGGACAGTTACCATCCCCAGCCTATAGATCTTAACCAACCCATTCCCAACCTTGACTTTTATACTAATGAAGATATAGGTTTCAGTGAGTATAATGAATGTCTCTTCTTTCCCTCTACTCAAAGAGAGATGAGTACTATCGAGTCTCTACATCTATCCCACATCAGTCACCTACAACTGAGGTGGACACTACTGAACCTATTCAGGATGTCCATATGGAAGAGGCTCTCACTTCTGAAAGTGATTACAACATTAAGACCTCAACCATGGCAACTCAGCCCACTGACATCTCAACTGAGACTGCTAGTGAGCAGAAGAAATCCAGTAGCCAATAACTTAGAACTGGTCATGAGAGAAAGGACTCTGGTCCAATCTTCTCCACCCCTAGTGATTCTTCTGATGAAGATGAGGGGGATCTGAGACTAAAAGTGAAAAAACTATCTAAAACATGCACTTAACTAGTCTCAAAGGTCAGTCACCTTGAATCTCAGGTGACTATCTTATAAAATAGGATCAATGATCAGCAACTTGAGATTTCATATCTTAAGGAAAAACTAGCTGGGAGACCCTTAAGGAGAGCTCAACCATGAACACAAGAACCTGTGGATGTGATTGACCTATCCTCCAGCTCACCTCTGCAAGTGGGTGATGCTACCAAAAAGGGGGATAAAGTCATTCCAGCCACAAAACCTGGGAGTTCCTCCGAGAGAATGGACATTGAGGACTCACCATCCTCACTTGCAACTGTGCATTCTTAGCAACCTCCTCTAGTTCACATTGATGTGGACTACACAGACTCCTTCATACAACGTCTGTTTGAGGATGGGGTACCAAGGGCTATGTCACCTTCATCATCCTTCAATCACATTATTGGGTGGAGGTATGACAACAACAGGAAAGCCCTCATTATCATAAGAGTTTAAGGACAGCAAGAAGTCTTTAATTTTCAGAACTTGGACTACTATGAAGGTCTGGATCTAGTCAACATGCCACTTGTCAACCCAAGCCATCAAGACAAGCTTGACTGAAGGCCCAGTGACAGAACCTGAGAGCCTTGTCTCATCATCTCCAACTGCTGCAGAGATCCATATTCCTTCTGAGACACCTGCTGGTGAAGGTGCTTCTCAACCTCTCTCTGGCCTGAGCTCAGATGCTGCAACAAGCAATGAAGGCCAAAGCTCTCTCCACCCTGAGTCATAAAGGTCTGAGAGTGACAAAGGGAAAAGAAAGATGACATCTGAGGAGATTGAGGGGGAGGAGAGAGAGAGGAAAAGAAGGCTAAGGGGAGAAAGTTCCTCTACTGAGTCTCCAAGACTCATGGAGTCTGCAATCAGGGCTGCCCCCAGACCAGATACTCAGAATGATGAGTTAAGGGCAGTCAGGATTAACTATCTGCATACTAGGAACTATGACATAGATAGTGTCATCTCTCTCCCCTTGGATGAATTAAATGAGCTGGTTGATCTGGAAAGGTCAAGAGAGAAGAAGGAGGCAGAAGATGCAGAACTCCTAGTACAAGTCAAAGAAGAGAGAAGAAGAAAAAGACTGTACAAAGGTATGCCTACCCTCTCACCAGTTCAAGAAAGTCCTGAACAAGAGGATGTGGTTCAATAAGAACCTCATGTAGATAAGGAAGAAGATAGAATCAAGATGATTAACTACCTGAGTGCCACAGGCCTCTATCATGCAGATGCACTCCTTCCCTTACCTTATGACTATGTTGAGTTTGAGTACTTAAAACAACTTGAGCTTGAGTTAGTCAAGGAAAGAAAGACAACAAAGAAGAAGCTGAGGGAAGAAGCTGCAAAGTCAAGAGCCATCATCCAAAAGAGCATGAAGAAGTCTGCTGATAGGCAGAGGATGATGAGCTTCTTGAAGCTGTATGGATTCTCCAGAAGGAGACTTGGACCCATGTCTCTATCCACTATGGATGAGCATATCATGGTAATCAAGCTGAAGATTAAGAGTGGAGAGCTCACTGACTTACACACCACTCCAAGTCAGGCCCCACATGAAGTGGAGGTTAAGGTTGAAAAAACAGACACAACACAACCTGGACCTCCTGCTAATGCTCAGCAAGCTTCATCTTCTGATCCACAGCAGGGTCAACCTCCTTCTCTATCTGAACCTGAGAGAGAGGAAGTCCCAACTGAGAAAGAAAGTGAAGATCAATCTGGTGCTGCAAGCCAGTCTTCTCAGTTAAAATTTAGAAAGAGAAGGAAAAGGATGGCTTCTAAACCAAAATCTAAGAAGAAGAAGAAGCCTGAATCCCCTTCTGAACCTCAGGATGAATCAGAACAGCCTGAGGATGTGCAGCCAGAGGATGCTCAATCAACTCCAACTTCAGTAGCTCCTTTAGCATCAGGAAGACCTATCTTGTCTTGGACATACACCACAAATCCAGAAAGGTGGCATGTTATTAGAGATCAAGGCATTGAAGACATCTATACATGGCAAGATATGTTTCAGTTGCCTCTGCATGATCTCTTTGACATGAGAAGACACTTTGATAGCCTGAAGGATCCTGATCATCTTATGAAGAAAAGAATGGTGATCATCCTAATGAGGACTGTTAATATCTGAAGTTTTCTAAATGTTTTGGTAGCATCAGCCTAAGGGGAGTTTGTACTGATGCAATCTAAACATCTTTAGTCTTTCCTGCATGCTGCACAAGTGCATTGAAGTAGAATGCTTCGGAAGTTTCACATGTGCAACAGAAATACTCTAAGTGTGAAATCTTCCGAAGCCAAGACCAATATCTTCCGAAACCAAAGATGAAGTCTTCCGAAGCCTCAGAGACAAAGTCTTCCGAAGCTTCAAGTTCATGAAGACAGATTTCTTCCGAAGACTTTTAGTAACATGCTTTATCTAATGTACTGTTCCATAAAGTTGGATACCTTTCCGCTGCAACTCTGCAAGTCACCAACTAACATGGTTTGGTGAAAAGGTCCATGCTTTTGGTAACTGTACATTGAGGTCTTGAGTCTATAACTTTCTACTTTATGTACTTTATCCTTTTTGTAATAGATAAGGATGTGAGCTATGGCATGTTATAGTCACTAGTCAAAAGGCAATCTGCCTTTTGACTCTACAATTGATTTTGTGTGTGTCTAGTCAATTGTATCCAGCTGGCTTTCAAAGTATAGCCGGCAGTAGGATGTTGTATAAGTATCTCATGTTCTTGTATCTTTCAAACCTGCTTTTGTAACACTTGTAATAGAATATAGAGAAGGCAATAAACTGCATTCTTGAAAACCAAACACTTGTGTTCTTTGTATTCTGTCTCATATATTACTTGTGTTCTTAGTGTCACCTATTGGTTAATCCAGTTTACTGTTTGATCTAAGTTTAGTTTATCTCCTCTTTGTGTTGTTGTGTTGTAACTCTTCACCCTTCAACGATCCTGCATATACATATATACATATATATATATATATATATATATATATATAAATTACATAATTCATAATTTATAAATTTTATGTTCTTTTAATTGTTGAAAGGTTATTTAAGCATTTTTTTACATATATGTTGAACATAAATACGAGAATGAAAATTCTTACGTATATGTAACACTATGTCGAATGAAAAATGGTTACGTATGCGTAACCTATATGTGACATATGTGTAAAACCATGCTATGGTTTTTCATTTGATTAATACCCTTGTTTATATATACACACACAGACACAAATATAAGGGGTGGTGATAAAAATTAATTTATAATAGGGGAGAGATCAAATGAAAACCATGTTTATAAATGAAAACCGTAAAAACCACCACTTTCCAATAACATAATTTATAATTGATTAGACTTTTTATTGTTTAAAGTATATTTAAGTAAATTTCAACTTTACTTTTTGAATTCATTATATATTATTTAGTTTAAACTCCAAGAAATGACAATGATGAGAAACGACTTACATATACGTAACTTGTATGAGTTATATGTACGTAATTTTTAGTTGTACACTTGTTAACACGTACGTGCATATACATAACTCCTATATATACGTAACTATTAGTTGTATACTTTGTAACATGTACTTACATATATGTAACTCTTGGTTTTCATGGTTTTCATTCATAATATGGTTTTCAATGGAACCCTCCCATATATATATATATATATATACACACACACACACACATGGGATGGTTCCTAAGAAAACCATGTTTTATAAGAAAACCAAGAAAATTATTTTGTAACGATTGATTTATTTGATCTATGGTTGAGATTAATTGGTGTTATATTAGTAAAATGATTGAAATTAATAGGTTTATTAATGGGTTGTTTATGGGTAGAATTGGTAAACCAAAAAAATTAAATTTTGTATCTTCTATTTGAAAATCAAAACTCCTAGAATATCTCTCTTTCTCTCTCCCTAATATCATACTCTCTTTTTCATACTTCACATGAACCCAAAAATAAATTTACTTAACCATACACACAATCATTCAATATATACAAATTAGTATATCACATAATCACATACATAAGGGTCTATTTTCTTTTGAAAAAGAAAAGACGATCAAAAAAGAAGGTGAATTACAAAACTACATATATGTAGTCAAATTACTTTAACTATCTTGTACTTAACTCTCTTGTACTTAACTCTCTTGCTCTTTTGGTATTGTTTCATATGTAATGATCTTGATTAGGCCAATTAACCTGATCACTAATTGTAAAAACTTCTAAGTTAAAAATAGCTACCCAAAACATATTATATAACAGAAGTTATGCAATAATATATGAATTGAACACTAATACTCACCTGTAGATGGACTTTCACTTCATCATTAGTAAGCTAATAGAAAAAAGAACAATAAGGTAATACTTAGAAATTTATATGGTGCTTTAAAAGTAAGCTGATTAGTATATGATACAGTTATAGTTATCATATAAACCAAATAATAAAAAACAATAACACAGATGGAAATTGATAAAAGAAAATCTAAAATTCATTAAGAACAGACCAACTTAAGATCTATGTCTATAACTTAAAAATTATAAACTCACAAATAATCAGGTTACATAAAATAGTATATACGCACCAAACCCTTTTAATTACTTGATTTAATGAATAGTTGCAGACCAAGACAAATGGCTAAAAATATGAAATCATCCGTAGCCCCATTTAAATTCCCACAAATCATCCTCTACATAACTGGATACGGCCAATCATCAAATTACTCTCTTCAAATATTGTAAGTGTTTTATTGAGATTTAAAACTTAGTATTTTTACTATGCTTTTTTTTTTGCAGTAATAAGTTCTTTTCATGTGGCGAACATATACACGTGTGAAGCTGCTCAACATCAAAACAACACTTCAAATCTAATCTGAACGCAACTAGAAGCAATTCATCACCACAAAGATAGTGACAACATCATAGCCCTATTTACAAAAATCAGATTAGATAAAGGGTTACAAAGTTTATTACCATTGATAACCACCGTGATTTGTCTCTCTCATCTCCTTTTGGTGTTGGAGACCGCCAATCACCACCAGATAGAGTGACAAAATTCTCTCCGTCTTCGATCAACCATGCTTTAGAAAATGTGTGCGGTGCATTTGAAATTTGAAAAGAAAGTCATTGCCCTGTCAATCAAACGTGTGACTTTAAAAGAGAGAACTGAATTCAAAATTGTCCGCCCATTTCACTTTTGCAGGGCATGGAACCTTCGAGGAAGAAGCCAAGAATCATTTCCTATTCAAGCTACGTAGGGTGTTGGGGAAGAAAAGAAGAAGTGAGTACCTTCTAGTTTCAGAAGGAAAAAGATCGTTGGTGTTCATGTGGTTTTTTTACATGAAAGCCTTATCAAGGCTTTTTGATGGGGAGGGATCAAATGAAAACCATGCTTATAATTAAAAACTGTAAAAACCACCACTATCAAATCATATAGTTTATAATTGATTTAACCTTTTAATTGTTTAAAGTATATTTAAGTAAAATTCAACCATATTTTTCAAGATCATTATATATTTTTCATATAAACTCCAAGTAACGTTGATGATAACGAAACAACTTACGTATACGTAACTTGTAGGAGCTACATGTACGCAACTTTCAGTTGTACACTTGGTAACTTTTACTTATATATACATAACCCATACATGTATGTAACTCTTAGTTATACATTTCTAATACGTACTTACATGTAT
Source organism: Flaveria trinervia (assembly GCA_025506515.1). Taxonomy (NCBI): domain Eukaryota; kingdom Viridiplantae; phylum Streptophyta; class Magnoliopsida; order Asterales; family Asteraceae; genus Flaveria; species Flaveria trinervia. Next base: position 55,760,242 of record CM046455.1, read on the forward strand.
GTACCCCATCGTTTTCATTATTTTTAATTATAATATGGTTCTCATTTGATCCCTCCCCTATATATATATATATAGATATATACATACATATATATATATACATATATATATATATATGTATATATATATATATGCATATATATACATACATACATACATATACATATATATATATATATATTATATATATATATATATAGATACATATATATGTATATATATGTATATATATATATACATAGATACATATATATGTATATATATATATATATACATATATATATATATATGTATATATATATATATGTATATATATATATATATATATATATATATGTGTGTGTGTGTGGTGTGTGTGTGTGTGTGTTATATATATATGTATATATATGTGTATATATATATATTATATATATACATATGTATATATATAAGCAGGGACTGGGATCTAGTGAGATAGCTCCTCCACACACAATCTTGTCTGTAAGATCACCTAGGTGTGAAACTTGTGAAGATGAGCTTCCTCTCATAGTCTGATTGAGTGAAGAGGATGAAGTAGTGATATTGAAGAATTCCTATGAAAAGAGTGAAGTGGAGGATTCTAAGAAGGGTCACCATCCTTCTGAGGAGAGCAAGAAGCCTATGATGACCAAGTTTATGAGTAAGAACCTGATCAGAAAGAGCAAGAGAAAAGCTAATAAGACTCAAGAGATCAAGGCCATTTTTTACTATAAGCAGAAATAAGCCTTTATCTATGCAGGGTTTGAAGTGGTTAAGACTGAAGACATCAACCTCAACTCTTCTACCAAGAGTTCTAGTTCATGTTCAAATCATCTCAGCATCAAGAAGAAGGCCGGTCCATTGTGTACCATTGCTACACAGCCTTAACCATCCAACTCCAAGAATAGTTATCACCCTAAAAGGACTGTCTCAACATCTGCAAAGATGAAGGTGGAGAAGGGAAGTGATCAAAGTTAGCCTTGTTCTTAGAAGAAGGCTCTTATGAAGAAGATGATGAAATGTGTTATGTGTAAGAGTACTTCTCATCTTGTTAAGGATTGTCCATACAATCCAAGAGGTACTCTTCATATGACCAAGAAAGAGACTTCTAAGAGCTCTAAGAAGATTCAGCTTCGGAAGGAAAATCTATTTCCTTCGGAAGCTCAAAGAGAGGAAGAAGGCAAGTGGAAAATTGCCTTCGAAAGAAATTTTGGTCTCGAAGGAAAGGAATACTTTTGAAGCACTGAAGTCTACTGCAGTGTTAGTAGGATCTTCCGAAGGTCCAGTCATCAAAACTTCTAAAGTCTCAAAAGCTTCTGAAGTATTGAAGGTCAAGTCCAAACTTCCAAAGGTGGTGTGGAAGTCAAAGAAAGACAAAGTGACTGAAAGTTCTCCATCAACAACAACAAAAGATCGTCAAAGCATAACTATAGGATCTATTACTATTTCATTACCTTCTACTTTCCTTAATAAGCCCAAGACCAATAAGGCTTGGGTTTCCAAATGTAACCAATTATTTTCTTTGTGCAGGAACAACTCAAGACAAATAAGAATGTATGGATTATTGATAGTGGCTATTCCAGGCATATGACAGGCAACAGGTCACTACTCCAAATTTTGAAAGAATTGATGGAGGGCCAGTTGCTTTAGGAGGAGATGAAGGTGGTTACATTTTTGGAAGGGGCAAGGTCATAAATGGTAAGCTCAGCATTGAGAAGGTAAACTTTGTTAAGGAGCTTGGGTATAATCTCCTGAGTATATCCCAATTTTGTGATTAGAGTCATAACATGCTCTTTACTGAGTATGAGTGCATTGTTCTCAAGCCCGGGGTGATCATTCCTTATGAGCATATCCTGCTTAGAGCCCCCAGGAGAGGAAACATGTACAAGATAGACTTGCAAGAAACATCTCCCTCAGGAGAAGTTTCATGCTTTCTATCTAAAGCTAATAGTGATGGGTCTTTCATCTGGCATAAAAGAATGTGCCATGTAAACTTTAAGAACATGAATAAATTGATTTAGAATGATTTGGTAACTAGAATGCCAAAGAAAGAGTTTACAAGTGATGATCATTGTGTTGCATGCCTGAAAGGGAAGCAACACAAGGTATCTCACAAGCCTAAGGATATAAACTCCATCACTACACCCCTACACTTGTTACATATAGATCTCTTTGGCCTCATCAATGTAATGAGTCAGGAAGGACCTCTTATTGTTTAGTGATCATAGATGATTTTACAAGATTCACTTGGGTCTTCTTCCTTAGATCTAAGGATGAGACTCTTGAGATTCTGAAAATTTTCATATTAAAGATTGAGAATCAATGTGATCACAAGGTCAAAACCATAAGATGTGATCAAAGAACTGAATTTAAGAATCAAATCCTTGGTACATTTTGTGATGAAAAGGGCATTACAAGACAATACAGTGCTCCTAAGACTCCTTAGCAAAATGGTGTTGCTGAGAGGAGAAACAGGACACTATTTGAAGCTGCAAGAACCATGTTGTCTAACTCTAAGCTGCCCATCACCTTCTGGGCAGAGTCAGTCAACACTGCCTACTATGTGCAAAACAGAGTTTTAGTGGTTAAGACCAATGGCAAGACTCCTTATGAACTTTGGCACAAGAGGAAACCTTTTATTGGTTTTCTCAGGTCATTTGGATGTCCTTGCACCATCTTGAATACCAAAGATCAAATTGCCAAATTTGTTAAGAAATCAGATGATGGACACTTCATTAGATACTCTTCTCAAGCTAAGGCTTATAGAGTATACAATGTTAGAACTAGAATTGTTGAAGAGTCAATAAATGTGACTTTCAATGAACACACACCCAGTGTAGCTAGTTTTGGTCCTAATTGGCTATTTGATCTTGATTTAGTTACCAATTGTTTTAACAAATCTTGTAAGAATGTTTCAGGATCTATAGATATCCAAGATTTGAACACCTCCAGGTGATCCTGATTCAAGATTTGAGTTAAGAAGACCTTTAAGTTACATATCTTTAGCTTCATTTGTAACTACTTCTGCAAATGACGTTTCCGTCAGCACAATAATGACAAATTCAACTGATACATCTGAGATTCCTTCAAATTCCAGCTCAGAGGCTCAAAACCAGATAAATAAACTTGAAATGCAAAGGAAAATGGTGGTGGTGATAGTGATCAAGAATTTCTTAATGCTGGTAACCACTCCATTGATGAAAACATCAATGATGTCACACATTCATTGGATCAAGTTTCTCTTGATAAGAGTGCTGATGTGATAGGAGAAGCATTAATGCCAGATCTAAAATTTTCTAATATAGATCTCTCTTAGCAACTTTCTATGATCCCTCATCTAAGGATCCCCAAGTCTCACCCTACCACAAACATCATTGGAGATGTTGACACAAGGGTAAGAACAAGAGGACAAGCCCATGAAGCAATGTTTGTCTTCACTCTTATTTCTTATCTCAAAAAGAGCCAAGAAGGTTGAAGCTATGCAAGAGGAGCTGCTTCAATTTAAAAGGAAAAAGGTTTGGAACATATGTCCTCTTCCTCATGGGAAGACTACTATAGGAACCAAATGGGTGTTTAGGAATAAGAAAGATGATAGAGGCATTGTCATCAAAAACAAAGCTAGACTAGTTGTTCAAGGATACACACAAGAAGAAGGAATTGACTACGCTGATGTCTTTACTCCTGTAGCAAGATTGGAGGCTGTTAGAATATTCTTGGCATTTGCTGTATCCAAAAACTTCAAGGTCTATCAACTTGATGTCAAGTGTGCTTTTTTGTATGGGGTGATTGATGAAGAGGTGTATGTCAAACAACCACCTGGTTTTGTAGATCCTGATCATCCTGATTATGTCTACAAGCTTGATAAGACTCTTTATGGACTGCACCAAGCACCAAGGAAGTGGTATGAGACTCTATCTCAGTATCTCTGTAAGCATGGATACAGAAAGGGTACTATAGATGAAACTCTCTTCATCAAAGGACAGGGAAATGACTTAATGCTGGTTCAAGTGTATGTAGATGACATCATTTTTGGTTCAGCTAATCCAAGGCTCTGTAAAGACTTTGAGAAGTTGATGAAGGACATATTTGAAATGAGTGCCATGGGGGAACTCAATTTCTTTATAGGAATTCAAGTGAAGCAAGTTGAAGGTGACATCTTCATAAGTTAGTCAAAGTATGTCCAAGACATTCTCAAAAGATTTAACATGACTGATTGTAAGATTGCTAAGACACTCATAGCAAGAAATCACTCCCTTGGGCCTGATCTTGAGGGGGAGTGTGTGGATGAACACCTTTACAGGACTATGATTGGGTCTCTTATGTATCTTATAGCTAGCAGGCCTGATATCATGTTTGCCATATGTATTTGTGCAAGATATCAATCGAACCCCAAGATGTCACACCTTATCACTGTCAAGAGAATTCTAAGATATCTTGAAGGTGTCTCAACACTTGGTCTTTGGTAGCCCAAGAGATCTGACTTTAATATGTATGCATGTACAAATAGTGATTATGGTGGTTGCAATATGACTACAAAGTCTACATCTGGAGGATGTCAGTTTCTTGGTGGAAGGGTTGTCTCATGGCAATGCAAGAAACAATCATGTGTCTCTGTATCAACTGCTGAAGCTGAATACATTGCTCCTGCAAGTTGTTGTGCTCAAGTGCTTTGGATTCAGAATCAGATGCTTGACTATGTATTAAACTTCAAGGAGACTCCCATTCACACAGACAACAATAATGCTATCTCTATCATAGAGAATCCTGTGCAGCACTCAAGGATAAAACACACAATATCAGGTATCATTTAGTTGGAGATATATAACTTTGAAAAGGATTAATTAAACTAGTTAAAGTTAACAGAAGTGAACTATATGTTGATCTGTTTACAAAAGCCTTTGATGAACAGAGATTTAAGTATCTTATATCAGCTATTGGGATGATTAACTTTGAGTAGCTTTTTCTTAAATCTAATTCATACTATTTCTTAAAATCTATGTGTCCTAAGTTTTCTAGTTTATCACCTTTATAAGCTCTTGTTTTCTCTGGATGAAAATCTTTTGAAGAGTTTCCTTAGATTTTTGTAAAATCTTGATCCTTCAGAAGATATGTTTTTATCTTCAGAAGAAACTTATACCTTCAAAACAAATAACTGCCTATGTAAATTTCCTTCGGAAGAAATTTCTGAAACATCTTCCGAAGTTTAAAATCTTTCTTAGACACTTATATGTTTCCAAGGACAATTTCCTTCCGAAGCAAATTAACTCTTGTAAGCTTTGTTCTGTTGAACAAAACGTCCAAGTCTTAATTCTCTTCCCAAGCAAAATTTTCAGAACTCTTAGGAAATTCTTCCGAAGCCATTTTGGCTTTGGAAGCTTTTTCATTAAAACTTCCGAAGACAATTTACCTTTGGAAGCTTTTTCGACTTCCAAGAAAACTACTTTTAAGCAAAAAGCAAACTACTTTTTTAGAGGTGGGACCGACATCCAGATTTCAAAGTTTATCCTCTTTCATTAACTTTGTCGTAAATCTTTTTCACATATAAACCCAACAGTTCCCCCTCTTTCTATCATCTTCATCTTTCCTCCAAACCTAAATTCCCAAATTTCTCTCTAAAACCGCCTTTATTCATCTTTCCTTCACCTTTAAGATTTCTAAAATGGCCAACCTTAACTGAAGAAATGACCCAGATTTCTCCATGTAGTTACACAAGCAACACAACCAGGTTTCTCTGTTAAACATTGAGAAAGATCCACACTTCTCAGGGGTTTGCCAATTCTTGGTTCTGTCTAACTACTCCACCTCCCTTACCATTGATCCTGTTCTTTATGAGGATCATTTGCTTGATTTCTGGAACACCTGTCAAGAGGTTTTTCTAGATGGGGAGAAGGCATTGTCTGCTATGGTGTAGGGGAGAACAATCTTTATCATTCCAGCCATCATAAATGCTCATATACAGCTGGATGATGAGGAAGGTGAGTTGTCCTTTCCAAAGAAGCTGTTAATCATTCCTTCTAGCAGATAGGCAATGAAGGGGATTTCCCTATAAATACCTTCAAGAAAAGGAAGGTCTCATCTCAGTGGAAGTACTTACTACATGTGGTCATCCACAGCTTATCCAACAAGCACGGGGGTTGGGACCAAATTCCTGAAAATCTCTCCTTCATAGTGCATGGGATGGTTCAAGGGGTCAATTTCAGGTACTTTCAATTTGTTGATACAAATCTGCTTGCTAACTTGGACTCCTTAGAGTATTACATGTTTCCTAGATATGTTTAATACATTCTTAACTATGAACTGGGCTCACAGTTGAAGGAAACATGTAATATTCTTAAATTGGGACAGATACTGCCCGACATCTTTAAGATTTTGAAGAAGCCAACTGCTGGCTTTTCAGGGGTAGAAACAACCCTTGTCCCTAAAATGTTAGAGCTTATTGCTCAAGGTGACAACCTAGCAACACAAGCTAGTGTTGAACCCACACCTTCTAATTCTCAACAACTTAAAAGACCCCAAATTACCCACACCTACAAAAGAAAATCCAAACAAATCCCTGCTCAAGCCATTGAGTCTGTGCAGGCCCCTATATCCTTACCCATACAAGAGGAAGTGGATACTAGAGCTCCCACTTCTACTGAGGAGCAAACCACTCCCATTACTTGAAAGATCAGTATTGAGGTTCCTCATACTCAGCCTGATGAGCTCATAAGCCTAACTGCCTTAAGCCTTCACTCTGAGTCTCAACACTCAAGTGAACAACCTTAAGGGGACAACTACCATCCCCAACCTCTAAACTTAAACCAGCCCATTCCAAACCTAGATTTCTGTACTGATTAGGACTTAGGTTTCAGTGAGTATAATGAGTCTCTTTATTCTTCCCTAACTCAAAGATATATGACTGCTCATGACTCACTTGAGTCTAGCCCACATCAGTTACCTATCACTGAGGTGGATCCTTCTGAACCAGTTCAGGAGGTCCATATGGAAGAGGCTCTCACTTTAGCAAGTGATTACATCATTCAGACCTCAACCATGGCAACTCAACCCATTGACACTTCAACTAAATCTGTCATTAAGTAGAGGAAATCTAGCAGCCAAGAACTCCATGCTGGTGGTGAGAGAGAAGACTTTGGTCCAATTCTCTCATTCCCTAATGATTCTTCTCATGAAGAAGAGGGGAATCTGAGGCTCAAGCTGCAAAAACTATCACAAACATGCACCTATCTAGTCTCCAAGGTTAGTCACCTTGAATCTCAGGTGACTACCCTGCAAAACAAGATCAATGATCTGCAACTTGAGATTTCTTATCTCAAGGAAAAACTAGCTGGGAGACCTCTAAGAAAAGATCAACCAGGAACATATGAACCTATGAATATGGTTGACCTAACCTCTAGCTCATCTATGCAAGTGGATGATGCTACCAAAAAGGGATAGAAAGTCATCACAGACAAGAACCTGGGAGTTCTTCACAAAGCATAGACAGTGAAGACTCATCATCTTTACATGCAGCTGTCCATACTCAACAACTTCCTCAAGTTCACATTGATGTGGACTCTAAAGACTCTTTCATTCAAAGTCTTTTTGAGGAAGGAATACCAAAGGCAATGTCATCTCCATCAACTTCAAATCACATTACAGGGTGGATGTATGATGAAAATAAAAGAGCCCTTATCATTCAAAGAGTTCAAAGGTAGCAAGAAGTCTTCAACTTTCAGATTTTGAACTTCTATGAAAGTCTTGACCTTGTCATTATGCCACTTGTCAACCAAAGCCAATCTAGACAAGCTGACAGGCTGGCTCAAAGGATTGAAGACATGATCACTGCAGAGTTCAGTTTTAGAAGGAGACTAAGGCAATCAGGCATTTCATTAGTCAACTAGATGTTGAGGCAGACCCTAAGATTAGTTTCATAGGGGAAACCTTGACTGAAGACCCGATGGTAGAACCCCAATTCAAGAAAGTCCTGTACATAAGGATATGGCTCCACAAGAACCCCAGGTAGACAAAGAAACTAATAGGATCAACATGATCAACTATCTGAGTGCCACAGGCCTTTATCAAGCTGATGTACTTCTTCCCTTACCCTTTGATTACATTGAGTTTGAGTACCTCAAACAACTTGAACTTGAGTTAGTCAAAGAAAGAAAGATCACTAAGAGGAAGTTAAAGGAAGAGGCTACAAAGTCAAAAGCCATCATCTAGAAAAGCATGAAGAAGTCTACTGATAGGCAGAGGATGATGAGCTTCTTAAAGTTGTATGGATTCTCCAGAAGGAGACTTGGCCCTATGTCTTTATCTATTATTGATGAGCACATTAGGGTGATCAAGCAGAAGATTAAAAGAGGAGAACTTGTTTACTTACACTCCCCACCAAGTCAGGTCCCTCAGGAAGTGGAGATTAAGGTTGAACCATTTGAGACAACACAACCTAAATCTCCTGTTGAGCCTTAGCAAGCTTCCACTTCTGATCCACAGTAGGGTTCTATCCCCTCTCAATCTGAACCTATAAGAGAGAAAGACCCAACTGAGAAAGAAAAATAAGAACAATCAGGTACTGCAGGTCAGTCTTCTCAGTTAAAAGGTTCAAAAAGGAGAAAAAGGATGACTTTCAGACCAAAGCCAAAGAAGAAGAAGAAAGAAGCATCCATCTCCAAACCTCAGGATGAGTCAAAACATCTTGAGGATGTGCAACAAGAGAATGCTCCACCAACTCTAATTCAAGTAGCTCCTCTAGCATCAGGAAGACCCATCTTGTCCTGGACATACACTACAAATCCAGAAAATGGCATGTCATCAGAGATCAAGGTGTTGAAGATGTCTACACCTGGCAAGCCATGTTCATTCTGCCTCTACATGATCTCTTGTAACACCCGGTTATTTTAAAGTCAAAGAAAGAGAATAATAAAGCAAAGGAAAAGAAAAAAAAGGCTATTTAACCCAAGATGAGGGGTTAAATATGTAAAAAGTACATGATTTACCTTTTATGTTGTACAAAAGTAGCATGGCCGCCCATGCCATGCCACTTTTCACTTTTGAGTCCGGATTTTAGAGAGAGAAAGAGCATAGCTTGGGTTTGAAGAAGAATAAGAAGAAAGAATTCAAATTCAAGGTAAGAATTCATGCTTTTATGGTGTTCTTGACTGGTCATATCCTTGGGTTTATGCTTATGTGTGTTTGTATGTGTTCGGGCATGTTTTTAGTGGGTTTCTAAGTGGTTGAATTCAATTTGCAAATGAGTTTGGAGAAAGCCATACTCAAAAGCTACAAAGGTGAGTTCTAGGACCCCTTTTTTACTGGTTTTTAACTGATTTTGGGGCTGGAGATGCATGAATGTATGTTTTTATTAAACTGGGTTTCGGACCCGTATGCTTGAATGTGTGTATGATGATGTTATGATGTGATGTGTGACTATGTTCATGCTTGATGATGTATGATTGTGTTTCTAAGGCTTAGAGGGTAAGATTTAAGCTTAGAACATGATGTATGGTGTGTGGAAATCGAACATGATGTTTTACACCCACTTGTGAAGTTTTTAAATCTGCCTAAGTGTTTGGAAGTAAATGCGGATAGAAAGGGTTAATGCGGATGAACATTAACTAATGGGTAAGTCAATGCGGATGAGGTCAAATGCAGATGAAGTCAATGCAGATGAACATTGACTAAGTGCATGAAATGCGGATGAACATTGACTAAGTACAAGAAATGCGGATGAGCATTTGACTAAGTCTGGGTAATGCGGATGAAGTCAAATGCAGATGAAGTCAATGCGGATGAGCATTTGACTAAGTCTGGGAAATGCGGATGAGTAAGCCCAATGCGGATGACAAATGCGGATGAACTATAGCAAATGCGGATGAACACTTAGAAAAATTCTGACTTTTTGGGGAAAAAGAGGTAATGTAGGCTTTGACCTAGGAGATTCTTGGGGGTTATGAAAGTTGAATTTTGAGGTCATAGATGGTATGTTAGGCATGTAATGTAATGTGATTGATGCTTATGCATGATGATGATGATGTTGCATGGTTAAACATGATATATGTTATGTATGTATGATGCCCTGCATGATGATGTATGAATTATGTTTATGTTCCTTGTGATGATGTATGTTTATCTTTCCTATGACTTTACGTGTTATGATAATGAATGAACGAAGTATTATGTAACGTAAAGTGAAAGATAATAAAAGAGGAACATGAAGTAAGAGTGCATGCATTAACAAGTAATGAAAGTAATAATAGCCTTGTAAGCATGGCATGCACATCGAGGTCTTTCCTTGTGATTGACCATTTGCATAGAACTATTGCTTCATACCTTAGGTACTATGACCATAAGGTGCGATGCACCGTTATAGAAGGTCTATGAGAGGCCTAGGTCTAGAACCATGAACAGAAAGGTATTGCTTATGGCAATGGTACATGTACATTCATAACTTAGGTACTGTGACCACGAGGTGCGATGCACCTTATAGAAGGTCTATGAGAGGCCTAGGTCCAGAACCATGAACAGAAAGGTATTGCATAGTAAACCTAAACTTTACCCTAGGTACTGTGACCACGAGGTGCGATGCACCGTTATAGAAGGTCTATGATGGGCCTAGGTTCAGTACCATGAATAGAAGGGAAGGGTTTATGGATGACAGAAAGGAAAAGTAAAGAATAAGGCATGAAAGATTAAAGAAGATAATAAATATATTATCTGTATCTACGTACGATGTATGATCACAAACGAATGTAAAGTATAGTCTGATTTTGAAAGAAAGCAAAGATGGTTTTACGAAAGAAAAGTATGTTTCGTTGTAAAACTAGAACTCACTCAGCAACGCTGACTTTTATGTGTTTCTAGTTGGCAGGTAAGGTTACTGGGGATGGCACGAGGCAGCTGCTAAGCTCTTTTGGATGGCATCCATTTATATAAAGCTTTTGTGATGTAATACAACAATGAAATTTTGTAACCAACAAATGATGCATTATTTTGCAATAGTTTCTATGATGAAATGAAATGCCATTTTTGAATGTTTCCACTACGAATGTTTATTTAAAATAACTGTAAATGCATGTTTTATGTGCAATGGCCGACCAGCTATAAGCGTCCCGGGAACGGGGCCCTACATCTTTTTAACATGAGAAGACACTTTAAGAGTCTGAGTGATCCTAATCATCTTATGAAGAAAGGGATGGTCATTATCACGATGAGGACTGTTGATATCTGAAGTCTTCAAATGTTTTGGTAGCATCAGCCTAAGGGGAGTTTTGTAAGGCCCTGTTCCCGGAAACACACAGTTGATCAATCACAACAGTTAAAACATTAAACATTATAATTTTACAAACTTAAGCAGTGGAGATAATTTATCAAAAAACTATTCATTCCATTTAAAACACTGTTCTTAAGCAATATATCATCATTTACTGTTTACAAAAAAAATTGTTTTACTGTATTACAAAACAACATCAACATAGAATACGAATGGATGTCAGTCTTTCCTTGCCGAGTAGCCTCACCCTCGTGCCATCCTCAACAATAATTACCTGCCAACTGAAAATGTATAAAAGTCAGCATTGCTGAGTGAGTTCTAGTTTATAAAGTAATAAAATACTTTCTGTATGTTGTATATGAAAATACTCTTTTCTGTAAAATACAGCTCTGTACTGTATATGCGAGCACACATTAACTATATGAACAAATATTGTTCATTCTCTTTACTGTATGCCTTGTCTGTTCTGTAAATTGTTGTCTTTATCTTTTATTTTCTGTATGGACCAATGAGCAATACCCCAACTATATGCACGATGGAAAATGGGTGATGGGCCATCTATATCCCTCGAAAGGGTCAACTATATCCCTCGAAAGGGTCAACTATATCCCTCGAAAGGGTCAACTGTATCCCTCGAAAGGGTCAATTATATCCCTCGAAAGGGTTCTGTGTACTGTATACAAGGCCAACCCAATCACCCAGGACACGCTGCAAAGGTCCTGCCAATCTCAATTGATTGGCCCTGTGTGCATAATAGGGTAGCTAACCCGCAGTACAGTTGAGCTAACGATAACATGGTCGTGTACCTCCTGTAAGCTTGCAAGACTTGTTAACATTTTATTAATGTTCCTCTTCTTTTCTTTATTGCTCTTTCTCTTTATTATTACAATATACTTTATGTTACGATAATAAACATACCACGTAAAGTCACATACTATAAGTAATAATAATAATAGCAATAATAATAATAAGGAACAATCACAATCATGCATGGAACATCATCATAAATAAGCCCTAGTCAACCTCGGTCAAAACCCTAAAAGCACAGACTCCCAAAAATTCTGTCAAAATTTCTAAGTGCTTAGGCGCTTTGACACTATTTGGGCGCATGAGCCCTGTTTGGGCGTTTCATCACTATGTAGGCGCATCAGCCAACACTTAATCATTTTATCACTTAGATGCATGAACTATTCAGGCGCATGGGCACTATTGGGGCGCATGAACACTTAGGCGCATGGGTTATTCGGACGCATGGACACTTAGGCGCATGAGCCACTTGGGCACATGGTCCTACACTTAGTCGTCCGACTAATATTTCTAGGTGCATGGACCACTGTTCAGGCGCATGGGCTATACTTAAAACATTTCTAAGACAATCTTAGGTGCATGAGCTACTGTTCAGGCGCATGGATTACACTTAAATCCTTCTAAGGCATTTTTAGGCGCATGAGCCTTATCTAGGCGCATGGACCCTCTGTGTAATATGTTTCTAGTATGTTTTCAAACCCAATCATCAAATCCATCTGTTCTAAGCTTAACATGGCTATTCTAATAGGAATAACCTATAAGCATTCAAGAATTAACATCCAACATGCACAATACATACGGGTAAACATACATAAGCTTTGAAAATCGTTTTAATACATTTTCAGCCCCAAAGATAGTTTAAAACAAGTAAAAATCAAGGTCTAGAACTCACCTGGTGCAACTTGGGTGTTTCTTCCTTTCTAACCCGCTTGCAATTGAGTTCAAACACCTAAAAACAACACCAAACACCCACACCTGAGCACATACACAACCACATAAGCACATAAGCATGTAACCAGGATAAATCCCGCCATAAACATTTAAAAACCACGAATTCTTACCTTGAATTCGACTTCTTCTACTCTTCTTCTTCAAAACTCGAAGTTCTACTCTCTCTCTCTAAAACCGAAAGAAAGTGTGATGTGAAGGGAGGGTGGGCGTCCATGCCCACCTTTACACCAACTTTTGAAAGATTTGTCCTTTTTGGACACTTTTAGTCCCTCCACTTGGACTTTATTATTTTTCTTTCTTTTATTCTTCATTTCTTGTCTTTTTAAAATAACCGGGTGTTATAAGTTTGTAAGGTTTGATATAAGGTTGATGCAACCAAACACCCAAAGTCTCTCCTGCATGCATGCACAAGTGTACTGAAGTGGATTGCTTCGGAAGTTTCACACTCTACCTTAGAAAATATTCTAAGTGTGAAATCTTCCGAAGCCAAGACCAATATCTTCCGAGATGATGATGTTTTGACCTTTTGATTTGATTTGATTTTCTTTGTTCATCTCATGCAATGGAGATTTTACCTTGATGACAAAATAACCCTTCATCGATAAACACTAAATACATGATATAATCATCCTGTAAAACTACTACCACAGTCTGCATACAATTGAATCATCAAGTAATTAATTATTATTTAGATGTTTATGGTTCCTTTTAAAAGTGGAAAATGATAAGACTGATATCAAGCTTTATTACTTCGAGACCGGTATCAAGATTTAGACTTAAAGTTTGTCCCAAAATTGCTTTTAACCGAAGAGTACATAATGCCTTGATCATCTTAATGTGCCCAGATGCTAAACGAAATCATCCGTCAACAATTGCATACCTGCAGGGAGCCTACTACAGTAAAATTATAATAAGCGATTAAAATCAAAGACTAACAACAAGAAGACGATTATGACCAAAATCAAAATAGTTAATTGAGATTTGATAAATCACTTTATGTATGTTCTACTAACTACTAAAACTTCATGAGATTTGAATTTTAGTAGATTGCTCCTATATTCTCAAATGCAGAGATCATTGTTCACACCACATACAAACATTGTTGAAAACCAATTCATTATGACCACCATCTTCAACCTTCAACCACCACCTTCAACCTTCAATCTTCAACTATCACCACCTTCAACCATCTCCAACGACCTCTATATCCATCATCGACCTTCACCTTTGGCGACCTTTCATCTCCGGAGACCTTCCACCTCAGGCGACCATCCACCTCCGTCACTACATCTGCATCAGATCTGGGTTTTGTTGTTGCGGTAGGCCGCTGGAGATGGAGGCAGCCATTATCAATTGGAGAAGACAATGATACAAAGGTATTTTAGTCATTTTTAAAATATTAACTTAAAAACTTAATGTCCATCAACCTTGTAATTTCATAGAGTTAGGGACCAAAAGTGAAATCGGGACTAACCACATGGACCACCCATGTAATTAAAGTTTAAACTAAATTATGATTATATAGCAGATAAAGTAATCAAACTGATCACATATTAGTCATCTCATTTAAAGTTATATCAATAGATGATAAAGTAAAAAAACTAATGATTTATATTAGAACTAAGACTACTGCTACATTTTGGTATCCAAATGAATATGAATTAGCAACATATTGTTCTTACTTGTTTGATAAAGGTCAAACCTTTTGTAGGCTAATGTTTCCCTCGTTGAGATGAGCTCACTAGTTCTAGGAAAACCTACAAACGAACATTCAAATTATCTTACAACATTATGTGAAAATCTAAAACTTGGTATGCGAAACGGGTCATTTTAGTATGATCACTTATGGTATGTGAAAATGTCTCCATTGACCTATTTCTGTTGCTTGTTCTTCACTTAGTCCAACAATAGAGAGGCAGTATTCTGAAATGGAAAATACAAATTTAATAAAAAACAATAGTATAGCATATTTCTCTATGAATTTATCTTGTGGACAAAATTGTAGAGGCACCACAAATTACAGATAAACAAATTATAAATAACATACACACAAGCTATCTAACATTAAAAATATTCATAATGATAGTGACACAATGTTTATAATTAAGATCTGAAGTCCCTCACGATTATGTTTTAGACATTCATGACGTAAATGAACATAATTATAGGTCTCAAAGCACCACATTGTTCACATTTATATATTCTATTTAAAATACATGTATGTGAATCATAGTCCAAACAAGAATATGAGAGATTAACCATAAGTAAAAAAAGAAAATTGTCCAAATCAATGAAACCAAACCTGCATCCGGGCACAATGAAGGTAGATTGCTAATTATATGTTATTTCCATATATGATTTAAAATCGTTCCATTCATATATTCTTTAGTTTCTTGTAGCTCTACCGTATGTGTTAAAAAGGTTATGTGTAATTATATAAAATCAAATTAGTCTAAAGTGCATTTTTAGATTTTGATAAAGCCGAACCACTTCAAACTCCGTATAGTTTATATATCATTATTCAGTGACCCTGCCAAGGATTTTGAGTTTTGAAGACAAAATCGATACAATGTAATTTATGCTTTTACCTTAAAATAATATTATTATTTCAAAAAATGATAATTAGAATCATGTTCTTTATTCATGTTAATTAAACCAAGAATAAAGATTCAGTAATATCATATTCTTTACTGTTTATGACGAAAGCTCAAAGATTATAAAGGATGAAATAGAATAGCAGTGAACACATTATTAACTGGTTGTTGCTTAATTTGCTAACCGTTGTGTAGATTTGGAGTTTAGCATACTAACAACGGCATAAATGCAACAACCATTTAATGCTTAAGTTTGTAATCCAAGCCTGCACATTTTCGCCCTCTTCTTCTACTTTACAACTGTGTGCTTTCAATTTTTCTGTCTAGGTTTTCCAACTACATAAAGCGCTTACAAAACAAAATCAAAATTTAAAGACAAATCATTTCCCCTAATACAAAGGAGTAAAATTAACATGTACATCAATGATATAAAAATCAAGTTTTTAGTTAGGGTGATTACAGTACTCACCTTCTTGCTTGAAGAAGATCATCGGTTTCAATAGAATACAAAAACCTACAGATCCACATCCAAAATCATGAAACTCTTCAAAATGGTTTTCAAAAACCGACATTGATGTCCGAATCTTTGAAGCCATTACCAGTTGTTTACGTTTGAAGAGATTCAACAACTAAATCCGAGGATGATGATGACAACGATTTAGGGGAAAATATGATCGTGATGAAAGTGGTTAAGGGATACGGATGACGGTGGTGTTGGAGTAAGAACTTCGGCTGCCGGATCCGGGGTAACGAAAGATGAGGGCACCAGGTAAGGGTTTTGAGTTTTGTTGAGAGCTAGATCTTGATAATCCTATTGAATTTTGAATTCACCCTCTCCCTTGTTACTTTGAGTGTGCTTTAGATGTACACAATGCTTCAAGAGTGGTAAAACTCTTAAATTTAAGAGATTTGAGAAAAAGACAACTTTACCCTTCCCATATGCTTATTAATATATTATAGACATATACATACATACATACATACATACATACATACATACATACATACATACATATATACATACACACACACACACACACACACATAATATATATATATATATATATAGGAATCATTTTTTAAGAACCATAAGTATGTAAAGAACTACTAAGAACCACATAAGCGATGGACATAACACCTCGATAAAATTGGTAATACTAAATGATGATGGTTTGATTCTATTTTTAATCATTTATTTCATTTTATCACATCTCTCCTCAATTTTTTAGAAAAACTATAAAATATTCATATATGCAATACAATTTGTGTGCATTGATGCACATTATCAAAAGAAAATAGATATCTTGATTTTTAAAAATCTATCTTAAAAGTAATAAAATTACAAATATTTTGATATATTTATATAATAAATAGTATAAGAGTTAAAGTGGTTATTTCTTGTTCTTTAGATATTTATGGTTCTCAATTAAATGTCATATATATATATATATATGTATATATATATATATATATATATATATATATATTATACATATATATATATATATACATGTGTATATATATATACATGTATATATATATACATGTATGTATGTATATATATATCTATATATATACATATATATGTATGTGTATATATAGATAACATCTATATATATATACATACATGTATTATATACATGTATATATATATATACATGTATATATATACATACCTAAAACAAATAAAGATGATGATGTATATATATACATGTATATATATATACGATTGATTACTAGTGGCTTCTCACGATCAACAAACAAGTAAAGATGATGATGTCGTACACGGCTCGAAGGTGAAAATGACAACGATGAAGATGATGTAGACCACGTAAATGGTTTTGATTTTGTTCCTTATGAAGATGACGATGATAATAAAGATGATGCCTTTCATGAAAATGTTTTGCTTGATAATCCTAAATTGTTTGAGGAATAACAAGTTTTAGGGACAAAATCTATATAAGGGGATGGACTTGTAACACTCGGTTATTCTTCTTAAAGGTATGAAAGAAAAGAAAGAATAAAAGTGAAGGAAAAGAAAGAAACATAATATGAAGGGATCGAGATCTAGTTTGATCAATTAGATTAGGATTTGCAGCGGAGTAGCACATGAAGTAGACGAAATTATAGCAAGAATAATATGAATATTCAATCAAACAGTAATAGTTATAGAGAGAGAAAGTTTTCTGCAAAGAGAATGTTTTCATTCATGCACAAGCTTCCCGTACAAGGAAATTAGGTCAACATTCCTTTTATAAGGAATGTGACATCATCTGAGGTCACTTGATAGTGACATCTAACTAATTTATACAAACAACTAAAAGTAAACTAAACTACTGAAGATGTCCACAACAACTGAGGACACCTTCACTAAAAGCTAAGTATAAGCTAACATTATAACTACTGAAGTTATAACATCTGAAGTGTAAAAACTTCAGATATTTTACATAATATAAAACTACTAATTATAAACTACTGAAATGTAAACCATCACAACTACTGAAGAGAACTACTTCAGCTGTTGTGACAACTTCTGAGAACTTGGTCTTCAGACTTTGTCTTCAGTAGTTATCTTCAGACTTTGTCTTCAGTTGTTGTCTTCAGACTTTGTCTTCATACTTTGTCTTCAAACTTTGTCTTAAGACTTTGTCTTCAGATTTTGTCTTCAGACTTTGTCTTCGGCTATTGTCTTCAGACTTTGTCTTCAGACTTTATCTTTAAACTTTGGCTTCAGACTTTGTCTTCAGCTGTTGTAGACCATTTCAGTTGTTTTGATGTCTGTGGGACTTAAAGGTTTTTCTGATATGGCTCATTAGTTCTTTTGGTCAAACATAATAAAACCCAAGTTGAGGGGTTAAAAGTGTCAAAAGGACAAAATGTTTCAAAAGTGGTGTAAAAGTGGGCATGGCCGCCCACGTCCCGTACAACACCATATCATTTGGATTTTTTAGAGAGAAAAAGCAAGAGCAGAAAGCTCTCGGGTTTTTGGAAGAACAAGAAGAAAAGACTGAATTCAATGTAAGAATCCATGGTTTTTGAGTGATCTTAACTGGCCTTAGCCTCGGTTATATGCTTATATGTGTGGTTGTGTGTTCAGGTGTGTGTATTTTTGGTGGGTTTTAGGTGTTGAACTTGTTGCAAATGGGTTTTGAAGGAAGTCATACCCAGAGGCGCAGGTGATTTCTAGAACCCTCTTTTTTACTTGTTTTAAACTGATTTGGGGCTAGAAATGCATGTATGAACTTTTTATAAAAATGGGTTTTTTTACCCGATTGTGTATGTGTATGTGTTTGCGGGTGGGGTTTGATTTGGGTATGTTTATGATTATGATGATGTTATGAATATGTTTCTATGGCTTAGAATGTATGATTTAAGCTTAGAACATGTTAGATGATGTTTGGGACTGAATTATGTTGTTTAAGTGTGATTTAGACCACCCATGCACCTAAATAGTGGCCCATGCGCCCAACGGTTAGAAACTGCCTAAGTGTTCCCATGCACCCAAACCCCATGCGCCCAAACCCCATGCGCCCAAATAGTTGACATGCACCTAGAAATAGGCTGAAATTGACTAAGTGTCCATGCGCCCAGGATTCCCATGCGCCTGCATAGTGCCCATGCACCTAGAATATGCCGAGAATGACTAGTGTTGCCCATGCGCCCCAATAGTGCCCATGCGCCTAGAAGTTCCCTATGCGCCTAACTGTTCCCCATATGCCCAGAAGGCCATGCGCCTGAATAGTGCCCATGCGCCTAAGACTTAGAATATTTTTCTGAATTTTGGGGAAAATGTAAAGTGTAGGCTTTGACTTGGGAGGTTCCCGGGGGATATGTAAGGTGACTGTTTGAAGTCATAGATGATGTGATGGGTGATGTATGATGTGAGTGATGATGATGTGTGATTGATGCATGATGATATATGATGATGTATGATTATTATGCATGTTATGTATGATATCTTCCTTATTATGTATGATGACGTGACTTTACGTGGTGTGATTATGGTGATGAATGTAAAGTATTATCTTAATAAAGTGAAAGATTTAAGATAATGAAAGTGGAACATAATGAATGAACGAATGAAAAGTCTTACAAGAAAATGAAAGAAGGTTCACAACTCATTGAGAGTTGTTAGCTCAACTGTGTGTTTACAGCGTGCGATCTTGGCTAACCCTTAAGGGTTCACACATAGGGGGAGTTAGTCTATGTGACTACTCCATACGTGCGATACGTCATTGTCACTTAACCCTAGATGATATAGCTTTATGCACAAGAGGGGCGTTAAGCATACAACAGGACCTAGATAAAAGTGAAAGATTTTAAATGTACAAAAAGTAAAGAAAATGTTTTAATGAATGAGAGGTAGTATAAAGTTTTATAAAACTAGAACTCATTCAGCAATGTTGACTTTTATCTGTTTCCAGTTGGCAGGTAATGGTTGCTGAGGATGGCAAAGGGCGGCTACTTGGCTCATTTTGGATATCATTCTTTTGTATAATATTTTTGCATTGTAACATGAACAAACGATGTTTTGTAATGTATGTTTATTATTTTGCAAAAGCAATTATGATGAAATGAAAAGGGTGTTTAAATGTTTCCACTGCAATGTTTTAAAAAAGTTAATGTAAGTATATGTTTTATGTGTGATGATTAACCAACTGTGAGTGTCCCGGGAACGGGGCCTTACAAATTGATATTAGAGCCAAAGTTTAAGTGAAATACATAAATTTCCAAAAGAAACCTAAACATAAACTGAAAATGGGACGGAAAAGAGAAAGGATGCCAATCCGAGTAGCTGCGTGCCATCAGGTATTTTCTTTATGTTAATCGGCATATGTGCGCATGTTACATGGTTTATGTGTTGTTTGTAGATTTAGATACTGATGTAGTCAGAATAGGAAATGCTTGGGGTATGAAGAGTAAGGTAAGTGGCTAATCACAACTAGCCACTGTAATTAAGGACTTACTATATTTGACATAAACTGAGTTATTCCCTTGAATGACCGTTTTAGTGTTTGAATGTTATAGTACGTTCAGAGGATGGCCGGTGGTAGATCATCGAAGACTTCGCGTAGTGGAGGTCGTGGTGGACGTTGTGCTGAACCACAGGTCACATAAGGAAGGCCTAGAGCCGAAGAGGTGGTTCATGAAGAACCCGAGACCCCTCGTCCAGAGGCCGGGGATAGAGTGCTAACTTGAGAGCCTTAGTGAAGGAGGCTGTTGTGGCGGAAGTGCATCAGGTCATGCAGATGATCTTACCATTTGTGGTGACTGAAGTGATAAAGGCTATGCGGGAAGGAGAAGGATGAGAGAGGAATAGGTCCTCGGTAGGATGGGAGTAACCGGAGACTGAGACATTCTCTCTGATGATGAAGAAGAGGAAGAAGAGCCTACGTCGGAGGCGGCATAAGGCTATAACTACGGGGCATTTCAAAGATGCAAGCCCCCGACCATCGACGGTAATGGCACTGCTGCAGCTACTCATCGATGGGTGAGAGAGATGGAGGCTGTACTCAACATTAGCGAGTGCCGAGAAGACCAGAAGGTGAAGTTTGCTGCCCACTCGTTTGTGTACTCGGCTCTGTGTCGATGGGACAATATTGTCCAAGCCGATGGTAGTCGGGAGATAGGAAGAATGAGGTGGCCAGAGTTGAAGAAGCTGGTGATTGAGGAGTTTTGTCCTCACCGAGAGATGGACAAGGTTGAGTGAGAGTTCCTGCAGCTGGAGGCGGGAACAATGACCCATTAGCAATACATCACGAAGTTTAATGAGATGGCACGGCTGGTGCCGGATCGGTGACACCTCTGTCATGAAAGATCAAGAGGTAAATTCAGGGCTTGCCAGTGATATCCATAGGCACATGATCGCCGCTCGACCGAGTACATTTAGGTCGGTGGTCGATTTGGTGGGAAGACTGTACGACGAGCAAGAGGTGGTGGTGGCTAAGGTGAGCAATAAGGGTGGTGGTGACCAAAACTGGAATGGGAAACAGTTTGGGCGTGGCAGAGCCGCCCCAAACAATAAGGTGGCGAAGGTGGGTGACCGGAGTGTGGTCACATCTGGTACATGACCGAAGAGATGTGGTAAATGTGGGAAGGAGCATTTGGGAGAATGCAAATGGGGATCAAACAACTGTTTCAAGTGTGGGAAGCCTGGTCATATGGCTAGAGATTATGAAGTTATAAGGTGTTATAACTATGGGGAAAATGGCCATCTGAGCAGGGATTGCAAGAGGCGAAGGGCTGAAAGTTCAGGAGCAAAGAAGGCTGGAGGAGAAGGGCATAGGGCGAGTGCCAGAGCGTTCACAATGACACAAAAGGAGGCTAGGACATACCCCGATGTTGTGTCAGGTACGTTTCTAGTAAACCAAACTCTAGCTTCTGTGTTATTTGATTCTGGTGCTAGTAAAAGTTTTATTTCTGCTGCTTTCTATGCTAAATTTCCTGTTAGTAGTAGGAGTATAGATACGCCCTTTGATGTAGAAACTGCCATACGTAAGTCCACCAAGATTTCTAAGATTATAGAAGGTTGTGACATAGAATTAGAAGGTCACAAGTTTCCTGTTAGACCATTCGTGATGACTGTAGGCGGGTTTGATGTAGTCCAAGGAATGGATTGGTTGGCAGACTACGAGGCGAACAATGTGTGTCGCAAGAAGATGATTCGATTGATAGCACCTGACAGGAGTTCGGTAACGGTTTATGGTGATCGAGTCATGATGATCCCCAAAGTGATTTCAATGGTGGTGGCAGGAAAGTGCTTAAGGCATGGATGTAGTGCTTACTTGGCCTACATAAAGGATGTGGATACGCAACACCACAACTATCCGATGTACCGGTTGTGTGTGACTTTCCGAACGTGTTTCCTGAAGACTTACCAGGAGTGCCACCGGACTGTGAGATTGAGTTTCAGATTGACCTGATACCCGATATCTAACCAGTTGCTAAGACGCCGTATCAGTTGGCTCCGACCGAGATGAAGGAACTGATGGAGCAACTACAGGAGTTGCTTGATAAGGGCTTCATTCGATCGAGTATCTCTCCTTGGGGTGCTCCGGTCTTATTCATGAAGAAGAAGGACGATAGTATGAGGATGTGTATTGACTACCGTGTTAGATCAAGAAGAAGGCTGGTGCAACCAAAACCAAATCACTTAGATAATTTTGGTGCTACATGCAAAGGCTTCTGAGGCTTAGCATGGAACTTCCGAAGGTTGTAGAGTTCTTCCGAAGATAAAGTGAAAGATCAGCTTCCGAAGACAGAACATTACCTCCAATGTCAAGAGCATGCTTCCGAAGGTTAAGTCTTAGAAGGGCAATCAGAAGACTACTTCCGAAGTATGAAGGAAAGAAGAAGTTCCCAAGCCTTAGAAGAAGCAGCCTTTTCCGAAGTATAAGCGGCTTCGGAAGTACTTGTTCTTCCGAAGCCATTTAACCTTCAGAAGACACTGCTATGAACCAGTGGACATAAGTATGGTCTCTGACACTCCGCTACAGACCTCTAATACTGCATGGCGTTTTCTCAAAGAGCCATGCAGTTGACCATACTTTATTCCACTGTTTACCTTTTTATGATAGTACATGTTACTAACTTTAGTTGGTGACAATAGGTAAGTCAGGGACATGTCCTGACTACCAAATCTCATATAAGACTTTATCCGCTATACCTTAAAATATAGTCTTGTAGTATAGGCTTTAGTTATAGGATCCCAGCTGGTATCAAAGTATATCCGGTTGTAGGTTGTATTATATATAGTTTCTCATTGTAACTCGAAAAGATAAGCTTGTAAGAGTCTTGTAATATTTGAGTTGAGAAGCAATATATGCAAGTACCTTGAAAATTGCTTTATGTGTTCTGTATTACTTACTATATTGTGATCAACTCTTATTGACTCTACCTTCATCCGAGTGTTATTCAAGGTGAGTTTGAGAGAAAAACTAAGTGTTAAGTGACCCTTAACTGATCCTGCAATTGATATCAGAGCTTCTTAGGCTCTTGATTGCATGATCTAACCATCCAAATCAACTTGTTTTTCACTCCTCCCTACAACTCACTCACTCAAAATGGCCCTTAACAAGTCCGAAGTAGAGATGGGAACCATGACAAAGGCTCCCATCATTACTCCTGAAAATTTCAGGTCTTGGAGTAGAAGAATGGAAGGCTTCATCAGATACAAGACAGCAAGATGTGGAACTCCATCGTCAACGGCCCGTATAAGCCAAAGGTGGCATCACCTAGTGAAAACGGTGCCATGATTTAAAATGCTGTTGAAGACTATTCTGACGAAGACCAAAAGAAGATAGACATTGACAGCAATGCTATGACAATTCTCATGACTGCAATACCGAACTCCATCATGGTGGGGTTTGAGCATTATAAGTCTGCAAAGGAATTGTTTGATGCTCTTGCTCAGATGTACTCAAGCTCCAACGACTCAAAGAAGACTCACTGAAGCAACAGTTTGAGAACTTCACCTATATTGCTGGAGAGACCCTCAACCAGCAGTTTTTTAGGTATATGGATCTTATCTCCTCTCTTCAGTCTGTGAAGATCACTCCTGAACTCAGAGATCTCATGAGAAAGTTCATGAGTGCTCTTCCAAACGAAAGGACATTTTACTGTCTCTATCAAGAGGAAAGAGAATTTGAACACTCTCACTATGATTGAACTTTACGGCATCCTTGATGGATATCGTTTAGAGATGGAAAGTAAGAAGGGCCACCAAGCAAGCCGTCCTCTGAGTCTTCCTGTCAGCAACGCTTTAATGGTTGCAGAAGGCTCAGCACCCCCACAACCTTAGCACTACCTGACTTACCAGTAGCCATCCTGCTCTTCTGGACCTTACATCACTTTTCCAGAGACTCCAAGGTCTCAACAGGCTCAACACAATTCCTTCCAGGAAAGTTGTGCCTTTGTCTTAGGAAGTGGACACTCCGGTGATTTTCAATACTGTTTTGATGACCTTGAGTGTTTCAATCCAGATGATGTAGAGTATGTGGACATTGTCCAATAGATGGCTCTTTTAACTTATAGAGCGAAGAAGTTCTTTAAGTGAACTGGAAGGCAGTTCCCTCAAAACCCAACTACCAGCAAGTTTGGGTTTGACAAGACCAAATCAAAGTGTTATAACTGTAACCAACTCGGTCACTTTGCAAGGGAATGCAAGACTCCTAAGACCAATCCAGGAACCCCACAGGCCTCCATATCCCTCAACCTCAAAGCCCACTGGAAAGTCAACTGAAACGACTACAATGGCTCAAGAAGTTGACTGGAGCTTCATGGTACAGGATGTGACTCCTGCTCAAGCTCCCATGGCAGGAACAGACGATACTCAGGGACATCCATATGATAAGAACAACAATGCCTGGATTGTGGACAGTGGATGCTCCAAGCACATGACAGGGAACATATCTCTCCTTCAATAGTTTCAACACTATGATGGAGGTCCTGTCCAATTTGGAGGTGAGGCCGGAGGATATATTTCTAGCAGAGGGAGTATATCCAATGGTAAGTTAAAAGTTGACAAAGTTAACTTTGTCAAACAGCTTGAACACAATTTGCTAAGTGTTTCTCAATTCTGTGATCAAAAGCACCAGATGCTTTTCATAGAATATGAGTGCATTATCCTCAAACCAGGGATGACCATTCCTCCGGAATTGGTGCTTCTTAGATCTCCTAGGAAAGGGGATATGTACAAGCTGGATATGAACAATGCTTCTCCAATGGGTGAAGTATCATGCTTTATTTCCAAAGCTGATAGTGATAAGTCAACACTATGGCATAAACGTATGTGTCATGTAACTTTTAAGACAATTAATAAATTGGCTAAAAATAACTTGGTACATGGCTTGCCTAAAAAAGAGTTTTTTCTGCAATGAATAACTGTGTTGCATGCCTGAAAGGGAAGCAACACAGGACCTCTCATAAATCCAATGTGCTAACTCTATCACTACTCCATTACACTTATTGCATATGGATCTTTTTGGTCCCATAAGTATAATGAGCATTGGAAGGAAATCATACTGTCTTGCGATAGTTGATGATTTTACAAGATTCACATGGGTATTCTTTTTAAGAACTAAAGATGAAACTGCTGAAACATTAAAATCTTTTATTCTTAAAATAGAAAATCAAATTGATCATAAGGTTAAATTTATTAGAAGTGATCAAGGGACTAAGTTTAAGAACTTCGTTCTTGACTCATTCTGTAACTCAAAAGGATTGCTAGACAATACAGTGCTCCCAGAACTCCTCAACAAAACGGTGTTGCTGAGAGGAGAAACAGGACACTTATTGAGGCTGCTCGAACTATGTTAGCTGATTCAAAACTACCTCTTACATTCTGGGCAAAGGCAGTTAGCACTACATGCTATGTGCAGAACAGAGTTCTTGTAGTTAAGCCACATGGAAAAACCCCTTATGAGCTATGGAACAAGAGGCTACCATTCATTGGCTTTCTAAGGTCCTTTGGCAGCACGTGTACCATACTTAACACAAAAGACAATTTAGCAAAATTACTGAAAAGTCGGATGATGCTATCTTTGTTGGATACTCTTCTAGCTCCAAAGCT
The DNA here is from genome assembly GCA_025506515.1 of Flaveria trinervia. Classification (NCBI taxonomy): domain Eukaryota; kingdom Viridiplantae; phylum Streptophyta; class Magnoliopsida; order Asterales; family Asteraceae; genus Flaveria; species Flaveria trinervia. The sequence goes on from CM046455.1 coordinate 55,786,412, forward strand.
TATAGAGTATACAACATGAAGAATCAACAATTTAAGGAGTCATCCAATATAGTTGTTCATGAGCACACTCCTTGTGTTAGGGGGAATGGCCCTGATCATATCTTTGATTTAGAATTGTTTCCAAACTATTCTAAACCATCTTGTGAGAATGTTTCAGTTGGAACAGATGCTCAAAATGATGCTGATACTACTGTTGATGATCAACTGTTTGAGCTACCCAGACCTCTTCCAAATTCTCCAAGAGCTGCAATAAATGAAGTTTCCACCATTCACAGATGTGACAGCTTAACCATATCAAGGAATAGTGAAGCTTCAACAAGTGAATCACTTGCTGAGCCTTAAAACTCATCAAGTGATCCACCACAACACTAGGCAGAAGAAGTAGTATTTTGAAGGAACAGGCAACTGTTAATACTACCTCACAGCCAACCATTGATGATGTTTCTCATTCATTCAATCAGTCCTCATTGAATGACTTTGAAACAATAGGTGGACAGAGTGTACCAGCTCCTGAGCAGAATATGTCCAATCTGGATCTATCTCTGCAGCTGGAAGTGATTTCTTGTCTTAGGATTCATAACACTCATCCAACTAAGAACATCATAGGGGATGTCTCTAAAGGTGTGAGAACAAGAAGGCAGACTCATCATGGGAATGTCTACTTGTACTCATGCTTTGTATCCCAGATGGAACCCAAGAAGGTGGAAGATGCCTTGAAAGATAGTAGCTGGCTTGAACCGATGCAAGAGGAGCTGCTTCAATTCAAGAGACAGAAGGTATGGAACCTATGTCCACTACCATCTGGTCAAGTACCTATAGGCACTAAATGGGTTTTCAGAAACAATAGAGATGATGGAGGCTTGATCATCAAGAACAAAGCAAGACTTGTAGTTCTAGGATACACCTAAGAGGAAGGAATCGATTATACTGATGTCTTTACACCTATTGCAAGACTTGAGGCAGTTAGGATCTTCCTTGCTTATGCTACATCCAAGGACTTCACGTTTACTAGCTTGATGTCAAGTGTGCCTTTCTATATGAGGATATAGATAGGGAAGTCTATGTGTGTCAACCTCCAGGATTTGAAGACCCACAGCACCCCAACTATGTGTGCAAATTGGATAAAGCTCTATATGGGCTGCACCAAGCGCCTAGGCTGTGGTATAAGACTTTGTCTCAGTTTTTTCTGAAGAATGGCTATACTAGAGGTACCATTGACAAGACTCTCTTCATCAGAAAGTCTAGAAAGGAAAATTTTCCTTGTTCAAGTCTATGTCGATGACATCATATTTGGTTCTTCAAATGACCAAATGTGTAAGGACTTTGAAAGCATTATGAAGAAAAAGTTTGAGATGAGTTCCATAGGAAAAATGGACTTTTTCCTTGGAATTCAGGTGAAGCAAATGAAAGAAGGGTTTTTCATTAATCAATCTAAGTATGTTCTGACATCTTAGAAAGATTTGAGATGAAAGATTGTAAGCCTGCCAAGACACCCATACCTAGAAACCACAATCTTTGTCCTGACCTTGAGGGGGAGAATACTGATCAATATCAGTATAGGGCAATTATTGGTTCTCTAATGTATCTCACAACCAGTAGACCTGATATCATGTTCGCTACCTGCATCTGTGCAAGATATCAGGCTACTCCAAAGGTGTCTCATCTAGCTGTTGTTAACAGAATCCTCATATACCTTAAAAGAGCACCCAAACTAGGTCTCTGGTATCCCAGAAACAGGGATTTCAATCTCTATGGATACTCTGATAGTGACTATGGCGGCTGCAACATTGACAAGAAATCCACATTAGGAGGATGTCAATTTTTTGGTGGAAGGATTATCTCATGGCAATGCAAGAAGCAATCCTATGTCTCTACATCAACTGTTGAAGCTGAATACATTACTGCTGCTAGCTGCTGTGCTCAACTGCTATGGATTCAGAATCAGATGTTAGACTATGGATTCAACTTTATGAGTACTCCTATCCATATTGACAACAACAGTGCTATCTCCATTACTGAAAATCTGGTAAAGCATTCCAAGACAAAGCATATTGATATCAGGTACCATTTCATTAGAGATATTCATGAGAAAAATCTGATTAAACTAATCAAAGTTGACTCAAATGAACAATATGCTGATTTGTTCACCAAAGCTTTTGATGAACAAAGATTTAAGTATCTCATAACAGCAATTGGGATGATAAACATTGATTAGAATACCTCTTTTGAAAACCTTTTAATATGTAATGTTCTATGTCAATACAATTTAAGCCCTGGTCTCTCTGAAATTTTCTAAGTATAAATTTCTTCCGAGGAGAAACTAACCATCGGAAGCTATTTTCATATCTTCCGAAGCAAAATTTCTCAAAGGATAATTTTCTTCTCGTAAGAGTTTTTGGTCTCGGAAGAAACGATTGATCTCATATCAGATCTACTTCCAAGGCTTATACACACTCTCCATTTGGAAAGCAATCCTGACCTTCGGAAGCAAAGTCTTTGCTTCGAAAGTAAGAATTGCCTTCGAAGACAAATTACCTTCGGAAATGTTTTATATTCGGAAGAGAGATTTTACTGTGTAACGGAAATATCTTGGGCGCCACACTGTAAAAATCAAAGATTTTGTTAATGATTTCGAATTATTTAACTGATTTTAACCTTACCGCCACTGTCATTTCTTCCACTAAAACATCACATCACCTTATCCTAACCCCCATTACCGCCTTCCCACCCTCTTTTAAATAATCCCGACTATTCAATTTCAACTTCTTACTTGAAATTTTTACTGCCCTAGAACTTTTCTCTACTCCAACTTTACCCGAGCTCAAATTCTCATTCACCTTTCTCCAATGGCACCCAACCCTCAGCTCAACCAAGTCGCACTTCTTGATTCTTCAAGAGATGTTGACTTCTCTGAAATCATCTCTTTTCTCACCCAATCATCTTACTACATAGCCCTTACTATTAACCCCACTGTTTACTCCAATCAAATGGCCGAATTTTGGGGAAATGGTCAAGTCGAAACCCTAAATGGGATTCGTGTACTAAGGTCCAGCATTTGTGGACAAGAGTTGGTCATTACTGAACAACTTATCAGGGAGCATCTCGAGCTTCATGATGAAGGAGCTCCTACTGAATTCCCCAAAGAAGATTTAGATAGCACTTATATCCTCATGGGATATGGTGGAGATGTGAGCAAGTCGACAGTCTACAAGTACAACTAGAAGTCCTCCTGCATGTTGTTCTCCACTGTCTGTCCAACAAATCTGGGGGATGGGATCAAATCCCTTATGAACTAGGATGCTTAGTTCATGGACTGGTGAGAGGCCTCCGCTTCAATTACTCAAGATTTGTGTTCACCAATCTCATTGGAATCTTCAAAGGGAGACATTCTTCATGTATCCCTGATTCATTCAACACATAATCAACTGTGAGTTGGAATAGAGTATGCTTGTCTGTGCAGCTGCTCTGACTCCCTCACATGAGGCCTACCATCTTCAAGACTTTGAAGAAGGTGTCCACCAACTTCACTGGAAGGTACACTTCTTTACTTCAGGTATGATTGAGCGCATAGCTCTTGGTGACATCCCTGTTCACCCCACAGGTGATGAACCCACACCAGCAACCACCTCCATAATGCCAACATTGCCTTCTCTACCCATCACCATCACATACCAGAGATGCCCTAAACGAACCCTTGTTCTATCTACTCTGATTGAGCAAGCACCTCCTGTTCAATCCAAAAAGACTAGAGTGGAAACATGGGCTCCCACTCAGTCTGAGGTCTCACCATCCTTCTCATTCAACCTCAATTTGGGTTTTGAGTCTCCTCAGTCTCAAACCCATGAGCCCGACACCCAAACCAACAGCCCTCAGGATGAGTATCTACACTCTTCTGAGCAGCCAACAAGGGACAACCCCACCAAAGGCTCAATGCCTGTAGACATTGACCAAGATCCCGAGTCGGTACGCTTACCGTCCCTATCCTTCACTGTCCTTCTTTTTAAAACTGATGAAGAGATAACATCTCTCCACGGAAATGAAATTGATCTACACACCCTCTCCAAGATCAACAGAGCCAAGAGAGATCCCTTATCTCTAGCCCCCATCAGCAGCCCACAACTAAGGTGAGTCCCACTCATGTGGAGGGGACTCATACAGATTCAGCTGCCACTACAGAAGGTGCTTGAATGGACCATATGGATAGTGGTAACATATCTGAGACTGAATCTGTGGCAACCATGCCATTTGACGACTTTGAAAGAGACATCACTCAGCAAGGGAAACCAAGGTGCCAAGAAACCACATCTGGTGGTGAGGCTGAACATACTAGGTATGTTACCTCATCTCCTCGTGATTCTTCAAAAGAAGATGAGGGAAGCATGTAACTCCTCATAAAAGACCTTTTGTCTAAAGTCTCAAACCTTGAATCCTTGGTTAGGACTTTAGAAGAAAGGTTCACCACTCAGCAACTTGAGATTGACAACCTCAAGGCTCAACTAGCTGAGAAACAGACCGAGAGATCTGTTAGGCATGTACCTGTTCAGTCTCATTGACTTCTTCCTCTAGCTCATCCAGCTCTCAAGATGGTGCTACCAAAAATGGGGAGAATGTTCAGAGACAAACACTTGAGGACCCACAGACTCATACTTCAACCTTAACATCTTCTACTCCTGTCATCACTTTCTCTGAGCCATCTCAAGTTGTATTTCAAATCGACCCAAAGACGCTCAAAGATCTCTACAGACTCTTCACCAAGTTTCTGTTGAGATCCTCTACTGATCAGCCAAGCCCAGATGCTACAATGATTTACTTTGGAGCTAAAGAGCTTCAGAGGCTAACTACACCTTCTACCACTGTGGAAGAAGTTGGTCAACCTAAGGTCCACATGAAACCTAAGATTCATTTCAAAAGGTAAATGGGGACTGATGGCCCAGCAACTAAAACACTCGGGATAGAATTTGCATTTCCTCAAACTTCCGAAGCTGAAGTTAAAGCCTCGGAAGAACAAGCTGAGTCTTCCGAAGCTGAAATGGAAGCTGCGGAAGGACTGTTCAAGATGTCCGACGAACTGATCATCACAGATGCATTCCTAGAAATGGTATCTGAGGTAAACAGTGAGGACTTTCTGAATCTACCTCTATCCCAGACACCCCCTCTGCCTCTCTCACAATCAGTATCCACTCTCCAAGAACCACCATAGTCAAGCTCTTCAAAAGATAACAAAGGGAAAAGGAAGATGACTGTGGAAGAGCTTTAGGAAGAGGAGAAGATTGAGAAATTAAAGAAGAAAGGAAGACTTCCAACTGAGAAGTTGCTAGCTGCTAGTACAAAAGCAGCTATAGCTAATGAGGAGGCTGTCAATAATAAAAGGAGAAGAGATAATTGATCATCTCATCCAGTTGGGAGATGCCAATGAAGAAACACTCCTACTACCACTAGAGGAGTTGGTGGAATTGGAAAAGGCAACCAGACTACAACTTGAGAAACAACAGGAAGCAGCCAGGTTGGCCTTAGAGAAGAGAAAGAAGAAGAATAGAAGGAGGCTAACTTGCAGCAGAGGAGAGATAGGATAGAGTTCCTAATCTTCAAAGGATTCAATCTTCAAGAACTCTCTCCACACGACAATGAAACAATCTTTTTGCTCTACAACAAAGAGAAGGATCAAACGAAGAAAGAGAGAAGAAAGACTGCAAGAGAAAAGCTAAAGGAAAGGAAGAAGAAGGAGGAAGAAGCAAAGACCACTGTAACCAGAAAGCTCAGTGAAAAGGCCTGGATGAAGGACTATCTCCGGGCTCATGGCTTCTCTGGAAGGCAGGTGGGTCCCATGTCAGAGAGGACACTCCAACGGATTGTCAGCGAAATCAAGGCTGACATCCGCTTGGAAAGAGAAAAGAGATGTACATAAGGGTAAGGGGATGACCTTCACTGCAACTACTCAACCACAACCTGATCCCTCACCCTTACCCTTCACCATCAAGACTGAGCCCTTCACCCCTAAACCCACATCCTTACCCTCACCCGTCTCATCACCTCAACCACCTAAACTTCCCAGCCTTTAACCAAAAACACTTCCTAGAACCTCTAAACCACAACCTACCGAACAACCATCCCCTCAGCCTTCTTAACATCTCTCTCTTGAGGAGTTCAACGTAATCAAAATTAAGCTCATCAACTGCACAACTTTGAGCGAAGTCTCATGTGATGAAGATTCTGTCAATACCACCTATGTTGATGGATCTTCTTGTTCCCTCATAAGAGATCAATTCTTGATTTACCTAGAGGAACATTAGACTAGGCAACTAGACTTCTGGGTCTCAACTCAGATTCACTGAATGATGAAGAGAAGAAACTTAGAAGGAAACTGGTGACTCTGCTAGATACTAAGAAAGAGGACAAGATTCCCAATCAGTCTCTTGTGCCTAGAAAAGGAATAATCCGGTGGAGGTTCGATGAAACTTCTCACAACTTTTTTGTTGAGAGGGAGAATGGCGAAGTCAACAGACTTAATGCAACCTCCCTGTTACACTCCAACAGATTTGATATTGTTGAGTTAGCAGAGAAGCCATTCTCCAACCCCTCCAACTCTGAAGCTGTTGCACTCATCAAAAATCATCTTAGCAGTCTTCATCTAGCTGAGCTAACTGCAAAGGCCAAGATTGAAGAAGAGTTGAGATTGAGAAGACAGGAAGACAAGGAAAGACCTCCTACCAAAGGCACTGCATTTCTACAGATGGTAGAGGGTCCTGAATTGGAACCTATAGTTAGATGGGAATATGATTACAGTTCCCATCAACTAACTCTTTTCAGAGTTCAACAACAGAGGGTACATATCATCTAAAGTGACAAACTGGACTTCCTGTCTACCAAGGATTTGTACAAACTTCTCAGCACCACATCAGGGAAGAACAAGGAAATAGATAAATATCTATTCTCCTTGGTGCTGAAAGTTTTGAGAAGCAGAAACAAGTAAGGTTTTGGTAGCATCAGCCTAGGGTGAGTTTGTTAGATCAAGAAGAAGGCTGGTGCAACCAAAACCAAATCACTTAGATAATTTTGGTGCTACATGCAAAGGCTTCCGAGGCTTAGCATGGAACTTCCAAAGGTTGTAGAGTTCTTCCGAAGATAAAGTGAAAGATCAGCTTCCGAAGACAGAACACTACTTCCGAAGTCAAGAGCATGCTTCCGAAGGTTAAGTCTTAGAAGGGCAATCAGAAGACTACTTCCGAAGTATGAAGGAAAGAAGAAGTTCCCAAGACTAAGAAGAAGCAGCCTTTTCCGAAGTATAAGCGGCTTCAGAAGTACTTGTTCTTCCGAAGCCATTTAACCTTCAGAAGACACTGCTATGAACCAGTGGACATAAGTATGGTCTCTGACACTCCGCTGCAGACCTCTGATACTGCATGGCGTTTTCTCAAAGAGCCATGCAGTTGACCATACTTTATTCCACTGTTTACCTTTTTATGATAGTACATGTTACTAACTTTAGTTGGTGACCAAAGGTAAGTCAGGGACATGTCCTGACTACCAAATCTCAGATAAGACTTTATCTGCTATACCTTAAACTATAGTCTTGTAGTATAGGCTTTAGTTATAGGATCCCAGCTGGTATCAAAGTATATCCGGCTGTAGGTTGTATTATATATAGTTTCTCATTGTAACTCGAAAAGATAAGCTTGTAAGAGTCTTGTAATATTTGAGTTGAGAAGCAATATATGCAAGTACCTTGAAAATTACTTTATGTGTTATGTATTACTTACTATATTGTGATCAACTCTTATTGACTCTACCTTCATCCGAGTGTTGTTCAAGGTGAGTTTGAGAGAAAATCTAAGTGTTAAGTGACCCTTAACCGATCGTGCATACCGGGAGTTGAACAAGTTAACGGTGAAGAGTCAGTATCCATTACCGAGGATTGATGACTTGTTTGACCAGCTCCAAGGTGCCAGTTGGTTTTAGAGGATAGATCTTCAATCTGGCTACCACCAGTTCAAGTTGAAGGAGCAGGATATTCCTAAAACAACTTTTCACATGCGATATGGACACTACGTGTTTCTCATTATGTCTTTTGGTTTGACCAACGCGCCCATTGCTTTTATGGATTTGATGAACCAAGTGTGTCGGCCGATGTTAGATAAATCAGTGATTGTGTTTACTGATGGTTTCCTGGTTTATTCGAGGAGCGAAGAAGAGCATGCCGGTCACATTCGAGAAGTGTTAGAAACGTTGAGAATGGAGAAGTTGTATGCTAAGTTCACCAAGTGCACATTCTGGTTGCGCGAAGTTCAGTTTTTGGGTCATGTAGTGAATCCCGTGGGGATTATGGTGGACCCAACAAAGGTGGAGGCAGGGCAGTGATGCAATGGAAGTCACCAAAGACGCCATCCGAGATTCGTATTTTCTTGGGTTTGGTGGGCTATTATAGAATATTTATTTAATACTTTTCTAAGATCGCTTCTCTACTAACCAAGTTGACCCCGAGAGATGTGAAATTTGTATGGGGTCAGGATCAAAAGAAGGCGTTTGAGGAGTTAAAGGTGAGGTTGACTCAAGCTCATGTCTTGTCATTCCCTGATGGAAGCAAATATTTGGTGGTATATTCAGATGCTTCTTACTCGGGGTTGGGATGTGTCTTGATGCAGCGAGAAAAGGTTATAGCCTATGCATCACAACAGTTGAAAGTTCATGAGGTTAATTATCCTACACATGACTTGGAGCTAGCAGCTATGGTATTTTGCGTTAAAGATTTAGAGGCATTACCTGTATGGGACGAAGTGCACCATATTCACTGACCACAAGAGCTTGAAGTAGTTTTCGAGCAAAAGGATTTGAACATGAGGTAGAAGAGATGGTTAGAGCTTAAAAAGGATTATGATTGCAAGATCCATTACCATCCAGGCAAAGCCAATGTGGTGGCAGACACCCTTAGCCGAAAGGAGAGACCCGAGCCGATTTGGGTGAAGGCTTATCAGTTGGTTGTGACCTCTGATGTGATGAAGCAGGTCAAGGAGTTTCAAGATAAGGCATTGAAGGAAGATCATCTTAACATTGAAAGAATGAGAGGTCTGGTCGCGAAGTTGGGTAAAAACACACTTGGTGTTAGAACCCGATTCAGACGAATGTGGATTCCTCGTTTCGAGGATCTATGTGGAAAGATTATGGATGAAGCTCATAAAACTTGATACTCCATTCATCCTAGTCCTACGAAGATGTAACAAGACATGAAGAAAAATTATTGGTGGTCGGGTATGAAGCGTAATGTAGCGGAGTATGTGAGTAAATGCCTTACTTGTTTACAAGTGAAGGCTGAGAATCAGAAGCCGTATGGGAAGATTCAACCTTTGGATATTCCGGAGTGGAAGTGGGAACATATCACCATGGACTTTATCACGAAGCTACCGTGTACCACGCGAGGGTATGATGCTATATGGGTGACAGTTGATCGTTTGATGAAGAGTACAAACTTCCTACCGATCCACGAGATATATTCATCCGAGAGGTTGGCGGATCTATTCATCAAGGAGATTATGACTCGCCATGGTTTGCCGGTGTCTATTGTGTCTGATCATGACACCTAGTTTATATCTAATTTTGGAAGAAATTCCATGATGCGATGGGGACGAGGTTACATATTAGCATGGCTTATCATCCTCAGACGGATGGTTAATCGGAAAGGATGATTCAGACGCTAGAAGATATGCTTCAGGCATGCATCATTGATTTTGGAGGAAGTTGGGATGGCCACTTACCGTTAGCTGAGTTCTCATATAACAATAGTTATCATGCCAGCATCAGTATGCCCCCTTATGAGATGCTATACGGTAGGAGATGTAGAACACCCGTGTGTTGGGGTGATATTGGTCAGAAAGAGTTAAGAAGTATTAATGTGATAGAGGCTACAATTGATAAACTTGAAAAAATCAAAGCCTTCATGAAGGCAGCCAAAGATAGGCAGAAGTCGTATGCCGATAAGAGACGTAGACCGATTGAGTTCCAGGTGGGTGATAAAGTTATGTTGAAAGTCTCACCTTGGAAAGGTATCATTCGGTTTAGAAAGGGGGCAAGTGAGCCCAAGGTACATAGGGCCTTTCCGAATCATTGCTCGAGTAAGAGAGGTGGCCTATAGATTGGAGCTATTGGATGAGTTAAGTAGAATTCACCCGAAATTTCATATATCTCATTTGATAAAGTGTTAGCAAACGAGGATATGGTTGTACCACTGGAGGATATCGAGGTAGATGAACGGCTCAATTATGTGGAGCAACCAGTGGCGCTCATTGACCGTAAGGAGAAACAGTTAAGGAGCAAAGTGGTTCCTCTCGTGCATGTATAGTGGAAACACAAGAAGAGATCTGAGTCTATGTGGGAGACCAAAGAAGAAATGAGACATCATTACCCACAATTGATTGAGGAATAATAGGTTTCGGGGACGAAACCTATATAAGGGGGGTGAACTTGTAACACCTGGTTATTCTTCTTAAAGGTATGAATGAAAAGAAAGAATAAAAGTGAAGGAAAAGAAAGAAACATAATAAAACCCAAGTTGAGGGGTTAAAAGTGTCAAAAGGACAAAATTTTTCAAAAGTGGTGTAAAAGTGGGCATGGTCGTCCACTTCTCATACAACACCATATCATTCAGATTTTTTAAAGAGAGAAAGCAAGAGTAGAAAGCTCTTGGTTTTTGGAAGAACAAGAAGAAGAGACTGAATTCAAGGTAAGAGTTCATGGTTTTTGAGTGATCTTAATTGGCCTTAGCCTCAGTTATATGCTTATATGTGTGTTTGTGTGTTCGGGTATGTGTATTTTTGGTGGGTTTTAGGTGTTGAACTTGTCGCAAACGGGTTTTGAAGGAAGTCTGTAGAGATTAATGAAGAGGCTGATGTAACCTAAACATCCAAAGTCTGTCCTGCATGCTGCACAAGTGCAATGAAGAAGAATGCTTAGGAAGTTTCACACATGCAACAGAAATATTCTAAGTGTGAAATCTTCCGAAGCCAAGACCAATATATTACGAAGCCAAATATGAAGCCTTCTGAAGCCTCAGAGACAAAGCCTTCTGAAGCTTCAACTTATGAAGACAGATTTCTTCCGAAGACTTTTAACACATGCTTTATCTGATGTACTTTTCAATAAAGCTGGACACCTTTCCGCTGCATCTCTGTAAGGTCACCAACTTACATGAGTTGGTGAAAAGGTCCATGCTTTTGGTAACTGTACATTGAGGTCTTGAGTCTTTAACTTTCTACTTCATGTAGTTTGTCCTTTTTGTAATAGATAAGGATGTGAGCTATGACATGTCATAGTCACTAGTCAACAGGCAATCAGCTTTTTGACTCTACAATTGATTTTGTTTGTGTCTAGTCAGTTGTATCCAGCTGGCTTTCAAAGTATAGCTGGCTGTAGGATGTAGTATAAGTATCTCATGTTCTTGTATCTTTCTATTATGCTTTGTAACACTTGTAATAGAACATAGAGAAAGCAATATACTGCATTCTTGAAAACCATACACTTGTGTTCTCTTGTTCTGTCTCTTATATTACTTGTGTTCTTAGTGTCTTATTATGGTTAATCCAGTCCTACTATTTGATTAAGTTTGGTTAATCTCTTCTTTGTGTTGTTGTGTTGTAGTTGACCCCCTTCACCGGTCCTGCATTTTGTATCAGAGCATTCTAGGCTCTTGATATAAGATCCCACCATCTTAAGATCCTCACACACACAAATACTAAACTTGTCAAATGGCAACCATTTCTAAGACTGATATGAAAACTTGTCAGGCTGAGCTTGTGATCAGCAAAGCTAGGGCAGAAAGAGTGTTCTTGAAGAAGACCTTCAAGAACATGATATCCTCATCCCTGCACAACAAGGTGTGCTATCAAAACAAGCAGGAACTGGGATCCAATGAGATAGCTCCTCCACACACAATCTTGTCTGTAAGATCTTCTAAGTGTGGAACTAGTGAAGATAAGCTTCCTTTCATAGATCCTATGAGTGAAGAGGATGAAGAAGAGATAGTGAAGAATTCCTCTGAGAAGAGTGAAGAGGAGGATTCCAAGAAGGGCCACTATCCTTCTGAGGATAAAAAGAGACTGTGATGACTAAATCCATGAGAAAGAACTTGATCAGAAAGAGCAAAAGAAAGGCAAGGAAGACTCAAGAGATCAAGGCTACTTTTGACTCTAAGCATAAACAAGTTTTCATATCTGCAGGGTTTGAAGTAGTAAGGACTAAATACATCAACCAAAACTCTTCTGCTAAGAGTTCTTGTTCTTATTCAACTCATCTCAGTAACAAGAAGAAGACTGATCTGCTGTGTACCACTACTGCACAGCCTGGACCATCAAACTCCAAGAACAGTTCTCAGCCCAAAAGAACTGTCTCAGCATCTGCAAAGATGAAGGTGGAGAAGGGATGTGACCAAAGACAGTCTTGTTCCTAGCAAAAGACTCTTGTGAAGAAGAAAATGGTGTGTGTCATGTCTGAAAGTATCACTCACATTGCTAAGGATTGTCCTTACAATCCTAAAGGTATTGTCCATATGACCAAAACAAAGACTTCAAAGGGTCTCAAGAAGATTCAAGCTTCGGAAGGAAAACCTGTTTCCTTCGGAAGCTCCAAGTGTAAGAAGAAGGCAAGTGGAAAATTACTCTCGGAAGAGAAGTTGGTCTCGGAAGAAAGGAATTCTTTTGAAGCACTGAAGTCTGCTGCAGTGTCTGCAGAATTCTTTGAAGGTTCAGTCATCAAAACTTCCGAAGTTCCAAAAGGTTTCGAAGTTTGAAGGTCAAGTCCAAGACTCCAAAGGTGGTGTGGAAGTCCAAGAAAGACCAAGTGACTGAGAATTCTTCACCAACAACAGCTCAAGATCCTCTTAGTACAACCATAGGATTTATTACTATTGCATTACCTTCTGTTTCTAAGCCCAAGACAAGCAAGGCTTTGGTTTCCAAATATAACTAATCATTTTCTTTGTGCAGGGACAGCTCAAGACAAACAAAATGTCTGGATCATTGATAGTGGTTGTTCTAGGCACATGACAGGCAATAGGTCACTACTCCAGAACTTTAAAAGGATTGATGGAGGACCAGTTGCTTTTGGAGGAGATGAAGGTGGTTACATTCTGGAAGGGGCATGGTCACAAATAGTAAGCTCAACATTGAAAAGGTAAACTTTGTCAAAGAGCTTGGGTACAATCTTCTAAGTGTATCCCAATTTTGTGATCAGAGTCATAAAATGCTTTTTACTGAGCATGAGTGCATTGTTCTCAAGCCTGGTGTAGTCATTCCTCATGAGCACATTCTGCTTAGAGCCCCCAGGAAAGGGAACATGTACAAGATGGATTTGCAAGAAACATCTCCCTCTGGAGAAGTTTTATGCTTTCTGTCTAAATCCAATAGTGATGAGTCTTTCCTATGGCATAAAAGAATGTGCCATGTAAACTTTAAGAACATGAATAAATTAATTAAGAATGATTTGGTAATTGGAATACCAAAGAAAGAGTTTACAAGTGATGACCATTGTGTTGCATGCCTGAAAGGGAAGCAACATAAGGTATCTCACAAGCCTAAGGAAAGGAACTCCATCACTACACCCCTACACTTATTACATATGATCTCTTTGGCTCAACCAGTGTAATGAGTCTAGGAAGGACCTCTTATTATTTAGTGGATCACAAATGACTTTACAAGATTCACTTGGGTCTTCTTCCTTAGAACTAAGGATGAGACTCTTGAGATTCTAAAGAATTTCATCTTAAAGATTGAGAACAATCTGATCACAAGGTCAAGATCATAATGTGATCAAGGAACTGAATTTAAGAACCAAACCCTTGATACATTTTGTGATGAAAAGGGTATTATAAGACAATATAGTGCTCCCAGAACTCCTCAGCAAAATGGTGTTGCTGAGAGAGAAACAAGAGATTAATTGGGGCTGCAAGAACCATGTTGTCTGAATCTAAGCTGCCCATCACCTTCTGGGCAGAGGCAGTCAACACTGCATGTTATGTGCAGAACAGAGTTTTAGTAGTCAAGACTCATGGCAAGACTTCTTATGAACTTTGGCACAAGAGGAAACCTTTCATTGGTTTTCTCAGGTCATTTGGATCTCCTTGCACCATCTTGAATACCAAGGATCAAATTGCCAAGTTTGTTGAGAAATTAGATGATGGACATTTTATTGGATACTCTTCTCAAGCTAAGGCTTATAGAGTATATAGTCTCATAACTAAAATTGTTGAGGAGTCAGCCAATGTGACTTTCAATGAACACACACCCTGTGTGGTTGGTTTTGGTCGTGATTGGCTATTTGATCTTGATTTAGTTACCAACTGTTTTAACAAATCTTGTGAGAATGTTTCAGGATTTGCAGAAAATTTAAATACAGGTGATCCTGATCCAAGATTTGAGCTAAGAATACCTTTAACTCACACATCTTCAGCTCCAGTTGGAACTACTTCTGCTACTGAGGTTTCTATCAGCACTACAATGACAAACTCCGCTGATACATCTGGGGTGCCTTCAAATTCCAGCTCAGAGACTCCACAACCATATAAGAACATCTCAATTATGGAAGACAACAATGGTGGTGGTGACAGTGATCAAGAATTTCTTGATGCTACTAACCACACCATAGATGAGAACATCAATGATGTCACACACTGCTTGGATCAAGTTTCCTTTGAAAAGTGTGTGATGTAATTGGAGAACATCTATGCCAGATCTAAATTTCTCTAATTTAGATCTTTTTCAACAACTTGTTGTGATCACTCAGCTTAGGATCCATAAGTCTCACCCTACCACAAACATCATTGGAGATGTTGTCATAGGGGTAAGGACAATAGGACAAACCCATGAAGAAAATGTTTGTCTTCACTCTTGTTTCATATCGCAGATAGAGCCAAAGAAAGTTGATGAGGCTCTAAGGATGGAAGTTGGGTTGAGGCTATGCAACAAGAGCTGCTTTAATTCAAAAGGCAGAAAGTTTGGAACCTTTATCCTCTTCCTTATAGGAAGACTACCATTGGAACCAAATGGGTGTTTAGGAACAAGAAAGATGATAGAGGCATCATCACCAAGAACAAAGCTAGACTAGTTGTTCAAGGGTACACACAAGAAGAAGGGATTGACTACACTGATGTCTTTGCTCTAGTAGCAAGATTAGAAGCTGTTAGGATATTCCTAGCATTTGCTGCATCCAAGAAATTCAAGGTCTTTCAGCTTGATGTGAAGTGTGCCTTTCTGTATGGAGTGATTGATAAAGAGGTATATATCAAACAGCCACCTGGTTTTGTAGATCCTGATCATCATGATTATGTCTGCAAGCTTGACAAAGCTTTTTATGGGCTGCATCAGGCACCCAGGAAGTGGTATGAGACACTATCTGAGTATATTTGTAAACATGGATACAGGAGAGGTACTATAGATGGAACTCTCTTCATCAAAGGACAAGGAAATGACATATTGCTAGTTCAAGTGTATGTGGATGACATCATCTTTGGTTCAACTAATCCAAAGCTCTGTAAAGACTTTGAGAAGCTGATGAAAGACAGATTTGAAATAAGTGCCATGGGGGAACTCAATTTCTTTCTGGGAATTCAAGTGAAGCAAGTTGAAGATGGCATCTTCATAAGTCAGTCAAAGTATGTTCAGGACATACTCAAGATATTCAACATGACTGATTGTAAGATTGCTAAGACACCCATAGCTAAAAACCACTCCCTTGGACCTGATCTTGAGGGGGAGTGTGTAGATGAGCACTTATACAGGGCTACAATTGGGTCTTTTATGTATCTTACTACTAGCAGGCCTAATATTATTTTTGCTACATGTATTTGTGTAAGATATCAAGCCAACCCCAAGATGTTGTACCTCATCACCGTCAAGAGGATTCTTAGATACCTCAAAGGTGCCTCAACACTTGGTTATGGTACCCAAAGAATTCTGACTTCAATCTGTATGCTTATACAGATAGTGATTATGGTGGTTGCAACATGACTGCAAAGTCTACATCTGGGGGATGTTAGTTCCTTGGTGGAAGGGTTGTCTCATGGCAATGCAAGAAACAATCCTGTGTCTTTGCATCAACTGCTGAAGCTAAATACATTGCTGCTGCAAGCTGTTGTGCTCAAGTGCTATGGATTCAAAATCAAATGCTAGACTATGGTTAAACTTCAAGGAGACTCCCATTCACATAGACAACAATAGTGCTATCTCAATCAAAGAGAACCTACGCAACACTCAGGGACCAAGCACATCAATATCAGGTATCATTTAATAAGAGATAATCATGAAAAGGGATTAATTAAATTGGTCAAAGTTCACACAGATGAACAATATGCTGATCTGTTTAGAAAGGCTTTTGATGAACAGAGATTTAAATATCTAATATTAGCTATTGGGATGATCAACTTTGAGTAGGCTTTTCGTAAAACTAATTCTTATTATTTCTTAAAATATGTGTGTCCTAAGTTGTCTAGTTCATCACTTTCATAAGCTCGTGGTTTCTTTGGATGAAAATATCTTTTTGAAGACTTTCCTTAGATTTTTGATAATTTTTGATCCTTCGGAAGTTATGTTTTTAACTTCGGAAGCAAATCATGCCTTCAAAGTAAATAACTGTCTAAGAAATTTACCTTCGGAAGAGGTTTCAGATCTATCTTCCGAAGCTTAAATCATTGTCTCATACACTTATTCATTTTGAGGACTATTTTCTTCCGAAGCAAAATTAACTCTCGGAAGCTTTGTTGTTTTATATACAAAGCAATCAAGTTTTAATTTCTCTTCCGAAGCAAAATTCTCAAAACTCTCAAGAAATTCTTCCGAAGTCATTTTAGCTTCGGAAGCTTTTTAATTAAAACTTCCGAAGATAATTAACCTTCGGAAGCTTTTTAAATTACGAGAAAACTACTTTTTGAGCAAAAGTAAACTACTTTTTCAGAGGTGGGACCGACATCCGATTTCAAAGTTTATCCTCTTTCATTAAACTTTATCTGAAATCCCTCTCACATATAAACCCAATGGTTTCCCCCTCTTTCTATCATATGTTCTTCCACCAAACCTAAAACCCAAATTTCTCTCTGAAATTTCTTTCTTCCTTCTTTCTTCATCTTTAAGCTACCTCTCAATGGCCAATCTCGCTCACAGAAATGATCCCAACTTACCATGCAGCTACACGGGCAACATAATCAGGTTGCTCTGTTAAGCTCTGAGAAAGATCCTTATTTCTCAAAGATTTGTCGATTCTTAGCTTTGTCCAACTACTTCACCTCCCTAAGGATTGATCCTCCACTCTATGAGGATCATCTGCTTAAATTTTGGAAAACCTGCCAAGAGGTTGTCATGGATGGGGAGAAGGCACTGTTTGCCTTAGTGCAGGGGAGAACAGTCTTCATCACTCCGGCCATCATCAACATGCATCTTCAGCTGGATGATGAAGAAGGTGAGGAGTTCTTCCCAAAGGAAGCCGTCAATCATTCCTTTGAGCAGATGGGATATGAGGGAGATTTCTCTATAAAGATCTTTAGGAAAGGGAAGGTCTCATCCCAGTGGAGATTCCTGCTCCATGTGGTCATCCACAGTTTGTCAAACAAGCATGGTGGATGGGACCAGATTCCTGAGGATCTCTCCTTCATCATCCATGGAATGGTTCAAGGGGTCAAGTTCAGGTATTCTCAGTTTGTTTATACCAACTTGCTTGTTAACTTAGACTCCTTAGAATATTATGTTTTCTAGATATGTCTAGTACATTCTTAATTATGAACTGGGCTCACAGTTAAGAGAAACATGTAACATTCTTAAACTAGGACAGATGAAGCCCAGCATCTTTAAGATACTAAGAAAGCCCACTGTTGGCTTCTCTAGGGTAGAAACAGCCCTAGTCCCAAAAATATTAGAGCTCATTGCTCAAGGTGACAACCTAGCAACACAAGCTAGTGTTGGACCCACACCTACTATTTCCCAACCACCCACACAGCATCAAATCACCCTCACTTACCAAAGAAAAGCCAAACAAACCCCTGCTCAGACTATTCAGTCTGTGGAGGTCCCCATACACTCACCCTTACAGGAGGAAGCGCACACTGGAGCTCCCACTTCTCCTGAGGAGCAGACCACTCCCATCTCTTCAAGGATCAGTGATGAGGTTCCTCATGCTCAGCCTGATGATCTCATTAGCCCAACTGCCTTAAGCCATCACTCTGAGTCTCAACACTCAAGTGATCAACCTTCAGGGGACAGTTACCATCCCCAGCCTATAAATCTCAACCAACCAATTCCCAACCTTGATTTCTATATTGATGAAGATCTAGGTTTCAGTGAGTATAATGAGTCTCTTTTCTTTACCCCTACTCAAAGAGGGATGAATGCTCCTGAGTCTTCTATATCTATCCCACATCAGTCACCTACAACTGAGGTGGACACTTCTGAACCTGTTCAGGATGTCCATATGGAAGAGGCTCTCACTTCTGAAAGTGATTACATCATTAAGACCTCAACCATGGGAACTCAGCCTACTGACATCTCAACTAAGACTGCCAGTGAGTAGAGGAAAACCAGCAGCCAAGAACCTCAAGCTGGTGGTGAGACTGAGGACTTTGGTCCAGTCATCTCATCCCCCAATGATTCTTCTGATGAAGATGAGGGGAATCTAAGACTAAAGGTGCACAAACTATCTAAAACATGCACCTATTAGTCTCAAAGGTCAATCACCTTGAATCTCAGGTGACTACCTTACACAACAGGATCAATGATCAGCAACTTGAGATTTCATATCTGAAGGAAAAACTAGCTGGGAGACCCTTAAGAAGAGCTCAACCAGGAACACAAGAACCTTTGGATGTGATTGACCTATCTTCCAGCTCAACTATGCAAGTGGGTGATGCTACCAAAAAGGAGGAGAAAGTCATTACAGCTATAGAACCTGGGAGTTCTTTAGAGAGAATGGACATTGAGGACTCACCATCCTCACTTGCAATTGTGCATTCTCAGCAACCTCCTCAAATTCACATTGATGTGGACTACACAGACTCCTTCATACAGAGTCTGTTTGAGGATGGGATACCAAGGGCTATGTCATCTTCACCATCTTTAAATCACATCATTGGGTGGAGGTATGATAGTATCAAGAAAAGCCCTAATCATCATAAGAGTTCAACGATAGCAAGAAGTCTTAAATTTTCAGACTTTGACTACTATAAAGGTCTAGATCTAGTCAACATGCCACTTGTCAACCCAAGCAAATCAAGACAAGCTGACTCATCATCATCAACCTTGACTGAAGGCCTAGTGGTAGAACCTAAGAGCCCTGTCTCATCATCATCAACTGCTGTAGAGATTCACATTCCTTTTGAGACACCTGCTGGTGAAGGTGCTTCTCAACCTCTCTCTGGCCAGAGCTCAGAAGTTGCATCAAGCAATGAAGGCCAAAGCTCTCTCCACCCTGAGTCACAAAGTTCTGTGAGTGACAAAGGGAAAAGAAAGATGACATCTAAGGAGATTGAGGAGGGGAGAGAGAGGAAAAGGAGGCCGAGGGGAGAAAGTTCCTCTGTTGAGTCTTCAAGACTCATGGAGTTTGCTATCAGGGCTCCCCCAGACCAGATACTCAGAATGATGAGTTAAGGGCAGTCAGGATAAATTATCTACAGACAAGAAACTATGACATAGACAATGTCATTTCTCTCCCCTTAGATGAGTTGAATGAACTGGTTGACCTAGAAAGGTCAAGGGAGAAGAAGAAGGCAGAAGATGCAGAGCTTCTAGTACAAATAAAGAAGAGAGAAGAAAGAAAAGATTGTACAAACATGTGCCTACCCTCTCCCCAGTTCAAGAAAGTCCTGCACAAGAGGATGTGGTTCAATAAGAACCTCAAGTAGATAAAGAAGAAGATAGGATCAGGATGATCAACTACTTGAGTGCCACAGGCCTCTATCAGGCAGAAGCACTTCTTCCTTTGTCTTGTAACTATGTTGAGTTTGAGTACTTAAAACAACTTGAACTTGAGATAGTCAAGGAAAGAAAGACAACTAAGAAAATGCTAAGGGAAGAAGTTGCTAATCAAGAGCCATCATCCAAAAGAGCATGAAGAAGTCTGCTGACAGGCAGAGGATGATGAGCTTCTTGAAGCTATATGGATTCTCCGGAAGGAGACTTGGCCCCGTGACTCTATCCACTATGGATGAGCATATTAGGGTAATCAAGCAGAAGATCAAAAGTGGAGAGCTCATTGAATTACACTCCACTCCAAGTCAAGCCCCACCTGAAGTGGAGGTTAAGTTGAACAACCAGAGACAACACAACCTAGACCTCCTGCTGAATCTCAACAAGCTTCATCTTCTGATCCACAGCAGGGTCAACCTCCCTCTCCTTTTGAGCCTGAGAGAGAGGAAGTCCCAACTGAGAAAGACAATAAAGATCAATCTGGTACTGCAGGCCAGTCTTCTCAGTTAAAACCTATAAAGAGAATGAAGAGGATGGCTTCTAAACCAAAGCCAAAGAAGTAGAAGACTGCACCCTCTTTTAAACCCTAGGATGAGTTAGAACATCCTAAGGATGTGCAGCCAGAGGATGCTACATCAATTGCAATTCAAACAGCTCCTCTAGCATCTGGAAGACCATCTTGTCTTGGACATACACCACAAATCTAGAAAGATGGCATGTCATTAGAGATCAAGGCACTGAGACATTTACACATGGCAAGATGTTGGATCAAGAAGAAGGCTAATGCAACCAAAACTTTGTCACTTAAGTTATTTTGGTGTTGCATGCAAAGGCTTCCGAAGCTTAACATGGAACTTCCAAAGGTTGTAAAGTTCTTCCGAAGACAAAATGAAAGATCAACTTCCGAAGACAGAACTCTACTTCCGAAGACAAGTGCATACTTTCGAAGATTCAAGACTTAGAAGAATAAAGTAAAGACCACTTCCGAAGTATGATGAAAAGAAGAAGTCTCCAACCCTTGGAAGAAGCAGCCTCTTCCGAAGTATAAGTGGCTTTTGGAAGTACTTACTCTTTCGAAGCCATTTAACCTTCGGAAGACACTGCTATGAACCAGTGGACACAAGTATGGTCTCTGACACTCCACTGCAAACTTTTGATACAGTATGGCTTCTTCCTAAAAAGCCATGTTGTTGACCATACTTTATTCCACTGTTCACCTTTTCATGATAGTACATGTTACCAACTTTAGTTGGTGACAAAAGGTAAGTCAAGGACATGTCTTGACTACCAAATCTCAAATAAGACTTTATCCGAGATACCTTAATCTTTAGTAAAATGTAGTATAGACTTTAGCTATAGGATCCCAGCTGGTATCAAAGTATATTCGGTTGTAGATAGTATTATATATAGGTTCTCCTTGTAACTCATAAACACATCATCTGCTTGTAAGAGTCTTGAATTTTGAGTTGAGAATCAATATATAAAAGTATCTTGAAAATTATCTCTGTGTTTTTTATTACTTTCTATATTGTGATCAACTCTTACTGATTCTTGATATATTCGAGTGTTGTTCTAGGTGAGTTTGAGAGAAAACATTGAGTTTAAGTGACAAACACCGATCCTGCAATTGGTATTAGAGCTCTTAGGCTCTTGATTGTGTGATCTTACCATCCAAATCAACCTGTTTTTACTCCTCCCTACCACTCACTCACTCAAATGGCCCTTAACAAATCCGAGATAGAGATGGGAACAATGACAAAAGCTCCCATCATTACCCCTGAAAACTTCAGGTCTTGGAGTAGAAGAATAGAAGGCTTCATTAGATACCAAGGCAGCAAACTATGGAACTCCATTGTCAATGGACCGTACAAGCCAAAGGTGGCATCAGCTGGTTGAAACGGTGCCATGATAGAGAAGGCTGTCGAGGACTATTTTGATGAAGGCAGGAAGAATATGGACATCGATAGCAATGTTATGACTATTCTCATGACTGCAATACCGAACTCTATTATGGTGGGGTTCGAGCATTGCAAGACTACCAAAGAATTGTTTGATGCACTTGCTCAGATGTACTCAAGCTCCAACGACTCAAAGAAGGACTCACTAAAGCAGCAGTTCGAGAACTTCACTCATATTGCTGGAGAGACCCTCAGCCAGTAGTACTTCAGGTACATGGATCTTATCTCTTCCCTTTAGTTTGTGAAGATCACTCCTGAACTCAGAGATCTCACCAGAAAGTTCATGAGTGCTCTTCCCAACGAGTGGACATTCTACTGTGTCTCTATCAAGAGAACAGAAAACTTGAACACTCTTTCCATGACTGAACTCTACGGCATCCTTGATGGATATTGCCTAGAGATGGAGAGTAAGAAGGGCCACCCAACAAGCAGACCCATGAGTCTTCCTACTAGCAACGCTTTAATGGTCGTTGAAGGCTCATTAACCTCTCAACCTCAGTATTTCCTGACTTATTAGCAGCCATCCTGCTCTTCTGGACCTTACATCACTTTTCCTGAGACTCCAAGGTCTCAACAGGCTCAACACAACTCTTCCAGGAAAGTTGTGCCTTTGTTTCAGGAAGTGGACACTTAGGAGATTTTCAATACTGTTTTGATGATCTTGAGTGTTTTAGTCCAGATGAAGTAGATTACGTGGACATTGTCAACAGATGGCTCTCTTAACTTATAGAGTGAAGAAGTTCTTTAAGAGAACTGGAAGGCATTTCCCTCAAAACCCAACTACCAGCAAGTTCGGGTCTGACAAGACCAAGGCAAAGTGTTACAACTGTAATCAACTGGGTCATTTTGAAAGGGAATGCAAGGATCCCAAGACCAATCCGGGAACCCCACAGGCCTCCACACATCCTCAACCTCAAATCCCATTGAGAGGTCAACTGAAACAGCTACAATGGCTCAAGAAGTTGACTGGAGCTTAATGGTACAGGATGTGACTCCTGCTCAAGCTCTCATGGCCGGAACAGATGATGCCCAGGTATATGAACATCTCTGCACTCCAGCCTGCATAGCTAAAGTTAAACTTTATCAAGACTACAATATGGAAATCAGATCTGATATTGAGTCTTTAAATATTCTAAAATCTGATTTTAAAAGAGCTGAATCTGACTATCAAAAGAAAATTGATGAGTTAGAGAAAATTGTATCTCTTTTAAAACATGAACACACCAACTACAAGACTCAAATCAAGGATCTGATATCCAAATTGTCTGAGGCTCAAGCCCAGCTTCTCACTGCTGAGGCTCAGGCCAGGAAGCATGCTATTTCTGAGCAGAACTTCCAAGCTATTCTTACATCATCTTCCCTTCCCAAACTCTGTTATCAGAACAAAGGAGGGTTGGGAAACGATGATATCGATCCACCACACTCCTATGAGTCTCTTAGACAGCCTAGATGTGGTACTGAAGAGCAAGAGGTTCCAACTGCTGACCCTTCCTTTCCAGAGTTCGAAGGATGAGGCATCAATAGTGGCCACCACAGGGAAGGAACAGGTAGATGTACCCATATCCTCCTATGAAGATCAAATCCTAACTACTAAAGCCAGAAGAAGTAGAGCTAAAGCTGCTAGAAGTACTGCCAAGAAGGTGGCTGAGTCCAAACTGAAGATTGACCCCAAGCAGAAGGGTGTCTTTATCTCAGCTGGATTCCAAGTGGTAGGTACTTCTGATTCAGGAAAGGAATGTAATACCAGCATTCTTGTCCTCCCAAAGGATCAGAAGTTAAAGGGAAAAGTTGCATATGAAGGAGTCAAGGAAGGTTTCATATTTAGACCTTTTCAAATGGTTCAAGTGATGAAATAGGGAAGGCTAGTCTCGGAAGCCAGGTTGCTTTCGGAAGAAACTCCTTCTTCCGAAGGGAAAATGGCCTCAGAAGCAAAAGCCACTAAGGTTCGGAAGAACAAGAAAGCTCCCTTGAAACCATCCAAGAAGAAGACTGCTTCGGAAGAAAAGGTGGTGAAGGCTTCTTCCAAAAAGAAAGAAGCTTCGGAAGAAGGCCATGCTGCAAAAGCTTCAACAAGCTCATCCTCCAAGGTTAGCCAAAGGTGGATTGGAAGATCAAGGAAGATGTTGCAGCCCAAACCTCTTCTTCAAAGACCTCTATTGAACCCCTATGCATAACATTTGGTTCAATTATGTCATTATCCTTGGAAGAACCTAAGACCAGCAAGGCTTGGGCTTCCAAACAAAACTAACAATCTCATCTTATGTGCAGGGACATCCATTTGACAAGAACAACAATGTATGGATTGTAGATAGTGGATGCTCCAGGCACATGACAGGGAACAAATCTCACCTTCAACATTTCAGAACTATGATGGAGGTCCTGTCCAATTTGGAGGTGAGGCCAGGGATATATTTTGGCAGAGGAGTTATCCAACGGTAAATTAAAAGTTGACAAAGTCCACTTTGTCAAGCAGCTTGAACACAATCTGTTAAGTGTTTCTCAATTCTGTTATCAAAAGCACCAATGCTTTTCACAGAACATGACTGCATTATCCTCAAACCAGGGATGAAAATTCCTCCAGAATTGGTGCTTCTTAGATCTCCCAGGAAAGCGGATATGTACAAGCTAGATATGAACAATGCTTCCCCAATGGGTGAAGTATCATGCTTTCTTTCCAAAGCTGATAGTGATGATTCAACACTATGGCATAAACGTATGTGTCATGTAAATTTTAAGACAATATGGCTAAAAATAACTTGGTACATGGTTTGCCTAAAAAGGAGTTTTTCTGCAAAGATAACTGTGTTGCATGCCTGAAAGGGAAACACAAGACATCTTAAATCCAAATGTGTTATTCTATCACTACTCCATTACACTTATTGCACATGGATCTTTTTGGTCCCACAAGTATAATGAGCATTGGAAGGAAATCATACTGCCCTGTGATAGTTGATGATTTTACAAGATTCACATGGGTATTCTTTTAAGAACTAAAGATGAAACTGCTAAAACATTAAAATTTTTATTCTTAAAATAGAAAATCAAATTGATCACAAGGTTAAAATAATAGAAGTGATCAAGGGACTGAGTTTAAGAACTTCGTTCTTGACTCATTCTGTAACTCAAAAGGGATTGCCAGACATACAGTGCTCCTCGAACTCCTAACAAAACGGTGTTGCTGAGAGGAGGATAGGACACTTATTGAGGCTGCTCGAACTATGTTAGCTGATTCAAAGCTACCTCTAACATTCTGGGCAGAGGCAGTCAGCACTGCATGCTATGTGCAGAACAAAGTTCTTGTAGTTAAGCCACATGGAAAGACCCCTTATGAGCTATGGAACAAGAGGCCACCGTTCATTGGCTTTCTAAGGTCCTTTGGTAGCAAGTGTACCATACTTAACACAAA
Organism: Flaveria trinervia; assembly: GCA_025506515.1. NCBI lineage: Eukaryota > Viridiplantae > Streptophyta > Magnoliopsida > Asterales > Asteraceae > Flaveria > Flaveria trinervia. The sequence continues at coordinate 55,811,701 of CM046455.1, forward strand.
GGACAATTTAGCAAAATTTGCTGAAAAGTCGGATGATGCTATTTTGTTGGATACTCTTTAGCTCCAAAGCTTACAAAGTATACAACATTAAGAATCAACAATTTGAGGTCATCCAATATAGTTGTTAATGAGCACACTCCTTGTGTTAGGGGAATGGCCCTGATCATATTTTTGATTTAGAATTGTTTCCAACTATTCTAAACCATCTTGTGAGAATGTTTCAGTTGGAACAGGTGCTCAAAATGATGTTGATGCTACTGCTAATGATCACTGTTCGAGCTTCCCAGACCTAGTCCAAATTCTCCAAGTGTTACAATACATCAAGCTTCCACTATTCACAGATCTGATAGTTTAACTATAACAAGGAATGTGAAGCTTCAACAAGTGAATCACTTAATGAGCCTCAAAACTCATCATGTGATCCACCACAGCACCAGGCAGAAAGAATAGTATTTTGAAGGAACAGGAAACTTTTAATACTACTTCACAGCCAACCATTGATGATGTTTCTCATTCATTCAATCAGTCCTCATTGGATGACTTTGAAATAGCAGCTGAACAGAGTGTTCCAGTTCCTGAGCAAAATATGCCCAACCTAGACTTATCTCTGCAACTAGAAGTGATTCCTCATCTTAGGATTCACAACACTCATCCAACTGAGAACATCATAGGGGATGTCACTAAAGGTGTGAGAACAAGAGGACAGACTCACCAAGGGAAGTCTGCTTGTACTCATGCTTTCTATCTCAGATGGAACCCAAGAAGGTAGAAGATGCCTTGAAAGATAGTAGCTGGATTGAATCGATGCAAGAGGAGCTGCTTCAATTCAAGAGACAAAAGGTATGGAACCTATGTCCGCTACCATCTGGTCAAGTACCTATAGGCACCAAATGGGTTTTCAAAAGCAAGAGAGATGATAGAGGCTTGATCATCAAGAATAAAGCAAGACTTGTAGTTTAAGGATACACTCAAGAGGAAAGAATCGATTATACTGATGTCTTTGCACCAGTTGCAAGACTTGAGGCAGTTAGGATCTTCCTTGCTTATGCTGCATCCAAGGACTTCACTGTCTATCAACTTGATGTCAAGTGTGCATTTCTATATGGGGATAAGATAGGGAAGTCTATGTATGCCAACCTCCAGGATTTGAAGACCCACACACCCCAACTATGTGTGCAAGTTGGACAAAGCTTTGTATGGGCTGCACCAAGCACCTAGGCTGTGGTATGAGACTTTGTCTCAGTTTCTTTTGAAGAATGGCTACACTAGAGGTACCATTGATAAGACTCTCTTCATCAAAAAGTCTAGAAAGGACATCTTGCTCGTTCAAGTCTATATTGATGACATCATATTTGGTTCCTCAAATGACCAAATGTGTAAGGACTTTGAGAGCATTATGAAGAAAAAGTTTGAGATGAGTTCCATGGGAAAAATGGACTTTTTCCTTGGAATTCAGGTAAAGCAGATAAAGGAAGGGTTTTTCATTAATCAATCTAAGTATGTCTCTGACATCTTAGAAAGATTTCAAATGAAAGATTGCAAGCCTACCAACACACCCATACCCAGAAACCATAATCTTTGTCCTAACCTTGAGGGGGAGGATACTGATCAATATCAGTATAGGGCAATTATTGGTTCTCTGATGTATCGCACAGCCAGTAGACCTGATATCATGTTTGCTACTTGTATTTGTGCAAGATATCAGGCTGCTCCAAAGGTGTCTCACCTAGCTGCTGTTAAGAGAATCCTCAGATACCTCAAAGGAGCACCTAAACTAGGTCTTTGGTATCCCAGAAACAAAGATTTTAATCTCTATGGATACTCTAATAGTGACTATGGAGGTTGTAATGTTGACAAGAAATCAACATCAGGAGGATGTTAATTTCTTGGTGGAAGGATCATCTCATGGCAATGCAAGAAACAATCCTGTGTCTCTACATCAACTACTAAAGCTGAATATATTGTTGCTGCTAGCTACTGTGCTCAACTACTAAGGATTCAAATCAGATGTTAAACTATAGATTTAACTTTATGAGTACTCCTATCCATATTGACAACAACAGTGCTATCTCAATTACTGAAAATCCGGTGAATCACTCCAAGACAAAGCATATTGACATCAGGTATATTTCATTAGAGATATTCATGAGAAAAATCTAATTAAGCTAATCAAAGTTGATACAAATGAACAATATGCTGATCTGTTCACCAAAGCATTTGATGAACAAAGATTTAAGTATCTCATAATAGCTATTAGGATGATAAACATTGATTAATTTAATCTCTTTTGAAAATGTTTTTAATATGTAAGTCTTGTGTCAATACAATTTAAGCCATGTTATCAAAGTTCTCTCTAAAAAATTTTAAGTGTAAATTCCTTTCGAAGAGAAATTAACCCTCGGAAGACATTCTCATATCTTCCGAAGCAAGATTTCTCAAAGGATAACTTTCTTCTCGGAAGAATTTTTAGCCTCGGAAGAAGCGATTGATTGCATATCAGATCTACTTCCGAGACTTACAGATTCTCCATTCGGAAGCAACTCTAACCTTCGGAAGCAAAGTTTTGGCTTCGGAAGTAGGAGTTGCCTTTGGAAGACAAGTTACCTTCGGAAATGTTTTCCACTCAGAAGAGAGATTTTACTGTGTAACGTAAATCTCTTGGGCCCCACACTGTAAAAAGCAAAGATTTTGTTAATGATGTCGGATTATTTAATTGATTTTAACCTTACCGCCACTGTCAATTCATCCACTAAACCATCACATCACCTTATCCTAACTTCCATTACCGCCTTACCACCCTCTTAAATAATCTCGCCTGTTCAATTTCATCTTCTTACTTGCAATTTTACTGCCCTAGAAATTTCTCCTCTCCAACTTTACCCAAGCTCAAAATCATCTACATTCACCTTTCCCAAATGGCATTCAACCCTCAGCACAACCAAGTCGCACTTCTTGATTCTTCAAGAGATGCTGACTTCTCTGAAATTATCTTCTTTCTCACCCAATTAACCTACTACACTGCCCTTACCGTTAACCCCACTGTTTACTCCAACCAAATGGCCGAATTTTAGGGAATGGTCAAGTCGAAACCCTAAATGGGATTCGTGCACTATGGTCAAGCATCTATGGACAGGAGTTGATCGTCACTGAACAACTCATTAGGGAGCACCTTGAGCTTCATGATGAAGGAGCTCCTATTGAATTCCCAAAGGAAGATTTGGATAGCACTTATATCCTAATGGGATATGGTGGAGACATTAGCAGGTCAACTGTTTACAAGTTCAACTTCTCCTACAATTAGAAGTTCCTCCTGCATGTTGTTCTTCATTGCTTGTCCAACAAATCCGGAGGATGGGATCAAATCCCTTATAAACTAGGATGCTTAGTTCATGGATTGGTGAGAGGCCTGCGCTTCAATTACTCACGATTTGTGTTTTCAAATCTGATAGGGAATCTGCAAAGGGAGACATTCTTCATGTATCCTAGATTCCTTCAACACATAATCAACTGTGAGTTGGACCAGAGCATGCTTGTTTTTGCAACTGCTCTGACTGTTCCCCACATGCGGCCTACCATCTTCAAAACATTGACGAAGGTATCCACCAACTTCACTGGAAGGTACACCATTCTGCTTCCAGGTATGATTGAGCGCATAGCTCCTGGTGACATCCCTATTCACCCCATAGGTGATGAACCCACACCAGTAACCACCTCCACAATGCCAACACTACCTTCTCCACCTATCACCATCACTTATCAAAGACGCCCCAAACGAACCCTTGTTAAATCTATTATGATTGAACAAGCCCCTCTTGTTCAATCCAAAAAGAATAGAATGGAAACATGGGCTCCCACTCAGTCAGAGGTCTCTCCATCCTTCTCTTTTGACCTCAATTTGGGTTTTGAGTCTCCTCAGTCTCAAACCCAGGAGCCCGATACCCAAACCAACAGCCCTCAGAATGAGTATCTACACTCTTCTGAGCAGCCAACAAGGACAGCCCCACCAAGGCTCAATGCCTGTAGACATTAACCAAAATCCCGGGTCAGTAGGCTTAACCTCCCTATCTTTCACTAACCTTGTATTCAAAACTGATGAAGAGATAACATCTCTCCATGGCAATGAAGTTTATCTACAATACCCACTTCAAGATCAACAGAGCCCGGAGAAATCCCTTATCTCTAGCCCCCATCAGCAACCAATAACTAAGGTGAGTCCCACTGATGTGGAGGGGACTCATGTAGATTCAGCTGCCACTACAGAAGGTGCCTCAATGGACCTTGTGGATAGTGGTAACATCTCTCAGACTGAATCTATGGCAACTGAGCCCTTTGATGACTCTGAAAGAGACATCATTAAGCATGGGAAACCAAGGTGCCAAGAAACCACATGTGGTGGTGAGGCTGAACATACTAGGTATATTACCTCATCTCCCCGTGATTCTTCAAAAGAAGATGAGGGAAGCATGCAACTCCTTATTAAAGACTTCTATCTAAAGTCTCAAACCTTGAATCCTTGGTTAGGACTTTAGAAGCAAGGTCTGCCACTCAGCAACTTGAGATTGACAATCTCAAGGCTCAACTAGCTGAGAAACAAACAGAGAGGTCTGTTAGGCATGTACCTATTCAGGTCTCACTAACTTCTTCCTCTAGCTCATCTAGGTCTCAAGATGATGCTACCAAAAAGGGGAGAATGTTCAAAGACAAACACATGAGGAACCACAGAGCCGACCTTTAACTTCACATCTTCTTCTCCCATCATCTCAGCGACTGAGCCACCTCAAGTCATTCTTTAGATTGACCCAAGGATGCTTAGTGATCTCTACAGACTCTTCACCAAGTTTCTATTGAGATCCTCCTTTGAGCAGCCAAGCCATGATGCTACAATGATCTACTTTGGAGCCGAAGAGCTTCAGAGGCTGATTGCACCTTCTACCACTGTGGAAGAAGTTGGTCAACCTAAGGTCCAAATGGAACCTAAGATTCAATTCGAAGGGGAAATAGGGACTGATGGCCCAACAACTGAAATAGTTGGGACAGAATCTGCATCTCCTCAAACTTTCAAAGCTGAAGTTAAAGCCTCGGAAGAACAAGCTGAATCTTCCGAAGCTGAAATGGAAGCTGCGGAAGGACTGTTTAAGATGTCTGAGGAACTGAACATCACAGATGCAATCCTTGAAATGGCATCTGAGGTGAACAGTGAGGACTTTCTGATGCCACCTCCATCCCAGACACTATCTCTGCCTCTCTCACAATCAGAAACCTCTCTCCAAGAACCACCAAAGTCAGGATCTTCAAAATACAAAGGAAAAAGGAAGATGACTGTAGAAGAGCTTCAAGAAGAGGAGAAGATTGAGAATCTCAAAAGGAAAGGAAGACTTCAAACTGAGAAGTTGCTAGCTGCCAGTACAAAAGCAGCTGCATCCAATCAGGAGGTTGTCATCAATAAAAGGAGAGAGGAGATCATTGATCAGCTCATTGAGTTGGGAGCTGCCAATGAAGAAACACTCCTGCTACCATTAGAGGAGTTGGTGGATCTGGAGAAGGAAACCAGACTGAAACTTGAGGAAGAAGCCAGGTTGGCTTTGGAGATAGAGGAAAAGAAACAGAAGGAGGCCGAATTGCAGCTAAGGAGAGACAGGGTAAACTTCCTACTCTCCAGAGGCTTTGAACTTCAAGAACTTTCTCCACACAATGATGATATGATCCTCTGGCTTTACAACAAAGAGCAGGATCAAATGGAGAAAGAAAGGAAGAAGGCTACAAAAGAAAAGGTAAGAGAGAAGAAGAAGAAGGAAGAAGAAGCCAGGGTCACTACCTCCAAGAAGCTCACTAAGAAGGCCTGGATGAAGGACTATCTTCGGGCTCATGGATTCTATAGAAGGCAGGTGGGTCCCATGTCTGAAAGGACACTCCAATGGATTGTCAGTGAAATTAAGGCTGACATCCGGATGGGGTAAAAGGGATGACTTTCACTGCTACCACCCAACCATAACCTGAACCTTCACCCTTACCATTCTGAACCTTTCACCCCTAAACCCACATCACTACCCATGCCTACTCCCTCACCTCAACCACCCAAACTTCCCATCATCCAACCCAAAACACTAGCCAGAACCTCTGAACCTAAACCTACCCAATTACCATCCAAACCATCCCCTCAGCCTTCTTAACATCTCTCCCTTGAGGAGTTTAAGGCAATCAAGACGAAGCTCGTCAACTGCACTACTCCGAGCGAAGTCTCTTGTGTAGAAACTCTATCAACATCACCTATGTTGATGGTTCTTCAAGTTCCCTCACAAGAGATAAATTCCTTGATCTTCCTAGAGGAACTTTGGACCAGACTGTGAGACTTTTAGGACTCAACTCAGACTCTTTGAATGATGAAGAGAAGAAGCTCAGAAGGAAACTGGTGACTCTGCTGGATACAAAGAAAGAGGACAAGATTCCTAGTTAGTCTCTTGCGCCCAGAAGGAAGATAAACCAGTGGAGGTTCAATGAACCTTCTCACAACTTTGTTGTGGAAAGAGAGAATGGTGAAGTCGATAGACTCAATGCAACCTCTCTGCTACACTCCAGCAGGTTTGACATTGCTGAGCTAGCAGAGAAGCCATTCTCCAACCCCTCCAACTCTGAACTGTTGCACTCATCAGAAATCATCTCAGCAGTCTTTATCTAGCTGAGTTAAGTGCAAAGGCAAATATTGAAGAAGAGTTGAAGTTGAGAAGAAAGGAAGACAAGGAAAGATCTCCCACCAAAGGTACCGCCTTTCTACAGATGGTGGAAGGTCCTGAATTGGAACCTATAGTTTGATGGAAATATGACTATAGTTCCTATCAACTAACTCTTTTCAGAGGGCAACAACAAAGGGTACATGTTATCCAAGGTGACAGACTGGATTTCCTGTCTACCAAGGATCTGTACAAACTTTTCAGAGGGCAATCTGCCTTTTGACTCTACAATTGATTTTGTTTGTGTCTAGTCAATTGTATCCAGCTAGCTTTCAAAGTATAGCCGGCCATAGGATGTAGTATAAGTATCTCATGTTCTTGTATCTTTCTAATAGAACATAAAGAAAGCAATATACTGCATTCTTGAAAACCATACACTTGTGTTCTCTTGTTCTGTCTCTTATATTACTTGTGTTCTTAGTGTCTTATTGTGGTTAATCCAATCCTACTATTTGATTAATTTTGGTTAATCTCCTCTTTGTGTTTTTGTGTGGTAATTAACCCCCTTCACCGGTCCTGCAAAGTCATACCTAGAGGCTGCTAAGGTGAGTTCTAAAACCCCCTTTTTACTTGTTTTAAACTGATTTGGAGCTAGAAATGCATGTATGAACTTTTTATAAAAATGGGTTTTTTGACTTGATTGTGTATGTGTATGTGTTTGCGGGTGGGATTTGATTTGGGTATGTTTATGATTATGATGATGTTATGAATGTGTTTCTATGGCTTAGAATGTATGATTTAAGCTTAGAACATGTTAGATGATGTTTGGGACTAAATTATGTTGTTTAAGTGTGATTTAGATTGCTCATGCACCTAAATAGTGGCCCATGCGCCCAACGGTTAGAAACTACCTAAGTGTTCCCATGTGCCCAAACACCATGTGCCCAAATAGTTGACGTGCGCCTAGAAATAGGCTGAAATTGACTAAGTGTCCATGCACCCAGGATTCCCATGCGCCTGCATAGTGCCCATGCACCTAGAATTTGCCGAGAATGACTAAGTGTTGCCCATGCGCCTGGAAGTTCTCCATGCGCGTAAGTGTTCCCCATGCACCCAGAAGGCCATGCACCTAAGACTTAGAATATTTTTCTGAATTTTGGGGAAAATTTAAAGTGTAGGCTTTGACTTGGGAGGTTTCCGGGGGGATATGTAAGGTGACTTTTTGAAGTCATAGATGATGTGATGGGTGATGTATGTTGTGACCTGATGATGTTGTGTGACTGATGCATGATGATGTATGATGATTATGCATGTTATGTATGATATGTTCCTTATTACGTATGATGACGTGACTTTACGTGGTGTGATTATGGTGATAAACGTAAAGTATTATCTTAACGAAGTGAAGATTTAAGATAATGAAAGTGGAACATAATGAATGAACAAATGAAAACTCTTACAAGAAAATAAGAGGTTCACAACTCACTAAGAGTTGTTAGCTCAACTGTGTGTCTACAGCGTGCGATCTTGGGTAACCCTTAAGGGTTCACACATAGGGGTGTTAGTCTATGTGTACGTGCGATATGTGTGATATGGGGTCCTTGTCGCTAAACCCTTGTAACACCCGGTTATTCTTTAAAAAGAAAAGAAAGATAAGAAATGAAGAATAAAATAAGCAAACATTAATAAACCCAAGTTGAGGGGTTAAAAATGTAAAAGGGGACCAAAAGTACAAAAAGTTGGTGTAAAGGTGGTATGGCCGCCGACCCTCTTTTCACATCACTTTTCATTCGGTTCTAGAGAGAGTGAGAGCAGAAAACTACGGGTTTGAAGAAGAAGAAGAAAAAGAGGTTGAATTCAAGGTAAAAATTCGAAGTTTTTAAGTGTTCATGATGGGTTTTGTCTCGGTTATATGCTTATGTGTTTGTGTATGTGTTCGTGTGTGTGTTTGGTGGGTTTTTAGGTGTTAGAGCTCATTCGCATAGGGGCTAGAAGGAAGATACACCCAAAGTTGCACCAGGTGAGTTCTAGACCCTGGTTTCTACTTGTTTTAAACTCTTTGGGGCTGAAAATGTATTTAAATGATTTTACAATGTTTATGTATGTATACCCATATGTATTATGCATGTTGATGATGTTCCTTAGATGTTTATTGGTTGTTCATGCTTAAAATAGCCTTGATAAGCTTAGAACTAATAGGCTTGATGTTTGGGTTCGGAAATATCCTAGGAACATGTTGAGCAGAAGGTTCATGCCCCTAAATAAGGCTCATGCGCCTGGAAATGCCTTAGAAATGCTTAAGTGTAACTCATGCGCCTGTACAGTACCCTCATACGCCTAGAATATTAGTCGAATGACTAAGTGTAGGGCCATGCACCCTAATAGTCTCCATGCGTTTGAATAGCCCATGCGCCTAAGTATCCATACGCCCGAATAGCCCATGCGCCTAAGTGTCCATGCGTCCGAATGGACCATACGCCCGAATAGTATCCATGCGCCTAAATGGTTCATGCGCCTAAGTGTTAAAGCAGTTAAGTGTTGGCTGATGCGCCTGCATAGTGATGAAACGCCCAAACAGGGCTCATGCGCCCAAATAGTATTGGTGCGCCTAAACACTTAGAATTTATTATGAAATTTTTGGGAGTCTGTGCTATTAAGGTTTTGACCGAGGTTTTACTAGGGCTTATTAATGCTTAGTTTTATGCATGATTATGATTGTTTTATGATTGTTTCGTATTATTATTGTTACTATTAGTGTATGACTTTACGTGGTGTGTTTATTATCGTAACGTAAAGTATTACTAATAATAATAGAGCGAAAGAGCAATGAAGAAGAGAAGTGGAACTTAAATAAAATGTTAACAGTCTTGCAAGCTTATAGGAAGTGCATGACCATGTTGTCATTAGCTCAAATGTGATGCGGGTTAGCTACCCTATGATGCAAACGGGGCCAGTCAATTGAGATTGGCAGACCTTTGCAGCATACCCTAGGTGACTGGGTCGGCCTTGTATACAATAATCAGAGCCCATTAAGGCACTAGAGGCCCAACACCAGTTTCCCCCGCGCATATATTTTAGGGTATTGCTCATTGGTCCACATAGAATTGAAAGATAAAGATAAAAGAGTACAGAGTAAACAAGGCATACAGTAAAGAGAAGAAGCATTATCTGATTGTATAGTTAATGCGTGCTCACGTATAAAGAGATGAAATTTCACTAAAAGAGTATTTTCATATATATATATATATATACCTTAAAGAAAGTACTTTATTACTTTTAAAACTAGAACTCGCTCAGCAACGCTGACTTTTATACATTTTCAGTTGCCAGGTAAACATTGCTGAGGATGGCACGAGGGTGAAGCTACTCGGCAGGAAAAGACTATTAGGGATTGTGTACTTGACGAATACTAACAGATTTATGCATGTATCAAATCAAATAGTGTGGAATCCTATTTGATTGGCGATCCAATCAGTGAGAATGCATGTAGAATCAATTAAAGATTGAAACTAAACGTTAAGAACGATTAGCAATCGATCTACTGCGATCTTTGAAGTTGGAACAGGTTACTAGAGGTCTCTGGACGGCTAGGGTACGTCTGGGTATCAAAATATTCGAAGCGTCTAGTTTTTCCACGATTTAAGTGGTGTTTATAGGTTAAGGTTTCTCAATCGTGCGACTGGACCATTTGCATGGTTCAGTCGTGTGATTGAGTCATGCGGTTGATCCATTCGCACGACTGAGTTTTTAGTCGTGTGACTGATTCAATCTCATGTTTCAATCATGCAACTGATCCAGTCTTCTGGTTCATTCGTACGACTAGTTCATTAGCATGAAGTTGTTCATGCGTATGGTCCATTAGCATGGGCCAATCGCATGAGAACTTCACATGATTCAGTTTGAATACGATTCATAGCCATTAATTGATTTAGATATTATTCAAACAACCACAACTTATATAGTCAAGTCAATAAGCGTTATTACATACCAACCAATGAAATATTCAACATTAAGCACAACCACATATTGTATTTCATTAAGTACCCTTACAATTACATATGTGTAAGACAATACAAAGATATTACATTAACACCAGAAACTAAGGACACATGTATCTACAAACTCCCCCTTGGACCTAGTTTCATCTAATGTCTTACATCCTTCATGAGTTCCTCAAACTTCTTGTACTTCTCTTCTCTAGTGACTCCGGCATGTATCTCAAAAGCAAAACAGAGTCTTATAACATTCTGAAATTGTAGAGCTTGTACAATATCTTGAGAGTCATAGTATAATGGCCACTTGTACAATGTATAAACATCATCTGCAGACAAGTTTGTAAGCCACATAGGGTCAAACACCCTTATGGTTTCCATTACACCATTCTTATTCAAACCTATGACTGCCTCTCTTGTCCTCCAATCATAGTACCACCATTTGAAGTGTGGAGTGAAGTCATGTGGCATTTCCCGTAGAGGGATCTTTGACATTGTGCGCGGAGGATTCCACTTCAGCACTATTTTTGGTTTTCCAGTAATGGGATCAACCTCAGACTGTCTGAGATACCTCAATGGCTGTTGAGGTTTGAAGTTGACCCATCTGGTGTGGTACTCTCTTTTAAGAGCAGTCTCAAACCAGCCTGACATTTTCCTTGGGTCAGCATATAACAATTTTAACTTTGCTAACTGGTTTAGCTCAAATCCAGGAAGAGTCTTCAGGTCATGTGGGAACCTGAAGTACTCAATCCCTTTATCATGTTTAACTACATAAACATTGAGATCTTCAAAATACGCCCATGTGATGATTCTGCCCGACACCTTTTGATGTTTTTTCACTTTGTACAGCTTGGTGTAGGCAGTTGACGTTGAAGCACTGCGTTGGGCTTGTATTTCTTCAAAGCATGCAGCCCACTCAGCCTTTCTGATATTAACTTCAGCTTTCGAGGCTTGGGCTGTGTCTTCTTTCTTGTCAGACTCTTCCTCCATTCTATCCAGAGTCTCAAAAGTTTCACCGACAAGGTTGTCTCCCAGATTAGGAACGACGTTACCTTCAATGTTAGTGTACTCTGGATAGTGTTGGTCCGTGACATCTTCAATCTCGATCTCATCAACATCGTTGAGCTTGTCGTCACTTTCCACTTGGACTGTTGGAGCATCTTTCACGATCTCATCTGGATTGAGTCAGAATATTTCTGCAAGTTGCTCGTCTGTGAGATCATGAATTATCTATCCTTCTTCAGGAGTGTAATTCACTGATCTCTTGACAATACCCTACAGATCAAGAATCATCATGAGCTGAGTCTTGATCTGTTGGAGGGGAGCAACATCATATTCATCTCTCTGAAAGTTTGGATCTGCTTCATTTAAAAACATGTAACACATCAACCATTAGTCAACAATCAAAGTAGTAAACATCAACATAAATATAAACATTCATTACATTAATTTGATACAAGATTCAAATACATATGATTTAAATAACATAAACAACTAAGTATTACTCTTGTCTTGTATCATGTGCTCTTCTGCTGACGGGGCTGAAGTAGAGGCACCTTGGTCTTGAGTTCTTTTTGTCCTCCTTTCACTCGCAGATGTGGCACCCGTAGCAGATGTATCCTCATCATCATCATCATCATCATCATCATCATCATCATCACATCATCATCAGCATTATCACCAGCATCATTATCATCTCCTTGCTCATCACCATCATCATCATCATTATCACTGTCATCATCATCACCATCATCTCCATCTCCCTTTTTGATCTTTAGTGGCTCCTCTTTAGATCCTTTGAGCCTCAGCATGATGGTCTTGTTGGTAGTCTCTAACTCCTCTATCCTTTTGGCTGATTGGACATGATGCTCTTGGAGTTGGGACATCTCTGAGCTCTGTGCAGCAATCTACTATGCTTGCTGCTTAATCAGCTGAGCCTACTAAGATATATGCTGAGATTGTGCAGCAGTAAGATCTACTAGCTGAAGAATCTATGCAGTCTTCTCGTCATCGGCTGCCAATAGCTTCAGCACCATTCGGTTAAGTGTCGAGAGATGTTCCTCTACCCCACTAGAAGGTAGAGAGGATCCAAATGGATAGGAGGGGTAAGATGATGGTCCTGCATGGTGGCTAGTGGTGGTGGTGGTGGTGGCAGTGGTGAAGATTGGGGGTGGTATAGATGAAGGTGGTGGTGGAATGGTGAAGATTGGGGGTGGTATAGATGAAGGTGGTGATGGAGAGGTTGTGGTAGAGGTGTGTGAGGTGGTAGATAATGTGGTGGATGGGATGGTGGTAGTGGTTGGAGTGGTGGAAGAGGTTGTAGCAGTGGTGGTGGTGATGAAGATCATCCTCCTCTTCTTCTTCTTCAACCCGTGGGGCTGAGTCATCCTTTTCTTCCTCGATCCCCTCGAGGTGGATGCTCCCCTTGGAACACTACTGGACTAATCAGAGCATAAGTAGGATCAGTGTCAGCCTCCCCAGACTCGCTAGGGCGTCCTCCAACCTCCTGAATACCTCGTCGGTGGCAACCACCCAACTCCCCATAGTGCGGGTTAGGGGCTCCTCGTCCGCCTCCTCCTCATCGTCAAGACGAAAGTCCTGATGGAACCTGTAGCCTCTGCTCCACCTTGGGTGGATGCTGGAGATGCTATATCAGCAGTGGGGGCCCTTAGTTGAGTGGGCCCTGCATCTCCACCATCACTGCTGTCGTCATCGTCGAAGTCGTCTTCAGGTAGCTCTAGCTGCTCGACATCCGAATCACTGTCTACATGATGCCATTTTCGCCTCCCGGCGCCACGTAGTCCACCTTGGCCAGATGGCCTATGAGTCTCTTTATCGGGGGCTTGACTTGCTTTTCCCGGTATACCTTCATACGACCCAGTGTCATATCATCCATAATCTCCAATGCCACAGCGTCGTGGCTCTCCTTAGGCAGTGTGGGCAGCTTCTCATCAAAGATCATCTGTAAGAACCTAGGGTACATGCAGAAACCCTCTTTGCCCTTCGCCTCCAAGTTCTCTATCAAATAAGAGAAGATCATGCTAGAAAAGCTGAAAGGGTGGTTCAAAACCAGTGCCACGTAAGCATTTTGAATCTGGTCTGATTGGTCATCGAACCCACCCTTTCGTGATGCCAGGCACTTAAGGATGACGTGTGCCAAGTACTTGTACAGGAGACACAGGTTGCTCTTGTTGAGCACATCTGCGTTTATATCCCTAGCGTACTTCATTCTCATGAAGCACCCTCTCACCGTCAGTGGATGAAGTCTGGTGGGGTGGTCTGTGTCATCTCCCAACCCAAGTACACGCTCAATGTCCTCAGCCGTGATCTCTATATCCAACCCAACGATGGAGCTCCTAATGTTGTACGGCTCACGAGAGCGGTCAACCGATGCTCCCTCCCAAAGGCCTGCTGAATCAACCTGTAGGGAGTGCATTGTGTAGAGATCGCCTTGTGGATCTTGGATCGCTTGAGGAAAGCGATCACCCCCGCAAACTCAGCACCATTCTGAGTCGTGGAGTCTAAGTGAGCACAGATGTTGTGCTTGGGGTTGATGGACCGTCTTTCCGCCATCAATTTGTAATACGAGACACATAGACATTATATAACCACACAACACAAATTAGTTCTAATTAACTTGGTTGAATACATTCTGGTTCATTCATGCGATTGAACCATGCGACTGTGTTCAGTCGGTTGACTTGGCATGCGACTGGATTCAGTCGGGTGACTTAGCAGGCGACTAAGTTCAATCAGTCGACTGAGCCTCCAATTGGTTCAGTCGGCCGACTGAGCTCATTCGTATGATCCATTTGGCCGATTGAGCCATTCGACTAGCTTAATTGTGCGATTGGGGTTCATCTTGGTGTCCAGTCGCATGACCCACTGTTCGGTCGACTGTGTTCAACTCAAAATCGAATTTAGTCCAAAACTTAGAATTAGACATGGTGTTTTGGTTCTTTAGACTCGCAATCACTTAACTAATAACCTAATAACTTTAATTTCAACATTTTACTCAGTTTAGTTAGGTTATTTGTCCAATAACGGTTCAGTTCTTGTATGGGTCGACATTCTAAAATTAGGGCACCATTCCATCAGATTTCGGTGAGATATCATCACATTGTACCTGTATAACAATCCACAATCATCAAAATATCAACAGAAGTCAGAATTTTGCTCTAATGAAATTTAGGCAGGGTAACGGTAAGGTATGCGATATTAGAGCGACTAGGGGGTGATGAGTTGAATGCGATCGACTATGGCCCTATTTATACTGAATCTGATTTCAATCGGCCGACTAGACCCATTCTCTTGGTTCATTCGGGCGAATGGACTTCAGTCATGCGATTGGCTCAATCGATCACATTCAGTCGGCCGACTGGATTTCAGTCGGGCAACTGACTCATTTGCACATATCCATTCAGTCGAATGGCTCATTCTGATAAGCCATTTGGGTGAATGGTTCATACTCATGTGTCATTTGGCTGTTTAGTGCATGAGTATGGTCCATTCGCACAGTTGGTCCATACTCATGGTCTAGTCGTGCGATTGGATCATACTCATGATTTTGACTTTATGACCATTTCTCACTTAACCCTTTTTAACTTTGGATTAAACTTTATGTGCATTTGATCATCTCAGACATGAGAATTTTAACTTGAAAAACTTTTGACCACCTCAGACGTGATCCTTTTAAACAATTCGTCACCTCAAACGTGACTAATTTTTCCTTTGAAAACACGTGTGGTCACCTCAGACGTGAACCTTTTAGATGATTAACTCCCTTACTGAATTCCATGACGTAGTCTGATATTAAACAAACTGAATTGACTAAATTGAAACAAAATAAAAGACTTAAACTGAAATACAAAACTAACTTGTTTTTGACTTTTTGTGTGAGGTGTAAATCCTAAGATATAAACCAAGTGGATTCGGTTCTGGAAAAGGCAGCTTCAATTAATTTTGACCATAACTGAACCTATTCAAATTGGAATCATACAAGCAAGTCAAATCATCTTGGACATGTTATCAACACCTTTTGATGCTCATTCTTGTTTTTCATCTAGAGTCGTTAGCAAGTTTAGGAAATCATACTAGTACTATTAGATCCCCACATTGATTTGGACTTTCAAGAATTTCAGCCACGATTATTTTCATATATACTGGTCCTCTTAAATCCATACACAGACTTTTGACACAGATTGGTAATAGTTTAAGGTTTGATTATTTCAACAAGCATTTGTGGATCCCATACTTATATGGTAATCAACATTCCTCAGGAGATTTTTGAGCGGTCTCAAGGTAGTTTTCAAGAAGAAACTATTCTTAGAACTTTCAGAGAGAAGCCAAGCCTCAGGTCAGTGCCACCGCACAGTAGAGAGGCGGCAAACAACAATGAAGTCTAGAATATATAGGTTATGCTTATCCTCAGGTTAGTGCCACCGCACAGCAGAGAGGCACATAACCTATCTTCTTGTTTAAGCATTTTTAATCTTTTTGCATAGATTTCACCAACAACAGAAGTTATTAGTTTGATTGCTTTTGCTCATATTTTGGTCTTACACACACATTTATGGCGTTTATTCTACTCGTCACCCCTTACTGGAATTTGTTGATTGTGTTAACTAGGAATAAGATGTTAACCCACAGCTTGTTGAACAACTTAGTTTGTTCGTGAGATCACCAACAAGGTCTAATCATCTATTGTGTTGAATCTACCGACATATCATCTGTGGTCTAACAACCTCTAGGTCTACTTTCTTTGTGTTACATTAGTAGTAGCTAGTTTTACTATCATTTTTGCTTTTATATTACTCAGACTACACAGACTTATACTTTAAACTTCACATCTTATTTTATTTAAACTTTTAAAATCCAAAGTGATTTGTACCTGTGTACTATCATTCTCCAAATTCATTGAGTCGATATCACAGATACGATCTACTTTCTATCAGCTAGCCTCTCCTCCTCGTTTTTTTAATATTACTAACTGACCTATTCTCCCCCTAAAATTCTAAAACCGTAACCGATTTATGCTTTTTAGGATTTTAATAGGTGACCAAAAACATTAATTTTAATTAAACTACTTATAAGCTAAACAAATAAATAAAGAAAAATAAAATTTAGAAAAAATGGACAATAAGCATCGGACTACACATGGTCATCATCGGGAATTACATCACTTTTTTTAACGTTGTTGACCTCTAACAGATATAAAAAACGTGTTTTGTCAAAAGCATTTGTATAGAGGTCAGCGCGTTGAAAATCAGTATTTATTTTAATCACATCGATTAAGTTCTTTTCAAAACAATCACGTATAAAGTGATATGTTACGCCGATGTGTTTGGTCTTAGGATGTTGGACCGGATTTTTAGTTACTGCAATCGCAGCAAAGTTATCAACAAAATAGGAGTAGAAGAGAATTTCAAACCGTAGTCCTGCATTTGTTGTTGAATCCATATGATTTGTGAATAGCAACTTGCAGCAGCAACGTATTCGGCTTCATAGGTTGACAAAGCAACCGAGGTATGCTTCTTACACTGCCAGGTCACTAATCTCCTCCCAAAGAATTGACATCCCACTGAAGTAGACTTGTAGTTCATCTTGCAGCCGCCATAATCCGAGTCACTATACGCTGTCAGCTCGAAGTCATTATCATGAGGATACCATAACCCAAGAGTTGGAGTACCCTTCAGATAACGAAAGATCCTTTTGACCCCTATTAGATGGTTAACTTTTGGCTTTGCCTGATATCTTGAACATAAACATGTCACGTACATGATATCAGGTCTTGAGGCAGTGAGGTACATGAGAGATCCAATCATACCTCGGTACATAGTGGAATCGACTAGATCACCATTCTCGCCGGCTGCTACATCATGGTTTGTAGCAAGTGGAGTCCCAGCTGCAGAAGCATTCTCCATGTCAAACCGACTGAGGATATCCCTTACATACTTGGTCTGGTGTAGGAAAATCCCTTTTGGTGTCTGATCCACCTGTAACCCGAGAAAGAATTTCATCTCTCCCATGGCACTCATCTCAAACTCAGCCTTCATTACTGCTTCAAACTCTTTACATAGATCTTCGTTCTTTGAACCGAAGATTATGTCATCAACATAGATTTGGACAAGCAGTAAATCTCCATCCTTTTCTTTTATGAATAGTGTACAATCAATGACACCTCTACGAAAACCATGTTTCACAAGGTGAGTCGAGAGTTTCTCATACCAGGCTCTAGGAGCTTGATGAAGCCCATACAGAGCCTTGTTGAGTTTGTAAACTCTGTCCCCATGATATGGATCCTCAAATCCCTTGGGTTGACTGATGTACAATGTGTCTCTGATTTCACCATGAAGGAATGCACTCTTCACATCAAGTTGATAAACTTTAATCTTCATATACGATACGTAGGCAAGGAATATACAGATTGCTTCCATTCTTTCCATAGGTGCAAACAATTCATTGTAGTCAATGCCCTCGACTTGTCGAAATCCTTGACAACAAGTCGAGCCTTGTTTCTGATGATCACACCTTGATCATCTTTCTTGCATTTCAAAACCCATTTTGTGCCAATGACCTTAGCACCTTTAAGTCTATCCACCAGAGTCCATACACCTAACTTCTTAAATTAAGAAGTTCTTCTTGCATGGCACTCACCCATGCCTCGTCATTCAGAGCTTCACTAACATACTTTTGCTCAAACTGAGGCACAAAGCAATGATATGCACCATCATGATATAACCCCTTTCCATCACTAAGGCATAATCAGCTGAATACAACTGATTTCTGGTCTGAACCCCTGATCTCACATCTCAAATGACATTATCCAAAGGATGATACACATTTAGTCGTGAACCAGGAGTGGTTGGAACAACTACCTCAGAATCAAGATTATGAACATTCGGTTTAGTATCTGAGGCAGTAGGAGTTTGAGGTTCCGAAGATGCAGAGGCATCAATGTCAGATGCTAGTGGACTATCGGTAGGGGGAACCTGTTGCTCCTGATTGTTCTGATCAGTCTTCACAGCTTCTTCATCAGAGGAATAGTCACTATCTGCAAGTGCTCCCCTTGAGTTGGTAGATGAATCGCCTTGTAGGCTAGATGATGTAGATTCCTGAGCTGGTGTGTTTAGAATATCATACATCATCTTTGTAGCTAACTTATCATCAGAAGTGGAGAGTGTATGTTGAAGGACATGAAGAATCCATCATAGTTGAAAAAGAAGGCGGGTCCTTTCCAGCAGGTGGTGTGGTGTATCTTTGAACATCAATATTACACCACACATCTACCTGACCCGTTGAGTTGTTGTAGACCCTCTTGTTCAGTATGTTGTATCCTAGAAAGATACATTCATCAGCCTTCTCGCTGAAATTTCCCTCCTGAGTCTTCTTCAGTAGGGTGCACGGAGCGCCAAACGGCCCGAGATACTCTAGATTTGGTTTACGTCGTTGTAGTAGCTCGCAGCACGTCCTTCCCATGGCGTTTGACTACCAGAACTCTATTTAGTGTATAACATGCATTTGCAACTGCTTCATTCCAGAATTGGATAGGCAGTTTTGAGTCTGCTAGCATCGTCTGTGCCGTCTCTATCAGCTGCGATTCTTCCTTTCAGCAACGCCGTTCATCTGAGGAGTGTAGGCAGAAGTGAACTGATGCACAATTCTCTTTTCCTTGCAATAAGCCTCCATCCATTGATTCTTGAACTCGGTTCCATTATTTGAGCGCACTTGACATACCTTCAACTTGTATAGGGACTCCAGAGTAGTTACTAACTCCTTGAATGACTCAAATGTTTCTGATTTGGATTTCAGAAACATCACCCAAGTGAATCTTGAGTAGTCATCAATAACTACATAGCAGTATAAGTTGCCTGTGATGCTTCTTGTACTTACTGGACCAAACAGATCCATGTGAAGAAGTTCAAGAGGAAGTTCAATAGAGTGAACTTTCTTTTCCTTATGAGACTTCTTCGTCTATTTTCCCTTCTTGCATGCAACACAGAAATTCGAAAGATGGAAGTTTTTGATGTTAACTCCTTTCACTAGATCATTCTGGATCAAGTGATTCATCTTCCATGGATTAATGTGTCCCATTCTCCTATGCCAGAAGATGGATTCCTTCTCAGTAGCTTTGGACAAGAAGCACTGGACTTCATGATCCATATTGGAGGCCTTTGATAGATCCAAGACATAAAGGTCCTTATATCTTGAGGCAGACAATAATACTTGATCCTCCGAGATGACATAGTCCTTTTTCAGGACATAGCACTTCTTGTTGTCAAAAACTACCTTAAAGTCTTTATCACAAATTTGAGAAACAGAAAGCAAGTTATTCTGAAGTTGTTGGACATAATTTACCTTGTCGAACTTCACTTTCTGATTACCTACTTCTCCTTGAGCTGTGATGTACCCACCTTTGTTTCCAGAAACGAAACGTGACCTCCTTTTATTTGTTTAACGTTTGATAGGAGTGTCCTGTTCCCTGTCATGTGCCTGGATGCTCCGTTGTCTATAATCCACGTGTTGGTCTCAACACTATAGTGAACACCCTACACATTCAATTTGAAAATGTTAGTTCAGGTTAGGGACCCGAGCCTTCACTGGCTTGGGTTTCCCAGAGGCATCACACATCATAAATGATACCCATTCACCGTTCGAGGGTGAGGGAAGCTCAGATGTCTTCTTGTTCTCATTATCAGACAATGAGGTTGATTTCTCCTTCCATAAGCCAGCTTTGTGTAAAGCTTGTTTGTGATAAACATACGACTAGCTAATGTGTTGAACTTTAGGTTCACTATCTCTTTTAGGTGGCGTCACTAAGTTCCTCTTAAAAGAGCTAGGTTTTTGTTCAGGAAGTTCAACTTTCCTCCTCGGTGTCTGATAGTAAGGACAATGAGAAGCAATGTGTCCATACTCTCCACAACTGTAGCATGATCTGCTTTCGACTTTACGATTTAATTGTTTTTACGGAGATGTATGTAACACCCGGGTGACCTTACTCTGTTTGGGTTTCGACTCTGATTGTTTAGATGTTATATCTAATTTTACAAAGTTAATTGCTTTAAAGTTTTTAACATCTTTTTCTTTTCTATTCTCTGGACTTTGACACGATGCACGTGATTGGTTAATATTACTTGTCCTTTTAGGTTGAGATTTGACATTTGTTAAACCAGACTTTATACTAACCTTTTCAAATTCTTTGTCCAGATTAGTGCGAGGCATTTTACCTTTTGGCTTTGAAGTGGCCTCCTTTTGTTTAGAACCAGATTCATTTGATGAACATGCGGAATCTGGATCACTTACAAGAGGAGTGGACACCACATGATCCTTGATTGGATTATCATTAATTGGTTTACATTTTGTGTTCATCAAGGTCTCATGTGGTGGTGGAACCACTTTATAACTCATCCCTCTCGTTGTTTTCTCTCACTCACTAATTTTGGACTATGTGTGAAGAACTAATCCAACTATGCTGTTTTTGTTTTAAGGAATTAACTTCTACTTCTAAAAACTGCCTTTTGTTTCTTAGTGTCTTCTAGGGAGTTAAGATAGTACCTAATGTCATTAGCTTGGTTAAAGGATACAACTTCTGTTTCCCTAAGCTGTTTGTTCAAAAGGTCTATCTTTTCTTTGTAACTATGCTCATTTTGTTTTAAAACTCTGTTAGCTTCAATGCATAATTCTAGGTCCTCCACTAAGTTATTACTATGATCTAATAACCTAGCAAATTTTAAATCAATGCTTTCTCTAAATTTATTACAATCAGAACAAGCATGATTATTAAAGAGTTGGTTAGTAGTACTTACCTGAGAGGGTTCTGATGAATCAGCCATCAATATAGAATCTGGTGTTTCTGAGCTTGGTGATTCTGACGTTGTAGTAGTTTTCCCTTCTTCAGGTAGGTAGTGACCACTGGTGTAGTTCCTCAGATTTGACATCGCAAGTTCGACTACAATATCTCCTTCACTGGCAGAGTCATCATCAATATCCTCCACAATAGCAATATTGGATTCTCCCGGTGAGACAAACTGGAAGCTCCAGTCCTGTCCTTTATCATCATGAGCAGTCAAGGCTTTGGGATCCTTGCTTGATGAAGTAGGACTGCTAGTGGGTTTCTCTTGACGACTTAAGGAGGAGAAAAGATTCCCGTTGCCAGTCTTCTTTGGCTTCACACATTCCCTTTTGAAGTGCCCTTTCTCACTACAGTTGAAGCAGGTTACCTTGGATTTGTCGAAGCCGAAGGTAGTGTCCTTAGTAGCAATCAAATTTTGTCCGGTCTTTTTGACAAACTTCTTAGCTCTCCGGACTGCACTGGCTAAGGCCCACATTATGTCCATCCTCTCCAGCTCTGTCTCATCCACCTGCTTATAGTCCTCATCTTCCAGGTGGTAGTTCCCAATCTTTCCAGCAATTAGTTCATCATAGGAGTGGACTACTGCAACTAAGAGATCCATGTGCTCTTTAGCTACCTCAACTGTCACATTGCCGAGTTCTCGGTATTCAGCTTTGCTGCATTGGCTTCAGGTGCAATGTATTGGGTACCAGACGATCCTGACGTTTCTGACCCTAAAGTAGAGGCTTTGAGGGACCAGACGAGCTTGATACAAAAGCTGTCTGAAGAGGTGCTCCAGATGTCTTGGCTTAAGGAGTCGCGTTGTACAGCGCTGGGTTCTGATCATAAGAAGCCTTTTGAGCTCTGTACTTCATTCTTAGTTCTTCCTCTCTCAGCTTCAGAATGAAGTCATTGATATCTAACTTCGTTAGCATACCATTCTGTCTGAGATTGGAGACGAATGAAACCCATTTCTCCGGCAGCCCGTCAGCAAGTTGGACACTTTGTCCTCCATTGACGTCGATACTCCATGAGTGTGCATCTCACTCATCAAGTGGTAGAATCTATCGATCACATCATCTAGGATTTCTTTTCCTATCGATGAGAAGTTGTCAAATTCCTTCTTTAAAGCCTTAGCCTTTATGGCCTTCAATGATGCATTTCCGTCATACCTTTTCTCCAATGCATCCTATAGCTTCTTTGCTTGTGTGTACTTCGAGAATTGATGGAAAATGTCCTTCGGAATAGACTGTGTGAGCAAAGCATAAACCTTTTTTTATGCATTGTATTTCACCTTTTGTCCGTCAGTCATGCCACCAAGTGTGAGTTTGACACCATCAGCTCCTACAGGCATGTTGTACCTTGACTCTATAGACTCCCACAGATTTGGATCTAATCCATTTAAGTAGAACTCGAAACATTGTTTCCATTGTGGATATTCGTCTAACGTGATCAACTTTGGGGGTTTGTTGTGATTCCCCACTTCATTCTCCAGTAGCATAAGTTTTGTATACGTGAGTCTCTCCCTGCTGTGAAAGCTGAATATTGGTCTTCCATTGCTATTAACTTTAACTTTAAACCAAACTTTTGTATTAGTGCAAATAAAGGTGTGCGATTGGGCTATTCGGGTGATTGAACTATGCGGATGGTTCAATCGTGCGACTGAACTAATGCGGTTGACTCAGTCGGCCGAATGAACTAATGCGGATGATCAATGCGAATAGTCTTCTTAGTCGGACGAATGGAAGTGCGACCGAGTCCAATCGTGCGTATGGGGAATGCGTATGACCTCAGTCGTGCGATTGAGTCAATCGTGTGACTGAACCTGCTGGATTTCGAAAATTCTAGGTTTAAGGTGTTTGAACGCAAAAACCCGAATTTTTGCTAACCCTAATTGACGTATGCCGGAAAAAACTTAACTTTACGATCAGGGGCCATCTAAAACCCAATTTGACACAAAAGATTGCGTTTTTTAGCGTAAAAACACAATTTTTATATCAAAACTATTGAATCACACGTAAATCTAGAGCCAAAGCTTTGATACCACTTGTTAGGGATCGTGTACTCGACGAAAACTAACAGATTTACGCGTATACCGAATCAAATAGTGCAGATCCTATTTGATTAGCGATCCAATCAGTGAGAATGCACGTAGAATCAATTAAAGATTGAAACTAAACGTTAAGAATGGTTAGCAGTCGATCTACTACGATCTTTGAAGTTGGAACATGTTACTAGAGGTCTCTAGACGACTAGGGTACGCCTGGGTATCAAAATATTCGAAGTGTCTAGTTTTTCCATGATTTAAGTGGTATTTATAGTTAAGGTTTCTCAATCATGCGACTAGACCATTTTCATAGTTCAGTCGTGCGATTGAGTCATGCGGTTGATCCATTCGCACGACTGAGTTTTCAGTCATGCGACTGAGTCAATCTCATGTTTCAATCATGCGACTGATCCAGTCTCCTGGTTCATTTGTCGACTGGTTTATTAGCATGAAGTTGTTCATGCGTATGGTCCATTAGCATGTGCCAATCGCATGAGAACTTCACATGATTAAGTTTGAATATATTTCATAGTCATTAATTGATTTAGATATATTCAACACTACAACCTATATAGTAAAGTCAATAAGCGTTATTACATACCAACCAATGAAATATTCAACATTAAGCACAACCACATATATTTCATTAAGTACCCTTACAATTACATATGTGTAAGACAATACAAAGATATTACATTAAGACCAAAACTAGGGACACATGTATCTACAAAGACTGACATCCATTCATACTCGTTATTGTTGTTGTTTTGTATGCAAATTAACAATTCTTTTGTATTTGGTTAAACAATAGTGTATTGCTCACAACAGTGTTTTTAATTAAATAACATGAATGGTTTTTTTAAAATGATTCCGCTGCTTAAGCTTGTAAATTTATAATGTTTAATGTATTTAATGCTGTGAATGACCAACTGTGAGGTCTCCGGGAACGGGGCCTTACAACCCTAGCTTATATAGCTTGTACTCAAGAGGGGGGGTTAAGCATACGACATGACCTAGATAGAAGTGAAATAATAAATGTACAAAAATTGCGATACGTACGAAATGTGCGAAACGTGCGGAATGTACGAAACGAACGATGATGAAGATAATAATTATTACCTTGATGTACGTATGATGTGTGATCACGTGCGATAGTAAAAAAATGTTTTAATGAATGAAAGGTAGTATAAGTTTTATAAAACTAGAACTCACTCAGCAATGCTAACTTTTATGTGTTTCTAGTTTGCAGGTAATGGATGCTGAGGATGGCACGAGGCGGCTACTTGACTCATTTTGGATGACATTCTTTTGTATAATATTTTGGTATTGTATTGTGAACAAACGATGTTTGTAATGTATTGTATTATTTTGCAAAAACAATTATGATGAAATGAAAAGTGTGTTTAAATGTTTCTGCTGCAATGTTTAATTAAAGTTATATAAGCATATGTTTTATGTGTGATTATTGACCAGCTATGAACGTCCTGGGAACGGGGCCTTACATTTAATTACTGTATTAACAATTAACCGAAGAGAGAATTTTTTTACTATCGTATCCTTTTTATTGAATTAAACTCATTTAATGAAATTGATATTTACTTTTATGTCGCATTTAAACACAACCATTGATCAAGTTAATCAATGGTTAATAATGATTCTTATAGTTCTTATTATAAGAAGTTTTATAACAAACCTAACCATATATACATATATACATATATGTATATGTGTATATATATATATTTATTTATATATATGTTTATCTTGAGAACTATCATCTTTCGTGAAAACTGTAGGAACCAATATAAGTCACACATTTCTTATCACATGCACATTACCTGTCATTTCTCCCTTTTTTTAAATGTTCAAAGTTTTTCTTTACATTATTTTTTCAAAAAAAGTAAACTTTAATTTTAGTATTTTTTTTATATTTTTAACGTCTACATACTTCTTTTAAAAAATTGTCCACTTGTCATTTATATATATATGTAAATCTTGTCATATACATGTGTAATACCAGATTTACACATATGTAAATATGGTATTACACATTTGTAAAATTAATTTCGTAAAAAACGAGATTTATTTTATTTTTTATAATTTTTTATATTTTTTTATGAAAGAGGGAAACTAGAGAATTTTTTTGTGTTTTTATTTTATTTATTTTATGTTATGTTTTATTTTATAATTTTTTATTATGTTTTTGTTAATTACCATTTTACCATTAAAACTAGTGGCTTGGTTACTAGAGTTCTCACAAAAAAAGTAGGGGCCACCACCGCCAAGCACCACTACCGGCCACCATCATCGACCACCACCCCGTCACATTCTCCTCCCTACCACCATTATCTTCAACTTTATAAATGAAACAACAACAACAGCATCATCGACAACTTCACCACCATCGACAACCGATCATGCAACCAACCACCACCATTAACCGCACCACCACTATACCCTCCCATTTCAAAGCAAGAACCCAATTTAATCCGCTGCTGCCACGCGCCATCGCTACTGCTCGCCATCACCGCCGCCTACAATCATCGTTGCTCGCAATCATTGCGCCCACTATTGTTGCCGTCCACCATTGCTGCCACCCACCATATCCCTCATGTCGGCCTCACCAATACCATCGTCTTCAACCCTAAAAATTTTCTCAAAATCCTAAAATCTAAGTTAGGGATTCTTGTTTTTAGAGCTTGTAGATATAGCTTTGAACCCAAGAGAAAAACCTATAACCTTGGTGGCATCATGTAAAGAAACCTAAGGCTATGGGAGAGAAGAGGTGGAGGTGGTGGTAATTAGAGCAACGGCAATGGTAGTGGTGAATAGTCGGGTGATTAGAAGTAGAGAAAAAAAGAGTTTTGGTTGGGGTACATGATGAATGGTGGCCTATTTGAAATTTTAAATTTAACTTTTATATTAACAAAACTAAATGATTATATAGAAAATATTATATTAAATAAGTTACCTAAACCCTCTACTAAATTGTTAACTAACATAATCAATTTTTTAAATATGAAATAACTGAAATGCTCTTGAACCTAACAGAAAAAATAAACATAAATTAGTGTTAATACCCAAACTTGTTACAAATTAAAATAAAAAAATCCAAACTTGTTACTTTTTTTTGCTTAGTACCCAAACTAGTTATTTTTCGTAAACCACATGGACTATCTATGTAATTTACTCTCTTTAATATATATAAGAGTGGTTTATGCTTTTGGTACTTGAGGTTTTCTAAAAATTACCAATCTAGTCTAAAGATTTTGGTTTTGTTATTAAAAACTAATAGGAAATCTATCTTTGTTAATGTATTAGAATAAATGAATTCTAAAACACAAACTAAAGGACTTGATTGGTTAAAAAGATTAGTTTTTAAACTCACATGATTAAACCAAATTAATAATTTACTCTTCTTTTTTTTATACTTCTTAACACGACCTTAAACAAAATAAAAATTTCTCACCATCAAGAACCATTGAGATCTTGTCCTATAAAACTGTTCGACCAAAAACATAGAACCGAAATTCGCAGGGTTTCAGAAAAATCAGATTTGTCTAAGAGAGAAAGAGATGGGTCGATTCCAATGGATGGAGGCGATGCTGCCGTTAGGGATTATCGCCGGTATGCTTTGCATCGCCGGAAACGTTCAGTACACCATCCACAAAGCCGCCCATGGCCGCGTAAGTACACACATATTCCTCTCACTCATCCTTTCATTCACCCTTTAGATCTGTAAATTCATCTCCTTTTTCTGTCAATCTGATTGCAGCCGAAGCACATTGGCAATGATATGTGGGACGTTGCCATGGAAAGACGAGACAAGAAAATCGTCGATGAAAAACTTTATCCTGCTGGAAATTAGGGCTTCTTCTCCTTAAGGTTCGATTTCTAATCTTCCTTTCGTAAATTAGTTAGTTCTACCCCTTTTTTTTCTTCGGTTATAAGTTAACATCAGTCTTCAGGTAAGCTCGAAATTTAGGGTTTCGTTTGATGATTGGTGCGATATCGCTGTTATTGTAAATTGTATGCACAATAAGAATCACAAATAACTTGTAGTAGCATTACGATTGAGTTTCAGTTTTTCTGAAGATATCAGTATAGCTCCGCCATTGACCCTTTGGCTGTGGAAGACCAAGTTATGGGGTTTTGTCGATCAGATAGCACAGTTTATTAATGGTATATGATCTCAGGGTGGGTTTAATATACAACTTGCACAAAAGTATTCTTAAACTAGGAAATCTAAGGTGGTTGTTCAATTTGTTAGTATAAAGGGCTCAAATGGTTTGAAGTATTTAATCTAGACGAATCATGGTATTCCAGAGTTGTAAAATGAAATCATGTGAGAAATTGTATATTCATGTAGGCTAAACCGACTAACGGTGGCTACCTACTTTGTTGATTTAACAAATAATATACACAAGGGGAACAAAGTTTAAAGCAAAAAAATTGTAAGGTTAAATTGCAAAAGATTAAAATTTTTGAGTTAAAAGTAAAAAATAAATTTTGTGAGGTTACATTATAAAAGATTAGAAGCTTTGGGTTAAAAGGAAAAAATCAAATATTTTTTTGAAAAACACCCTACGTATAAGGTACAACCACAATGCACCAACCATAATTTTACTCTTCAATTAGGCACTTTTGTTGTTTAAATGACTGAAATATGAATGATCAAGGAAAGAAGACCTAAATTTAACAACTGAGGTGATGTATGGACACACAAGGTTATAGGGTTAGAAGTCGAATTTATAGGAAATTTTGGAGTGTAGTATAACAAATAAGAAAAAAGAGAGAGATTGAAATCGAGTCTTGAGATGGTTTAGACATGTGAAGAGGAGGTGGGCAACAACACCAGTTAAAGTAGTGAAAACCCTAATTATGGAGGGAATGAGGAGTAGAGGTACGCCCAAACTAACCTGGGATTAATGGATTAGTCAAAATTTGCTAGACTTGCACCCCTTATTGTCTATAGCGGCTATAACGACTATTATAGCGTGCTATGTAGCGTGACGCCATTCCCTCGCTATTTGTAAATAGCGACTACATAGCGGTATTTTTTATTTTTTTTAGCTATTTATTTATTTTTTATTTGGTAAATATGAGATTTAGATTATTAGTAATCAAGTATTTTAGCTATTTTGGGGGCCTTTGCTTAGATTTCCTACTACTTTATTACTAAACATGCTTAACCAATTGAATGTAAAACAATCTGACATATTATTCTACTTAATCGCTAAACACGAAATAGCGGTCGCTATTTACCGCTATTCGCAACGTAGCATATAGGTGGCTTGTCGCTATTTACCGCTATTCGCTATTGACTACTATGCTTGCACCTCTATTATAAGGACATGATGCTGGATATGAGTTCGTGGAGATGTAGAATTAGTGTAAGAAACTTTTAAGGGAGGCTATAGATGTGTCCTTGGTTGTATCTTAGGGCGTAGATTTCTTCTAACTTTTAGTGATCTTTGCATTTTGTTGTCCTAGTATAGTTCCATTGTCAATAGCGTTATAACGGCTATTGCGACCGTTATAGCGCGCTACATAGCGACCAATAGCGATTTTTGATTTTTAATTTTTTATAACTATAAAATCGACTCAAATAGAGTATTTTGGCTAATTTCGTGGTGTTTGATACAATTTTCTACTATGTTATAGCTAAACATGTTTACTTGTTGAATGTAAAACAATTCATAAAGTTTCTAATACCTTATTGCTAAACACGAAATAGCGGGCGCTATTTACCGCTATTCGCTTTGTAGCATATAGGTGGTTTGTCGCTATTTACTGCTATTCGCTATTGATAACTATAGTATAGTTATGTCTATATGTTGGTTTATGGTTTTATATTCGTTGCTACTTATTCTTTCACCATTTGCTATTGGTAGCTTTCTATGTTATATACTTGTAGTACTATTCATTTTTCTAATGTTTGTTTTAGAGTTTGGTAGCTTTCTATGTTATATAGCGGTATAGTTGGTTGGTTGTTGGGTGGATTTGATGGATTATATCAGGAGAAGTACTATAATGAACAATACGAGGCTATTGTTAGGATCAAACTAGTACGAAACACACGAATTAAGAACACTAAACAATAAACAGAGACACGAGATTTATAGAGGTTTAGTTGCGGTGTGCAACCTACGTCCTCTTTGGGGCAACTAGGGTTTTTTTCTTTTATTAATTGATAATAGTTACAAGTACAATGAGGAGTATATATAGACTACAATTAGGGTTAAACCCTTTAGTTAATAATCTAACTAAACTGGGCCTAATTAGAACTTGGGCCGGCCGAGCCCAACTGCTTCAAATTAATCCACCCGAAGCCTACACCCAGCAACTACAACAGAATAGGGTGTCTCCATTTCAAAAAATGTGTAGTCAAAAACGATCTAGGCGCTTTGGTTTAAAATGTGTGATGTGCTCTAATGTGCTTTGGTCCCAAAATCAGAACGTATCATGTGATGCGTTGTTATTAAAAATTGCTAATAATATAACCAGATATAACAATTTTTATATTCTAATACTTAAACATAAAAACATATACGACACTTATAAAAACGCACTTATAAGTCATAGCCTAATAAAAAGTTAAACATACATAAACATAAAAACAAACTTGGATGTTATTTCTTAGTTTGGTTTTAAGCGTGCATTCATATTTTGTCAGCATAGTGTTAGGTAATATGTGTATGTGACTAACTTGGTGATTTGGTTAGGGCTACAAAATTCAAGACAACACTACGACTCTGACCTTAATAACTTGACGGTGTTTTTAACCAACTTTTAAAATGAGTGATGAGAAAATAATGATAGTAATAAAAAGAATAATGTGAATTACACAGCGGAATAAACAACCAAATAATCAGAACTGAAATAGCATAAAAACAACCTGTTTTGCGGTTGTTTTGTTGATTGGAAACTTCAACAAGGTAGTTTAGGGTTCTAGGCGATGGCGTTAGGCAATCACAATCACACATATAATAATAAATGCAGAAAGTAGTAAACAACACAAGGATTTAACGTGGTTTGATCAAGTGTTGAACGATGTTTGGTAGAGTTCATTTGTTATTATTCTAGAATGGTGAAGATTACAAGTACATAATGGTTATATATAATAAAATAGTTAGGGTTAACACCCTTGCTAACTTAATTAACAAGAAACACAACAAAGATTAAGGTTGGCCACCCTTACCCTTCTTGGTGTTCTAGTTGTCTTCTATCAAAATCCGGCTCAACCTAGATGGATTAGAAATCATAGCATATATTTCTATTATAAATTGTTATTTTGTTATTATAAAATTTTTATAATCACACATATAATAATAAATGCAGAAAGTAGTAACAACACAAGGATTTAACGTGGTTTTGGTCAAGTGTTGAACTATGTTTGGTAGAGTTCATTTGTTATTATTCTAGAATGGTGAAGATTACAAGTACATAATGGTATATATATAATAAAATAGTAAGGGTTAACACCCTTGCTAACTTAATTAACAAGAACACACAAAGATTAAGGTTGGCCACCCTTACCCTTCTTGTGTTCTAGTTGTCTTCTATCAAAATCCGGCTCAACCTAGATGGATTAGAAATCATAGCATATATTTCTATTATAAATTGTTATTTTGTTATTATAAAATTTTTACTTCTTTGGACTTGTTAGTTGTATATAGTGAATTATTGTATATTATTTAGTATGACACATATCTTGCACATAAGCTTCATAGGAATTCTCATCATTGAGGTTTCCCTTTACATAGCAATCATTAAGATATTTTCCAATATACTTACGTGGTATGAGAGCTAAGACTTAGTACAAACTAGTGTCGTCACTTTCGCATTGGAGATCTAAGCCCCCAATCCATATTGTTTGTACATGACATTGGAGCCACCATCTCGAATTAATTCCTACAAGCAAATTTATTTGAGTGTTTCATGCATTTCACCATTGCTATGGCCAAACACGACCTTGCGTCTTGGTTATAAAAAGTGGAGGCTCAAAGAACAAAACTGCATTGCTTTTCGTAGGCACAGTTTATTTGTATATCATTTTTCATATTTCTCGTATGTTATCGGTATCAACTTGCTAAATTTAGCTATTAATAAGATTTTATTTGCTTTAATATATAACAACACGTGTACAACCTAAAAAGCAATATGTATAACATCTTGACGCACAAGACCTTCCCTCGTACAAAAGGCTTGCCTTAAGATTATGCCTCATGCCCCTTTTTTGGATTATTATGTTAAAAGAATCCAAAAGAGCAAAAACAAATATGCCTTGCTCATAGGTGGTTCTATTTATTGCTGCAGTCATTATCTTCGTCATAGGGACTCTTTCTATATACAATAAGCACAATGCTGTTAGGACAAAATCATAGCAGAAGTAGAAAAAGAGGAGGAGAAAGAAGAGTGAACTGCCGCTATTACATTGTTAACTGAGCTTTAGGTGCGCCTTGGTAGATTGAAAGGCCCGCTAAAGGTAGTAGGTTGAGTTTCAAGAGTATGAGACTAAGAGTTGGGACTAGCTGCATGTCATCTTAGAGTCTGAGCTTGACACCTCACACCCTATTATTACATCAAGCAACAATGGAATTGGGATCAAAAAATTAAGGGATTGGATTTGGCTCGTCTATCTTGTGTTCAACGAAGGAAAGTGCTCTTTCTCCTTCAGCTTGTAAGACATATTAGGAAAGAGCTACATCAATTGAAGAAATGTTTGTGGTACGGTTGCGTAGTGTGTGCCCACATTTATACAACGCAAACTTAATAACCCATTGTTTTGCCTAGTTGATCACTTGATTCAGTAAATGAAAATAGTATGTAGTTATCAAGTCTTTGATTAAATCCTCTTCAACTTTTCGCAAACCTTATCGAATTATCAAAGAGAGTAGAGTGGTGAGAGTCAATCTCAAAGAGTTGTAGTCATGTTAGGAACAAAAATTTAGGAAAATTAAGCATTAACAAAAAATTAGAAAAAAATGTTCTTTGGTTTCATTCGGATTACTCGGATTTTACCCGAATCCGATCTGATTGAATTTGAATGGATCAGATCAAATAGAAACATCCATAATTCAGATCAGGTCAAATTTTGGGTAGGTTTATAAAAAAAATTCAAATTCAAAAAATCCAATCCGAAAACATTGAATAAAGCATTGATGAACACCTACCTGGGTCTCACATATATATTGTTGCAATTGTTTTTTACCTTGTTCCTACACTTGTTGACAACTCTTGCTCACCTAGGATAGCGACAAGCAATGGAGGATGAGAAGGGCTCTTTCAGCTGGATCTCGAGCCACTTCCTCATGAAAAGCATATTGTTGGTTGTTGAGTGCTCACAATTAACTGCAACCTTGATGTTTCTCTAGTCGCACAAATGCATGTCTAGTTGCTTAGGGTTATGGTCAAACATGACTCACATGAGATATTAATTGTGTTGGGACTTTCTCCTTGGTTGCTAGATCATCATCTTTGTATTGTTGCAATTGCCGTCATTGATTGTCACCGCCTTAGTTTTTATATATTGAGAGTTCCAACACTATACAAATGCAACGTTTTTATAGCATTCACATATTTTCCCATTCACTTTACATGACTTAATTTTATAGATGAATTGTTATTATTTTTTTGGTATAATTTTGAGACAAGTTTGAATTATTATTACTATGTTATATTATTGAAAAGATTTTATTGCTAATTGTATTAGGTTTTTTAATTATTCGGATTTAACATATTGATTCTTTATGCTGATTTAGAACTGATTTACATAAATTTGAACCTGATACTAATTGCTGATATTCTCCCATTTACAGGAAGCTTTGGCAATGTGATGCACGGAATAAGGGGAGATTGCCAATGTGTTTTACTTTTTCTTGTTATGTTGGAATAACTATATTTTCACTTGTACAAGTTGGCATTGCTGGTAACCAGTGAATTTGGTTTTAAATGTTTGTTGCATTACATGATTGTACTGTACAAGTTTTATGACGGGAGATCAGGAAACTGCAAGTAGGCCCTTTTTTTCTTCTTTCAAGTTGGCTTATCAACCCACGTAAGCCCTTGTGCTGAATCAAGAATCGAACCCTTTTAACACTGAATAAATGATTTTTTTTTAATTTTTAATATTCTGATATCGCAAATCATATTTATGATTCATTTCAGATTTATTGATCGGCTTCTATCTCTTTTTATAATATGCTATTCTTGAAAAAGAAAAAAAAACATCTGTGAAACTTTGCAATTGTATAGAAAAGGATGTGTATGATCTTAAAAATAACTTTTTCTAATGATAAGTCGTAAAGTCTTAATTATGAAACGCCTCAGGGTATTAAAAGTTTGTAGTTCTTATTCGGTAAAATTATTCATAAGTAGCGAAAACATTCAGCCATCGATAATTGTAATATTCGAGTCAATTACATAGTTCATAAACAAACGTAAAGGCTAGTAAATAAAACATAAACATGAGGTTGCTAGTCTTTTGGGTACAGTAGCCTTCACTTCTCTGCTAAACATATCCTCATGTGAACCTACACTTCGACCTGAGCTAAAAGTGGGTAGCGCTAAGTGAGGTTTATGTTTAAATTCAACTTAAGGACTATCATTCATCATAACTTAACAGTTCGTATCATGCTTTAACAAACTATATTTAGAGTTAATAGCTTTTGTATTATGCTTCTGATTGTATTTTGTTTATATAAAAATCTAGCCTTTTTTGTAGTCGAAAGCATACTTTTGAACAACTGAAAGTATGCTTGCCAATCGAAACAATGTTTTAATTAAACGTTTAACTTTCGATTCAGCAGTAGTATTTGTTATATATAGCTTAGTTATTATTTTATTGAATGTGTGAACTCTCCTCGATACAACATTATTAGTGGATACAAAAAGCATTTTTGAAGTGATTTTGTGTCTGGTTCGGTTACTTGATATAATTATTGTGTTCTATTGTTGTTCAAATGTCTCATTGAGAGATTAAGTGATCACAACCAAAAAGACATTGTTTTCGCATCTGTGTTGTTGGGTTGGTTTTGTAGTGAAGATCCCTATTCAAGGACCTACATTTGGTATGAAAGCTATGGCTTTTGTTTTTTGTTTCAATCAAAGTGTTTTCTTTAACCAATATTTGGTGTACTCTTTGCATGATTCTTGGATTGGGTGTGATTTCTACCAAGAATGAAGCTTTTGTGCATCATTCGGCTTATTTCAGGTTCCACTTGCATTCCATGTTATGTGTATCAAAGATGGAAGTTCTTTTGTGATTGCTGTTGATTTTCTGATTTTGTGCTTGCATTTCTAGGTGGTGTTCATCATTGTGGAGAAACAACATTTGAAGAACTATTCCTGCCATCAAAACTTGATTAGGAGACATTAAAACTAGAGTTAAACTTGGTTTTCGTCCCTGAGTTTTGCAAATTGTCTCCACTTGAGTACCAACGTTTATTGTCTCCATTATTGGTATGAGTTTTGCAAATCGTTTCTAATTTCGTCATTTTGATTGACGGTGTTAACATTTTCTGTTAGAATTTTTATAAATGACCAAAATACCCCTAAAGGCTATAAAAATATCAACATCTCACTTTTCAATTCCTTCGCCACAGCACCACACACCATTGCTACCACACACCACATACCACCGCCACCACACACCACTGCCACCATACAACACCACCACCACACAACACCGCCGACACACTCCACTACACCTCACACCACTATACCACACATCACCACGACCACACACCACCATGACCACACACCACTGGCACCACACACCACCATGACCACACACCACTGGCACCACACACCACCATGACCACACACCACTGGCACCACACACCACCATTGGCACACATAATTGTTCAACACAACACCGAATTGTTAAATTCCTCACTTGATTGAGAAGAATCTTGACAATAGTATTTGATATTCCTTAAAAGTTTCATTCTAGGGTTTGGGGGTTCGAGTTCAGGGTGTTCGAGGGACTTACCGAATGGGTGACGTCGGAGATGGCGGTGGTGAACGGCTCCGACGACGGTGGTGGATGGGGTGAAGGGGGATTGAAACAGAGGGGAGAATGAGGTTATGTAACATGGTTTGAGGAGAAGAAGGTGGTTTGCAATGTAGAAATAATGGTTACCATTGGTGTGGTCTTGGGTGCGCTTGGCGGTTAAGATCGGGGGATAAGGGGATGAACTTGGAAATAATATTACTTTGGCCAAGGAAGTTTGTTATCTTCTGTTTATGATCAAAATAAAGAAGTAGTATTGTTAGATTGATATACTAGACTAAAAACCTAGATCCACAAGAACTAAAGATCGGTGGTGTGTGTGGTGCGGTGGTGTGAGGTGCGGTGGTGTGAGGTGCGGTGGTGTGAGGTGCGGTGGTGTGTGTCACAACGAATGTGTGGTCACAGTGGTTTGTGGCGTGGTGGTGTGAGGCGCGGTGGTGTGAGGTGCGGTGGTGTGTGGCGTGGTGGTGTGAGGCGTGATGGTGTGTGTCGGCGGTGGTGTGTGGTGGCGGTGGTGTGTGGTGTTGTGGAGAAAGAAGAAAGAAGGAGAGTGTGAGAGAAAATGAAAAGTGAGGTTGTGATATTAATTATAGCCCTAAGGGTATTTTGGGCTTTTTACACTCACTTAACAGAGAGTTTTAACACCATTAGTTAAAAGGACGAAAATAGAAATGATTTGCAAAACTCAGACCAATAATGGAGACAAAATAAACGTTGGTACTCAAGTGGAGAAATTTTACAAAACTCAGGACAAATGCTGAGATTAACTCTTAAAACTATCACCATTATATCAAAACCGATCCATTACATTGTATGTTCTTTGCATGTGTACTCCTTGTCTTCAACGAAAGGTTCAATCAAAAGTCAAAACGTGTCTTATTCCATCAAAATTTTGCTCAATCAAATGTCTACTTTCTATTTACCAACCTTACATCGAAAACTCATATTTTTATTCTTTTTCTATACTTGTGTTATGTTTAGACTTGATTGTATTAATCGTAAGTGAGCTATCAAAGGTCTTATTTTCAATTGATCTACCTCATAGTATGTTCTAAGATTTAAAAGTTGGAAGTTTCGATAGTAGTTTGTTCATTACAAGTGTCAACAATTTTTATTGAAGTGCGCAATCGAAAGTTCCATACGTACATCGAACACTGTTATTGGTTCCATCGCTAAATTTTTGGGAAATTCCAATCATGTCCAACCCAACAATGACATTAGGTCTGGGAGTAAGCCACCACTACTTGTGTCCATATTGGATTTTGAGGACTAGATAAATTGTGCAGGATCAGTTACGGTTAATCAACACATGATTATCTCTCAAACTCACTTAGACACACTCAAATGATGATGCAGAATCTTTAAATGAGTTAATAACAATATACTAAGTTAAATAACACGAGATATGGTTTTCAAGATACTTGTATATATTACTTCTGAACTCAAAGTTTTCAAGACTCTTACAAACATACTAACTGAGTTACAATAAGAAACTATATATGCTATCTATAGCCGGTTATATTTAGATAAACAGCTGGAACTTACTACTAAACAAATACTACATTGCTAAAAGTAAGGTGTCTAAGATAAAATATTATCCTAGATTAGGTAGACATGATAGGTCCATGACTTACCTTTTCTTACCAACTAAAGATGGCAACTGTACTAACTGATAAAAGGTGAACAGTTAAATAAAGTATGGTCAACTACATGGCGTGAGAGAGCGCCATTCAATGTATTAGAGGTTGCAACGGTTATCAAACCGACTATAATGATCTAAAGTGTGGATTGATTCTATCCTTCATTAGTTGTGCTCCAACTAGAAAGACAAAATCCATATGCCTATGCAACTTCCTCTGTTCCACCTATACAAAAATCTAATGACTTGAATTCTGACTATCAACTAGGTTAATGTTCTAAAGCTTCAACTTCTATCCTTCAAGAACTAATCATCCAGTCTATTCCATCTCCAAATACATAATTAGACACTCCTCCACATGATCAGCCCATAACTTCCATGACTTTATCAGACTAAAAAGACTTAGTGTTGAAGTCTGATTTAGTATTGAAGTCTATAAGCTTAAAGTCAGAGTATGAGATAAACATTCATAGATTGATCCCGTGAAGAAGGAAGTGGCTTATCTAAAGTCTTAAATAAGAATTCAATAAGACTTAATTTCCAAGATAATAAGGATGGTGGATGAGCTCGCCAAACATTTAGCAAGTAACATTGATAATATTTTTTGATTAGGTTTTCATACTACTACTAGCCCAAAGTATCACAGTGTTAGTGTCTAGGATTATTACATGCACTCGACAATCAGCCAATGATAGACATTGGAGGTCTAATTTTTTATATTGATGAGCAAGTCAATGAATCTATTAACATGGTTGTAGCAAATTTTCAAGGTAAAGTTCAAGGCATCGACTCTTCACCTTCTATTACACCTAACCCTACTAACAAGTCATAACAGTTCAGGGGGAGTCATAGAAAATTGCTGGTACTACAACACTTTTTGAGGAGCAAATCATGAACCTCAAGAATACAATCATTCCTCACCCTACCTCCCCAAGTTACATGGCTTGTTGATATCAAATTGGAACCATATATTAAGGGTGAATCAAGCATCCATACAAAATTAGGGAAATGCAGTGATAGATGACACTATAGAAATCATCAATCTTGATGATTTTGAGAGTAATTTTGAAGATCATCCTATTTATCAAGCTTTTAGGAGACACATGAGACTCTAAAAAAGTGGAAGATGATCTTAAAGTTCATGTTCAACATATAAAGGACCCTAATAAGATTAGTTTTATAGTTGAAGATGGTGCAATATATGAGTGTTCCTCTAAGTTCTCATATGAGACTGACTAGAAAGAATGTAAACTACTTTGAATCAAGCAACAACTATGGAATCTATTGAATATATGTGTGTTGTTAGTGAACACTTAGGAGATGAAATAAAGAGTTGGTTTGATCGATATCTTATCAACGAAAAGAAGCAAGAAGATCTATGAACATATTAATAGTGGGTTACGTACCAAGAACCAAAAGCAATCGCCTATTGCATGGAGGTATGATGAAGAGAGAAAGTTATATGAGGTCAGAAGGTATAAAGGTGGTCTCCAACATTTCAAGGCCTTCAATGACTTGTCAACACTACCCGTATCTGATATAAGGGAACTTGGCAAGCTACCATTGATAAATCCTTCCAATAATATAAATACCATACTTCTTGAGAAGTTTTTCAAGAGTTAATGTGAGACCGATTTCACAATATTAATGTTAATGAAACTTGGGAGAAGGGTTTCAAAGAACTTAATGCACCTAATCACTAAGAAGCCTCTTATGCAACTTCTTTATATGCTTCCTAGAGAAACTATTTTTATATATCAAGGTTATGATGTCATCCAAATGTTATAGCCTATGAAGATTATAAAGTTTTAACAGACGATCCAAAAGTGCTCTTCAAGAACTATATCAAGCGAAAGGATAATCATGAAAGTGCTGCTAATCCTTCCAACGAGTAATCAAACTAAATGCTCAACCTATTTCATGGCACATTCGGGTGATAGAGAAGGCATGACGACCAAAATCTTAGGAGGGATTATTGAGTCAAGATCTTTTAATTAAGATTTTTATTATATTTTCTTTGTACTTTTCTTCATTTCCTCTATAATTAAACATTTGGACATTAACTTTTGATTAAGCAGTGTAGGACCGATTAAGGGGTGGTCAAAACAATCAGTCTGATAATGAGAATTAGATTACTTAACAAATCTAATAAGGAACGAGGTTTATATTAAAAAGACTAAGAACACAAGTAAGTAATGAACAGAACAAAGAATAAGAACAAGATAAGCATGGTTTTCAAGAATGCTGTATATTGCTCTCAAGTTCTATTACAGGTGTTACAAAGCATAAAAATAAATACAAGAACCTAAGATACTTTATAGTATATCCTACAGTTGTCTATACTTTGAAAGCCAACTAGAAACAGTAATCTAGACAACAAGATCAATGTACAATCAAAAGGCAAATTGCCTTTTGACTTGTGACTATGACATGTCATAGCTCATATCCTAATCTATTACAAATAGTTGAAAATATACAAAGTATAAAGTTACAGACTCCAAACCATTATCTATAGTTTACTAAAGCATGGACCTTTTCACTAACTTATACAAGTTGGTGAGTCTTTAAACTGG
The DNA here is from genome assembly GCA_025506515.1 of Flaveria trinervia. Classification (NCBI taxonomy): domain Eukaryota; kingdom Viridiplantae; phylum Streptophyta; class Magnoliopsida; order Asterales; family Asteraceae; genus Flaveria; species Flaveria trinervia. Next base: position 55,851,467 of record CM046455.1, read on the forward strand.
CAGCGAAAAGTTGGTTAGCTTTATGCAAAAGTTGATCATAGAAAGCATGTCTTCTCTATCCTCAGAAGAAATCAGTCTTTAGTCTTTTGGCTTCGGAAGACTTTGTACTTGAAGCTTCAAAACACTTCACCTTTGGCTTTGAAAGATTTGGTCTTTGGATTCGGAATATTTTACACTTAGAATATTTTCTTTGAAGTGTGTAAAACTTCTAAAGTAACTTCTACTCTGCACTTCATGCATGCATGCTGGAAGTTCTTTGGTTGCATTGGTTGCATCAGCCTTTAAGTATAAACCTTATAAACTCCCCCTAGGCTGATACTACAAAAACAAAGAAGGCAACTCAAATATTGACAGTCCTCATTAGGATCAAGACCACTTCTTTGTTCATTAATTGGTCAGGATCCTTCAGACTCTCATAGTACCTTCTCATGACATAAAGATCATATGGAGAAAGATCAATCATGTCTTGTCAAAAATAGGCATCTTGACCTCTTTGATACCTTATGACATACCATCTGTCTGGATTTGTAGCAAAAGTCCAGGACTAGATGGATCTTCCAACTGCAAGATGCTCTTCTTGTGTTGGACTTAAGCAACCTCTTCTTAAGCCACCTCAAGATTCTCTGACTTATCCTATGGTATGGAGATGGATGCATTGGACTTCTTCTTCTTCTTGGTATCCCTTTATATGTCCATCCTTTTCCTCTTCTTTAAAGACTTTAATTGAGAAAACTAACCTTCAGCACCAGGTTGTTCTTGTGTGTGTATATTAGTTGGGTCATTTTCCCTCATAGGTTTAGAAGAGAAGGATTAGAACTGTTAGGACCATTTAGGTACGGAGTACTAACTGTTTTACGTGTATACCAAACCAAATAGTGCGGAATCCTATTTGATTGGCGATCCAATAAGTGAGAACGCAAGTATAATCGATCTAAGATTGAATCTAAACGTTAAGAATGATTGTAAGATGATTAACTGCGATCTATGAACTTGGAACAAGTTTTCTTGGGTCTTTGGACGGCTAGGGTACGATTTAGTGCATAGGATTCAAATTGTTGCGTTTTTCCACGAATTAAGTGGTATTTATAGGTTAGGGTTTTCCATTCGTGCGACTGAACCATTTGCATGGTTCAGTCGTCTGACTGAAGCATGCGGTTGATTCATTCGCACGACTAAAGATTCAGTCGTGCAACTGAGTCAATCTCATGTTACAATCGTGCGACTGATCCAGTCTCCTAGTTCAGTCGTGCGACTTGTTCATTAGCATGAAGTATTCATGCGTATGGTCCATTAGCATAGTCCATTCGCATGAGAACTTCACACGATTAAGTTTAAGACGTTTCTCAATCATTATTGACTAAGAACTATGTAAACAACTACAAACCTATATAGTTAGTTCGATATGTGTTATCACACAATAAATAATGAAATATTAAACATTATAAGCATCAAAAACACATTACATTTCATTCATAACCATTCTGTTGCATATATGTAAGACATGAAAGACATTTTACATTTGAGCTCCTAAACTAGGTATACATGTATCTACAACGTCCCCCTTGGACCTAGTTTACTCTATTATCTAACATTCTTCATCAGCTCTTCAAACTTCTTGTACTTCTCCTCTTTTGTGGCTCTAGCATGTATCTCAAATGCGAAACAAAGCCTTATAACATTTTGGAACTGGAGGGCTTGTACAATGTCTTGCGAATCATAAAACAATGCCCACTTGTACAATGTGTATACATCATTAGCAGACAAGTTAGTTAGTCATATTGGGTCAAATACCCAAATAGTATTCATTTTGCCCTCTTTTTGCAAGACTATAACAACTTCACCTATTCTCCAATCATAGTACCACCACTTAAAGTGTAGAGTGAAGTCCTATGGCATTTCCCTTAGAGGGATTCTTGACATTGTGTTCGGAGGACTCCACTTCAGCACTATCTTTGGCTTTCTAGTAATGGTATCGACTTCAAACCATCTGATATACCTTGTCGGTTGTTGAGGTTTGAAGTGGACCCACTTGGTGTGGTACTCTTTCTGCAATGCAGCCTCAAACCAGCCTGACATTTGCTTTGGGTTAGCATATAGCAACTTCAGTTTAGCCAGTTGGTTGAGCTTAAAACCAGAGAGAGTCTTCAGGTCATGTGGGAATCTGAAGTAATCTATTCCCTTCTCCCTCTTGACAGTATAGACATTTAGATCCTCAAAATATTCCCACGCTATAATCTTTCCTGAAACCTTCAGATGCTTCTTCACTTTGTAGAGCTTGGTGTAGGCATTTGGCTTTGGTGCAGTGCGTTGGGCTTGGATCTTTGCAAAACATGCCGCCCATTCAGCCTTTTTGATGTTGACATCGGCGTCTGAGGCTTGGGCTTGATCTTTATTTTTCTCTGACTCTTGCTCCATCTGATCCAATTTTTCAAACGTATCACTGACGAGAGTGTCATCCAAATTGGGAACGACATTTCCCTCTCTGTCATCATGCTCTGGATAGTGCTGGGCTGTGACGTCTTCAATCTCTATCTCGTCCACATCATTAAGCTCGTCGTCACTAGCCACGTCAACAGTAGCAGCATCCTTGACAATTTCATTTGGATTTAGCCAGAACATCTTTGCCAGTTGCACATCAGTAAGGTCATGAATTATTTCTCCTTCTTCAAGAGTATAACTCATAGACCTCCTGACAATCCCTTGCAAATCAAGTATCATAATGAATTGAGACTTGATTTGCTATAAGGGAGCAACATCATACTGGTCTTGCTGAGATGGTTGATCTGCTTGATTTAAAAATTTAACACATCAATCATTTGTCAATAATCAAGGTAGTTAAATAGCAAATATATTTATATAAACATGAAGTACACAAGTTTAATACATGATTCAATTACACAAGATTTAAAATTACAAAACATCTAAACATTACTTTTATCTTGAATCATGTGCTCTTATTCAGTTGGGGCCGAGGACGAGGCTCCCTAATCCTGTGACTTCTTGGAGCGTCTTTCTCTGGTTTGTGTCGCATCTGATGCAGCCGCATCATCTCCTTCCTCATCATCTCCTCCCTCTTCCTCTCCTGCTCCCTCATCACCTCCTTCATCTGTCTCATCCTTATCCTCATCCTCATCATCTTCATTCTCATTATTATCATCATCTCCCTCTCTGATCTTGAGAGGCTCATCTTTAGTGCCTTTGAGTCGGAGCATGATGGACTTGTTTGCAGTCTCCAACTCCCCAATCCTTTTAGCTGATTGGTCATTTTGCTCCTGGAGTTGGGCGATCTGCAAAGCCTGCTGAGATATCTGCTAAGCTTGGGTAGCATTAAGCTCCGAAAGCTGACATAGTTGTGCAGCTCTCTCCTCATCAGCTGCCAACAGCTTCAGCACCATTCTGTTGAGTGCTAACAGCTATTCCTCTACCCCAATATGGGGTAGAGATGATCCTGTTGGAAAGGATGGGTGGGACGATGGTTCGGCATGGTGGCTGGTGGTGGTAGTGGTGGTAGTGGTGAATATGGGCGGTGGTATGTGAGTGGGTGGAGTGGTAGTAGTGGTGGTGGCTGAGGTAGCGGTAGGTGGAGGTGTGGTAGTAATGGAGGGTGGTGTAGTAGTAGTGATGGTGGGTGAGGTAGTGGTGGTGGTGGTAGCTGTGGTGGCAGTGGGGAAAGAGCTTGTGATCAACGTGTACCTCCGTCTCTTGGGCTTCATCCCGTGGGACTGAGCCATCCTCTTTTTCCTCGAACCCCTTGAGGAGGATGCTCCCCCTGGGATGCTGGACCGAGCTGGGGTGTAGGTAGGATCAGTCATAGTCTCCCTAGACTTGTCCGGGCGTCCACCAACCACTAGAATCCCTCGTTCGGTGGAAACCACCTTGCTGCCCACCATACGAGTCAACGACTCCTCATCCTCCTCTTCCTCCTCCTAAGAAGGACATAAATCCTAATGGAAACCAACTGTAGCAGCTTCTCCATGAGTGGGTGGTGGAGGTGTAACATCTGTAGTGGTGGCCCTAGATGGAGTGGGGCCAGAGTCTCCACCATCACCACTGTCATCAACATCTGACTCATCAGTGGGGAGCACAATCTGCTCAGTATCTGAGTCGCTTTCATCATGGTGCCACTTCCTTCGTGACGACACCACATAGTCCTCATAGGCCAGATGCCCGAACAGTCGCCTGACAGGGGTTTCACCTGCTTCCCCCGGTACACCTTCATCCTACCCAAGGCGGTATCGTCCATCACCTCGAGCACCACGACATCCTCTTTCTCCTTTGGCAGCGAAAGGAGCTTTTGGTCAATGATCATCTGCATAAAGTGAGGGTACATGCAAAATCCCTCCTTGCCCTTCGCCTCGATGTTCTCCACCAGATAGGTGAAGATCATCCTCGAGAACCTGAATGGATGGTTCAGCACCAACGCTACATAGGCGTTCAGAATCTGATCAGATAGCTCATCGAAGCTTCCCTTCCTTAAGGCAATGCACTTAAGCAGCACATGAGCCAAGTACTTAAATTGGGGGCACAAGTTGCTCTTGTTGAGCACACCTGCGTTGATATTCCCTGAGTACTTGGCCCGCAGAAAACAACCTCGTACAGTCAGAGGGTGAAGTGTGTAGGACAGTCAGCATCGTCCCCAAACTCCAAAACTGTCCCGAGATCGTCCTCAGTGATCTCTATAGGCTGACCAAAAATGGAGCTCCTGATACAGTGGGGCTCAGAGGATTTGTCGATGACATCGCTTTCCCAGAAAGCCTGCTGAACTGAACGGTACGGGGTGCACGACATCGATATAGCACGGAAGATCCTCGATCTCCGTACGAACGTAATAATGCCAGAGAAATCAGCTGCGTCCGTGAGGTCAGATCCAGATGAGCACAAAGATTATGCTTTGTGCTCATTGTCCAACGACGCCATCTGTTACACAATTTAAATAAACATTAGTGAGTGTTAATGAGTAACAATTTGATTCATTGGACTTGAAATCTTTTGTTTTGTCGTGCGAATGAAACTGTGCGATTGAGATCTAGTTGTGCAATTGAGCTCATACGTACGACTGTGCATGCGACTGAGATTAGTCGTATGCTATCCCATGCGTTTACACTAGTCGTGCGACTGACCTCATACGCATGGTTCAGTCATGCGATTGAGCCATTCGCCCAGCTCAGTCGTGCGATTGAAGTTCATCAGGGTGTCCATTCGCATGACAGACTCTTTGTTCAATTCAAATTCAAATTTTGAGCAAAACTTAATGTTTGACGTCGTTGTTTGGCTCATTAGTCTCTCAAATGACCGATAGAACAACTAATAACCTTTAATTGAATAATGTACTTAGTTTTATTAGTTTCTTAGGCAATCTAAGTCTCGGTTCTATTTAGGGCTTAACTTCGATCATTAGGGCGCAAATTGATGGACATTTGAGTGGATTACATCGCGCATTACATGTATAATCACTAGTAATCTTCAGTACACAACAATCAGTGGTCTAGAATGGTCAAATGAAAATCAGGCAAAGTAACGGTATAGTCGTGCGATTTGGGGGCGATTTCGGAGTGATGAATGACTGTGACCGACTCCCCCTCCTTTTATACTAGGGTTTCCTCCAGTCATGTGACTGAATCCAGTCGCATAATTGATTTGTGCGACTGAGTATCAGTCATGCGACTGACATAGTCGGTCTCCTTCAATCGTGCGACTAGATGTCAGTCGTGCGACTAGATGTCAGTCGTGCGACTGTGTCATTCGGTCACCTCCATTCATGTGATTGGTTCATTTTGTTAACCAATCGTGTGAGTTTACTCATGCTGTGGTCCAGTCGCACATTTGGGCCATGCGTATGGTTTAGTCGTGCAATTGGGCTCATACGTATGGTCCAATCGTACGGCTAGTTCGTACTCATGATCTAGTCGTGCGAATGGGCTCATACATATGGTCCAATCGTACGACTGGTCCATACTCATGGTCCAGTCGTCTGAATGGGCTCAAACTTATGATTTTGACTTTATGAACATTTGACTCTTAACCTTTTTTAACTATTGATAAAACATTTCGAGCATTCGATCATCACATACATGACCATTTTAACTTTGAGAACTTTGGTCACCTCAGACATGACCCTTTTTAGTGATTGAATCCCTGACATAATTCTAATTCATAGTCCGACGTTTAACAACTAAACTGACAAAAATTAAACAAATGCAACAACTAGAACTAAAGGACAAAACTAAAGGAGATTTTTGTAATTTTTGTGTGAGGTGGAAATACTAAGATAGATATCTAACAGGTTTATTTCTCGAACAGACAGCTTCAAGTTCTTTTGACCATAAGAGGAACGATTCATTATGGAATCATACAGGTAAATCAAATCATTCAGGACATGTTACCAAAACCTTTTGATGCTAGATTCTTGTTTTCATCGAGTGTCATTTGCAAGTCTAGGAAATCATACTAGTGCCACAAGATGCACATAGTGGTTTTGACTTTCAAGAGTTGCAGCCATGATGATTGTCAGTATAATTGTCCTCTTAAATCCATACATAGACTTTTGACACAGATTGGTGATAATTTAAGGTTTAATTATTTCAACAAGCATTTGTGGATCCCACACTTATATGGTAATCAATATTCCTCAGGAGATTTTTGAGCGGTCTACAGGTAGTATTCAAGAAGAAACTATTCTAGAGCTTTCAAAGAGATGCTAAGCCTCAGGTTAGTGTCACCACACAGTAGAGAGGCACAAACAACAATAAATTATAGAGTATTTAGGTTATGCTTATCCTCAGCCCAGTGCCATCGCACAACAGAAAGGCACACAACCTATCTTCTTGTTTGAGCAATTTTATTATTTTTGCATAGATCGCACCAACAATGTAGGTTATTAGCTTGATTGCTTTTTGCATTTTTCATGTGCTTTGCTCATTTTATGGTCATCCACACACATTTGTGGCATTTATTTTGCTCGTCACCCCTTATTGGAACTTTGTTGATTGTGTTAACCAGGGATAAGATGATAACCCACAGCTTGTTGAACAACTTAGTTTGAACTTGAAATCACCAACGAGGTCTACTTATCTATTGTGTTGAATCTACCGACACATAATCTAATGGTCTAGCAACCTCTAGGTCTACTTTCTCCGTGTTACCTTAGTAGGAGCTAGTTTTACTATCATTTTTCCTTTTATTGTTGCTTAGACTTCTCAGACTTATACTTCGATTTTTGCATTTTAAACAATTTCTTCTTTAAAGTCCCAAACTATTTGTTCTGTGTACTATCATTTTCCATGGTTATTGAATCAGTATCATAGATACGATCTTATTACTTTTAGCTAGACTGTCCTCCTCCCTCGTTTTTTATTTTTTATTTTTATGTACTGAAATTAAAACACTAAATTTAATACTAACTTAACTATTCTCCCCCTAAAATTCTAAAACCGATTTTGGAGTTTTTGAATTTTATACGATAGGAAGTTAAAAAAATAAAGAAAATAAAAAACAAAGATGTCGGACTACACAGTTTCATCTTCTGAAATTACGTCACTTTTCTTTTTAACGCCGTTGACTTCTATTAGATATAGAAAACGTGGTTTGTTAAAGGCTTTTGTGTACAGATCAGCGCATTGAAAATCTGTATTTATTTTAATAACATCGATCAAATGCTTTTCAAAATAGTCATGTATAAAGTGATATTTAATTCCGATGTGTTTGGTTTTAGGGTGTTGGACCAGATTTTTAGTGACGGCAATAGCAACAGAGTTATCAACATAAATAGGAGTGTTAGAAAATTGCAAACTGTAATCCTACATTTGCTGTTGATTCCAGATGATCTGTGAATAGCAACTTGCAGCCGCAACATATTCAGCTTCATAGGTTGACAACGTAACCAATGTCTGCTTCTTACATTGCCAGGTGACTAATCTTCTCCTAAAGAATTGACATCCCGCTGATGTTGACTTGTAGTTCATTTTGCAACCGCCATAATCCGAGTCATTATACGATGTAAGGTTGAAATCATCATCATGAGGATACCACAACCCGAGTGTTGGGGTACCCTTCAGATAACGAAATATCCTTTTAACGCTGATGAGATGGTTGACCTTTGGTTTCGCCTGATATCTAGAGCATAGACACGTCATGTACATGATAGCTGGTTGTGAGGCGGTGAGGTACATGAGAGATACGATCATTCCTTGGTACATGGTGGCGTCAACCAGATCGCCACTTTCATCGGGTGCCACATCGTGGTTTGTAGCAAGTGGAGTCCCAGCTGCCAAAGCATTCTCCATATCGAATCGACTGAGAATATCGCCTACATACTTGGTTTGATGTTGGAAAATTCCCTTAGGTGTCTCATCCACCTGTAACCCGAGAAAGAACTTCATTTCTCCTATGGCACTCATCTCAAATTCTGCCTTCATTACTACTTTAAATTCTTTACAAAATTCTTCGTTTTTGGACCCGAATATTATGTCATCAACATAGATCTGTACAAGCAGTAAGTCACCATCCTTTTCTTTGATAAACAATGTACAATCAATCACTCCTCTTCGAAACCCGTGTTTCACAATATGAGTCGAGAGCTTCTCATACCATGCTCTGGGGGCTTGATGAAGCCCGTAGAGAGCCTTATCCAGTTTGTAGACTCTGTCCTGATGATATGGATCCTCAAATCCTTCGGGTTGACTGACATACACTATTCCCATATTTCACCATGTAGAAATGCACTCTTTACATCCAGTTGATAAACTTTAATTTTCATGTAAGAGGCATAGGCTAGGAAGATACGGATGGCTTCCATTCTTGCCACAGGTGCAAAGACTTCATTATAATCAATTCCCTCGACTTGTCGAAATCCTTGAACTACAAGCCGAGCCTTGTTTCTGATAATGACCCCTTGGTCATCCTTCTTGCATTTTAAAACCCATTTAGTGCCAATGAACTTAGTACCTTTAGGTCTATCCACCAGAGTCCACACTCCTAACTTCTTGATATGAAGAAGTTCATCTTGCATGACACTCACCTAAGCCTCATCATTTAAGGCGTCACTTATATATTCTGGCTCAAACTGAGACATAAAACATCGATAAACACCGTCGTGAAGGTAGCCTTTTTCCTTGACTGAGGCATAATCAACTGAATATAGCTGATTTCTTGTCTGTACTCCCGATTGTACATCCCCTATGACATTGTCTAGAGGATGATAAACATTTAGTCGAGACCCAGGAGTGGTGGGTACAACTACCTCATTATCCAGATTGTGAACCACTGGTTCAGTATTTGAGACAGTGGGAGTATGGGGTTCCGAAGTGTCAAAGGCATTAACATCTGATGCGTGTGTACTTGTAGTAGTAGGAACCTGTTCCTCCTGATCCACCTCAACGTTTTCCACTTCTTCATCGTCCGAAGAGGAGTCACTTACCTCCAGTGCTCCCCCTGAGTTACTAGAAGAATGGCCTTGTGAATCGAATGTTGTTGAGTCTAGGAGTGGCGTGTTTAAGACATCATACATCATCTTGGTTGCTAACTCATCATCAGGAGTAGAGAGAGGGATGTTGAAGGACTTAATGAATCCATCATAATAGAAAAACAATACGGGTCCTTTTCCAGCTGGGGGTGGTGTATCTCTGAACTTCCATGTTACACCATACTTCGACTTGACCCGTTGAGTTATTGTAAACTCTCTTATTCGGTATGTTGTATTCTAGGAAAATTCCTTCTTCTTCCTTCTCGCTGAACTTGCCTTCCTGATTTGGTTTAATTCCGATGTGTTTGGTTTGAAGAAATCTCAGGAAGGCAAACGGTTTCAAAGTGTAACACTTCTTACCATGACATTTTAGCAAATCAGGATGGCAAACGGTTTTAAAGGAATTTTGGTTTGAGTGAATTAAATCAAATCAGGAAGGCAAGGTGCGCCAAACGGTTCGAGGTACTATAGATTTGGTTTATGTCATTGAAGTAACTCGTAACACGTCTTACCATGACGTTTTACCACTAGGACTCGATTTAAAGTGTAACATGCATTTGCTACTGCCTTGTTCGAGAATTGGATAGACAGTTTCGAGTCTACTAGCATCGTCCTGACTGTCTCTATCAAGCTTCTGTTCTTCCATTCAATAACTCCGTTCATCTATGGAGTGTAGGCAGATGTGAATTGATGTACAATTCCCTATTCTTTGCAGAATGCCCCCATCCACTGATTCTTGAACTCAGTACCATTTTCTGAACGTACTTGTCTTACCTTCAGCTTGTAGAGAGACTCCAAAGTAGTTACTAACTCTTTGAATGACTCAAATGTTTCAGATTTGGATTTCAAAAACATTACCCAAGAGAATATTGAGTAGTCATCTGTAACTACATAATAGTATAAGTCACCTGCGATGCTCCTTATACTGACTGGACCAAACAGATCCATGTGAAGAAGCTCAAGAGGCAGTTCTATGGAATGAACTTTCTTTTCCTTATGAGTCTTCTTAGTCTGTTTGCCTTTCTTGCAGGCGACACAAAAATACGGTAGTTGGAAGTTTTTGACATTTACTCCTCGCACTAGATCATTCTAGATCAAGTGTTTCATCTTCCGTGGATTGATGTGTCCCATTTTCCTATGCCAGAAGATCGAATCCTTCTCTGTAGCCTTTAACAGGAAGCACTGAACTTGATGATCCATTATGGAGGCCTTTGATAGATCCAAGACATAAAGATCGTTATATCTTGAAGCTGACATTAAGACTTGGTCCTCCGAGATCACATAGTTGTTTTTCAGAACATAACACTTCTTGTTGTCGAATACTACCTTAAAGCCTTTGTCACAAATTTGGGATACAGAAAGCAATTATTTTGAAGTTGTTGAACATAGTTTACCTTATCAAACTTCATTTTCTGGTTTCCTACTTCCCCTTGAGCGGTGATGTAACCTCCTTTGTTTCCAGCAAATGAAACATGACCTCCTTTAATTTGTTTGATCTTAGATAGGAGAGTTAGGTTCCCAGTCATGTGCCTAGATGCCTCGCTATCTAGGATCCAGGTATTTGTGGCAGCCCTATAGCGAACACCCTGCACATTCAAAGGAAATCATTAGTTAAGGTTAGGGACCCAAGCCTTAACTGGCTTGGGTGACCCAGAGGCATCACACATCATAAATTCCACCCACTGTCCATTTGAGGGTGAGGGAAGATCATTCGTCTTCTTTTTCTCGTTATCAGACATGGAGCTAGATTTTTCTTTCCATAAGCTTGTTTTGTGTAAGGCCTGTTTGTGATAAACCGACGATTGGCTTATGCTTTGAACTTTATGTTCACTAATTCTTCTTGGTGGGGTCATAGAACTCCTTTTAGAAGAATTGGATTTAGAATCATGAAGTTCAACTTTCTTCCTTAGTGTCTGATAGTAAGGACAATTAGACGCGATGTGTCCATACTTTCCAAAGTTGTAGCATGATCTACTTTCGACATGTTGGTATACCTGTTTCTATGGAGAAGTGTGTGACACTCATGTGACTTTACTTTGTTTGGGTTTTGACACTTCTTTTTATCTTATTTAACAAAATTAATTGTTTGAACTTTTTAACATCTTTACTCTTTTGTTTATCTGGACTTAGACATGATGCACGTGTTTGGTTAATTTGTTTGGTCTTTTTGGGTTCAGAATTAGACATATTTGAACCAGAATTTAGCTTAACCTTCTCAAATTGTTCATCCAAATTAACCATAGGCATTTTACCTTTTGACTTTAAAGTGGTCTCCTTTTGTTTAGTGACAGATTCAATGGAATTACTTGTGGAATCTGGATCACTTACAAGAGGAGTGGACACCACATGATCCTTGATTGGGTTATTATTTATTGGTTTGCATTTAGCATTCAACAAGATCTCATATGGTGGTGGAACCACTTTGTAACCCAAACCCTCCCGTTGTTGCATTCTCTCACTAATTGCTAGACTGTATGAGAAGAACTAGTCCAACTATGCAGTTTTTGTTTTAATGAGTTTACTTTGACTTCTAAAATTGCTTTTTGTTTATTATTTTCTTCTAGGGAGTTGAAATAGAACTTAATGTCATTTTCTTGGTTAAAGGCCATAACTTCGGTATCCCTTAGCTGTTTATTCAAAAGTTCTATTTTCTCTTTATAACTGGCTCATTTTATTTTAAAATCCTGTTTGCTTCTGTGCACAGTTGTAAATCATTTACTAATCTATCATTATGATCTAATAACCTAGCAAATTTTGAGTCTATGCTTTCTCTAAATTTATTACATTCAATGCAAACATGACTATCAAACAAATGGTCTTTGGTACATACTTGAGAAGATTCGGTTGAATCAACCATCATAGCAGAGTCTGACCTTTCTAGTGCTGGTGATTCTGAACATTTTGTGCTTGAACCCTCTTCATTTAGGTGATTAACAACATTTGCAGTTTCTTCATTATTTGACATCACGAGTTCAACTGCTATATCACCTTTGCTTGCAGAGTCGTCATCCAAACCCTCAACACAAGCAATGTTGGGTTCTCCCGGAGATACAAATCGAAAGGTCCAATCTTGCCCTTCGTCATCTTGAGTAGTCAAGGCCTTAGGATCCTTGCTTGATGATGTAGGACTACTTGTGGGTTTATCTTGACAATTGAAGGATGAAAATGGATTACCATTACCTGTCTTCTTGGGCTTATCACATTCCCGTTTGAAGTGCCCCTTTTCTCAACAATTAAAACAGGTAACTTTGGTTTTGTCAAAACCAAAGGTTGTATCCTTTGTGGCAATCAAGTTCTGCCCTGTCTTCTTAACAAACTTCTTTTCCCTCCGGACAGCACTTGCCAATGCCCACATGATATCCATTCTTTCCAGCTCAGTCTCGTCTACTTGCTTGTAGTCTTCATCTGCCAGATGGCAGTTTCCTATCTTCCCCGTAACTAGACCGTCATAGGAGTGAATGACAGCTTCTAAGAGATCCATATGCTCCTTTGCTACCTCTACAATCACGTTACGGAGGTTTTCGGTCTTCAATTTTGTAGCATTGGCTTCAGGTGCTATATATTGGGAACAAGAGGACCCTAACGTGTCTGATCCTGAAGTAGTGGCTTGAGACGGAGTGGCTTAACTTGACACAAATTCCGTTTGAAGTGGCGCTCTAGATGTTTTTGCTTGAGGAGTTGAGTTATAAAGGGACGGGTTCTGATCATATGATGATTTTTGAGACCTGTACTTCATCCTCAACTCTTCCACTCTCAGCTTCAGAATGAAATTGTTGATATCCAACTTCGCCAGCATATCATTCTGTCTAAGGTTTGACACAAATGAAACCCACTTTTCTGGCAATCCATCTGCGAAATTTGACACCTTGTCTTCCATGGACGTAACAACCCCATGAGTGTGCAGCTCACTCATTAAGTGGTAGAAGCGGTCTATAACGTCATCCAAGCTCTCCTTACCCATTGACGAGAAGTTATCGAACTCCTTCTTCAAAGCCTTAGCCTTTAGAGCTTTTAACGATGCAATCCCATCATACCGCTTTTCCAGAGCATCCCATAGCTTGTTTGCTTGCTTGTTCTCAGAAAACTGATGGAATATATCTTTAGGAATGGACTGAGTTAACAAAGCATACACCTTCTTCTCTACATTGCAATTTACCTTTTGGCTATCAGTCATGCCGCCTAAGGTAAGTTTAGCTCCATCTGCACTGACCGGTATGCTATACCCTGTCTCAATTGATTCCCACAGATTAGGATCTACTCCATTTAGGTATATCTCAAACCTTTGCTTCCATTGTGGGTAGTCATCTAACGTTATGAGCTTAGGTGGCTTGTTATGATTCCCTACTTCATTTTCCAGAAGCGATAGATATCGGATCCGTGAATTCCCCTACCTGTGGTGATCGTTGAGTACTGGTCTTCCATTTCTATTTACTTTAGATTTTAGAACAAAACTATTGTACTTGTGCGAATGAAAGAATGCGATTGGGCTATTCGTGCGATTGAACATTGCGGATGGTTCAATCGTGCGACTGAACTAATGTGGATGGTTCAATTGTGCGACTGAACAAATACGGATGGCTCAATCAGGTGATTGGACAGGTGCGAATGAACAATGCGAATAATGATCTTCAGTCGTGCGAATGGATGAACGACTGAGCCAATCGTGCGTATGAGAGATGTGAATGGGTTCAGTCGTGCGATTGAGTAAATCGTGCGACTGAAGGCTGCTGTTTTTGCAAAAACAAAGGTTTTGAACACTTTGATCCAAAAGCATGAATTTCTCATGAACCCTAATTGCCGTATCCCCAAAAACGTTAACTTTTTGATCTGGAGACGTCGAAAACACAGTTTGACACAAAAAGATTGAGTTTTTGAGTGAAAAACGTGATTTTTATATCAAAATCGATTGAATCACACGCAAATCAAGAGCCAAAGCTCTGATACCACTTGTTAGGACCGTTTAGGTATGGAGTACTAATTGATTTACGTGTATACCAAACCAAATAGTGCGGAATCCTATTTGATTGGCGATCCAATCAGTGAGAATGCAAGTATAATCGATCTAAGATTGAATCTAAACGTTAAGAATGATTGTAAGATGATTAACTGCGATATATGAACTTGGAACAAGTTTTCTTAGGTCTCTGGACGGCTAGGGTACGATTTAGTGCATAGGGATTCAAATTGTTGCGTTTTTCCACTAATTAAGTGGTATTTATAGGTTAGGGTTTTCCATTCGTGAAACTGTACCATTTGCATGGTTCAGTTGTGTGACTAAAGCATGCAGTTGATTCATCCGCATGATTTAGTCATGCGACTGAGTCAATCTCATGTTACAATCGTGTGACTGATCCAGTCTCCTGGTTCAGTAGTGTGACTGGTTCATTAGCATGAAGTATTCATGCGTATGGTCCATTAGCATGGTCCATTCGCATGAGAACTTCACACGATTAAGTTTAAGCACGTTTCTCAATCGTTATTGACTAAGAACTATGTAACAACCACAAACCTATATAGTTAGTTCAATATGCGTTATCACATAATAAACAATGAAATATTAAACATTATAAGCATCACAAACACATTACATTTCATTCATACCCATTCTGTTGCATATACGTAAGACATGAAGAAATTTTACATTTGAGCTCCTAAACTAGGTACACATGTATCTACAAAAACCCTACTATGGACCAAAAGACAAAGTTGGTTGTGGTCCAACATTAGGTCCAAGTTGTGTTGTCTCTTGGGGTTCACCCTTGATCTCAACTTTAAGAGGAGCTTGACTTGGTGGAGAATGTAAGTCAATAAGCTTCCCCCATTTAATCTTTTTTTGATCATTCTAATGTGCTCATCCATAATGGATAGGGACATTAGACCTAGCTTCCTTTTGGAGAACCCATACATCTTCAAAAAGCTTATTATCCTCTACCTATCAACAGACTTCTTTTGAATCTTTTGGATGATGGCTCTTGATTTTGCAGCTTCTTCCTTCATCATCATTTTAGAAGCTATTTGTTCTTTTATCACTTGTTGCTCGAGCTGCTTGAGGTACTCAATTTCTATGTACCCGTATTATAAGGGAATAAGTGCAGATGCCTGATAGAGGCTTGTGGAATCTAGTTATGTTTTGTCTATGTACTTCCTTGTGCACTTGAGGTTGTTCATTTACCATAACCTCTTGTAAGGATTATATGTTAAGGCTGATGCAACTCAAACACTAAAAGTCTCCTGCATGCATGCACAAGCACATTGAAGAAGAATGCTTCAGAAGTTTCACATTAGTAACAAAAATATTCTAAGAGTGAAATCTTCCGAAGCCAAGACCAATATCTTCCAAAGCCAAAGATAAAGTCTTCTGAAGCTTCAGAGACAAAGTCTTCCGAAGCCAACACTTGAAGACAGATTTCTTTCAAAGACTTTTAGTATACATGATTTATCTGATATACTTTACATAAAGCTGGACCCCCTTTCCGCTACAACTCTGTAAAGTCACCAACTTACATGAGTTGGTGAAAAGGTCCATGCTTTTAGTAACTGTACATTGAGGTCTTGAGTCTGCAACTTTTTACTTCATGTACTTTTTTTGTAATATATTAGGATGTGAGCTATGGCATGTCATAGTCACAAGTCAAAAGGCAATCTGCCTTTGACTCTACTATTGATTTTGTTTATGTCTAGTCAATTGTATCCAGCTGGCCTTCAAAGTATGGCCAGCTGTCGGATATTGTATCTCAAGTACTTGTAACTTTCCATTATGCTTTGTAAGATTTGTAATAGAACTTGAGAAGGCAATATACTACAATCTTGAAAACCATCTCCTTGTGTATTTTGCTATCTTGTTCTATCTTATTCTTACTTATGTTCTTAGTATCATTACTTGTGGTTAATCTAGTCTTACTATTTGATTAGTCAAGTTAATCTCCTCATTGTGTTGTTGTGTTGTAAGTGCATACCCTTCACCCGTCCTGCATTCGGTATCAGAGCCTTCCAGGCTCTAGATATAAGATTTCACCATCTTTAGATCCCTCACACACACAAAATTCTTAACTTACAAATGGCAACCATTTCCAAAACTAATATGGAAACCGAAACCATGAACAAGTCCCTACTGATCACTCTTGATGACTTTGACACCTGGTGCCAAAGAATGGAAGGTTTCATCAGGTCTCTAGACTCAAGAATATGGGAGTCTGTTGAAAATGGACCTTACATACCAAGCACCCCCTCTGCCACTATGGTGGTATGATCCCCAAGGCTATGGCTAACTACTCAGATGAAGATAGAAAGAGAGTAGAGATTGACCAGAAAGCCATGATAGCCCTTCAGACTGCTCTTCCAAACTCTGTTTACAGAGGTTTCAAGAAATGTAAAACAGCTAAGTACCTGTGGGATGCATTGAAACTGATGTATGAGGGTTCTTCTGAAGCTAAGGAGAACAAAAAGGATCTCCTGACGCAACAGTTTGAAAATTTCACCTTCAAAGCAGGTGAGACCATGACTCAACAATATTTCAGGTATGTTGAGATTGTGGATACCCTAGTGGATCGAGGAGTTGCTCTTGAAAATAGAGACATTGTAAGGAAGCTCATGTCCTTTCTTTCTAGGCAATGGACACACTACTATGTAGTTATCAAGAGAATTGAGAATATGAAAACTCTCACTCTGACAGAGTTATATGGGATTCTCAGTGGCTACCAGATGGAGATGAACATGCAAGGTTCATCTGGAAACTCCAACAATCAAATGGATTCAACCCTTTATGTGGTTGAAAGGGATATCATAGAACCCTAACATCAGCCCTTATGCTACCCTGACAACTCACAAAAGGGTCCTTTCATCACCTTCCCTGAGACACCAAGGGAGAACTACACTCAAGGAAGCCCTTTCGAAGAGACAAGTTCTTCTCAAGCTTTTGTGTCTTCTGATGAAAGTTGTGGCACCTTTCTTTTCACCCTTGAAGACCTGGACTGTATCCATCCAGATGAACTGGAGTACATGGAAATAGTCTAGTAGATGGCTCTTCTCACTCACGGAACCAAGAAATTCTACAAGCAGACTAGAAGAAAGTTCCCTAGAAATGCAACCTGTGGAAAGTTTGACTGGATAAAAGCAAAGTCAAGTGTTACACTGACAAGGCTACCCAGAATGAGAAGCGAAAGCAGCAAGTTGGTGTTGCTGTTGAAGAAGGAGGTTTTGACTGGAGCTTTCAGGTGGAAGATGCTTCTCCAAACCAAGCACTAATGGCAGATCATGATGAAGCCAAGGTATTGGAACATCTATGCACCCCTAAATGCATTGCTAAAGTCAACAGATACAGGTCCTACAACTTAGAAATGAGATCTGATCTTAAGTCCTTAAACATCTTAAAAGCTGATTTTAGAAAGTCTGAAAGTGATTATAAACTAAAGATAGAGGACTTAGAGAAACCCATTTTAGTTCTAAAACATGAGCATACAAATTTTAGGACTCAGATCAAGGATCTCATAACTAAGCTGACTGAGTGCTAGGCTGAGATTGTGATTAGCAAAGCCAGGGCATAAAAGTGTGTTCTTGAAGAAGAGACCTTCAAGAACATGATATCCTCATCCCTGCACAACAAAGTGTGTTATCAAAACAAGCAGGGATTGGGATCTAATGAGATAGCTCCTCCACACACAATCTTGTCTATAAGATCACCTAGGTGTGGAACTTGTGAAGATGAGCTTTCTCTCATAGACCCTTTAAGTAAAGAGGATGAAGAAGTGATGGTGAAGAATTCCTCTGAGAAGAGTGAAGAAGAGGATTCTAAGAAGGGCCACTATCCTTCTGAGGAGAAGAAGAAGTCTATGATGACCAAGTCAATAAGAAAGAACTTGATCAGAAAGAGTAAAAGAAAAGCTAGGAAGGCTAAAGAGATCAAGGCTACTTTTGACTCTAAGTATAAACAAGTTTTTATCTCTGCAGGGTTTGAATTAGTGAAGACTGAAGACATCAACCTAAACTCTACTGTCAAGAGTTCTGGTTCATGTTCAAATCATCTCAGCACCAAGAAGAAGGCTGATCTGTTGTCTACCACTACTACACAGCCTGGACCGTCCAACTCCAAGAATAGTCCTCAGCCCAAAAGGACTGTCTCAGCATCTGCAAAGATGAAGGTGGAGAAGGGATGTGATCAAAGTCAGTCAGTAGAAGGCTCTTGGGAAGAAGAAAATGGAGTGTGTCATGTGTGAAAGTACTGCTCATCTTGCTAAGGATTGTCCATACAATCCTAAAGGTACTCTTCACATGACCAAAACAAGAACTTCCAAGAGTTCAAAAAGATTCAAGCTTCAGAAGGAAAATCTGTTTCCTTCAGAAGCTCCAAAACTAAGAAGAAAGCAAGTGGAAAATTGCCTACGGAAGAAAATTTGATCTCGGAAGGAAGGAATGCTTCTGAAGCACTAAAGTCTGCTACAGTGTTTGTAGAATCTTCCGAAGGTCCGGTCATCAAAACTTCCAAAGTCTCAAAAGCTTCCGAAGTATTGAAGGTCAAGTCCAAACTTCCAAAGGTGGTGTGGAAGTCAAATAAAGACCAAGTGACTGGATGTTCAACATCAACACCAGCTCAAGATTCTCATAGCACAACTATAGGATCTATTACTGTTGAATTACCTTCTGTTTCTCTTAGTGAGCCTAAGACAAGTAAGGCTTGGGTTTCCAATTGTAACTAATCATTTTCTTTGTGCAGGGACAACTTGAGACAAACAAGAATGTCTGGATCATTGACAGTGGCTGTTCCAAGCACATGACAAGCAATAGGTCACTACTCTAGAACTTTGAAAGGATTGATGGGGGGCCAGTTGCTTCTGGAAGGGGCAATGTCACAAATGGTAAGCTCAACATTGAAAAGGTAAACTTTGTGAAGGAGCTTGGGTACAATCTTCTGAGTGTATCTCAATTTTGTGATCAGAGTCATAACATGCTATATACTGAGCATGAGTGCATTGTTCTCAAGCCTGGGGTGGTCATTGCTCATGAGCATATTCTGCTTAGAGCTCCCAGGAAAGGGAACATGTACAAGATGGACTTGCAAGAAACATCTCCCTCTGGAGAAGTTTCATGCTTTCTATCTAAAGTCAATAGTGATAAGTCTTTCCTATGGCATAAAAGAATATGCCATGTAAAGTTTAAAAACATGAATAAACTGGTTAAGAATGATTTGGTAACTAGAATGCCAAAGAAAGAGTTTACAAGTGATGATCATTGTGTTGCATGTCTGAAAGGGAAGCAACATGAGGTATGTCATAAGTCTAAGGAAAGAAACTCCATCACTACACCCCTACACTTGTTAAATATGGATCTCTTTGGCCCTATCAGTGTAATGAGTCTAGGAAGGACCTCTTATTGTTTAGTGATCACAGATGACTTTACAAGATTCACTTGGGTCTTTTTCCTTAGAACTAAGGATGAGACCCCTAAGATTCTAAAGAATTTCATCCTAAAGATTAAGAATCAATCTGATCACAAGGTCAAAACCATAAGATGTGATCAAGTAACTGAATTCAAGAACCAAATCTTTGATACATTTTGTGATGAAAAGGGTATTACAAGGCAATATAGTGCTCCCAGGACTCCTTAGCAAAATGGTGTTGCTGAGAGGAGAAACAAGACATTGATTGAAGCTACAAGAACCATGTTGTCTGACTCTAAGATGCCCATCAACTTCTGGCTAGAGGCAGTCAACACTGCCTGCTATGTGCAGAACAGAGTTTTAGTGGTTAAGACTCATGGCAAGACTCCTTATAAACTTTGGCACAAGAGAAATCCTTTCATTGGTTTTCTCAGGTCATTTGGATGTCCTTGCACCACTTTGAATACCAAAGATCAAATAGCCAAATTTGCTGAGAAATCAGATGATGGACACTTTATTGGATACCCTTCCCAAGCTAAGGCTTATAGAGTATACAATCTTAGAACTAGAATTGTTGAAGAGTCAGCCAATGTGACTTTCAATGAACACACACCCTGTGTGGATGGTTCTGGTTTTGATTGCTGTGTGATCTTGATTTAGTTACCAACTATTTTAACAAATTTTATAAGACTGTTTCAGGATTTGCAGAAATCTTACCTACAGGTGATCCTAACCCAAGATTTGAGCTAAGAAGACCTTTAAGTAACACATCTTTAGCTCCAGTTGTAACTACCTCTGCAAATGAAGTTTCTATAAACACCACAATGACAAATTCAACTAATTCATCTGGGATGCCTTTCAAATTCTAGCTTAGAGGTTTTACAACTAGATAAAGATGCTTCAAATGTAGAAGAAAATGATGGAGGTGGTGATAGTGATAAGGAATTTCTTGATGCTAACAACCACTCCATAGATGACAACATCAATGATCTCACACACTCATTGGATCAAGTCTCTCTTGATAAGTGTGCTGATGTGGTGGGAGAAAAATCCATGCCAGATCTAAACTTCTCTAATTTAGATCTCACTCAGCAACTTGCTGTGATCACTCAGCTAAGGATCCACAAGTCTCACCCCACCACAAACATCATTGGAGATGTTGACATAGGGGTTAGAACAAGAGGACAAACCCATGAAGCAAATGTTTGTCTTCACTCTTGTTTCTTATCCCAGATAGAGCCAAATAAAATTGACGAGGCTCTAAAGGATGGAAGGGGGTTGAAGCTATGCAACAAGATTTTCTTTAATTCAAAAGGCAAAAAGTTTGGAACCTTTGTCCTTTTCCTCATGGGAAGACTACTATTGGAACCAAATGGGTGTTTAGGAACAAGAAGGATGATAGCGGCATTGTCATCAAAAATAAATCTAGACTAGTTGTTCAAGGATACACACAAGAAGAAGGGATTGACTAAACTTGATGTCAAGTGTGATTTTCTTTATGTAGTGATTGATAAAGAGGTGTATGTCAAACAACCACCTGGTTTTGTAGATCCTGATCATCCTGATTATGTCTGCAAGCTTGACAAAGCTCTTTATGGGCTGCATCAGACACCCAGGAAGTGGTATGAGACTCTATCTCAGTATCTTTGCAAACATGGATACAGAAGGGGTACTATAGATGGATCTCTTTTCATCAAAGGATAGGGAAATGACTTAATGCTAGTTCAAGTATATGTAGATGACATAATCTTTGGTTCAACTAATCCAAGGCTCTGCAAAGACATTGAGAACTAATGAAGGATAGATTTGAAATGAGTGCAATAGGGGAACTCAATTTCTTTCTGGGAATTCAAGTGAAGCAAGTTGAAGATGACATCTTCATTAGTCAGTCAAAGTATGTTCAAGACATCCTTAAGTGATTCAACATGACTGATTGTAAGATTGCTAAGACACCCATAGAAAGAAACCACTCGTTTGGACCTGATCTTGAGGGGGAGTGTGTGGATGAACACCTTTACAGGGCTATGATTGGGTCTCTTATATATCTTACAACTAGCAGGCCTGATATCATGTTAGCTACATGTATTTGTGCAAGATATCAAGCCAACCCTTAGATGTCTCACCTTATCACTGTCAAAAGGATTCTAAGATACCTCAAAGGTGCTTCAACACTTGGTCTGTGGTATCCTAAGAATTCTGACTTCAATCTGTATGCTTATATAAATAGTAATTATGGTGGTCGCAACATGATTGCAAAGTCCATATCTGGGGGATGTCAGTTTCTTGGTGGAAGGGTTGTCTCATGGCAATGCAAGAAACAATCTTGTGTCTTTGCATCAACTGCTGAAGCTGAATACATTGCTACTGCAAGCTGCTGTGCTCAAGTGCTATGGATACAGAATCAGATGCTTGACTATAGATTAAAATTCAAGGAGACTCCCATTCACATAGACAACAATAGTGATATCTCTATCACAGAGAATCCTATGAAACACTCAAGGACCTAGCACATCAACATCAGGTATCATTTAATTAGAGATAATTTTGAAAAGGGATTAATTAAACTAGTCAAAATCCACACAAATGAACAATATGCAGATCTGTTTACAAAGGCTTTTGATGAACATAGATTTAAGTATCTTATATCAGCTATTGGGATGATAAACTTTGAGTAGGTTTTTCTTAAAACAAATTCTAATTATTTCTTAAAATCTGTGTGTCCTAAGTTGTCTAGTTCATCACTCTCATAAGCTCTTGTTTTCTTTGGATGAAAATCTTTTGAAGACTTTCCTTATATTTTTGAAAATTTTGATCCTTCGGAAGATATGCTTTTATGTTCGGAAGAAAATAATGCCTTCAAAACAAATAACTGTCTAAAAAATTTACCTTCGGAAGAAATTTCTGAAATATCTTCTAAAGCTTAATACTTGTCTCAGACACTTATATGTTTTCAAGAACCATTTTCTTCCTGTAGATACATGTGTACCTAGTTTAGGAGCTCAAATGTAAAATGTCTTTCATGTCTTACGTATATGTAACAGAATGGGTATGAATGAAATGTAATGTGTTGGTGATGCTTATAATGTTTAATATTTCATTGTTTATTATGTGATAATGCATATTGAGCTAACTGTATAGGTTTGTGGTTGTTTACATAGTTCTTAGTCAATAATGATTGAGAAACATTCTTAAACCTAATCGTGTGAATTTCTCATGCGAATGGACCATGCTAATGGACCATACGCATGAATACTTCATGCTAATGAACAAGTCGCATGACTGGACCAGGAGACTGGATGAGTCGCATGATTGTAACTTGAGATTGACTCAGTCGCACGACTGGACCTTCAGTCCTGCGAATGGATCAACCGCATACTTCAATTGCACGACTGAACCATGCTAATGGTTCAGTCGCACGAATGGAAAACCCTATCCTATAAATACCACTTAATTCATGGAAAAACGAAACAATTTGAATCCCTATGCACTAAATCGTACCCTAGCCGTCCAGAGACCTAAGAAAACCTGTTCCAAGTTCATAGTCGTTCTTAACGTTTTGATTCATTCTTAGATCGATTATACTTGCATTCTCACTAATTGGATCGCCAATCAAATAGGATTCCACACTATTTGGTTTGGTATACACGTAAATCAGTTAGTACCCCGTACCTAAACGGTCCTAACACTTCTGAAGCAAATTAACTCTCGGAAGCTTTGTTCCTCTTAACAAAGCATTCAAGTCTTAATTTTTCTTCTGAAGCAAAATTTTTACAACTCTTAGGAAAATCTTCCGAAGTCATTTTAGCTTTGGAAACTTTTTCATTAAAACTTCCGAAGATAATTTACCTTCGGAAGCTTTTTGACTTCCAAGAAAACTACTTTTTGAGCAAAGGCAAACTACATTTCAGAGGTGGGACTGACATCTGGATTTCAAAGTTTATCCTCTTTTATTAACTTTGTATTAAATCCTTTTCACAGATAAACCCACCGATTCCCCCTCTTTCTATCATCTTCTTCTTTCCTCCAAACCTAAACCCTAAATTTCTCTCTGAAATTACCTTCGCTCATCTTTCTTCATCCTTAAGCTTCCTCAAAACGGCCAACCTTAGACACAAAATTGAACCAAACTTCTCTATGCAGTTACACAGGCAACACAATTAGGTTGCTCTGTTACACTCTAAGAAAGATCCATATTTCTCAGAGGTTTGCCATTTCTTGACTCTATCCAACTACTTCACCTCCCTAACCATTAATACTACTCTGTATCAGAATCATTTTCTTGCATTCTGGAAGACCTACCAAGAGGTCATTATGGATGGGGAGAAGGCACTGTCGGCCACAATGCAGGAGAGAACAGTCTTCATCACTCCGACCATCATCAACACTCATCTTCAGCTGGATGATGAAGAAGGTGAGGTGTTCTTTCCCAAGGAAGCTGTCAACCACTCCTTCGAGCAGATGGGCTATAAGGGAGATTTTTCAGTCAAGTCCTTCAAGAAAGGGAAGGTCTCATCCCAATGGAAATTCCTGCTCCATGTGGTTATCCATAGCTTTTCAAACAAGCATGGAGGATGGGACCAGATTTCTGAAGATCTCTCCTTCATTGTTCATGGGATGGTTTAGGGGGTCAAGTTTAGGTACCCTAAGTTTGTTTATACAAATTTACTTGCAAACTTGGACTCCTTAGAATAGTACATGTTCCCTAGATATGTTCAACACATTCTTAACCTCATAGTTAAGGAGAACAGGTAATATTCTTAAACTGGGATAGATGAAGCCCGACATCTTTAAAATCTTGAGATAGCCCACTATGGCTTCTCTGCGGTTGAAATAGCCTTTGTCCCAAAAATGTTAGAGCTCATTGCTCAAGGTGACAACCTAGCAGCACCAGCTAGTGTTGAATCCACACTTCTACATCCTAACCACCTCAACAACCACAAATCACCCTCACCTACCAAAGAAAACCCAAACGAACCCCTACACAAACTATTCAGTCTATGCAAGTCCGTATATACTCACAGACACAGGAAGAAGTGGACACTGGAGCTCCCACTTCTCTTGAGAAGCAGACCACTCCCATTACTTCAATGATCAACGCTAAGGTTCCTCATGCTCAAGTGAACAACCTTCAGGGGATAGTTACCATCCTTAGCCTTTGGACTTAAACCTAACAATTCCCAACCTTGACTTTTATACTGATGAAGATTTAGGCTTTAGTGAGTACCATGAGTCTCTCTTTGTTTCTCCTACTCAAAAAGAGATGAGTGCTCCTGAGTCTCCTACATCTAGTCCACATCAGTTATCCCCTACTGAGGTGGACACTTTTGAACATGTTCATGATGTCCATATGGAAAAGGCTCTCATTGTTGCAAGTGATTCCATCATTAAGACTTCAACCATGGCAACTTAGCCCATTGACACCTCAACTAAGGCTACTAGTGAGCAGAGGAAATCTAGCAGCCACGAACCAGAAGCTGGTGATGAGAGAGAGGACTCTTGTCCAATCATCTCATCCCCCAATGATTCTCTTGATGAAGAAGAGGGGAATTTAAGACTAAAGGTGAAAAAAATATCCAAAACATGCACCTATTTAGTCTCCAAGGTCAGTCATATTGAATATCAAGTGACCACCTTGCAAAACAGGGTCAATGATTAGTAACTTGAGATTTCTTATATTAAGGAAAAACTAGCTGGGAGACCTTTAAGAGGAGCTCTACCAGGAACACAAGAACATGTGGATGTGATTGACCTAACTCCTAGTTCACCTATGCAAGAGGGTGATGCTACCAAAAAGGGGGAGAAAGTCATTACAGTCACAAAACCTGGGAGTTCTTTAGAGAGTATGGACATTGAGGACTCACCATCCTCACTTGCAATTGTGCATACTTAGCAACTTCCTCAAGTTCACTTTGATGTGGACTCCATAGACTCCTACATACAGAGTCGTTTGAGGATGGAATACAAGGTCTATGTCATCTCCGCCAACTTTAAATCACATCACTAGGTGGAGGTATGATGAAAGTAGAAGAGCCCTCATCATTCTTAGAGTTCATGGACAACAAGAGGTCTTAAATTTTCAGACCTTGAACTTCTATGAAGGTCTGGATCTAGTCAACATGCCACTTGTCAATCAAAGCTAATCAAGACAAGCTGACAGGCTAGCTCAAAGAATCCAAGACAGAATCACTATAGAGTTCAGCCTCAGAAGGAGACTAAGGTAATCAGGCAATGTCATTGGTCAACTGGATGTTAAGGCAGACCCTAAGATTAGTTTCATAGGGGAAACCTTGAATGAAGGCCTAGTGGCAGAACCTGAGAGCCCTATCTTATCATCATCAACCACTATAGAGATTCGTACCCTTTTTGAGACACCTTCTGGTAAAGGTGCATCTCAACCTCTCTCTAGCCAGAGCTTGGAGGCTACACCAAGCAATGAAGGCCAAAGCTCTCTCCTCCCTAAGTCACAAAGGTTTGTGAGTGACAAAGGGAAACGAAAGATGACTTCTGAGGAGATTAAGGAGGAGGGAGAGAGGAAAAGGAAGCTGAGGGAGAAAGTTCCTCTACTGGGTCTGCCAGACTCATGGAAACTGCTATCAAGACTGCCCCTAGACCAAACACTCAGGATGATGTGTTGAGGGCAATGAGGATAAATTATTTACACACTAAGAACCATGACATTGATAATGTCATTTATCTCCCCTTAGAGGAGTTGAATGAACTGGTTGACATAGACGTGTTAAAGGAGAGAAAGGAGGTAGAAGATGCAGAGCTATTGATTTAAATCAAAGAATAAAGAAGAAAGAAAAGATTATACAATCATGTGCCTACTCTCTCCCCAGTTCAAGAAAGTCCTGCACATGAGGATGTGGTTCAAGAAGAACCTCATGTAGACAAAGAAGAAGACATGATCAAAATGATCAACTACCTGAGTGTAACAGGCCTCTTTCAGGTAGATGCACTTCTTCCCTTATCCTATGACTATATTGAGTTTGAGTATCTCAAATAACTTGAACTTGAGATAGTCAAGGAAAGAAAGATCACCCAAAGGCAGCTAAGGATGAAGTTGCAAAGTCAAGAGCCATCATCCAGAAGAGTATGAAGAAATCTACATACAGGAAGAGGATGATAAGCTTTTTGAAGCTGTATGGACTCTCTAGAAGTAGACTTGGGCCTATGTCTTTGTACATTATGGATGAGCATATCATGTTAATCAAGCAGAAGATCAAAATTGGAGAGCTGATAAACTTACACTCCCTTCCAAGTCAAGCTCCACTTGAAGTGGAGGTTAAGGTTGAGCAACCTGAGACAACACAACCTGAACCTCCTACTGAGACTCAGCCAGCTTCATCTTCTGATCCACAGTAGGGTTAGATTCCCTCTCCTTCTGAACCTGTGAGAGAGGAAGACCCAACTAAGAAAGACAAAGAAGATCAAACAGGTGCTGCAGGCTAGTCTTCTCAGTTAAAAGGAACAAAAAGAAAGAAAAGGATGGCTTCAAAGACAAAGCCAAAGAAGAAGAAAGAAACATCCTTTTCAAAACCTCAGGATGAGTTAGAAAATCCTGAGGATGTGCAGCCAGAGGATGCTCCATCATCTCCCATTCAAACAGCTCCTCTAACATCAGGAAGACCCATCTTGTCCTGGACATACACCACAAATCTAGAAAGGTGGCATGTCATTAGAGAACAAGTCACTGAGGATGTCTACACATGGCAAGACATTTTCAATCTGCCACTGCATGATCTCTTTGATTTGAGAAGACACTTTGAGAATCTGAGTGATCCTGATCATCTCATGAAGAAATGGATGGTCATCATCATAATGAGGACTATTAATATCTAAAGTCTTCAAAGTGTTTTGGTAGCATTAGCCTAGGGGGAGTTTGTAAGGATTATATGTTAAGGTTGATGCAACTCAAACACTTAAAGTCTCCTGCATGCATGCACAAGTGCATTGAAGAAGAATGCTTCAGAAGTTTCACATTAGTAACAGAAATATTCTAAGTGTGAAATCTTCCGAAGCCAAGACCAATATCTTCCAAAGCCAAAGATGAAGTCTTCCAAAGCCAACACTTGAAGATATATTTCTTCCAAAGACTTTTAGTATACATGCTTTATCTGATGAACTTTACATAAAGCTGGACCCCCTTTCCGTTGCAACTCTGTAAAGTCACCAACTTACATGAGTGGTGAAAAGGTCCATGCTTTTAGTAATTGTATATTGAGGTCTTGAGTCTGCAACTTTCTACTTCATGTACTTTATCCTTTATGTAATATATTAGGATGTGAACTATGGCATGTCATAGTCACAAGTCAAAAGGCAATCTGCCTTTTGACTCTATAATTGATTTTGTTTGTGTCTAGTCAATTGTATCCAACTGGCCTTCAAAGTATAGCCGGATGTTGGATGTAGCATATGTATCTCAAGTACTTGTAACTTTTCACTATGCTTTGTAACATTTGTAATAGAACTTGAGAACGCAATATACTACAATCTTGAAAACCATCTCCTTGTGTATTTTGCTATCTTATTCTGTCTCATTCTTACTTGTGTTCTTAGTATCATTACTTGTGGTTAATCCAGTCTTACTGTTTGATTAGTTATGTTAATCTCCTTATTGTGTTGTTGTCTTGTAAGTGCATACCCTTCACTAATCTTGCACCTCTGTCTCAAGGCTTTCTTGAACTAGGGAGAGGGTAGCAACATGTGTGTAGAGCCTTTTCTGCTTCCTTTCCTCCTTGATCTTAAGGAGCAATTCTGGATCTTCTGCCTCCTTCCTCTCCTTTAACAACTCTATGTCATCCAGTTCATTAAGTTCTTCTAAGGTAAAAAGATGAGTTCATCTATTTTATAGTTCTTGGTCCCCCAAGTAGTTTGATCTAGCTGCCCTTAACTCATCATCTTGAGAATTTAGCCTGGGGGCAGCCCTGATTGCATCTTCTATGAAGCCTGGGGGCAGCCCTGATTGTATCTTTCATAAACCTAGGGACCCACTTAAACTCTCCCCCTTAGCTTCCTCTTCCTCTCTCTCCCTCCTCCTCAATCTCCTCATGAGTCAATTTCTTTTACCCTTTGTTACTCACAGGCCTTGGTGACTTAGGGTGGGGAGAGCTTTGGCCTTCATTGCTTGGTTCAATAGTGAAGCTCTAGCCAAAGAAAGGTTGTGAAGCACCTTCACTACTGGTCCTTCATTAAGGGTAATGGGTGCTGAAGATGTTCCTATCTCAAGGTTCACAGGCTCAACTATTAGGCTTCAGTCAAGGTTTCCACTTTGATGCTAATCTTGGGGTCCACATCAACATCCAGTTGACTAATGGTCTTACCTGCTAGCCTATGCCTATATAGTTTGGATCTTAGCTTGAAATCTTTTAGTACCCTTTCTTGAATCCTATATGCTAACCTTGCAGCTTGCCTGTTTTTACTTGGATTGGCAAGTGGAAGGTCAATTAGATAGATGTTTTCATAGAATCTCAGATTGGAGAAGTTGAAGATTTCCTAATGCCCCTAAGATCTAGAGATTATTAGGGTTCTTCTATCAATGTCATACCTCTATCCATAATTGGATTCTCATAGTATTGAGATGGGTTAGGCATAGCCCTTGGTATACCCTCCTCAATCAGATCTTGTGTGAGTGAGTCCACATCAATGTAGACGTGAAGAGGTTGCTGAATATGGACAATTACATGTGTGGATGGTGAATCCTCAATTTCCATACTCTGAGAAGAACTCACTGGTTATATGATTGCTAGGACTTTCTCCCTTTTTTGGTAGCATCACCCTCTTGCATAGGTGAGATGGAGTTAGGTCCACCACATGCACATGTTCTTGTGAACTTGGTTGAGTTCTTTGAGAGGTCTCCCAGATAGTTTTTCCTTAATATTAGAGATCTCAAGTTGGTAATCATAGACCCTCCTTTGCAAGGTAGTCACCCGAGAGTCAAAGTGACTAACCTTAGAAACTAAATAGGTGCAAGTTTTAGTCAATTGTTTCACCTTTAGTTTCATATTCCCCTCATCTTCATCAGAAGAATCATAGGGGTATGATATAATAGGATCAAAATCTTCTTCCTCATCACTAACACTTTGTTCTTGGCTTCTGGATTTCCCCTGCACCATGAGAGCTTCAGTTGAAGTTTCAAGGGGCTGGGTTGTCATGGTTGAGGTCTTATATGTAGTCACTTGCTGAAGTGAGAGCCTATTCTATATGGATCTCCTAATCCTGTTTAGGAAGATCAACCTCAGTAGTGGGTGGATGATGCGGGCTAGACATTGGTGATGCATGAGTATTCATCTCTCCTTGAGAAAGGGTGGAGAAGGGAGACTCATGGTACTCATTGAAATCCATATCTTCATCATAATAGTATTCTAGGTTGGGTATTGGTTGGTTAAGGTCTAGAGGCTGGGGATGGTAACTTTCACCTCAAGGTTTTTCACTAGAATTTTGAGACTTAAGTGAAGGCTTAAGGCAGTTGGGGTTATGAGCTCATCAGGCTGAGCATGAGGAACCTCAGCACTAATCCTTGGTGAGATGGAGTGGTTTGCTCCTCAAGGTAAGTGGGAGCTCCAGTGTCGACTTCCTCCTGCATGGGTGAGGATATGAGGGCCTACACAAGCTAATTAGCACGTATAGTGGTTCGTTTAAATTTTCTTTTGTAGGTGATGGTTATTTGATGTCAAATAGGTTGTTAAGAGGTAGAAGGTTTGGGTTCAACACTTGCTGGTGTTGCTAGGTTGTCACCTTGATTAATAAGCTCTAACATTTTAGAACAAGGGTTGTTTCTACCCCTGAGAATCCCACAATAGGGTTTCTCATAGTCTTGAAGATGCCAGGCTTCATCTGTCCTATTTTTAGAATATTACCTGTTCCTTTTAACTATGAGCTTAGTTCACAGTTAAGAATGTACTGGACATATCTAGGGAACATGTAATATTCAAAAAAGTCCAAGTTAGCAAGTAAATTACTAGCTTTCTATGGCACTTATCCCATCCTCAACTCGGTAATTTATCTTGACTTTCCTTCTGATATCTCCAGGTCTTGTCACCAAAAACCTTCCTCGATTGATAGAATGTTCCGCTACTGACACTTGAAAAAGCTACTTTCAAGTTCTCGTCGCTTTAGTGAAATCAAATCTCTTGCCTTTCCCTTGATCAAGCAAACCTAAGAGAACCTAATAGGTAGTGCTCATAAACTTGAATGCTGATTTAGAGTGGAAAAGATAGGTTATTTAAGAATCAAGAATTGTTGTTTCCTTATAGTTAGTTATTTTCTTTTTATTTTTAGAAAGAGAACTTAGGTTCCTTCACCTTTTAGCATTTTGGGGCCTTTCTATAATCTAAAAAAGGTGAACAAATTGAGAATACCTAAACTTGACCCTCAAGCCATCCCATGGACTGTATAGGCAAGGTCTTAAGGAATTAGGTACCATCCTCCATGCTTGTTGGATAAATTGTGGATGAAAACATGGAGGAGGTACTTCTATTGGTAGGACACCTTCCTTTTTCTAAAGGTTCTTATAGAGTAATCACCTTCATAGCCTATCTGCCTGAAGGAGTGCTTGACAATAGATTTTAGGAAGGACAAATCACCTTCTACATCATCAACCCTATGATGTGTGTTATGGAGGTTAGAGTGATGAACATTGTCCTCCCCTACACTGTGGCAGGGAGTGCCTTTTCCCCATCCATGATGTCCTCTTTACAGGTCCTCCAGAACTCCAATAGTTGATCCTCACAAAGTGGAGGATCTGTGGTGAGGGACGTGAAGTAGATTGACAGAGTTAAGAATTGACAAACCTTCGAGAAATCATGATCTTTCTCAAAGTTTAACAATCAGCCTGATTATGTTTCCTGTATAAGTGCATGGAAAAATCGGGTTGGTTTTTGCGTTCAAGATTGCCATTTTAAGGTTGCTTTGTGGTGAAGGAAGATAAGAAAAAAGACAGTTGTGGGTGAATTTAGGTTAGAGAATTTGAAGATGAAGAAGATAGCGAAAGAGGGGGAACTATTGAATGTATATATATGAAATGGATTTGAGATAAAGTTAATGTAAAAGGATAAACTCTAAAATCTGAATGTCGGTCTCACCTCTGAAAAAGGTGCCCAAAAAGGTAGTTTTCTTGGAAGTCGAAAATATTCCAAAGGTAATTTGTCTTCAGAAGTTTTATAAAAACTTCCAAAGCGAATTTTGACTTTGGAAGATATTCCTGATATTTATGGAAATTTGCTTCGGAAGAAAAATACTTAGAGTATGATAGAACATTTATTCTTCAAAATACAAAAATACATAAAATCATAATTTAAGATTCAGAAGATATATCAAAATTTCTTCCGAAGGTAATATTATTATAAATAGTTTATCTAATTTGAAGACATAATGTTCTTTCGAAAACAACTTAATGTCTTATGGTAGAAAATAGGTCTAAGTTTCTAAAGTTCTAAGGAATATCATTTGAAAAGTGTTCTTTCAGAGTAACCTGGGCTTATGTAGGTGATAATATAGATAACTTAGGACACACATGTTTTAGAAATAGTCTTGAGTTAAGTTTTAAGAAAATTTACTTAAAGTTAATATTCTCAATAGCTTATACAAAATATTTAAATCTCTGTTTATCAAAAGCCTTTATGAATAAATCAACATATTGTTCATTTGTGTTAATGTCGACTAGATTTATCAATCCCTTTTCAAAATTATATCAAATTAAATGATACTTGATGCTGAAGTGTTTTGTCCTTGAGTGTAGCACAAGATTCTTTATCATATAGATAGCACTATTATTGTCTATATGGATTGCAGTCTCCTTGAAGTTGAATCCATAGTCTAGCATCTGATTCCGAATCCAAAGCACTTGAGCATAACAACTAGCAGTAGCAATGTATTCAACTTCAGAAGTTAATGCAGTCATATAGGATTATTTCTTGCATTGTCATTAGACTGTTCTTACACCAAGGAATTAACATAAACCAGATGTAGACTTTGCAGTCATGTTGCACCCACCATAGTCACTATCTATGTAGGCGTACAAACTGAAGTCAGAATTCTTTGGATACCAAAGGCCTAATTTAGGAGCACCTTTGAGATATCTAATAATTCTCTTGACAACAACTAGGCGTGACATCTTGGGGTTGGCTTGATATCTTTCACATATGCATGTATAAAACATAATACCAGGCTTGCTAGCTATGATGCACATAAAAGACCAATCATAGCTCAATAGAGATATTCATCTACACACTTGCCCTAATAGTAGGTCCAGGGAGTGGTTATTTCTATGGGTTTCTTTGAAACCTTACATTCAGTCATGTTGAATCTTGTAAGTATGTCTTGTACTTACTTTGACTGACTTATGACGATGCCATTGTTAACCTGATTCACTTGAATTCGTAGAAAGAATTTGAGTTCCCCCATGGCATATGTTTCAAATCTACATCAGTTTCTCAAAGTCTTTTGTAGATCTTCAGATTAGTTAACCCAAAGATAATGTCATCTATATAAACTTGAACTAGCATCAAGTCATTCCCTGTTCCTTTGATAAAAAGTGTTCCGTATATAGTTCCTTTCTTTTTGCCATGCTAACGGAAATACTGAGATAGTGTCTCATACCACTTTCTTGTGGCCCATAAAGAGCTTTATCAAGCGTTTAGACATAATCATGATGATATAGGTCTGCAAAGCAACGTGATTGTTTGACATACACCACCTCTTCTATCACTCCATATAGAAAAGCACATTTGACATCAAGTTGGTAGACTTTGAAATCCTTGGATGCAACAAAAGCAAGGAATATCCTAACAGCTTCTAGTCTTGCCACTTGAGCAAAAACATATGTGTAGCTAATACCTTCTTCTTGTATCTACCCTTGAACAACTAGTCTACTCTTATTCTTGATGAGAAGTCCTATATCATCTTTCTTGTTTCTAAACAACCATTTGGTACCTATGGTGGTCTTCCTTGGAAGGAGAGGACATAGAATCCAAACCTTTTGTCTTTTGAATTGAAGCATCTCCTCATGCATTACTTAAATTCAACTTCCATACTTCAAAGCCTCATCAACTTCTTTGGCTCTATCTGAAATAAGAAACAAAAGTATAGACAAAATTATTTGTCATGGGTTTGTCATCTTGTTCTCACCCTTGTGATGGGTATGACTTGTAGATCCTGAGTTGAGGAATCACAACATGTGATTAGATAGATCCAAATTTGTAAAGTTTAAATCTGGTAATGAAGTGTCACCCATCACATCAGCACACTTATTAAGAGAAGCGTGATCCAATGAGTGTGTGACATCGTTGATGTTGTCTTCCATGGAATGGTTATCAGTATCAAGAAATTCTTGATCACTGTTACCACCACCATTTCCTACAACATTAGAAGCTCCTTCATTTGAGTTTTGTGCCTCTGATCTAGAATTTGTAGGCATCTCAAATGTAGCACCTAAATTTGTCATGATTGTGCTAATAGGAACTCCATCTACAGAGTTAGTTACCATTGGAGCTAAAGGAGTGTTCTTTCTTGGTCTTCTCAGCTCAAATCTAGGTCATGTGTCAGGCCCCATTCCCGGGACGCTCACAGTTGGGCTATCATCGCACATAAAACATATATTACATTAACTTCATACAAACATTGTAGCGGAAACATTTAAACAACCATTTCATTTCATTATAATGCTTTTGCAAAATAATACA
Organism: Flaveria trinervia; assembly: GCA_025506515.1. Classification (NCBI taxonomy): domain Eukaryota; kingdom Viridiplantae; phylum Streptophyta; class Magnoliopsida; order Asterales; family Asteraceae; genus Flaveria; species Flaveria trinervia. Next base: position 55,885,980 of record CM046455.1, read on the forward strand.
TCGTTGACGGATTACAAAATAACTTGTTGCATTACATCACAAAACATTATAACAAATGGATGGCATCCAAAATGAGCCAAGTAGCCATCCTATGCCATCATCAGCACCTTTACCTGGCAACTGGAAAATACATAAAATTAGCGTTGCCTGAGTGAGTTCTAGTTTTACAAAAAAAACTTTATATTACCTTTCATCTGTTAAAACATTTTCTTTACTATCGCACGTGATCACATATCATACGTACATCAAGGTAATAACTATTATCTTTCATCATCGCTCATTTCGTACATATCGCATATTTCGCATATTTCGTACTTATCACACTTTCCGTACATTTATTATCTTTCACTTCTATCTAGGTCATGTCATGTACTTAACCCACCTCTTGAGTACAAAACTATATCATCTAGGGTTAAACAACAAGGACCCTATATCGCACATATCGCACGTATCGCACATATGGAGTAGTCACATAGACTAACTCCCCCTGTGTGTGAACCCTTAAGGGTTAGCCAAGATTGCACGCTATAAACACACAGTTGAGCTAACAACTCTCAATCAGTTGTGAACATCCTTTCTTTTGCTTGCAAGACTTTTCATTCATTCGTTAGTTCCATTTTCATTATCTTAAATCTTCCACTTTGTTAAGATAATACTTTACATTCATTATCATAATCACACACGTAAAGTCACGTCATATACGTTATAAGGAACATATCATGCATAACATACATAATCATCATACATCACCATGCATCAATAACACTTTAGCATACATGCCACATCATACATCACCCGTCACATTATCTATGACTTCAAAAAGTCAACTTATATATCCCCCGGGAACCTCCCAAGTTAAAGGCTATATTGCAATTTTCCCCAAAAATCAGAAAATAAATCTAAGTCTTAGGTGCATGGGCACTATGCACGCGCATGGCCTACTGGGCGCATGGAGAACACTTAGGCGCATGGGGAACTTCTAGGCGCATGGGCACTACTGGACGCATGGCCAACACTTAGGCATTTGGGCACATTTCTAGGCGCCTGGGCACTATGCAGGCGCATGGGCTTTCTAGGAATCTTGACACTTAGTCAATTTTAGCCTAATTCTAGGCGCATGGACACTATTTGGGCGCATGAACTTTGGGCTCATGGGGACACATAAGACAGTTTATTCTGTTGGGTGCATGAGCCATTATTTACGCGCATGGGCAGTCTAATTCACACTTAAACAACTTAATTCACTCCCCAATCATCATCTAACATGTTCTAAGTTTATCACTAATATTCTAAGCATCATCACAAGAACATAACTCAAACATATTATCATAAATACCCAAAATCATCACCCACCCGCATTCATACACACACATACATACGGGTGCAATACCCATATAAACAAAAACAATCACACATGCATTTCCAGCCCCAAAATCATATAGAACATGTAACAAGGGGGTTCTAGAACTCACCTTAACAGATCTTGGGTATGACTTCCTTCAAAACCCATTTGCTAAAAGCTCTACACCTAAAACCCACCAAAAAACACATACCCGAACACGAAAACACACATAAGCATACAACCGAGGCAAAGGCTAGTTAAGAACACCACAAAGCTATGAATTCTTACCTTGAATTTGATCTTCTTCTTCTTGAGTTTCAAAACCTGAATTCTTCTTCACTTTCTCTCTCTAAAACCTTAAGAAAAGTGTGTGTGTACATTATGGGTGGATATGCCCACTTTTACACCAACTTTTAAAAGTTTTTGTCCTTTTGACACATTTAATCCCTCAACTTGGGTTAATTGTGTTTCTTTCTTTTCCACACTTATTATTATTTCTTTTGAGCCTTTAAAATAACCGGGTGTTACATCACTATCTACTATTGATTAGTTACCGGTAGATCCTAAAACATTCTCACAAGATTTGTTAAAAAAATTGGTAACTAAATCAAGATCAAATAGCCATCAGGACCAAAACCCTTTACACTAGGAGTGTGCTCATTGAATGTCAAATTTCTAGACTCTTCAACTACTCTAGCTTTAAGTTTGTATACTCTATAAGCCTTAGCTTAGGAAGAGTATCCAATAAAGTCTCCATCATCAAATTTCTAGCATATTTAGCTACATGATCTTTGGTTTTCGAGATAGTACAAGGACATCCAAATGATCTGAGGAAACCAATGAAAGGTCTTTTTTTGTGCCACAACTCATAAGGAGTCTTGCCATGAGTCTTAACTACTAAAACTTTGTTTCTCACATAGCATGCACGGTTGACTCCCTCTACCCAGAATGATGGGTAGTTTAGATTCGGATAACATGGTTCTTGCAACTTCAAGAAGTGTCATGTTTCTCCTCTCAGTAACACCATTTTGCTCAGGAGTCTTGGGAGCATTATATTATCTTGTAATACCCTTTTCATCAAAAAATGTCTCAAGGATTTGCTTTTTGAATTCAATTCCTTGATCACATCTTATGGTCTTGACCTTGTCATCACATTGATTCTCAACTTTCAGAATGAACTTCTTCAAGATCTCAGGAGTGTAATCCTTGCTTCTAAGGAAGAAGACCCAAGTGCATCTTGTGAAACTACTTGTGACACTAAAGAATATGGGGTCCTTCCTAAACTCATTACACTTATAGGGCCTAAGAGATCTATTTGTAATAAGTGCAGGGGAGTAGTGATAGAATTTTTTTTTCCTTTGGCTTGAGAGACACTTTGTGTTGCTTCCTTTTCAAGCATGCAACATATTGATAATCACTTGTAAACTCTTTCTTTGGCATTCCGGTTACCAAGTCATCCTGTATTAATTTATTCATGTTTTTAAAGTTAACATGGCACATTCTTTTACGCCAAAGGAAAGACTCATCACTATTTGCTTTAGATATAAAACAAAAAACTTCTCCTAAGGGAATGTTTCTTGCAAATCCATCTTTTAGATGTTCCCTTTCCTTGGGGCTCTGAGCAGGATATGCTCTTGATAAATGACCACCCTGGGCTTGAGAACAATGTAGTCATGCACATTGAAGAGCATGTTGTGTCTCTGATCACACAATATGAGATACACTCAGTCAGTTGTTGTAACACCCGGATTTTTGAAGAAAAAGAAGAATAAAAGAAATAGTGTAATAGAACCCAAACAGAGGGGTTAAATGTGTTAAAGAACAATATATTATATATATTTTGTACAAAAGGTGTTATGGCCACCCATAACACCCTGTACATTTCTTTTAATTGGTTTCTAGAGTGAGAAAGCAGAGAAAGCTTTGGTTTTAGAGAGAAGAAGAAGGATTCGAATTCAAGGTAAGAATTCATCATTTCAATTTGTTCTTGGCCAATCTATGCCTCATTTTTATGCTTATGTGTGTTTATGTTTCAGGTGTCTGTGTTTTTGCTGGGTTTCTAGGTGGTTGAACTCATAGTACAATCGGGTTGAAGAAGTTCATCCAGAAGTTTGTCAAAGGTTAGTTCTAGAACCCCCTTTTTACATATTTTAACTCATTTTAGGGCTGGAATGCATGCATGGATGTTTTTATAAATGGGTTTTGTACCCGTATGTGTGTATGCGTGTGAATGTGGGTGGGTTATGATTTGGGTGTTCTTGATGTGGTGATGGTGCCATGTTCATGTTTTGTTTTTTAGATTGTAGGAAATAAGCTTAGAGCATGATGAATTGATGATGTTGGGACTAAATATTATCTTGCTAATATGAGTTGGCTGCCCATGCGCCCAACGGTCAAATTGCCTAAGTATAGTCTCATGAGCCCAAAACCCCATGCGCCTGAATATATCCATGAGCCTAGAATAAGTTGAAATTTGGCTAAGTGTCCATAGATTGCCAATGCGCCTAATCACTCATGCGCCTGCATAGTGCTCATGCGCTTAGAAATGCCTTAAAAAGACTAAGTGTTGGGTCATGCGCCCCAATAGTGCCCATGCACCTAGAACTTTGCCCATGAGCCTAAGTGTTCCCATGCGCCCAGAAGGCCATGCGCCAGCATAGTGCCCATGCGCCTGAGACTTAGATTATTTTTCGGAATTCTGGAAAATAGTAAAGTGTAAGCTTTGACTTGGTAGGATTCCGGGGGTATTATAAGTTGACTTTATGAGGTCTTATGTGATGTGATGTGATGCTATGTATGGTATGGTTATGTTTATGTTGATGTTCCTTGCATTGTATGTTTATTTTCCATGGCTTTGCATGGAATGATTAATATCAACGAACGTAAAGTAGTATGTAACTAAGCGGAAAGATAATGAAAAGAGGAATGTAAAGTATGAAAAAAATGCAAGCATTAATGAATGATGAAATGGAAAGGCTAGCAAATGTAAGGAGGTGCACCACTCTAAAATGTCGTTAGCTCAATTATGTGTGGTTTAGCTAACCCTAAAGCATACACACAATGGTTTAGTCTTTGTGACTGACCAAATGTATAGCTTACAAAATTGATTTTGGATGCTTGCCCCAGTGCTGGTGCTAGGCTTTGTGCGCAATGAATGGGAGTTTATTTATAGACTTTGGTCTAGTACCCGCTTTGTGTCTACGTTTGGGGTAAACTTATGTATGGGATCCTTGTCGCTTGCCCCGGTACTGGTGCCAGGCTATGTGCATTATGAAAGTCTAATAAACTTCACCCCAGTACCTGCTTTGTGCCTATGTTTGGGGTATAACCGATGACATTGATCCGGAAAGAATGAACGAAGGAAAGTGATGAATGGTAATGGAGATAATAACGATATTATCTATGTGTATGTATGATTTATGATCATGTATGGAAGTAAAGAACGGTTTTAAACAAAAGAAAAGTATTTTATCTTATAAAACTAAAACTCACTCAACAACATTGACTTTTATGTGTTTACGGTTGGCAGGTAAGGTTGTTGAGGATGGCATGAGGTAACTACTTGGATTATTTCCAATGGCATCCATTTCATGTTACGATAATGTTTTTGTGATGTAATGCAAATTATGATATTTTGTAACAGTTAATTACAATGTATTATTTTACTAAAGCAATTATGATTATATGAAATGGTTTAAATTTATTCCGCTGCAATGTTTTAGAAATTGTAAATGTATATCTTTTATGTGCAACGATTGCACAACTGTGAGTGTCCCGGGAACGAGGACTTACAAGTTGGTAATAGAGCCAAAGTTTCAGTGAAACGGGTTAATATTTTCAAAAGAAACCTAATATTAAACTGAAAATTGGACAAAGGGAAGGGATACCACTCCGAGTAGCTATGTAACAGGTATTTTCTTAATGTTAACCGGTATTACGTGCGTATGTTGTTGGTCCATTTGATCGATTTGCAATACAAATGAGATGTTGAAACATTCAATATCAAATACAAAAAATAGATAACAAAGATGAAGACGATTAAGAACAATCAAAAATGAATTAAATTAAGAACAATAAGAATTAATACACTGAATAATAATAAAGCACAATGATATTTTTGTGAATAAATTGCTTACAAGGTCTCTTGCAACAATGGTAAACGATTAGGGTTTTGCAAAATCACCAACAATGAAAATGATCAAATCTATATATAGCAGTCTTAGTTTCACAGACAGTTTCACTGTCAGCAAAACTGTTCTGCCGAAACTATAGTTTCGCCCAACAGAAACAACAGTTTCGCTAGGTAAACTAAAATAGCTGACTATGAGCGACACTATAGTTTTGCTTAAAGTTTCGCTGGACCACAACACGAAGCAAATAAACAACATATAAAAGTAAATTAACATTAAACCTATTAAAAAGTAATATAAACAAAATCTAATCTAAAGTGAGTCCAACCTATACTTGATCTTCAATACTCCCCCTAGGTTGGATCTCACCACCTTCATTTCTCTTGATTTGTCTGGTCAGCTCCAATCTCTCCTGTTGCATCTGATGTGTCTTTATCTGCTCCTACAGCTTCTTCCTCAAGAGCTTCAGCAACTGATTCACTCCGGTTACCTCCTGCTTCATTATCTCCCTCGGGACAAGCACTAGCTTGCTCAAACTGTCTTGTTAAGTTCCTCACATCCATGTCCAATTCATCTTGAGCTCTAAACTTCTCTTCTTGCTCCTTCACTTCTTTTCTCACACCTCTAGCCTTATTAGCCATTATCATGAATAGACTGGCTTCTTTCCTTGTCTCTTCTCCTGCTCTTGCTTTGATGTGATTTTCACAAAGAACTAGCAGGTCGTCATCACAGGATCCAAATACTTCAACATGATCAAACAATCTGAACTCAACACCATCTTTTACCCTGATCACAGCCTCCCTCGTATTGTTATCATAAAACCACTTCTCAAAGTTTTGTAATTGCTGGGGAAAGGGATCTAACAATCTGACCTTGTTTACAGTCTTTGGGGGTTTCACCCTCAGTGAAATCCTTCCTTCTCCCGTCTCCCAATCCTCATCCTTCTTTGATTTTCTTCTTTCAGCCTTCATGAACCCAAATGAATTAAAATTGTCGTTGAGTCCATTCTTGATCTCCTTTTCTAGTAGCATGGCTCTCTCACTCAGATTAGCATTAAGCAATGGCAGCACGGCCAACCTCCTTAAGTCCCACTTAGGCAAGGTCTTGAATGCCTTCCTCTTGTGGAGATAAGAAATGCCTCCCCCTCTCCTCTTTATCATAAACATTTTCAGGTCGGGGTTATATTCCCAACTTATGATCCTTTTATCAGCCTCAGATTTACTCAACCCTTCCAGTTTTTGGAATAGGGGAGTTATCTCTTTAGTCCCTTTCTCCCTAGCAAACCAATCATCCTTCTCCATTTCAAAACATCTTCATCATCATCACCCTTTTTGTCAACATAGGTGACAGGTATCTCATCCACCACATAGTATTTTGGTTTAGAATCATAATCAACCAGTTGCTCATCATCTTCTACTTCATCAATCAGCCCCTTCGCAGGAGTCTTCTCCACATGTTCAACTGGTTGCTCTCTCACCACCTCTTCTCCAACCAAATCTTTCTCCAAGTCAAAGTGCATGTTCATGAAAACAACTTCAACTACCTCTTCAACATTCTCCACATTCATAGTTTCTTCCCTTTCTCCAATTCCTCCTGCTTCATCAGCTGCTGCTCCAGATGTGCCCTCTCCTGCCCAGGAAGATGTACCCTCATTTAAAAATGAGTACTTGGTAGTGTCAGTAAAATCATCTAACTCAGTCTGAGTTAGCTGATTAGGCAGGCCGGTTGTAGCCTTTAGCTCATTCACCTCCTCAAACAGTCTCTTGATTAGCTTATTCTGGTCCAACAACATTTTGGTCATTCCCTTATTTACATCATCCTTTTTCCTTTCCCTTATCTCTTGATTAGTAAGTTTTGTCTTTACCATGTTTAATTCATTAGCTAGAGATGCGTTCAGATTTCTTATCACATCCTCATCCAAACTCACTCTGTCTTCCCTTCTCAAAGGCTCTGGGAAAGTTTAATGCTTATGTTTAGTCCTTCTCTCAACTTCTTCCTCACCAGCTTTCTTCCTAGACCTCTTTTCTTTCTAAATCCTGGCCTAGTCTACCATCTTATTCACATCCTCCTCAAAATCATAATCTTTCTCTTTTGCATATCTTTTCCTCTTTTTAACTGCATCAGTCCATTGCGCCCTTGTCTCCTCAGCCCTTTTGTTCTCAGACTCATCTACCCTCCTGATATAGTTTCACCTTTCTGGTGGGTACATGTTCTCCCAGAGATGAGTAATTTTCCCACTGAAGTCATGATGAATGGCATAATAATCTGTGAAGATGTGGTTGTTCATTTGCACTAGCCTTTTAACCTCCCTGTACCTTCGGATATTAGGGATAAGATCTTTAAAAGTTATCTGTAATAATCGAGGATAAAGCAGCCATTTATCCTTCTTTAATGCCATCACGTTCTCCGCCATACAAGCAAAAATCAGTCTTGCTATGTTTGCCTTCTCCCCCCTATAGCATGTCACCATTGCTTTTTCCTAATCTAAAATAAGCCCATCTAATCCACCTTTACGGTGATCTAAGCACATAATGAAGACATGCGCTATGTATCTCCATTCTTTAGAGAGGAAGGACTTCTTAATCTTCTTCCTAGTTCCAAAAGGTGGTCCCTCGTATCCCATCAATCTGAATGCCACAAACACCTCCTGATCTGATAGAGTAACCTCTTCTCGTGTGTCTTCGTTTAGCCTTAGCACCCTCGATACAATCTCAGCAGTAATGATTACCTCATTCTCCATCACTCTGGCTATGATTCTCTGTGTATTGCCTCTTGTATCATACTCAGCCATTCGCCAAAAATATCTGATGTGAAGGTCATAAATAGTAGTGGAATGAGATATTGCGTAGGCTATCGGAGATCTCTGCAACCATCATATGCAATCTTTAAAACCAACCGCTCTAGGGTGAGTATCATTCAATATAGCAGTAATGTTGTTCCTCTCGTCAAATTTCAGATTTGCCATTTAATCTAAAAAACAGATGAAACGCATTAGAATAGTATATTAAATAATAATATTAAAGAAAAATAAGAAAAATATAAAATTACCGAAAAACAAATTAAATTCGCTAGCCGAAATTATAGTTTTGCATATTGAAAGTTTTAGTTTCGCTGGACAAAACTATAGTTTTGGTAATAATTAGATGTAGTTTCACCAACAATTAACTATTAGTTATTAGTTTTGGTGACAATTAGTTATAGTTTCGCTAGCAATAGTTATTAGTTATTAGTTTCGACAACAAAGTGAAGTAGATTCAACTGGCCGAAAGTATAGTTTTGAAGCGAAACTAAAGTTTGGTAAGCGAATCTGTTAAGTTCGCCTGGACGGCATAACTCCACAGTTTCGCTAAAAAACTATGAACTTTCGTACAGTTTCGCTCGACTATCGGTACTTTCGTAGTAAGAACTGCGAAGGTACCACAGAGTCTTAATCAAAGATACTCACAATGAAGTTTAACCTATAAAAGCCTAAAGTCCTGAGTTCGAACTCACTTGCAAAGGGAATACAACGGTCAATCAGAACATAAAATCGCAGAAAAGTAGATTCGCTAAAAAAGATATACGGTGAAACCCTAAGTCTCAGAAAACACGAATGTGCGAAAATGGATGAACAATTTCGAAAATTGAAATATATAGTACATAGTTTCGCACGCAGCGGAACTATAGTTTGGCCAAGCGAATATGCAATTTCACCATATGAAACTAATCATGCCACTTGCAAGAGAGCCGACGAAGCTATAGTTTCGCCATGCAAAACTACTAACGAAATTATAATTTAGCTAGAAGTATAAAAAAATTAATATTTTTTTTAAAATTGACATTGTTTCCCATCGTATAAAAAAGATAAAATAAAAGTAAAAATAATTTTAAAGAAAATTAAAACAAAGTAGACAAAATAAAACAAATCAAAATAAAATTTGCTTCACAAAACCTCACCAGTCTTCACGTATAAGTTTGTTAATATAAAATCAAACAAAATAAAAGGATATGAACAATAAGCTGAAAAGATCTTTTGAAGAGTCAAAGTTTGGTGGAATTGCTGATATATTCGTCCTTTTATGTCCATGCCTTCTTCGTTTCAACAAGTACACCGTAGCTATGGTTATCATGTTTTTATTCTTTTTAATGAAAACATAGAATGACCCAATCCCCATAGACATTTGGCAAAGAAACTTATCATGTCCTCATGATGTATTGAACAATTAACACACCCTGCATGACTGTTCCTCTCCGAAGCATCATAGGTCTTTTTTTCAAGAAGCAAATACCTTAAAAAGTATCAAATGATGAGAGCTCCAGGTCTATACTTACGTATAACAGAGGAGTTGATCAATTGATTCTTACAGATGAGAGCTTCAGGTCTATACGTACGTATAACAAATAAGATCATCGTATTGTGCCGATGAGAGCTCCAGGTCAGTACTATTGTACAACAGAGGAGATCATCACTTCAGGTCAATGTTCACACATAGAAGAGGAGATAAGCACCAAAAGGAATATACCAGGGGAGCATCTTAGGTACAAAGATGAGAAAGCGTATAGCTTTTGAGATAGGGTGGAATGGTTTGACACAATGATACTTTAGATAAACATAACTCAAAATAGAGATATCATATTCTCAACCCTTTTTGAACAAGGACTTGAATCTTTGTGAAAGCCAAAAATATCAAGGGGATTATTTGAGTCATCAAGTTTCTTGCTTTATTAATTAAGCTACGAGTATACTATTTACTTTTGCTTTTTGGCTGAACCTATCAAGCATATCCCACTCAATACTATCAACTTCCTTTACATCATCCAGGCTTCTCATTGTATTCTGCAAAAAAAAACAAGAAGATCATTTAATATATTCTCCCTCTAAATTTCTACAAATAAGTAAGAAGTTGAAATATCTTACTGGATTATATGTCATTATTATTTTGTCTATATATATATATTAAAGTTTTTATGTGAAAGATGAAGAAGAAAAATGGAGCAAACATAACAAAAAGAGAGGAAAATAAAATAAATAAATATAAACAATATATACATAAAAGAGTCTGAGAGAAAAACGGTTTTAAAATGATATTAAACCTAACATATCGATCAATTCATAAAAGTGAGTGTTGGATCAAGAAGAAGGCTAGTGCAACCAAAACCAAATCACTTAGACTATTTTTGTACAACTAATAAAGGACTTCTGAAGCTAAGTGTGGAACTTCCGAAGGAAAAGGAGTTCTTCTGAAAACAAAGTGTAAGATCAACTTCCAAAGACAAAGTATTCACTTTCGAAGATCAAGACTTAGAAGAAAATATAAAAAGTCAACTTCCAAAGTATGAAGAAAAGAAGAAGTCCTCAAGCATCGAAAGAAGTAGCCTCTTCCGAAGTATAAGTGGCTTCGGAACAACTTGTTCTTCCAAAGCCAACTAACCTTCAGAAGACACTACTATGGACCAGTGGACATAAGTATGGTCTCTCTGACACTCCGCTGCAGACTTCTGAGATACCGCATGGCGTTTTCTCAAAAGCCATGTAGTTGACCATACTTTATTCCACTGTTCACCTTTATCAGTTAGTATACTTGTCAACTTTAGTTGGTGACAAACGGTAAGTCATGGACATGTCATTACTACCATATTTTAGATAATACTTTATCTAAGATACCTTAACTTTAGAATTGTAGTATATGCTTTAGTAGTAGGTATCCAGCTAGTATCAAAGTATATTCGGCTGTAGGTAGTAGTATATATAGTTTCTCATTGTAACTCATGTAATAAGCTTGTAAGAGTCTTGTAACACTTTGAGTTGAGAAGTAATATATACAAGTGCGTTGAAAACTATTTCTTTGTGTTGTTTGCTCCTTATTATATTATTATCAACTCTTTGAAGAGATTCTGCTTCATCTGATCCGAGTGTAGTATAAGTGAGTTTGAGAGAAATCCAAGTGTTAAGTGACAAACCCGATCCTACAATTAGTATCAGAGCTTCTTAGGCTCTTGATTGTGAGATCTTACCATCCTAATCAACCCGTTTTCACTCCTCCTTACACCACACTCAAAATGGCTCTCAAAAAGTTTGAAGTAGAAATGGGGAGGATGACTAAAGCACCCATCATCACCCCTAAAAACTTCAGGTCATGGAGCAGATGCATGGAAGGCTTCATCAAGTATCAAGACAACATGATGTGGCAATCCATTGTCAATGGCCCGTATAATGTTAGGACCGTTTTCGTAAGAAGTACTAACGGATTCTGTGTGAGACCAGATCAAATAGTGCGGAATCCTATTTGATTGGCGATCCAATCAGTGAGAACGACAACTTGATCAATATAACGATGAAACAAGTGTTAAGAATTGATTAGAAATTGATCAGGAATGAACTATGAAGTTGGATTGGCTACTTAGGGTGCTTTGGACGTATAGGGTTTGTGAATATTCAGTCTATATTTTTCCAAGAATTATGTGGTATTTATAGATTTTTAGTTTTCATCCGTACGACTGAACCATTAGCATAGTTCAGTCGTGCAACTGACTCATGCGGTTGATTCATACGCACGACTGATTCATACGCACGACTGAAGGTTCAGTCATGCGACTGAATCAATCTTATGTCTCAGTCATAGGACTGATCTAGTCTCCTGGTTTAGTCATGCGAATGGTCCATAAGTATGATTCATTCGTGCGTATGGTCCATAAGTATGGTCCATTATCATGAATAACCACCCGACTAAGTTGAACACATTTCTCAATCATTATTGACTTAAGAACTATATACAACAACCTCAAACCTATATATGATGTTCATACATATGAATTACACTAAATACAATAATAATATGAAATATTCAATGATAAATAAACATCAAAAGCATATCATATTTCATTAAGTAGTTACATTACACATGTATAATAAATGAAAGACTTTTACATTTAAGCACATAAACTAGGAACGTGATGTATCAACAAACTCCCCCTTGGACCTAGTTTATCCTAATTTCTAAAATTCTTCACATGCTCTTGGAATTTCTTTTACTTCTATTCTTTAGTGACTCCTGCGTGTATCTCAAATGCGAAGCAGAGTCTTATAACATGTTGGAATTGTAGAGCTTGTACAATATCTTACGTGTCATAGAATAGTGGCCACTTGTATAGAGTGTAAACATCTTCAGCAAACAAGTTTGTAAGCCACATTGGGTCAAATACCCTGATAGTCTCGATCTTACCTTCTTTGTTCAAAAATATGACTACTTCCCCCATCCTCCAATCATAATACCACCATTTGAAGTGTGGAGTGAAGTCCTAAGGCATCTCCCATAAAGGAATCTTAGACATTATGCATGGGGAACTCCACTTCAACATCACCTTAGGCCTTCCAGATATAGGATCAACTTTAGTCTTATGAATGAACCGCTTAGGTTGTTGAGGTCTGAAGTTGACCCATCTGGTGTGGTATTCTTTCTTCAACAATTTCTAAAACCATCCTAACATCTTCCTCAGGTTGGCATACAAAGATCTAAACATGCCAATCTATTTAGCTCAAAACCAGGAAGTGTCTTCAAATCATGTGGATATCTGAAGTACTCAATCCCCTTCTCCCTTTTAATAGCATATACATCCAAATCTTCAAAATAGGTCCAATTGATGATCTTTCCTGACACTTTCTAATGTTTATTGACTCGGTAAAGATTGGTGTAGGCATTTAGCTTTGGAGGTGCACTTTGGGCCTTCATTTCTAAGAAACAAGCTGCCCATTCAGCCTTCTTTATATCAACATTAGCATCTGTAGCTTGGGCTTTACTTTCATCCTTTGCTTTCTCTTTCTCTATCTCATCAAGCTTAACAAAAGTATCACTGCCAAAAGTTTCACCCAAGTCTGGGATATTGTAGCCCTTAGGGTCAGTGTACTATGGATAGTAGTTAGACGTGAAATCCTCAATCTCAATCTCATCCACACCTTGTAGCTCCTCATCCTCAAAACATCTACTTCTGGAGCATCGTTAACAAGCTCATCTGGATTTAGTCTAAGCATCTCTATGAGCTGCTCATCGGTTAGGTCATGAATGATTTCTCCTTCCTCAAGAGTGTAGCTCACAGACCTTCTCACAATCCCTTGTAAATCAAGAATCATAGTTAGTTGAGTCTCGACTTGCTGAAGGGGAATAACATCATAATCCTCAGCCTGTGGAGCTTTGCTTTTGCCCTGATCATGTGTCTGTTCAGCTTGAGCTGCAGAGGACGTGAATCTTTTAGAGCGCCTCTCCTATGCTGCTTGATTTGAGGCTGATGCAGATGCATCACCTTCTTGATCATCATCCTCATCATTATCATCTCTTTTACCCTTTCCATTTCCTCCAGCTTCCTCATCATCATCATCATCTTCTTATTCATCATCTGTCAACTCATCATCATCATCATCTCCACCATCATGTCCATCATCTTTAATCTTCAGGGGCTCACCCTTGGTTCCTTTCAACCTTAACATCAGCTTTTTGTTCTTCTTCTCCAACCCTCTATCCACTTGACGGATGCCATCACAAGCTCATTTTGAGCCTTTAGGGCCTGGTGAGCTTGAACTAACGCTATCTCATGAGAAGCATTCTTCTCTGTAAACTAAGCAATCTGCTTGCCTTAGGCGGTATTGACCGCCATCAATTGATTCATCTGGTTGGCTCTCAGGTCATCTATGGCTAGCAGTTTGAGCACCAGCCTATCTAGGCTCGCTAACTGTTCCTGTAGCCCAATAGTGGGTAGAGTAGAGCCCTAGATAGGTGTGAATTGGGTGGATGTTCCAGCTTGGGGAGTAGTGAAGGTAGTGGTGGATGTGGTGTAGATTGGAGTAGGAATGGAAGTGGATTGTGGTGGAGCTGTTTTGGGTATTGTGGGTGTGGTAAGGGTGAATGTATGAGTGGTAGTGGGAGTGTTAGTGGCAGTGTGGGTAACAGTCATGGTGGTGTGGGGAACAGTGGTTGTGGCAGTGGCTATGGTGGTGGAAGAACTGATCAAGGTAATCCTCTGTCTCTTACCCTTCTTGCCATAGGGATGGGCCATATTCTTCCTCTTGGAACCCTTGGTTGTAGGGGCTCCCCCTGAGCTAATAGGTTGGTCGGGTGTGTATGTTGGATCTGTGACATCAGTGTCACCACCCTTAGAACCAGCTTGGCATCCACTAACCGCCTCTTTCCCTTGCTCGGTAGCCACAACCCGGCTCCCGACTCTCCTAGTGAGAGGCTCATCATCATTCTCATCCTCTTCATCTAAGAAGAAATCATGGTGGAAAGCAGTCTACTTAGATCCACCAGGGGCAGCTAAAGTACTGTGTGGAGGTGGTGGAGATACGGTAGACGTGTCAGTGGCCCGTGATTGACTGGGGCCAACATCTCCACCATCTTGACCATCAGCATGGTCGTCATCGCCATTGTCCTCTTCATCATTAGGAACCACTCTGGGCTCCATGTTAGAGTCATTGTCATTGTGATGCCACTTCTTACGAGAGGGCGCAACGTAATCCTCGTAGGCCAGATGGCCAAACAGTCTCCTGATCGGGGGCTTCACTTGCTTCCCCCAGTAACCTTCATCCTCCCCAAAGTGGTGTCATCCATCACCTCTAAAATCACAACATCGTCCTTCTCCTTAGGCAGCCGAGGAAGCTTCTCGTCTATGATCATCTGCAAGAACCTTGGATACATGCAGAAGCCTTCCTTGCCTTTGGCCTCGATGTTCTCTATCCAGTATGAGAAGAGCATGTGTGAGAAACTGAACGAATGGTTTAGTACCAGTGCAACATATGCACTCTAGATTTGGTCGGACATCTCATCTAATCCTCCACGTTTGGAGGCTATGGACTTGAGGATCACATGTGCCAGATACTTGAACTAGAGGCACATGTTGCTCTTGTTCAGTACGCCGGCATTGATGTCTCTGGCGTACTTGATCCTCAGCAAACATCCTCGAACAGTTAGGGGATGCAGCTTGGTTGGATGGGCTCCGTCTTCACCCAAATCTAAGACTCTCCTCAGGTTGTCTTCACGGATCTTAATCTCTTGTCTGAATATAGATCTTCGGGTATAATGGGGCTCAACGGAGCTGTCCACTATGGCACTTTCCCAGAAAGCCTGCTGAATGGATCAGTATGGTGTGCATGGAGTAGAAATGGCCTTGTAGATCCTTGATCTACGCAGGATGGCAATAATCTTGGTGAACTCAGAAGCGTTCCGAGATGCAGCATCTAGATGAGCACAGATGTTGTGCTTAGTGCTCATAGTCCATCTCTTAGCCATATTGTTGCAATACAAGAAACATATACATTAGATTTGTTCATAAGAGATAATAGATGAATTTTAGCTAATTTTGATCTATTGGTTCAATCGTACGGTTGAACCATACGACTGAGTTCAGTCGTATGATTGAGCCTGTGATGGAGCTCAGTCGTATGATTGAGCCTGCGACTGAACTTAGTTGTATGCTATGCCATGCGGTTGAGTCGGTCGTGCGACTGAGTCACTGATTGATTCACTCATGCGATTGAATCATGCGCCTGGCTCAATTGTGCGACTGAGGTTCATATGGCGTGTCTATTCGCATCTTGCTCTATTCGACACCATAAATTTGAATCTTTGTCAAGACGTTGGATTACACTTCGTGTTTAGATTCATTAGGTTCACAAGGACTCAAAATAGCACTTAGTTTCATTTACATCAATGTTTATGTCCATTTAAGTGGTCTATTTTAGAGTATTGTCCTGGTTCTTGATTATAAACATTTTCGGTCATTATGGGTTTGATTAATTCATTCTTTTGATCAGATTTCAGCTTAACAGTACCTGAAGATGCATAGAAATCGGTTAGTATCACAATCGGAGAAAAATCACAATAATCAAAAATTCGGGCAGAGTGTCTAGTATTATGCGGTTTTTTTGAGAGTTTTAAAGGGTGGTAGGGAATACGACCGACTGACCCCCCCTTTTATACTGTTTTACGATTTAGTCGTGTGACTAGACCCATACGCATGATACATTCGTGCGACTGGGGTTCAGTCGTGCGACTGACTTAGATTCCTTCATCCAGTCGTACGATTGGTCCATTCTTGTGATCCAATCGCATAGTTGACCCGTACTTATGGTCCAATCGTGTGATTGGATCATAATTATGGTCCAATCGTGTGATTTGCTCATACTTATGGTTCAATCGTGCGATTGGCTCATACTTATGATTCAATCATACGGTTGGCTCATACTTATGAGTTTGACTTCATACATTTCCATACACTTAACTTTAACTTTTGATTTATAGCATTATGACCAATGATCATCTCAAACATGACCTTTTTAACATAAAATCATTTGATCACCTCAGACATGATCCTTTAAATTGAGAGCAGATTGGTCACCTCAGATGTGATCCTTTTAGTTGAGAGCCGATTGGTCACCTAAGACGTGACCCTTTTAATTTGTGATTTTATATAGTCTGACAACGATGCAAAGAAGATAACGAAAATAGAAAACAACTTGAATTAAAACAAAACAAGACATAATTTTGTGTTTTGGTTTGAGGTGGATTGAAACCTTTTAGAAATCATGTAACCGATTTTTCCTCCTGAGCCAAATAGCTTCAATTTATTTCTATCATATCTGGAAAGATTCCTATGGAATCATACAGGCATATCATAATCATTTAGGACCCTTTTATATGTACTTGAATACTAGATTCTCATTTGTCTGAGAGTCAATAGCACTTGCAGGAAATCATACTAGAGCTATAAGATGCACACAATGATTTTGACTGTCAAGAGTTGCAGCCACGATGATTGTCTATATATATTTGTCCACTTAAATCCATACACAGATTTTTGACTCACATTGGTGATGAGTTAGGTTTTATTATTTCAACAAGCATTTGTAGATCCCACACTTATATGGTAATCAACATTCCTCAGGAGATTTTTGAGCGGTCTACGGGTATTTGACAAGAAGAAACTATTCTAAGAGCTTTCAAAGAGATGCCAAGCCCCAGGTTAGTGCCATCACATAGTAGAGAGGCGCAAATGACAATGAATTCTAGAATATTTAGGCTATGCTTATCCTCAGGTTCGTGCCATTGCATAACAGAGGCATTTCTTTTCTTTTGCACATAACGCACCAACAACATTAGTCATTAGCTTGATTGCCTTTAACAGTTTTTCCATGCGCTTTGCTCATTTTTATGGTCATCGACAAACATTTATGGCATTTATTTTGCTCGTCACCCCTTATTGGAAATGCATTGATTGTGTTAATGAGGGATTAGATGAGAATTCACAACAAGTTGAACAAATTAGTTTTAATCTGATTCACCAATGAAGTCTACTCATCTATTGTGTTGATTCTACCGACACATCATATAATAAATTAGCAACCCCTAGGCCTACTTTCTCTATGTTACCTTAGTAGCAGACTAGTTTACTATCATTTTTCCTTTATTTTGCTTAGACTTCTTAGACTTATAATATGAATATAGCATTTTGTTTATTTAAATCCTTTTGATGTCCCAAACAATTTGTTCCCTGTGTACTATCATTTTCCATAACTTTTGAATCAATATAACAGATTTGATTTCTTTGCTTTCAACTTCTCTGCCCACCCCCCCTTTTTTTAAAGTAATTTAAATACTGAAACTAAACTATTCTCCCCCTAAAATTCTAAAACTGAAAATGTTTTTGTGTTTTTGGATTTTAAAAGACAGGAAAATAAAATTAAAAACTAAGAAAAATTTGCTGGACTAAGAACTTGATTCTTCTAGAATCATATCACTTTTCTTTTTCACGCCATTGACCTCCAAAAGATAGAAAAACCAAGGTTTGTCAAAAGCTGTTGTGTAGAGGTCGGCGCGTTGAAAATCCGTATTAATTTTAACAACATCGATTAATTGCTTTCAAAACAGTCACGTATAAAGTGATATTTGATACCGATGTGTTTAGTTTTTGGGTGTTGGACCGGATTTTTAGTGACAGCAATTGCAACAGAATTATCAACAAAGATAGGGGTGTTAGTAATTTCAAACCGTAGTCTCGCATTTGCTGTTTAATCAACTTGTAGCAGCAACATATTCAGCTTCATATGTTGACAGAGCAATAGATGTTTGCTTCTTACACTGCTAGGTGACTAATCATCTTTCAAAGATGTAGATACATGTGTACCTAGTTTATGAGCTTAATGTAAAATGTCTTTATTATCTTACACATATGTAGTTTATGTCTTTAATGAAGTACAATGTGTGGTTGTGCTTATAATATTTATTATTTCATTAATTAGTAGTTAATGCTTAGTGAACTAATTATATAGGTTTGTGGTTGTTTACATAGTTCTTAGTTAATAATGATTGAGAAATATGGTTAAAACTAATCATATGAAGTTCTCATACGAATGGCCCATGCTAATGGACCATACGCATGAAAAACTTAATGCTAATGAACCAGTCGCACGACTGAACCAGGAGACTGGATCAGTCGCATGATTGTAACATGAGATTGACTCAGTCGCATGACTGAACACTCAGTCGTGCGAATGGATCAACCGCATGACTCAATCGCACGACTGAACCATGCTAATGGTTCAGTTGACCGAATGAGAAACCCTAACCTATAAATACCACTTAAATCGTGGAAAAACATAACACTTCGAAAACCTACGTACTAAATCATACCCTAGCCATCCAAAGACTTCTAAGAACCTGTTCCAAGTTCATAGATCACACTAGATCGATTACCAGTCATTCTTACCGTTTAGATTCAATCTACAATTGTTTCTATGTGCGTTCTCACTGATTGGATCGCCAATCAAATAGGATTCCGCACTATTTGACTTGGTATACACGTATATCAGTTAGTATTTCGTTCAATACACGATCCTAACAAGTGCTCTGATACCAATTGTGAAGTCGGCTGGATCGGTATCTTGATTTACATGTGATTCAATCAATTTTGATATAAAAATTGTGTTTTTCATGCAAAAACACAATCTTTTTGTGTCAAACGTTGTTTTGGACGTCTCCAGATTGTAAAGTTAATATTTTTCCGTCATACGACAATTAGCGTTCTTGAAAAATTTGTGTTTTTGTGTCAAAATACCTTAAACCTTCGAATTTTCAAGTTTCAGCAGTTTCAGTCGCACGGTTGACTCAATCGCACGACTGAATTCATACGCATCCCTCATACGCATGATTGGACTCATTCGTACACCCATTCATACGACTGAATTACCCATTCGCATTGTTCATTCGCACCTGTCCATACGCACGATTGAGCCATCCGCATTTGCTCATTCGCACGTATGAGTCAACCGCATTGTTCAATCGTACAAAGTGTTCAATCGCATACCTTCATTCACAAAAGTTAAACAGTTTGTTCCAAAGTTTAAAGTTGATAATAATGGTGGATCAATATTCAGCATTCACTGTCGGAAGGGACTCTAGGTTCAAAATCAATTGCTTTTAGAAAATGAAGTGGGAAATCATAACAAACCCTGTAAGCTAATAACATTAGATGATTATCCACAATGGAAGCAAGGACTTGAAATATACTTAAATGGAGTAGATCCCAATCTGTGAGAGTCGATAGAGACAGGATATAGCATGCTTGTAGGTGCGAATGGAGTTAAACTCACCTTAAGCGGTATGACTGATCGACAAAAAGTAAAATACAATGCAGAGAAGAAAGTATATGCATTGCTGACTCAGTCAATTCCTAAGGACATCTTCCATCAATTTTCTGAGAACAAGCAAGCTAAAAAGCTATAGGATGCATTGGAAAAGAGGTATGAGGGAAATGCATCGTTGAAAGCTCTAAAGTCTAAAGCGTCAAAGAAGGAGTTTGACAACTTCTCGTCAATAGGAAAT
The DNA here is from genome assembly GCA_025506515.1 of Flaveria trinervia. NCBI lineage: Eukaryota > Viridiplantae > Streptophyta > Magnoliopsida > Asterales > Asteraceae > Flaveria > Flaveria trinervia. Next base: position 55,906,298 of record CM046455.1, read on the forward strand.
GAGAGCTTGGACAATGTCATTGATCATTTCTACCATCTGATGAGTGAGCTGCACACTCATGGAGTTTCAAACCTGGATTCAATAGCAAATTCGGAAGACAACACTTGTTCTTTTCCTTAGTAGAATTTCATCCGCATTTCTTCTTGGACTTAAGGGATTCCAGCAGAGCAATCATCAAATCACCCATTGAGTTGGCATGTATGATCCTTTCACGGTGCAACAATACTCCCGCTAAGGATTATATAGCCTAGTTTTCCTCAATGTTTGGGAGGTGATTGATGTTGTGATGATTCAGCTGGGTCTTTTGATGATACAAAAGGTGCAACTTGTCTTGGATCTAGAATTGCTTTGATCATGTTGACAAAATCTTGAGCCTCTGACATTTTATCCTTGCTCATTACATGAATCTTCATTCTGCTCATATTATGGATTGCTTCAAGTGGTAGCTTCTTAAAGAAATAGGTTCCTAAAGAGAAACTGTTGAAAGTCCATCTCTGTGAATCAATAGGGAACCATCTACATCAACTTCAAGCTTGACAATGTTGCCCAATTGGAGAGGTGTCTTCTTCTTCTTTCTTTTCTCTCTTTTTGCACTGATTTGATCATAGGCCATCTTTAGTAGTTTGATACACTTCAGAATGAAATGTAGATCTTCTTCACCCAGTTTGTTTGATATCTCTCTGAAGTGTCTTGTAAAGATGTATTGAATGTATGATTGATGTAGTAATCTCACTTTATAACCACTGAATAATCTGATCTCAGCACCCTCTTTTCCCCCCTATTTTCTCTCAATCAGTAACTCATATGTCTTCTCATCATAAAACACATTTGAAATTGGAATTGAGGAATGTGTACCAGCCACCATTTTTTTTTCAAGGCTTCAGTAGGTTTGACTTTAAGTTCAGGGAATACAACTTCTTCAGCTGGTTTTGTTTGTTTCTTTTCCAGTGGATTCTTGAATTTTTTGTCTTTCATCATGCATGTAGCTTTCAAAGTGTTGAAGTTGTTTGTTCTTTTGAACATTTTGAGCATTCCTTCAAATTCATAGCCTCTGTACATGGCATTGTGGTTGATCAGCTCTAGGTTGGCCAGTTCTTTCAAGTCATGAATCTCAAGTGCATTTACCAAAGCAGAGTACTCAGTAAAGAATTGCACTAAGCCAGAGATCCTTTTGACCATAAACATGTTCCATGCACTATCATACTTCCAGGCAATAATTTTTTGATATGTTTTGCCTTTTGGAGTAGATATTCCTCTGATCATCTCAACAGTGGTCAACCCTTCTTGAAGCTTCAGTTGAGAGGGTTCAGCAAACCACTCTGGATATCTATGAATGACATGTACAAGATAATCTTGATCTTTGTGAGTAAGACTCATGTCATGTGCAGAGACTTTTGCTCTTGGCTTCTTGTTAAGTACCTCTTCTTCTAACTGCTTTAATTTTTCTTTTTTCTTATTTATCATGGTGAGCGTAGTAGCTCTTAAAGAATTTGTCTTCATGTTAGCCAATTTATTTTGGTGAAGCCTTGATTTGTGAGGTAATCCTTCATTTCCTTATAAGTCATACTATAAGGATCAGGAAATAGTGGCTCATGAATTGGAGATGATCTTTTTATTGATGATAGCTTGGATAGAGGAGTCTGTCTTGGCAATGGTCTATCATACCCAGATGTTTTCTTCACAGAAGAACCTTTATGCACAGTAGTATCTTTGAAGATTGCCTTTTCATAATCAGTTTCAATTTTTGGATCAAGCAAGCTTTTTACTTTCTCTTCCTCCTCCTTCATGCCTTCATAAGTCATTCCAAACACTTCATCAGGATCATAACCTTGATTGATCAGAAACATGGCTTTAATCATCAAGTCATCAGTTTGTGCTTTGGATACCATGTCTTCCACTGCATGTTCTGCTTTCATGGGACTGTCCATAAGTACATCCTTTTCAGCTTCATATCCACCAGCAATCTCACCTTCTTCTAAATCAATTGCCCCAGCCAATTTCTTCAATTGAGCTTCTACGTGCTCATGTTCTTCCAAAAATTCAGCAATTGCTACTAGACTTCTATGGTCATCTTTTTGTTTCTTAACTGGTTCTTCTTCAACTATTGGTCTCTTACCCTTAGCCTTTTCAGCTAAGTATTTCTTTTTTCGTGAGTAAGTTTGAAGTTGAGGGCTTGAAGCTTCACCTTTTTCTATTACTTCAGGCATTCTCTTGGGTGTTGTTTGTACTTGTTCATCCATATTCATTTCTTGCTTTTCTTTTTCTGATACTTTTTCTTTCTCTCTTTCTTGTTCAGCCATTTCTCTTATTCTTTCTTTTTGCTCTTCAGTTAGAGACACTGCAGGAACAATCTGCATGTTCAGCTCTTTCTCCAAAGGTTCTGGAGATTTTGGAATGAACACAATTGGATGAGAATCAGCTTTTAGGTTGTTTAAAAAGTCCCAAAAATCACTATCAATACTGAATGCTTCAAAAGTAAAGTTGTCTAGTGTGCTGAAAAGTTCTTCAACCTTTTCTTGTTCTTCTTTCTCATCATCATCATCATCCACTTCATTTCTTTGGATCTTAATCATCAGTTCAAGCTCAGATATCCTTTTGTTCTTGCTATCAATTTCTTTTTCAAGTTTGGAGATGGTATTAGCTTGTTCTTCTATGATATTTTCTTGTTCCTCTATTGCTATTGTTTGAATTTCAAGAGTGTTAATATGTCCACTGACTTCTTCTCTTGAGTGATTAAAGGCAACCTTTACAACTTCAATTTCCTTATCTTTCTCAGTCAATTCAGCCTTATGTTTATCTTTATGATCTTTCAGCTCCTGTTCCTTCTCATCTAGTTCCAGAATTCTATCATCTATGATTCTTGCCCTTCTGTATAGAATTCTCTCCATTCTTTCAATCTTTGCATCAAGTCAGTAATTAGTTCATCCTTCTCATCTAGTCTGTTAACATTTGAATCAGCAAAACTTTCGGAGGGAGCAGGCTCGGAAGTTGCTGTTTTTACAGGCATATGAGTGTGATGATCCTCCTCATCAGAAGATCATTTGGAAGCTTTAGAAGCACTGGTTGATCCTCCTACATCAGCAGGGTAATCTGGTGATGGCACAGGTTGAAAAGGGGATATAGGTGATTGTTATGATGGTGATGTTAAAGAGTGATGAAGAGGTGATATAGGTAAAGGTTGAGGGGTTGTTTGTGGTGTTCGTTGAGGTAATTGTTGTGGTGATGGTTGTGGTGAAGGTTGTGGTATTGGTTGTGGTGGTGGTTGAGGTATTGGTTGTGGTGATGGTATTGGTGATGGTTGTGGTGTTGGTTGTGGAGTTGAAAGTGGTGGTGATTGTGGTGATGGTATTGGTGATGGTTGAGCAGCAGGTTGTGGTGATGGTTATGGAGATGGTTGTGCTTCTTGATTTATCTATTGCAACATCCAAGGAAGAAGAGGAGTGTGAGCCCCACTATAAAAGTTTCTAGGGTCTCTTTTCTTTATATACTTATATGATCTTGCATCATAATGTGGAATGTCAAGCACTGGTACTTCAGTTGCAATGTCAGGAAATAATTCATTGATTAGACATTGAATGAATCTGGGATACATAAGAAACTTGTATCTTAATCCTTCTTGAATGTTAGAACTAGGCCATTGAAAACATATGCAGACATATTAAATGGCATGTTGGTGCATAGAGCACATATAGCTGATGATGTGAGGACTGGAATGTCATTCCATCCTGTCTTTCTCTTTGACAAGCAGTGCTGAAACATATGAATAAGGAATCTCCATGGTAGTTCAACCAATCCCTTAATAATCTGCTTAGCTTCATATCCTCCTTCATAACCAATTTCAGCAAAAAATGTGGTTATGTCTTCATCACTCAGTTTCAAAGGAGCATTTGCATCATCACCAAACCTTAGACATCTTCTAACTGACTCTTCACTAATGGTCAATGTGTGTTCACTGTTAATTCTCCAGTAAGTGTTCTAATGCCATTAGCTTGAACAACCTCAGCTATGTTCCAGAAAGACCTTATGAGATTCTCATAGATAGTTGGTCTGACTGTGATGGCATATGTTATCCTTGTGGTATTGATGAATCTGATGATGTCTCTCAGTCCTTCTGCTTCTGGGACATCAGGGTTTAAATAACCGCTAATGTTATGGAGCTTGCTCCATGTAAGATTTGCCATGTAATCTGCACAAGTGACATGTGTGTTAGTTATCAGTTTTGACTTTAAATTAACAAGGAAGACTGCCTGTTATTTCTGTTGAATTGCTGTAATGGCAAATGGTGAAATTTTCATTTAACAATCATAGTTTCAATGTTTGAACCATTAGAGAGGTATTGTTTTATTGATTTGTTTCAAATATGTAATTTCAACATGCTCTATTCTTACAACGAACATGAATATCAAGATTTCATGGTGACAATAATTTCTATTGGTTTTCATGCTCATTGAAGTCGAAAAGGTGTATTATGTTACATCAACGAAACATGTTTTTGTGTTCTTCCTTATCATTTGGTTCTTGACAGATTTAGGTTTATCATTCTGAAACTTAGGTTTTGATTAAACTTCTTATGAAAATTTCACCTTATTTCTGATCCGAATGTTGTTTCAGAATTGATATCAAAAGTCGATTGAGAAGATTCACACGAAAATATTTGAATGTTTATGATGATGATGATGATTGAAGATGGTGTACTGTATGTTTGTGCTCGTCTCACTATAAAGTCTCTCAAATTTGAAAAGTATTAAATGGCCCATTTGAATTCCTTAAATAGTCAAATAATACAATTTGAAAAATTTAAAAAGTATTAAATGACCCATTTGAAAATTTTTACCACTGTAGCAAATGCTGAAGGTTAATTTGTTTGACTTTTGGTCATCCGCATTTGTTGACTGTAGCAAATGCGGAAGGTTAATCAGTTTGACTTTTGGTCATCCGCATTTGTTGACTGTAGCAAATGCGGAGGACAAATTTTTGACTGGCTGTCCGCATTTCACTACTGTTGCAAATGCGAAAGTTTTGTTTCATAATTTTTTATTCTTTCCGCATTTGTGTACTGTTGCAAATGCGGAAGTTAAACTTGAAACCTTCGGCTATCCGCATTTGTGTTGTAGTAAATGCGGAAGAATAACTTGTGATTATGTTCTTCAGCATTCACTTTAGCAAATGCGGTAGGGTTACTTGTTTAATCCTATCCGTATTTCTACAGTAGCAAATGCGATAGAACAAAGTCAATCAACATTTGTGCAACTATATCAAATGCGGTTGACAACACAGTCATCATTGCACTATAGCAAATGCGATAGAGACCTGTCATCCGCATTTGTTGACTGTAGCAAATGCGGAAGGTTAATCAGTTTGACTTTTGGTCATCCGCATTTGTTGACTGTAGCAAATGCGGAGGACAAATTTTTGACTGGCTGTCCGCATTTCACTACTGTTGCAAATGCGAAAGTTTTGTTTCATAATTTTTTATTCTTTCCGCATTTGTGTACTGTTGCAAATGCGGAAGTTAAACTTGAAACCTTCGGCTATCCGCATTGTGTTGTAGTAAATGCGGAAGAATAACTTGTGATTATGTTCTTCAGCATTCACTTTAGCAAATGCGGTAGGGTTACTTGTTTAATCCTATCCGTATTTCTACAGTAGCAAATGCGATAGAACAAAGTCAATCAACATTTGTGCAACTATATCAAATGCGGTTGACAACACAGTCATCATTGCACTATAGCAAATGCGATAGAGACCTGTTCATCCGCATTTGTTAACTGTAGCAAATACGGTAGAGTAAATTCCACATTTACTTCACACACTAATGCGGTAGAGTAAAATCATTTTCCGCATTAGTTGCACTTGAAAATAAATATTGTTGCCCGCATTAGTTACATGCATGGGTTACCTTCACCCGAATTAACTAATGCACTTACCTGCATTAACTTTTAAGCTTAATCAAAAGTTAATGTGATGGAATTGATTATTCATCTTATGAAGAGGTGTCCTTGATTGATTTTTCTTATGAAGTTGGCTGTTGAAGTTGTCAATTCTTGCTTGGATTGACTTGTATGTCACAATTAATACAAGTTTCCCAATTTTGACAGCTCTTGGACTTGTCATGCTTCTAAGAATCTGCATAAGCTGAGATATAATGGTATGACTTATTGCATAAACACCAACTAAATTCTTTTTGTTTTGTTTTTCAAAATTAAGTTAATAAACAAAAAATTGGACTTACTCAAAAATTCTAAATTACTCCCCCTAAAGTTTATATCCACATTTGGAGAGAAACTTTAAAAATTATTTTGATTATTATTTTGATTATTATTTTGATTAATATTAACATGATTATGAACTTGAAGATTGAAGGTATGTTTCCTCTTAAACCCATACCTAGTTGATATTTTGATGCAAATGACTTTTATCATGTTTTGGTTGATTTATTATTCAATGTGTACCTCACACACATAAGCATGAAATGATCAACCCTCCTTATACAATGCATGGTAGAACTTTTTTGCAACTTTTCTTACCACGTTACTTAAGTCATGAAATCTCATTTTCACTTATCCCCATTGGGATTCTTTTAATTCGATCCTTTTCCATGTTGATCCACATTGGGATTCTTTTCACTTCACTTTGAAAGGTGATCCAAGAGGATTCTTTTGTTCATTCACTTGGAATGTATTACTTTGTTGATTCATCCATTTTGGATGTGTTCCACATTGGGAATCTTTTGGATCATGACATCTGCAGTATGTGCAAGTTTCATCAGGTCTTCGTTCAACAAAACAAAGATGAAACATGATATGGTAAAGAGATTCATAAAATATCATTACCTGGTGTGTTTAGGCTACTACACACATGCATTCAGATAAGCCAATACATACATGTACTTTGTGATGAGTGTTTCACAATTGAATATGTCCTTAATTCATCACTGCATGTATCTTCTTCCAAGTTGAGCCTACCAACATATTTGGTAAGTCATTTCAGTCTTTTACATTTTAAAATTAAGCACAGTGAATGATATAACGACTAAATTATATCATTTCCCAATGAATTCTTTTCTTCGTTAAACTTGACTTCTTTTTTGTGGTTTTTCTGATCTTTTAAATTGTTTTTGATGTTTTTCATAGTTTTTACTCAAGGTTAATCATGCCAATTGACTGAACCATAAATTCAAACCTACTAGGTTCAAATGCCTTGGTAAACAAATCAGCTAATTGATTTTTAGTTGGTACTTAATCAATTTGATTAAACGCTTTTGAGCACAGTCTCTCAAAAAATGATATCTAATCGCAATATGTTTTGTTTTTGAGTGCTGAACTGGATTATTAGTTATAAAGACAACAGCTGTGTTGTTAATAGAAATAGGTGTGTGCAAGAAGTTAAAACCATGATCAAGCATCTGGTTTTGAATCCAGAGAACTTGAGAGCAACATGCCGATGCAACAATATACTCAGCTTCTACTGTGGACACAGACACATTTGTCTGCTTCTAGCATTGCCAAGATACTAGTCTGGGACCAAGAAATTGACAACCGCCAGAAGTGGATTTTATGTTGAAGTTGCATCCTCCATAATCACTGTCTGTGTAGGCATAGAGATTAAATTCTCCTTCCTTGGATACCATAACCCAAGAGCTGGCTTGCCCTTTAGATATCTGAATATCCTCTTGACTGCGTTTACATGTGATTCTTTTGGATCTTCTTGATACCTGGCACACACACAAACACCAAACATAATGTCAGGTCTACTGGCTGTTAGATACATAAGTGAACCTATCATTGATCGATAGTAGTCTGATCCACTGATTTGCCTTTAGGGTCAGGCCCAATCTTCACTTTAGTATCCACAGGAGTTCTGATAGACTGACAGTCAGCAAAGTGAAATTTCTTCAGCATGGTTTCTACATATTATGATTGGTTGATGAAGATTCCATCTGCTGTTTGTTGGACTTGCACCCCTAGAAAGAAGGTGAGTTCTCCCATAGCACTCATTTGGAACTTTGAATGCATAAGGTCTTCAATATCTTTGTAGAGTTGCTTGTTTGTCGAGCCAAATATAATGTCATCCATGTAGATCTGGACTAACAACATGTCTTTTCCCCTTATTCTTCTGAAGAGAGTCTGATCAATCTTTCCTCTTTCATACCCATGTTAAGAAGAAAGGATGATAGAGTCTCATACCACTTCTTGGTGCTTGATGAAGACCATAAAGAGCTTTGTCAAGCTTGTAAACTCTATGAGGGAAATCTTGATCTTCAAAGCGAGGTGGTTGACTCACATAGAATTCTTTAGAAATCTTTCCATACAGGAAGGCACACTTTACATCCATTTGATAAACAATAAATTTCATGGACGCAGAATATGCAAGAAAGATTCTGATTGCTTCTAGTCTGGCAACAGGAGAAAACACTTCGTCGTAGTTGATTCCTTCTTCCTGAGTGTATCCCTGTGCCACTAGTCTTGCTTTATATCTGATGACTATCCCGTTATCATCAGTCTTGTTCCTGTACAGCCATCTGGTACCGATAGGGTATTGTCCTTCGGGAAGATCTACCAGCTGCCATACTTCTTGCTTCTTGAATTGGAGCAATTCTTCTTGCATTGCTTCAATCCAACTATTGTCTTAAAGTGCCTCTTTGATGTTTTTGTGTACTGTTTGACATAGAAAGCACGAGAACAAACAGATGTTTGCAATACTGGACTTGCTTCTTATCACCCTCTCATTAAGATCACCAATAATGGTTTCAACTAGATAATTCTTGTGTATTCTTGTGGTTGGAATGGTGTCACCATCAATAGTTACATCAAGATTGGAGATATTCAGTTCATTATGGATAGAGGCACATTCATCTTGTATTGGTGTTGAATTATGAAGATTGTCAACTTCTGTTTCAGTAACTGCTACATCTTCAGCAGCACTGAGGTTGCTTGCATCATTTGATGTACCTTGTGTTTCTACTAGATGAGAGGCTTGTTTTTGATTTTTGATCTCATTTGACAAGTCATCTGAGTGAGATGGTACCAGGCTGGGACCTTTTTCAGAAGAAACACTAAGGTTTTGTGACAGATGTCTGATAGGGTCAGCTTGAAGAGGAACATCTTCATACATATGTTCATCAAATGTAGGTGGAATCAATGGCTAATTATCTCTTCTTTCTATAGTTGATGAAGTATCATCTGAATGTATATTTCCTGCATCAGACAAGTAAAATTGGTCAAATGATTTTGTAAATGTGTCAATATCAAACAACCAGTTAGGACCATTTGTAGATTTGGGAAATGAATGTTCTTTGAATTGAACATTTGTAGATTCATCAATAATGTTCAGTCTAGGATTGAACACTCTATAAGCCTTTGAGATAGAAGAATAACTACAAAGAATCCTTCATCAATCTTGGATGAAAATTTTCCAAAATGATCACGGGTGTTTAATATTGAGACTGGACAACCAAATGATTTGAGGAGTCCAATGAATGGTTTGCTATGAAAGATCAGTTCATAAGGTGTCATGTTACTTTCTTTAACAATCAGAGTTGATTTTGCACAAAGCACGATGTGTTAACTGCTTCTGCCCAGAAGGTGATTGGGTTTAGCATCGGCTAGCATCGTTCTTGCTGCTTCAATCAGTGTTCTATTTCGCCTTTTAGCTACCCCATTTTGTTGAGGAGTTCTAGCTGCACTGAATTGATGAGCAATGCCTTTGGTTGCACAAAAGGAACTCATATTTTCATTTTTGAACTATGTACCATTATCACTTCTTATTATTTGACCTTAAGATCAAGTTGATTTTCAATTTTAGTGATAAATTCTTGAATGATTTAGGATGCTTCCTTTTTATGAAGTAGGAAGAACACCATGTGAATCGAGAAAAGTCATCAATGATCACTAAACAATACTGTTTCTTTCCCACACTCATTACATGAGTTGGTCCAAAAAGATCCATGTGAAGTAACTTCAATGGAGTATTGTTAGTGTTCACCAGCTTGGTTTTGTGAGACGATTGTGTTGTTTTCCTTTGAGGCACGCTAAACATTGATCAACAAAATTGAATTCTTTTTGAGGAAGACCAATGACATGGTTTCCTTTGACTAACTTGTTCATATTTTTAAAGTTAGTGTGCCCCAAACGTCTATGCCAAAGCTGTGACTCATCAAATGATGCTTTAGACAAAAGACATGTTTCTTCCTTAGGTGATGCAGAACACAGGTTTAAGACATATGTATTATTCTTCCTCGGAGTCTTTAAGACAATCCATTCTTCAGGGATTTGAAATCCAGGTTTCAGAATGTAGCAGTGAGTGTCTGTAAAGTGAGTGGAATATTTTTTGTCGCAGATCTGAGACACGCTTAGCAGATTGAAATGCAGTTGTTCATAGTAATTCACTCTGTCAAAGCTCAGCATCCGTTTGTCACGGATCCTTCTCCTGTAATTCTACCACCTTCTGAATCTCCACCAAATGCCATAGTAGTTCCTTGTATGTACTTGAAATCATGAAGGAGGGAACGATCTCCAGTCATGTGTTGGGAGCATCCACTGTCTACGTACCATAGGCTATTAGACCTATGTGGATGAACCTACAAGCAAAAAGAACTAATTAGAATAAGGAACCCAAGCCATGATGGTCTTGGGTTTCCTGTTCCTATTCATGATAGTCACCTCCTGGTATTTCCCTCTAAATTGTGGTTTGGATGGAGGTGTTCTGGGAGATTTTTGATGATGAATTGGTCGAGTCATCTTATCAACATCTACTGAGGATTTGAATGAATAATGAAATCGTTGGTCCCTATTTCATTGTAAAAACTTAGCCCGAGTTTCATTATCAAAAGTTGGTTTTTGCTTAGGAAGGTCAAGTTTGTGTTTCATTGTGAGATGATTTCTTTGACCCTTCCTTATATCCTTTAAGTTATTTCTGTCATTTGTTGATCTAGGTGTCCAAGATTGAGTATTAAGAAGATGAGGTCTGACAGAATGCATCACAGTAGATGTTTTGGAGATGGACTTGTGTTGTGGAATTCTCAACCCCTTCTGATTAAAGTAACAATCAGATGTATTGTAATTGTTCATGTCACAGATTGAACAATACTTGTTGAAATAGCAATTTTTGGTGGAGTGATTATTCATATCACAGATAGAACGATATTGATTAAAGAAGCATTTATCTATCTTATGATTGAACATGTCACGAATATCACAATACATTTTTTTATTTCTTGAATCAGATTTTTCCTTGTGTGACTGAACTGATACTTTCTTTTGATGAGTTACTTTCTTTTCTTTAGGCAATGAATCAGAATCAGCCCTTTTAGTAGGTGCTTCACAACATTACTTTTGTTCAGTTGTCTGGGCTGTTTCTGTTTCTTCAACCTATTTCTCACCTCCTTTTCAAACTGGTCAACATGTTCCTTGTTACATATATCAACCCAACTCCTGCCTTAACCTTGATGACTGAGGGTCTGATGATGTTTTATGTGTTGAACTCAGTTTTATAGTTTGTTTCTTTTTCGGTGAAACCTTTTTTGATTTGCATGAATTTTGTGGAGATATAATCTCATTATTAGAACTACTCTCAGTAGTGTGTTTCATTGTCTGGACATATTTCTTTTTGCCTTGTAAAACAGATGGTATGAATTTTATAAAAGGTACAATTGCTTTTACAGGGCTTGATGGTTTCATGACACTCACCGTCTTGTCTTAACACTCTTTGATTTTGATTGGGTGACCTAACTTGATTTTATCCTCATTGGTTTCAAAATAAACATCAGGTTTGTTTTGAGGATTTGTCACTTGTTCACTACTGATTTAGGTTCCATAGTTTTGGTTCAATTGATTCAGAGAGTGAGACAGAGTCAAGCATGACAGTGTAATTGTCATTGTATGGTGGAGGACATGAATTATACCCAATTCCTGACATGTCCTTTGGATCCTTTTGGGAATCCAACATCTCTTGCAGCTTGACTGAAGACATTTGAAACTTTTCAAGTTTCACTTCAGTCATAGATTATTGAGCTTTAGCTTGAGCTGACTTTTCAGTAAGTAGCTCATTTTCAGCTGCAAGAGTGTATTTCTCACCATGCAGTTTTTCTATATCAGAAATGAGAGATTTGATTTTAATTTCAAAACTTTTTAGTTCTCTCTTCATCATTTCTAACTTCACTTTTTCTTTGTGTTCCCTATACTCTTGTAATTCATTAATGCATTTTTCACTACAAAGGTTAGTTTTTACCTCAGTAGGCATTGAAGATGGTCCATGGTTGATGTGAGCCATAAGAGCATGATTTTGGAATTGAGGCTTGACTTCCTCAGCATACACACTCTAGTCACATACCCCATATTGTTTAATCAAAGGGCACTGGCAGAAGGCTGACTGCTTGGATGAGCTTGATTTGTCAGCTGTGGTTGATTCTGGTATGTTTGTTGATGATGAGAATGATGATACTGATGTTGTTGATTGTTGGAGTGATAGCTTGAGTTGGTCTGTGATGATGATTGGCTTGGAGAGTTCCTTTGATAGTTGTTTCTTTTGGGGGCATTGCACTCTCTCGAGAAATGGCCAGTCATGCCACAGTTGAAGCATTTCACCTTGGATTTATCATATCCAAGTTTTGTGTTCTCATTCAGGCTCAGCTTTCTTCCTTTTCTGAATAATTCTTGGCTCTCATGGCAATCATTGCCATTTGCCACTTTAGATCCATTTCCTCAACATCATCAGGATCCATTTCTTCCAAATATTCCTGAATTAGGTGGGTAGAAGTGAGTCTTCTCCCAGGTAGGCTTCAAAGCTTGCAACAAAGGCATTCTAAGTTGCCTTTTGCTTTTCTGATCTTGAGTCTTCAGGAGATGTTTGAGGAGCAGTGGAGACTTTTGGTGCTTGTGATGAAGTTGATGGATGATTGAATGGTGGAGTTGCAATGAACCCAATATTGTTCATTTGATCTCTTGATGAGATGAAATCATCTTCCTCAGTGATGAAAGCATTTTCAACAGAATGAGATACAGAGGAAATTTGTAGGCCTCAATCACTCTTGGTCCACGTAGGTTTTTGCTTCATTCATCAAGTTCCAAAGCTTCAATTTTTGCTATCATAATGTCTAGAGTGCTACTCTCAAGATCAAGAGTATTTTTCAGCATCGTGACATTCTGCTTCCAGCTTTCAGGGAGACTGTGAAGCATTTTCTTGTTAAGTTCTTTAATTTTATAAGAAACTCCCATGATTTCCAAGTCATTTACCAACTGTACAAATCTCTGCAGTTGTTTTGATATGGATTCTCCTTTGGTGTGGTGGAAGGTTTCATACTGATTGACCAGCTTGTCTTTGTTAATTTCAGTTACCTCACTACTTCCTTCACACATAATTTTCAGTGCATCCCAAACAGCTTTAGCAGTTATATACTTTTCCAATCTTTTCAACACATCCATCTTGAGGGCTTGAGTAAAAATTGAGTATGATTTGAGGTCAATTTTGATTTTCTTATAGTCATCTTCATCCAGAGTTAAGTCTTCAATTGGTATTCTAGCAGTCTTGTAAAGTGCAGCTTGAGCTGTTGATAGAGTAACAGGAATGTGTGGACCCTTACATATTGAAATCCAAAAATTAGGATCTACACCTGTGATATAATTTCTAAACCTTATTCTCCACTGTTTAAACTCAGATTTGTGTTTAAGCATGGGAGGTTTAGGTGTATGACCAAGTTTAGAGTAACTGTTAGAATCCATGTTGATTTGTGTAAGTATAGATTTAGTTGATTTTAAGATTGATTATGTTTGATGTGTCCAACTTGTTCAAGTAGTTCTTTCGAGGTTCAGAATGAGTTCTGTAATGATTTTCTTGCTGTTTGAAAGGAGTATTCTTGTTTTTTACTAAGTAGAGATGATGATAGCCACTACTAGCAACTTGATTACCAGATCAATCGAATTCTATTCAGTCTGTGCGCAGATCTGAAAGAGACTCAAGAGCCAAAGCTCTGATACCAATTGACTGGGGTGGAGTAAGAGTGGTATTCTTACTATGAATCGAATATGATAATCAAGCAATGATTCAGTGGCGGAAACAAACAATCAAAGAACATCCAAAGCAAGGAAAATACTCATAAATGTGTTTGTATTGATATATGAAAGTTGATAAATTACAGAGAATAATTACAACAAAAATTCTCTATCTATCAGTCGTCACCTCAGTACGAGGTCAACTATTCTATTTATAAGCAGACAAGATGCCTTTACAAAATGACTAAACTACCCCTGACCTATTACATCAGAAACAAGTCTAAGTCTTGATCCGCATCTCTACTTGCTCATCCGCATTGACAAATGCGGATGAGATAATCTTGATGAGCATCTCCACTTGATCATCCGCATTAATAAGTTGGTCATCCGCATTGGTTAATGCGGATGAACAAATACTTATGCGCATTTGGTCGGTCATCCGCATTTGTCAATGCGTATGAGCAAAGTCTTGTCCGCATCTTCTTTTGTTCTTCCGCATAGTCAATACGGAGGAGTAACTTGTTCTTCAGCATTAGTATTATGTCTTCCACATTATTCAATGTGGAAGAGTAAACACTTGTCCGCATCAGAGTTATGTCTTCCGCATTAACTAATGCGGAAGATAACACTTGTTATTTTCCTTGCAAATCTTCATCCGCATTTCTTCTTGGACTTGTGGGATTCCAGCTGAGCAATCATTAATTCACCCATTAAGTTGGCATGTATGATCCTTTCAGGGTGCATCCTAAACTATGTTCAACAACTTCAGAATAATCTACTTTCTATTTCCCAAATATGTGACAAAGGCTTTAAAGTAGTTTTTGATAACAAAAAGTGCTATGTGCTGAAAAAGGACTATGTGATCCCGGAGAACCAAGTCTTAATCTTTGCCTCAAGATATAATGACCTTTATGTCTTGGATCTATCGAAGGCCTCCACAACTAATCATCAAGTTCAGTGTTTCTTCTCAAAAGCTACTGAGAAAGATTCTATCTCCTGGAATAGGAGAATAGGGCACATCAATCCAAGGAAGATGAATCACTTGACCCAGAATGATCTAGTGCGAGGAGTCAATGTCAAGAACTTCCAACTCCAAGATTTTTGTGTCACCTATAAGAAAGGCAAACAGATAAAGAAGTCTCATAAGTCAAAGAAAGTTAATTCTATAGAACTGCCTCTTGAGCTTCTTCACATTGATCTGTTTGGTCAAGTCAGTACAAAAAGCATCACAGGCGACTTGTACTGCAATGTAGTTACAGATGACTACTCAAGATTCTCTTGGGTGATGTTTCTAAAATCAAAATCCGAAACATTTGAGTCATTCAAAGAATTGGTAACTACACTTGAGTCTCTCTACAAGCTAAAGGTAAGACAAGTACGCTCAGATAATGGAACCGAGTTCAAGAACCAATGGATGGAGGCTTTCTGCAAAGAAAAGGGAATTGTGCATCAGTTCACTTCCGCCTACACTACTCAGATGAACGGGGTTGCTGAGAGAAAGAATCACAACTTAATAGAGACAACACGCACAATGCTAGCAGACTCGAAACTGCCTATCCAATTTTGGAATGAGGTAGTGGCCAATGTTTGTTACACATTAAATCATGTGCTGGTGGTAAAACGTCAAGGAAAGACGTGTTACGAGTTACTTCAACGACATAAACCAAATCTGGAGTATCTCGAACCGTTTGGAGCTCCCTACACGTTGCTCAAGAAAACTCAGGATAGGATGTTTAGCGAGAAGGCTGAAGAGGGCATCATTGGGATACAACATACCGAACAAGAGAGTTTACAACAACTCAACGGGTCAAGTAGAGGTGTGGTGTAACGTCGATGTTCAGAGGTACACCACCCCTCCTGCAAGAAAAGGACCTTATTTCTTTTTCGACTATGATGGATTCTTCAAGTCCTTTAACATTCCTCTCTCCACGTCTGATGATGAGTTAGTAGCCAAAATGATGTATGATGTTCTAAACACACCTTCACAGGAATCTACATCATCTAGCTCACAAGATGAGTCACCTACCAACTCAGGGGGAGCACTCGAGGTAAGTGACTCTTCCTCTGACGATGATGTCGTGGACAATGATCAGGACACTCAGGAGCAATAGGTTCCTATTACTGCAAGTCCACACGCATCTGACAATGATGCCTCTGAGTCTTCAGAACCTCACACTCCTACTGCCTCAGATACGGAACCAAACATTCATAATCTAGATTTTGAGGTAGTTGTTCCCACCACTCCTGGATCACGCCTAAATGTCTATCATCCTCTGGACAATGTCATTGGGGATGTCAGATCAGGAATTCAGACAAGAAATCAGCTGTATTTAGTTGATTATGCCTCGGTAATGGAGAAAGGGTACCTTCACGATGGTGCTTATCGTTGTTTTGTGTCTCAGTTTGAGCCAAAATACGTTAGTGAAGCCCTAAATGATGAGGCATGGGTGAGTGCCATGCAAGAAGAACTTCTTCAGTTCAAGAAAATAGGTGTATGGACACTAATAGATAGACCTAAAGGTGCTAAGGTCATTGGCACCAAATGGGTCTTGAAATGTAAGAAAGATGACCAAGGAGTCATCATCAGGAACAAGGCTTGACTTGTAGTTCAAGGATTTCGACAAGTCGAGGGAATTGATTACAATGAAGTATTTGCACCTGTGGCGAGAATGGAAGCCATTTGTATCTTCCCAGCCTATGCCTCTTACATGAAGATTAAAGTCTATCAATTGGATGTAAAGAGTGCATTTCTTCATGGTGAAATCCGGGAAACAGTGTATGTTACTCAGCCCGAGGGATTTGAGGATCCATATCATCGGGACAGAGTTTACAAACTGGATAAGGCTCTCTACGGGCTTCACCAAGCCCCAAGAGCATGGTTTGAAAAACTCTCAACTCACCTGGTGAAGCACGGATTTCGTAGAGGTGTAATTGATTGTAAACTGTTCATCAAAGAGAAAGATGGTGATCTGCTGCTGGTTTAGATTTACGTAGATGACATAATCTTCGGTTCCAAGAACGAAGAATTATGTAATGAATTTGAAGCAGTGATGAAGGCAGAATTCGAAATGAGTGCCATGGGAGAGATGAAGTTCTTTCTTGGTTACACGTGGATTAAACACCAAAGGGGATATTTCTACATCAGACCAAGTATGTAGGGGATATTCTCAGTCCGTTTGACATGGAGAATGCTTCCGCAGCTGGGACTCCACTAGCTACAAACCATGATGTAGCACCCGATGAGAATGGTGATCTAGTTGATGCCACCATGTACCGAGGAATGATCGGATCCCTCATGTACCTCACTACCTCAAGACCTATTATTATGTATGCTACATGTCTTTGTTCAAGATATATGGCAAAACCAAAAGTTAACCATCTTATTGTGGTCAAAAGGATATTTCGTTATCTAAAGGGTACACCCACACTTGGATTGTGGTATCCTCATGATGAAGACTTCGAGCTAACCGCGTACAGTGACTCGGATTATGGCGGATGCAAGATGAACTACAAATCCACCTTAGAAGGTTTTCAATTCTTTGGGAGAAGATTAGTCACGTGGCAGTGTAAGAAGCAGACATCAGTTGCATTGTCAACTTGTGAAGCTGAATATGTTGCTGCGGCAAGCTGCTATTCTCAAATCATATGGATTCAACAGCAGATGCGGGACTACGGTTTAAAATTTTCTAACACCCCTATATTTGTTGATAATTCTGCTGCAATAGCCATTACTAAAAATCCTGTCCAACATCCTAAGACCAAACACATCAGCATAAAATATCACTTTATATGTGATTGGTTTGAAAAGAATCTAATCGATGTTGTTAAAATAAATACGGACTTTGAACGCGCTGACCTCTATACAAAATCCTTTGATAAACCAAGTTTCTATATTTGTTAGAGGTCAATGGCGTTAAAAAGAGAAGTGTTGTAATTTCAGACAATAAACAGGTCTAGTTCGATGCGTCAAGTCCATTTTTTATTTTCTTTTATTTTCTTTTATTCTAGTTTATTTAATTTAATTTAATCTATTGATTTCAATTCTTCGCCTATTAAAATCCTAAAAACACAACTCGCTTACGGTTTTAGTATTTTAGGGGGAGAATAGGTTAAGTTAGTATTAAAAAAAATGAGGGAGGAGGACAGCTAGCTGATAGAAACGAGATCGTAACCGAGATATCGATTCAACGACTATGGAAAATGATAGTACAGATGAACAAAGCATTTGGGACTTTAAAAGATTTAAATTGAATTAGATGCGAAGTTCAAAGTACAAGTCTGAGAAGTCTGAGAAGTCTAAGCAAAAATAAAAGGAAAAATGATAGTAAAACTAGCGACTACTAAGGTAACACAGAGAAGGTAGACCTAGAGGTTGCTAAACCATTAGATGATATGTCGGTAGCTTCAACACAATACATAAGTAGACCTTTTTGGTGATCTTAAGATCAAACTAAGTTGTTCAACAGCTGTAGATTATTATCTTATCCCTGGTTAACACAATCAATAGAGTACCAATAAGGGGTGACGAGCAAAATAAACGCCACAAATGTGTGCGGATGACCAAAATATGAGCAAAGCACATGCTAAAAAAATGCAAATAGCAATCAAACTGATAACCTATGTTGTTGGTGCAATCTGTGCAACAAAATTAAATTGTTCAAACAAGAAGATAGGTTATGTGCCTCTCTGTTATGCGGTGGCACTGACCTGAGGATAAGCATAACCTATATGTTCTAGAATTCATTGTTGTTTGCCGCCTCTCTGCTATGCGGTGGCACTGACCTGAGGCTTGGCTTCTCTTTGAAAGCTCTAAGAATAGTTTCTTTTTGTCAAAATACCCGTAGACCGCTCAAAAATCTCCTAAAGAATGTTGATTACCATATAAGCGTGGGATCCACAAATACTTGTTGAAATAATCTAACCTAACATATCACCAATCTGTGTCAAAAGTCTATGTATGGATTTAAGAGGACAAGTATATTGATAATCATCATGGCTTCAATTCTTGAAAGTCCAAATCAATGTGTGTGTCTTAAAGTACTAGTATGATTTCCTTAATCTGCAAGTGACTCTCGACGAAAACAGGAAACTAACATCAACTGAATTTGGAAACACGTCCTGAATGACTTGATTACCTGTATGGTTCCATAATGAATCGTTTCACTTATGGTCAAAATAAGTTGAAGCTGCCTGTTCAAGAAATAAATTTGGTAGATTTCTATCGTAGGATTTCCACTCCACAAAACACAAAAACATTTTAGTTCTCTTAGTTAATTTTGCTTGTTTTAAAATTTTTTAGTCATTTTAGTTGTATCTGTCAGACTATGGCGTGGAATTCAATCTAGAATTTAATCACTTAAAAGGGGTCACGTCTGAGGTGAGCACAATGTTTTCAATTATAAAATGAGTCACATCTGAGGTGACAAATTGTATTAAAAGGATCACGTCAGAGGTGATCAAAAGTTTTCAAAGTTAAAAGGATCATGTCTGAGATGATCGGAATGCTCAAATGTTTAATCAATAAGTTAACTAGTGTAAAATGTCAATTGGTCATAAAGTCAAAATCATAAGTATGATCCATTCGCATGACTGGACCATGAGTATGGACCAATCGTATGATTGGACCATACTTATGCCCCAAACAACCGAATGGAGCTTGAGTATGAACCATTCACAAGAATAGCTTACAAGATTGAGCCAGTCGCCCAAATGGAGGTGTGCGAATGAGTCATTCGCCCGACTGAAACCCAGTCGCCCGACTGGATATGATCGACTGAACCAATTGCACGACTGAGATCCAATCGCCCGAATGTAAAGAGCGAATGGGTCCAGTCGCCCGATTGAAATCAGATTCAGTATAAATAGGGCTATAGTCGATCGCATATACTCATCACTACTCATTCGCCCCTAAAATCGCATAAAGTGCCGTTACTCTGCCAAAATTTCTTCAGACCTAATTTGACTACATATTGCGACATTCTGACATTTTCTGGCGTTTACACAGGTACAATGCGGTGCTATCTAACCAAATTTCAGTTGATTTGAGCCCTAATTTACGACATTCGGCCCTAACAAGACCGGAGACTAAAATTGGACAAATAACTTAATAAACCTAAGTAAAATGTTAAAATCAAGTTTATTAGATACTTAGTAGGGTTATTACGAGTCTAATGAGCCATTACACGATGTCTAACATTAAGAGTTACGCAAATGTTAAGTCTCAATCGAACAGACTGTGGGGTATGCAACTGGACACCCAGTTGAAATCCAATCGCACGACTGAGCTGGACGAATGACTCAATCGGCCGAATGAATGATACGAATGAGCTCAGTTGGCCGACTGAACCAATCGCAGGCTTAGTCACTAGATTGAACTCAATCGCATGGTCAGACACCCGATTGTATCCAGTCGCATGATTAGGTCAAACGACTAAACCTAGTCGTATGGTTCAATTGCATGATTGAACTAGACTGATTTTAAACATGTTAATTACAAATGGTTTCTATTGTGTGATGATCTAACTTGTATGCCCTTTGTGTTACAGATTGATGGCTGATAGGTGGATAATAAACACCAAGCACAATATCTGTGCTCATATGGATGCCACAACTCGGAACGCTGCCGAGTTTGCTGGCATCATCTCTTTCTTGAAGAGGTCACGGATCCACAGAGCCATATCTACATCGTGCACTCCCTATAGGTCTATACAGCAGGCCTTCTGGGAGGGGGCATCGGTTGATCATTCATATGAGCCCTACATCATCCAGAGTACTATTTTTGGTATGGATATAAAGGTGACAGCTGCTGATATTTGTCGAGTACTAGATCTGGGTGACAATGCAGATCACCCGACCAGACTACACCCTCTGATAGTGAGAGGGTGTTTCCTCAGGATTAGTACTCTGGGGACATAAATGCAGGTGTGCTCAACAAGAGCAACCTGTACCCCCAGTACAAATACTTAGCACATGTGATACTTAAGTGCTTAGCTTCAAGGAGGGGTGGCTTTGATGATCTTTCAGACCAGATTCAGAATGCCTACGTGGCACTAGTGCTGAGCTACCCCTTCAGCTTCTCGAGCATGATATTCTCATACCTGATTGAGAATCTGGAGGCTAAAGGCAAAGAGGGGGTTTTGCATGTACCCGAGGTTTCTCCATATGATTATTGATGAGAAGCTGCCCTCTCTGCCTAAGGAGAGCCATGATGCGGTGTCACTCGAGGTGATGGATGACACGACACTGGGCCGTATGAAGGTCTACAGGGGAAAGCAGGTCAAACCCCTTGTAAAGAGACTGATCGGGCATATGGCCAGGGAGGAGTACGTGGCGCCGGGAAGGCATAAGTGGCGCCATGAGGAGAGTTACTCAGATGCTGGGCAGAATGCTTTTCCATCTGATGACTCTGAAGATGACGGTGACACCAGTGGAGACTCTGGGCCCAGTATTTCAATGGCCAGCACTGCACATGTTATACCTCCACCACCCGCTCATGGAGTAGCGACCACCGCCGGTTCTATCAGGACATTTGCCCTCCTGATGAGGAGGAGGAGAGTGATGAGGAGCCTCTGACGAGCACTGTGGGCAGCAGGGGGGTTGCCACAGAGAGAGGTTTGAGGGTGGTTGGTGACGCCTAGGGAGTCCGGGGATGCTATTGCTGATTTAGATCCCTCATATGCCCCGGACCCGCCCAGCAGCCAAGGAGGAGCCTCAGTGCCAAGAGGCACAAGGAAAAAGAGGATGGCTCACCCTTATGGCAAGAAGGGGAAAAGACTAAAGTTTACCCTTACCTCATCTACCACCACAACCACTACCTCAGCCACACCTTCCACCACTACCACCACCACTACTACCTCACACACCACTACCACACCCACTCCACCACTTACCCACATCCCATCCACCACCACTACAGCTCATCCACCACCACCCATATCTATACCACCCCCAATATTCACCTCTGCCACCACCACCATCACTAGCCACCAAGCCAGACCATCAACCCACCCTATTTCACACAGGTTCATCTCTACCTCCCATTAGGGTAGTGGAACAGCTGTCAGCACTCAATCGTATGGTGCTGAAGCTGTTAGCTGCTGATGAAGAAAAGACCACCCAACTACGTCAACTTGTGGAGCTGAATGCCACCCAAGCACAGCAGATCTCACAGCAAGCTCAACAAATCACCCCAACTCCAGGAGCAAAATGTCCACTGAGCAAAGAGGATAGAGGAGTTGGAGTCTTCTAACTAGACCATCATGCTCAAGCTCAAGGGATCAAAGGATGAGCCTCTCAAGATAAGAGAAGGAGATGATGATGATGATGATAGTGAAGATGATAAGAGTGATGATGATGAGACAAGTGATAAAGAAGAGATAAGGGAAAGGCAGAACAGTGATGATGATGTAGAAGGAGATGCAGCTGCATCTACCTCAGCTCAAGGTCAAGAGAGACATACAAAGAGAAATCAAGACTAAGGAGCCTCATCTTCTGCCCCTTCTACTGACGCGCCGGCTATTCAAGGGAAAAGTAATGTTTAGATATTATGTACTTGAAAACTTTGTAATTGAATTTTGGATTAGTACTATGTAATTAATGTTTATGTATATATTTGATGTTTACTGTCTTGATTATTGACTAATGGTTGATGTGTTACATGTTTTAAATCAAGCAGATTCAAATTTTCATAGAGATGAATACAATGTTGCTCCCGTTCAGCAGATCAAGACTCAACTCATAATGATTCTTGATCTGCAAGGGATAGCCAAGAGATCTATGAGTTACACTCCTAAAGAAGGAGAAATAATTCATGATCTCACTGATGAGCAATTGGCCGAAATATTCCGACTGAATCCTGACGAGATTGTGAAGGATGCTCTACAGTAAACGTGGAAAGTGACGATGAGCTAAATGACATAGACGAGATAGAGATTGAAGATGCCACGCCCAACATTATCCAGAGTATATTGACAACGAAGGAAATGTCATTCCAAATCTGGGAGATACCCTTGTCAGTGATACATTAGAAACTCTGGATAAAATGGAACATGAGTCAAAGAAGAATAAAGAGCAGGCCCAAGCCTCAGACGCTGATGTCAATATCAGAAAGGCTAAATGGGTAACATGTTTTGCAGAAATTAGAGCCCAGCGCAATGCTCCAAACTCAAATGTCTACACCAAACTCTATAAAGTGAAGAAGCATCACAAGGTGTCAGGCAAAATTATAGCGTGGGCCTATTTTGAAGATCTTAATGTTTATGTTGTTAAAAGAGAGAAGGGGATCGAGTACTTCAGATTCCCACACGATCTCAAGACTCTTCCGGATTTTGAGCTTAACCAGCTAGCAAAATTGAAGTTGCTGTATTCTGACCCTCGTAAGATGTCAGGCTAGTTTGAAGTTGCTTTAAAGAGAGAGTACCACACCAGGTGGGTCAACTTCAAACCTCAACAACCAACGAGGTATATCAGAAGATCTGAAGTTGATGCCATTACTAGAAAACCAAAAATAGTGCTGAAGTGGAGTCCTCCACGCACGATGTCTAGAATCCCACTACGGGAAATGCCATAGGACTTCACTCCACACTTCAAGTGGTGGTACTACGATTAGAGAACAGGTGAGGCAGTCGTAGTGTTGAACATAAATGGTAGTATGGAAACTATCAGGGTGTTTAACCCCATGTGGCTCACTAACTTGTCGGCTGATGATGTTTACACCTTATACAAGTGGCCACTGTTCTATGACGCGCAAGATATTGTACAAGCGCTCCAATTCCAAAACATGATTAGACTCTGCTTTGCATTTGAAATACATGCAGGAGTTACAAGAGAGGATAAGTACAAGAAATATGAGGAGCTTATGAAGAATGTAAGACAATAGATGAAACTAGGTCCAAGGGGGAGTTTGTAGATACATGTGTACCTAGGTTATAAGCTTAATGTAAAATGTCTTTATTGTCTTACACATATGTAGTTTATGTCTTTAATGAAATACAATGTGTGGTTGTGCTTATAATGTTTATTATTTCATTGATTAGTAGGTTAACACTTATTGAACGAACTATATTGGTTTGTGGTTGTTTACATAGTTCTTAGTTAATAATGATTGAGAAATATGGTTAAACTTAATCATGTGAAGTTCTCATGCGAATGGCCCATGCTAATGGACCATACGCATGAACAACTTCATGCTAATGATCCAGTCGCACAACTGAACCAGGAGACTGGATCAGTCGCATGATTGTAACATGAGATTGACTCACTCGCACAACTGAACACTCAGTCATGCGAATGGATCAACTGCATGACTCGATTGCACGACTGAACCATGCTAATGGTTCAGTCGCCCGAATGAGAAACCCTAACCTATAAATACCACTTAAATCATGGAAAAACATAACACTTTGAAAACCTACATACTAAATCGTACCCTAGCCGTCCAGAGACTTCTAAGAACCTGTTCCAAGTTCATAAATCGCACTAGATCAATTACCAATCGTTCTTAACGTTTAGATTCAATTTACAATTGTTTCTACCTGTGTTCTCACTGATTGGATCGCCAATCAAATAAGATTCCGCACTATTTGACTTGTTATACGCGTATATCAGTTAGTATTTCGTTCAATACACGATCCTAACAAAAGAACTAACATCTCGCTGAGGTTGACTTGTAATTTATCTTGCAACGACCATAGTCTGAGTCACTATATGTTGTAAGCTCAAAGTTATCATCAAGAGGATACCACAACCCGAGTGTTGGAGTACCCTTCAAATAATGAAAGATCATTTTAACCCCAATTAGATGATTCACTTTTGGTTTAGCCTGATATCTAGAATAGAGACACGTGTCGTACATAATATTAGGACGAGAGGCTGTGAGGTACATCAGAGATCTGATCATTCCTTGGTACATAGTGGTATCAACCAGATCACTATTTTCGTCGGGTGCCACATCGTGGTTCATGGCAAGTGGAGTCTCAACAACCGTTGCATTCTCCATGTCGAACCGACTAAGGAGATCTCCTACATATTTGGACTGATGCACGAAGATTCCATTTGGTGTCTCATCCACCTATAACCCAAGAAAGAAATTCACCTCTCCTATGGCACTCATCTCAAACTTAGCTTTCATCACTGATTCAAATTCTTTACATAATGTTTCATTTTTGGAGCCAAAGATTATGTCATCCACATATATCTGTACCAGTAGTAAATCACAATCTTTCTCATTGATGAAAAATGTGCATGCGAAAACCATGTTTCAGCAGATGAGTAGAGAGTTTCTCATACCAGGCTCGAGGGGCTTGATGAAGCCCGTAAAGAGCCTTGTCAAGTTTATAAACTCTATCCTGATGATAAGGATCCTCAAATCCTTCGGGTTCAATGACGTACACCATTTCACGGATTTCACCATGAAGGAATGCACTTTTCACATCCAATTGATAAACTTTGATCTTCATGTAGGATGTATAGGCTAAGAAGATACGAATTGTTTCCATCCTTGCCACAGGTGCAAACACTTCATTGTAGTTAATGCCTTCGACATTATGGTGATGTCTAAAATTCTAGTGAGGATTGTAATGCAACTATGCAAAATCAATTGAACAACTTAAAATTAATTGTTTTGAAAAGTTCTTTTCTCATCCCATTCCATCTTTAACTCCATCAAATATGTCTTTATTTGATGAAAGAATTACCTCTTCGTCTTAAACTAGTACGAGTGGAGTTAGTTCTATTAGTACGTCAGACGAACATTCATCTATTTTTGTAAATAATAATTCTTGTTCAAATAAATATCGACCTGTTGGGATGAATGAGTCATTTAGTGACATTGATTCTAGAGTATGTGAATGTGATAAGGAAATTATCATTGATCATATTCTTACCTCATCATATCACATACCTAGACACAAACCTCATTGTTTCAGGTGTGGTCAAGAGGACCATCTTGTCAAGAATTGTCCTACTTTGATTAGTTGACATCTTAATAGGAACTGTTTGGGAAATAAATTAACAAAATTGGTAATAATTTTTTTTGCAAAAAATCTGCTTCATCTAAAGATAATGTTGTTCAATCTTGAGTACCTATCACACAAGGTTAATCTGTTCTTTATTTCATTACAGATTCATCCACTAAGATTGTAAACAACATGTGGCATGTAGATAGTGGTTGCTCTAAACACATGACAGGACTAAAAGACTAACTGGCCAATTATCGGATTATTGAAGGAGGATATGTTGCTTTTGCTGGCGACAAAAAGGGTGGAAAATGATTGGACAAGGAGAAGTTTCTAATGGTTCTTTAACCTTGGAAAAAGTCACTATGTTCCTGAGCTAGCATTTATCTTCTGAGTGTTTCTCAAATCTGCGTTAAAGACATTCCTATCTTGTTTAAATCTGATGAATGTCTATTTTTAAAATTAGAGATTGATATTCCAGATGATTTGATTCTTATGCGTGCTCCCAGAAAACATGATACATATCTTCTTGATATGAACTCTGGCGAGTCAATGTCTACTGCAACTTACCTTCTTTCTAAAGCTTCAACCTTTGAATCTCTCTTATGGCATCATTGTTTGGGCCACGTTATTTTTAAAATAATAAACAAATTAGTGAAAAACAATCTCGTGAGAGGACTTCCTACAAAAGATTTTTCTGTTAACAAAAAATGTATGGCGTGTGCCAAGGGCAAACAACACAAGAAACCACATAAGCCCAAACTTGAACACAACATAACTTTTCCTCTTGAGCTGTTACATACTGATTTGTTTGGCCCAATATGCCTTAAATCTATTGCTAAAAAATATTTTTGCCTTGTTGTTACAGATGATTTCTCCACATACTCATGGGTGAGATTCCTTGCTCACAAAGGAGAGGTTGCTAAAGAATTACAGAAACTAATTCTTTCTATCGAGACAATCAACAGGAGAAAGGTTATGGGTCTGAGAAGCGACAATGGCACTAAATTCAAAAATTAGATTCTCGATTCCTTCTGTGCTCAAAAGGAGATTGTAAGATAGTATTGTGCCGCGAGGACACCTCAACAGATTGGTGTTGTTGAATGAAAGAATCGCACTCTCATTGAAGTTGCACGTACAATGCTGATAGAATCTACTTTACCCATTATCTTCTAAGCTGAAGCAGTAAATTGTGCTTCATATGTTTTAAATCACGTGTTGATTGTCAAGGATAAGATGAAGACTCCTTATGAACTCTTTCATAAAAGGAAACCTTTAATTGACTTCTTTCGACCATTGGATGTTCATGCACTCTTCTAAATACTCAATCATAGAAAAGAACACGTATCGCCCATTTGGAAACCTTTAATTGGTGTTGTGTCTAATGAATGTTACTTTTTCGGATACTCTTCTTCTCAAAGGCCTATCAAGTTTATAACAAAAGAAAACGTATCGTTAAAGAGTCGTTCTATGTTGATTGGTAGGAGTCTAACTCTTCTGATGTTCGATCAGAACCAGCATGGTTCTTTGACTACGATACTGTGTTTAATTCATTCAATCTTCCAGCATTCGACGATGATGCGTCCACTCCAAATGTTCAAACCAATATTATCTCCTCCACTTCATCACCTGACTATTCGACCCCATCTGCAAATGATGCCATTTCAACTGATGTTAGTTTATCTTCTCCTTTGCAGGATTCTTCTTCACCAACATCTCCTTCTTCATCACCTAAATCCATCCTCTCACAACTTATTCCCTCTCCCTCATCTAATCCTACACAATTTGTGATTGAAACTTCTCCTCATATTTTCCCTTCAGACACCGACTACAAAACTTTGAAAGATCATCCTTTTGATAATGTTATTGGATCTATCACTGATGGTGTTCGGATGCGGAGTCAATCTTGTTTGACTAATATTTGTCTTTTTTCCTGCTTCACTTCTCAAACCATCCTGAAAAATGTGCATGCCGCTCTACTGGATCCATGCTGGGTGGAGTCAATGCAATTGGAGCTTCAATAATTCAGAAAGCTAAAGGTTTGGACCTTGGTTGACTTGCCTCCCAACAAATGCCCAATTGGTACAAAATGGGTGTTTAAGAACAAACCAGATGATCGTGGTGTGGTGGTGCGTAACAAGTCTAGATTGGTTGTGCAAGGTTTTGCTCAAGAAGAAGGGATTGACTATAGTGAAGTCTTTGCTCCTGTTGCCCGTCTTGAAGCAATCATGATCTTTCTTGCTCATGCTACCCATAAACAGTTCAAGGTCTATCTGATGGATGTTAAATGTGCTTTTCTTTACAGAGACATTGATGAGGAGATATTTGTGTGTCAACCACCAGGTTTTGAGGATCCTGACTTTCCTGATAAAGTCTACAAGCTTAACAAGTCTCTGTATGGTCTTCATCAAGCACCTCGAATCTGGTATGAGACACTGACACAGTATCTCTTAAGCAATAGTTTCTCTCGTGGTACGATCGATATGACTCTCTTCAAAAAGGAAGTGAATGGTGAAATGCTTTTTGTCCAAGTTTATATTGATGATATTATTTTTGGATCTACCAATTTAGTATTATGTCGGGAGTTCGAAGAAGTGATGCGTCAACGATTTGAAATGAGTATTATGGGAGAAATGTGCTTCTTCTTGGTTTGCAAGTTGAACAAAAGCAAGAAGGAATTCTTATTCATCATGAAAAGTACATTAAAGAAATCTTGAAGAAATTCAAGATGGACGACGCATCTCCTGAAATTACCCCCTTAACTGCTCAGACTTGTCTCACTCCTAATGAGAACGGGAAACCTATTGATCCTTATCTCTATAGGTCTATGATTGGTTCTCTCACGTATCTTACAGCAAGTCGTCCTGATATCACTTTTGCTGTTGGATACTATGCTCAATATCAGTCGGCCCCAAAAGAGTCCCATGAGAAAGCAGTCAAGAGAATATTTTGTTATTTAAAAGGATCATCCCGTTTAGGCTTATGGTATCCATATGGAGAGAATTTTGATTTACATGCTTATTCTGACAGTGATTCTAATAGTTACAGGTTAAATAGAAAATCGGTGTCAGGAGGATGTCAATACCTTGGTAATTGTCTGGTGTCTTGGCAGAGCAAGAAACAGACCACTGTCTCTCTTTCTACAGGAGAAGCAGAATACATTGCTGCCTCAAGTTGTTGTTCCCAAGTTCTTTGGATACAACACCAAATGATTGATTACGGAATTAACTTCCTCCAGACACCATTGTTTTATGACAACGAAGCAGTCATTGGGATTGCAAAAATCCTATTCATCATTCCCGAACCAAGCATATAGAAACTCGGATTCATGCAATTAGTGATGCCCAAGAAAAGGGTTTTATCAATATAATACCCATTGACACTAAAAATCAAAAAGCAGATCTTTTCACAAAAACTTTCGATAAACCCCGTTATTATGAATTGATCTCTATGCTCGGGTTAATATCCTTTTAAATTTACAAAAAAAATAAAATAATAATAATAATATATAAATAAAAAATAAAATAAAATAATAATAATAAATTTTGGGGAGGGCTTTACAATAATCAAGGTGTTAATTTTGGAAATGACGAGAAATGATTTTTTTATCCTCAGGATATGTTAATTTTTGCATGATTGGTACTTAAAATGAGAAATGATTGTAATTGATGCTTTTATCTGTTTCACATCTTTAACAATATATATATATATATAATAATAATAAAAGAAGCACATATAATGCTCAAACAAACAAATTATGTAACGATAAGCTTGATAGACTCAGCTTGACAAATAAAGTAGACAACAACATCATGATTTAAATTAAAATATATGCTTAAGGATGCTAGATTTACGCGATCATTTTGGCCTGCACGAAAACTGAGTCCTCACAAAAATTGGATTGAGAATTGATCTTTCACCCACCTTGATGCAAATCATATAAACCATATCCTTGGGCCATGATTGGTGTATTTAAGTGTCTCGTGTTTGTGCTTATATCCTCTGCTATACGGTGGTACTGACCTGGAGTGATGATCTCCTCTGCTGTACGGTGGTACTGACCTAGAGCTCTCATCAGCATATGATTAAATGGTCATCTCCTTTGTTGTAAGTATAGACCTGGAGCTCTCACCTGTTTCATCTAATCTGTATCACCTCATCTAAATGATGATTTGATATCCGAATGCAATATTCGGATAATAATCACTTGCACACTAATGCGCAAACCTTACTCAATAAAGATCGTTTCAAAATTCAAGAAATCCTGAGGTTGGGTGAGGGTTTTTGCCAAATGATTGTGGGGTCCTAACATTCTAACGCATCCAATCGAACCTTAACAAATCATATGTTATTTGTTGAAAAAGATAAGGAATGGGTTTAAGTGGACAAACATATCATCAATCGTTTTAGTATTTCAAAATCATTCAAAGACTGTGATTAGATTATGTTATCAATATGATCCCTTTACCGATCGATGATCTACTTCATCTATGTGCTATATTTATCTTGAGGATGTGATCTTCGATCTATTTTGAGCTCTGTTATGTTTGCCTTCTATTAATAAATATAAAAAAGCTTAATTAAAATTACAGCAAAACTATACTTTCGCTATGTATTTCGCTAGACGAAATTGCAATTTCGCTTAACATTCTCATTATAAGCGATGTCATTTTGATCTGAATTTCGTCTGACGAAATTGCAACTTTGCCAAGCGAAACTGCTATTTCGTCTGGCGAAATATAGTTTCACAGTATGCGAAACTATTTGCTATTTAAGTCATTTTGCGAAATTATCTCCACACACTTTTGCACTTTTGTAACTTCCGGCTTCTTAGGGTTTTCCCATAACTTTTTCTTGGATTTGTGATTTTAGAGTGTTGCTTAGGTGTTTTGATTGCTTTCTATTCGCATGTGAGTTTCGAACCTTGTACATTCCTTAAAACTTGTTAATAATAAGACATTCTGCATCTATTTAATTATGTCTCTTCGGTGTCTTCGCTGTTCATCCAGCAAAACTACCGTTTATCCTGCGAAACTGAATGAAAGTTCTTCACATTTCGGCGAAATTGTGAGGTTATGCTATCCATGCGAACTTAACAGTTTCGTCGACCTAGCTTCAGTTTCGCCAGATTTGAACATTAGATTGTACAGTTTCGCCCGATCGAAACTATCTTTCTTGGTCAGTGAAATTGATATGTTTTATCTAGCGAAACAACATTTTCGCCTGGCGAAACTGGCAGCGAAACTACATTTTCGCCTGCCGAAACTGTCAGCGAAACTATTCTTTCGGCAAATTTTTTAAACTTTTTAAAATTTCTTTTATTTTTTTATTTTTTTAATTTCTTAAATCTTATTCAACTTTTCTGGTCTCTTCTTCAGGATCAAATGGCTAACTTAAAGTTCGATGAGCGGAATAATATTACTGCTATTCTGGATGGCACACATCCTAAAGCGGCTGGGTTCAGAGATTGCATTAGATGGCTGCAAAGATCACCCATAGCTCATGCGATATCTCATTCGACCACCATTTATGATCTTCAGATCAGAGATTTTTGGAGATCTGCTGAGTATGATAGACGAGGAATTCGCAATGAATTACTGCTAAATTCCTAAGTCGCGAAGTGACCATTACTGCTGAGACTGTTTCGAGGATCTTGAGACTAGAAGAGGATTGTGGAGATCAAGAAGTCATTTCTGTCCAAGGAGTGGAGGTTTATTGCTCATGTACTTATTATGTTTCTTGATCACCGTAAAAGTGGATCCGATGGACTAAACATTGATTCGGCAAAGGCAATGGTGCTATGCTGCAGAGGAGAGATGGCC
Organism: Flaveria trinervia; assembly: GCA_025506515.1. Classification (NCBI taxonomy): domain Eukaryota; kingdom Viridiplantae; phylum Streptophyta; class Magnoliopsida; order Asterales; family Asteraceae; genus Flaveria; species Flaveria trinervia. Next base: position 55,938,062 of record CM046455.1, read on the forward strand.
AACATTGCCAAACTAATATTTGCCTGCATGGCTGAGAACATGATGGCTTTGAAGAAGGACAAATGGCTGTTATATCCTCGTTTTCTTGAGATGATTTTTGATGATCTTATACCTAATGTACCAAAACATGGAGTGGTAAAGAGGCTGGTACAAATGAACCCTCGCATTTTTGCTGACTGTTGTGCTATTCGCCATGATTTTAGTGGAAGATCACTCATCTTTGGGAAAATATGTATCCTCCAGAGCGATAGAGTTATATTAAACGGGTGGATGAATCAGAAAACAAAAGGGCTGAAGAATCCACGGTACAACGATCTGAAGCAACAAAGAAAAGAAAAAGACATGCCAAGGAGAAAGATTATGACTTTGAGGAAGACATTGCTGAACAAGCTGAAAAATAAGAGTAGAGAAAGAAAGAAGGTCGAAGAAGAAAGCCAATACTGCTAAATCTGAGAGGCAATCTAAACAGAGACATGAAGGATTCACTGAAAGCAGGGAGGAAAGAGGAAACCTTGATGAAGACATGATTCGAAATTTGAATATTTCTTTGGCAAATGAATTGAGCATGATCAAGACTAAACTTACAAACCAAGAGATTAGAGTAAAGCAAAAGGATGAGGTGATAGAGGGTATGAAGAAGATGCTTGTTGATCAAAACCGATTACTGAAGAAGTTATTTGAGGAGATTACACATCTGAAAGCTGCAGCCGGCCTACCTGATCAACTAACTCAATCTGAGTTAGACGATCTAACTGACACTTCAAATTATCCATTTCTGAATATAGGTACTTCATCCAAGGCAGGGGAGGGCACATCTGGTTCAACAACCACTGATGCTGGAGATTGTGAAGCTAGAGCTGAGGATGTTGGAAGAGAGAATGAAGAAGAAATCTATGCGGCTGATTTGTTGAGATGGGTCTTGATGTCGAGAAAGATTTAGTTGGAGAAGAAGTAATAAGAGAAAAGTCTGGGGAAAGAGATGTTGAAAATGAGAAGGGGTTGATTGATGAAGAAGAGGATGATGAACAGATCATAGACTATGATTCTAAACCGGAGTTCTATGAGGTTGATGAGCGACCTCTGATCTATGTAGCAAAGAAAGGGGAGGATGCTGAAGAAGTGTTTGAGATGGATAGAGCAGATTGGTTTGTAAAGGAGAAGGAACCACTAGAACTTACTCCCTTATTCCAACATTTAAGAGGGTTTATGTAAGGCCCCGTTCCTGGGACGCTTACAGCCAGTCATTCATCGCACTCAAAACATAATTTTTGTCATCTTGCATAAAAACGTGATAGCGGAAACATTTAAAACAATATCTCAGTTAAAGATAATAGCTTTTGCAAACAATACTTCATTATCAATTACAAAATTCATGTTACATTTCATTAAAAAAGCCTTATAATAATGGATGCCATTCCAAAGAACTGAGTAGTCGCCCTGTGCCATCCTCAGCAACAAACCTGCCAACTGGAAACACATCAAAGTCAGCGTTGCTCAGTGAGTTCTAGTTTTATAATTAAAACATACTTTTCTTTCGTAAAACTGTTCTTTTATTTTCTTTCAAAATCATATAGTACTTTACATTCGTTCGTGATCATACATCATACGTACATACGAATAGTATCATTATTATCTTCATCATTCGTTCATACTGTTCTAGATCTGGTCAGACTTTACCTCTTCGTGGCACTCAACCACGATTACTGAGGATGAATAACAAAGATCCCGTTTAGTATATTATTAAGATACTTCGTTAACGCTTATTTCATATGTTCATTCTTTCCATCATTACCTTTCTCATTCATCAACTCACGCCATACTCCCGACTCATGTTCGAAGACTAGTATTGTGCAGGGGTCTGCATACAAACCCCCGACTCATGTCTGAAGACTGACACAGCACTGGAGTACGCAATTCGTTTCTCTTTCATCTCATCTCAGTCTCATGCATTACTCCCAACTCATGTCCGAAGACTGATACTGTGCGAGGGCCTGTACACAAACCCCCGACTCATGTCTAAAGACTGACACTGTACCAGAGTATGCGATCCTCTTCTCATTCATCCGATCCTGTCTCATGCAACACCCCTCACTCATGTCCGAAGACTGATACGGTGCCAGGGCCTGTAACCAAACCCCAGACTCATGTCTGAAGACTGACACAGTACCAGAGTACTCGACAAGGACCTCTTTCGAGTCTGTTGTGACACAGATTCGCTCACCTCATACATATGCCTGCAAGCCTTTCATTCATTCAGTCATTCATTCATGCATGCATTCATTCATTACGTTCCTCTTTTCATTATCTTCCACTTTACGTTACGTAATACTTTCATTTCATTCATTAACGTTTAACGCAAAGCCATAGAAAGATAAACATACATAATAATAATAATAAGGAACATAAAACATACAACATCAAACACATAGGGCAACATCGCACACCCATAACATCATCATGCATAGCATACAACATGCACAAGCACACGACATCATCATCACACAAATCACGCGCATCACATCACATAACCATACGTCATCGCACATCATCATGCGTCACATCATCATCATCAATTGCTCATCATCATATGTCATCTTATACCGTCCATGCCCATCACATCATCGAGGAAATCCATCTCGACCATCACCTCTCAAAGTTCCTCGAAACTCGTCGGCGCATAAACCTTATTCGGGCGCACCAACACCTAGGCATATGGAGCTCCAGTCGCATAACCTCCATGCATATGAACGCTACAGTCGCATGATCTCCATGCATATGAACTCTGCAGTCGTATGACTTTAGGCGTATGAGGACTGTTTAGGCGCATCACCTCCAATCGCATACTTTCATGCGTATGGACCTCAATCGCATGACATCTAGGCGTATGGACCTCAGTCGCATGACCTTCATACGAATGGCACTCAGTCGCACCACTTTCATGCGAATGAACCTCAATCTCCTTCCTTTCATGCGTATCAACCGAATCGCCTTCCAATCGATCGCCTGGACCTCCAGTCGTCGCATAGCCCTAGCTGGTTGCAGAATGCAGTTCATTCGGAACTGCAGCCGCACCTTTCGGCCTCTAAACTCTTTCAAACCACGTTTGAGCTCAAAACAACCCTTCTAAACCTTAGGGAAGCATAGCATGACATCATTCAAGCATACCCAACCCGAAATCAAGCCCCAAACAAATCATACACATACATATACATAAATAAATGGGTATTCACCCAAAACCCGAAAATAGTTTTCAGATGTGTTCCAGCCCTAAAATCATTCAAAAACGTATAAAAGAGGGGTCCTAGAACTCACCTTAATGATCCCGTCAAGTAGAGCTTTGATTTGACCCGCTACACATCTATTGTCACGTCCGAATCCGCCTGAACCAAGCTTTTCTCCTCTTTTTCTCCTTTTCTCTCTTCTTGGCTGAGTTTTTGTAAGAATGGGGAGGGTGTGGGCTGCTCTCCCCCTTTTATACGCCCACTCATCAAGTTTTCCTCTCGTTGGCGGGTTTGGTCCCTCGACTTTGGACTTCATTTCTTTTCTTATTTCGTCAGCTTCAAAGAAAATTTTCGGGTGTTACAAGTCCACCCCCCTTAAATAGGTTTCATCCCCGAACCTTGTTGTTCCTTAAACCATTACGGGCAATATTGTCTCATCTCTTTTCCAGTCTCTCACCTGGAATTCAATCGCTCTATGTCGTTTATCAGCATACGACTTCTGGTCTATCTTTGGCTACTTCCATCAGGGCTTTGATCCTTTCGAGCTTCTCAGTCGTTGCCTCAGTTTCCATATTTCCCATACGTCATTTGGTGCTCAACCTTCGCTTGTAGACAAGTGAGGCATTTAATCACTTACTCCATCATATCACGCTTCATACTTGGCCACCAATAATCTTTACTTGTGTCTTGAAACATCTGATGGTTGAGATAATAGTATATCCACATACCTTAGATCGACCAACTCGGCGATACGTCCACGCTTCATGGATTGCTAAACCATTCACCCTTATGGTGTACGCCTATCCACCCAGTTTGTCCTGAACGTTCTAGCAGGAACAAACGCTTACTCAATTCTATCCCAAATCCTTAAGGGCCTCTAGGTAACCTAGTGGATTTATTAATAGCAATCTCTACATCGAAGGGCTCATCGATGATCCTTCTCCTAACATGCCAGTTACAACAGAAAGCAGTGGGAATGAGACTACTACTAGCATTGCATTCAAATCATAGATGCACAAATTTTAAAATACCAGAAACGTACCTGACGTCAAGTTGAAGTCTGCTTTAGCTTCCTCTCGGTCATGGGAAAAGTTTTAGCCTTCACCCTCTGTTCCCTTTCCTCTCACCAGAGCTTCCTGCCTTCGACTTCTTACAATCCCTGCTCAGGTGTCCAGTCTCGCCACAGTCGTAGCACTTAGCCGTGCGGCAATCCCTCACCCTGTGGCCTTCCTTCCCACCTGGAAACAGACGTTCAGTCCCCACTTGCATTCCCCCTCATGGCCTCTACCACACTTTTTGATACGTCTCCTTTTCTTTATATTCTCTTTCGATCATCGTCCCTCGACGCCGTACCTTCATACACAAATCCACAATCATTGTCTCGCCTTCCTTTCCCTTTCTAAACATAGGCTCTCTCCTCCCCTTCGTCTGTCATCCCCATCGCCCCCGCTCATCATAAAACCTTACCACTAGGTCAACTGCCGACCTAAACGTGCTTGGTTGGGCAACGATCATGTGCCTATGGATGTCCGCCGACAAGCCCTGAATACACCTCTTGATCTTTCGCGAAAGATGTGTCACCTGATCTGGCACCAGACGTGCCATCTCATTGAACTTTGTGGTGTACTGTTGATGTGTCACGGTTCCCGCCTCTAGTTGCAGGAAATCCCTCTCAACCTTGTCCATCTCTCGGTGAGGACAAAACTCCTTAATAACCAACCTTTTCAGCTCCAACCATCTCATTTTCCCAATAGCCCTGCTACCCTCGGCTTGGATTATATTGTCCCACCAGCACATTGCCGAGCCCACAAAAGAATGGATATCAAACTTTACTTTCTGATCCTCCCAGCACTCACTGATATTGAATACAACTCCCATCTCTCTCACCCATCGGGGAGCAGTAGCAGCAGTTCCGTTTCCACCAAAAGTTGGGGGCTTGCATCGTTGAAACGCTCCATAGTTACAGCCTCATACCGCCTCCGGCGCAGGCTCTTCCTCGTCTTCCTCTTCTTCATCGAAGAAAACTGTTTCAGTCTCGGGTCATCTCCTTTCGCCCGAAGGTCTACCCCTTTCCTGTCTCTCCCCATCTCTAACAGCCTTATCACTTCTGTCACTAAAGACGGTAGGATCGTCTGCATGGCCTGATGCACTTCCTCCACAACTGCCTCTCACATCGAGGCTCGCAGATTAGCACTCTCATCACCGCCCTCCGGATGAGGGGTCTCGGGTTCCTCATGAACCACTCTTTCAGCCCTAGACCTTCCTCTTGTGACCCGTGGTTCAGCACCACATCCACCACCACCTCCACCTCGTGAAGCTTTCGATGATCTACCACCACCCATCTTTTAACACACTAAAAAATTCAAACACCAACATGGTCATTCAAGGGAACAACTAAGTTTATGTCAAGTATAGTAAGTCCCTAATTACAATGGTCAGTTGTGATTAGCCACTTATTTTACTTTTCATACCCCAAGCATTACCTATCCTGACTTCATCAGTATCTAAGTCTATGAGCAACATGTAAACCACATAACATGCACATAATACTAGTTAACTTTACAAAAATACCTGATGGCACACAGCTACTCAGATTGGCATACCTTCCCTTTCCGTCCCATTCTCAGTTTAAGATAAAGTTTTTGAAAATATTTACCCAATTCAATTAAACTTTAGCTCTGATACCAACTTGTAAGGCCCTGTTCCGGGACGCTTACAGCTAGTCATTCATCACACTCAAAACATAATTTTTGTTATCTTACATAAAAACGTCACAGCGGAAACATTTAAAACAATATCTCATTTAAAGATAATGGTTTTTGCAAACAATACTTCATTATCAATTACAAAATTCATGTTACATTTCATTACAAAAGCCTTATAATAGTGGATGCCATTCCAAAGAACTGAGTAGTCGCCCCGTGCTATCCTCAGCAACATACTTGCCAACTAGAAACACATCAAAGTCAACGTTGCTGAGTGAGTTCTAGTTTTATAATTAAAACATACTTTTCTTTTGTAAAACCGTTCTTTACTGTCTTTCAAAATCATACAGTACTTTACATTCGTTCGTGATCATACATCATATGTACATACGAATAGTATAATTATTATCTTCATCATTCGATAATACCGTTCTAGATCTGGTCAGACTTTACCCTCTTCGTGGCACTCAGCCACGACTACTGAGGTCGAATGAAAAAGATGCTATTTAGTACATTATTAAGATATTTCATTAACGTTCATTTCATATGTTCATTCTTTCCATCATTACCTTTCTCATTCATCAACTTATGCCATACTCCTGAGTCATGTCCGAAGACTGGTACTATGTCGGGGTCTGTAAACAAACCCCCGACTCATGTCCGAAGACTGACACAGCACCGGAGTATGCGATTCTTTTCTATTTCATCTCATCTCAGTCTCACGCTGTTGGATTCTGTGTGCCCAAGACACTTAGAATATTGATGTGGTTAGTACGTTATGATCCAAGTCGGGTTATACCCAACAACAAGCTTGGCAAACACCAATTAAATATTTAATTGATGATGTGATCATGCAATTAAATATTTACACCAATTTAGAAAATGGGTTTTCTAAATAAGTTGCATGTAAGTGGGAACAACTTATTAGGATATTTTGTTCAACAATATTATTTGATGTGTTGTTTAAATTAGTTAGATGACACCAAATAATAAGTGAGAAATTACAGCTTATAAATTAAATGGTTAATTGTATAAGTATGTAATTATATTTATATATCTTGTACATACAATTAATTGTATGTCTAGTATAAGTGACATTTTAATGTGTGATAGTTTTGAGAGGAAAAGGGTTTTAAACCCCTTTTGGCCGCCCCTCCCCTCTCATCCTATTGGACCAAACTAGTTTTGACAACCAACACACATTTAATTTGGTCTTGGACTCAAAAATCTGATCTACCACACACATTACATGCAACTTGAAAGACAAAAACTCTCAAAAACCACTCTCTCTTGGTCTCGGCTGGGCAGCAGCTTTTGAAGAAGTTTTGTCTTGATTTGGTGATCTCTCCCTAGCAAGAGTTGTGTATGCTTCACAAGGCTTGGGGTATAAGCGCTTGAGGACTCCTCCTTGAAGTCTTGGCCAAAAGAACAAGCATCAAACATCCCATTTTGGTCGACATTTGGTGCTGGAACAAGGTAGTTGTCACAGCTTGTTCAAGCTGTGATTTTATGTACGTTTATGTATTGACATAGCTTGTCTATTCACATAAGACTGATCCTCATGATTTGGGTTTGTTTTTCATAACATATGAACATATAGAAGATAAGATTTTCAGCTTTAAAAATCGTTTTAAAAGCCATATTTCCGCTGCGTTTTTCAGAATGTTTAAAAGGTTAAACATGGATTTTGTGTTCTAGCAAACCCGTCAATGGTATCAGAGCCGGTTATGTGGATGACTTGCTTGTTATGTTCTTTAAATTTTGTTTTAAGGATGTTATAACTAGTTATAGACTGATTTTGGGCTGTTATTGTTTGGTTGAATGATTCCCCAACTTTCAAGATCGTATCACACATGCTAGTGATTAGATCTTGAAAGATACATATTTTGATGTGTTGATTGTTTAGACAATGTTTAAAACCAAAAATTTCAGTTTATGTTGGCTGAAATTTGGTGGTTTTAAAAGGGGTTTCATTATATGTTTTGATGTTATGATCATTTGATGATAGTGTGCATAACCTAGCCTTTGACCTTGTGATGTTTTGGATGCTTGTGTTGGTTGTATTCTTTCATTCAATTGGTTGTTATTTTGTTTCACTATTTGGGTTGTAATTATTCATTCATTTGGGTTTGTAATAGATTAGGTGCATTTCTTTTATTAGAAAAATGTATTAGGATACAGTTTTGTAAAAGGAAGATGCACAAGTTCAAGACCCAAAGATGGACATCAAAGACATGGAACTTGAAGCATATGGATGCAAGTTCAAGTGAGGTCTAAGATGACCTGGATTTAGTGTTGATTTCAACCTTAGAAAAGACCTTATGACAACACTTGTGATGGCAAACAGTGTTGTCAACTTAGTAGCTATGGTTATGCACTCATGTTTGTATATATATATGCTTGTTTGATTGTTTGTTGTTTGATTGTTTGGTTAGTACTTGGATATTCATTACAAACTCATTTCAAACTTAACAAGCTGAAAATTGTTGGTTCTTAAAAGTTAACAAAAGTAATTAAAATGGTTTAATGACTTTAAAGATTAAAATTGGTTTTAATCAAAGAACCATAGGGTATCTTGTATTTGAAAGCATGCAAATACAGTACATAGGATTTACTAAACTAGAATTAAGAAATCTCTAATATTTTAAAAACGAGATCAACACCGTCCTTTTACACAACACTTGAGTCACTTGGGAACTCTTAGTGGGATAAAGTTCACCCAACCATTTTGAGGGAACTTGTGATTTGAGGTGAGAATGCCTTACTTATGGGATAAAGGTCACCTAACCATTTGTTTTGGCAAACTCACACGTGGGTGTAAGTAGGATGTCTTGATTTGCAAACCATGTTAAATGGATCACCTACAATGTGGTTTCCAAATGGTGTTGATGGGATTTTCATGCCGACTTTACATATGATGTTCAAGAGTCGATCCCATACCTCTAGAAGTTGCAAATGGTTGCAATCGTCAAACGTTGACCACCTTATTAATTTAAAACGTGGGATAAAGGTCACCTAACCACAATTTAAATGTAATATTGGGTTCTAGATTTTAATATGAAAAGTCTTGTAAGACATTTGTTATTAAAATTACAATATCGAAAATACTAAATAAAACTTTGTTAAATTTTGTAGATGGCCTCTAATAATGATAATTCCGATAACTCATCCGCGTCCAACCAATCTCTACGAGCGATCCTCCAAAAGGAACGTCTAAACCATAACAACTTCATCGATTGGTATCGAAACTTGAGAATTGTTCTCAAGCAAGAAAGAAGATCGTATATTTTAGACGACCCTATCCCCGATCAACCTAGCGAGGATGATGAGGAGGCCTATAGATTGGCTAAAATACACTGAGGACTCCGTCCAAGTGTCTTGTCTCATGCTAGCGAGCATGACTCGGATCTCCAGAAGGAGTATGAACATCACGGAGCTTACGACATGATTGCCCAGCTGAAGGAAACGTTCCAACAGCAAGCTAGGGTTGAGCGCTTCGAAACGGTTCGAGCACTCCATGCATGTCGTATGGACGACAACCAATCTGTTTCATCTTATGTACTTAAGATGAAAAGTCACATTGACCGCCTCGAAAGGCTTAATTGTCCCGTCTCGAAAGAATTGGCCACGGATTTGATCCTAAATGGCCTTACCAAGAGGTTCGAGACATTCGTGTTGAACTACAACATGAATGCTTGGGACAAAAGCATTGGTGAGCTTCACTCAATGCTCAAAACGGCCGAGGCGGCCATGGGTAAAAGGGTTTTACCCGTTCTCACCATCAATGAAGGTGGGAACAATAAAAGGCCTCGTCCCGCACCCAAGGCAAAAGGTTGCCAAGGGTAAGGGACCCGCTTGGGGAAAAGGGAAAGGGGGGCAAGGGTGCCACCCAAACCACAAGAGAAAAGGCAAAAGGTTGCCACTAATGACCCATGCTTCAAGTGTGGGGAGATTGGACATTGGGCAAGGAATTGTCCCGTCCATCTCCAAGAGTTGAAAGCGAAGAGGGATGCCGGGCAGACCTCAAGTACAATATACATGATTCATATTGATCTTAATGTAACATCTTCTAACACATGGGTATTGGATACCGGATGTGGAACTCATATTTGCAATTTGTTGCAGGGGTTCACAAGAAGTAGGGACTTCAATCAAGGGGATGTTAGCCTCTTCATGGGCAATGGAACTAAAGTCTTAGTTGAAGCTCGTGGGGATTACATCCTAAAACTTCCAAATGGCTTGGATGTTATTTTAAAGAATGTTTTGTATGCTCCTAGTTTGACTAGGAACATTATTTCTGTATCCCAATTAAGACATTATCATTATGTACTATCCTTTATTGAAAATGATATTCATGTTTCTTTAAATGGTATGTTCTATTTTAAAGCTATTCCCATTAATGGTATTTATGAATGGTTCATGAAAATACTTTAAATAGTTCACTGTACCAAACTAACACAAGAAGCTCAAGTTGGACTTGAGTGATACCTATCTTTGGCATTGTCGTCTTGGTCATATAAACAAGAAATGTTTACAAACACTTCAAAAGAAGGTCTTTTAAAAACAAATGAATGTGATTCATTTGATGTTTGTGAATCTTGTTTACAAGGGAAGATGACTAAGGCACCTTTTAGTGGAACTAACGAAAGGGCAAAAGATATATTAGGAATCATACATTCGGATGTATGTGGTCCTTTTAAGCCAATGACTAGGAATGGTGAAAGATACTTCATTACCTTACCGACGATTATAGTCGCTATGGGTATGTGTACTTATTAAGGCACAAAGATGAAGCTTTTGAAATGTTCAAAATCTTCAAGAATGAAGTAGAAAATCAACTCAACAAGTCAATTAAAGTTCTCCGTACCGATAGAGGAGGTGAATACCTAAGTGAAGCTTTTCAAGATCATCTTAGGAGTTGTGGGATTGTCTCACAGCTCACTCCACCTGGAACACCACAACATAATGGTGTGTCTGAGAGGAGGAATCGAACCTTATTGGATATGGTCCGATCTATGATGGCTAGAAGCTCATTACCTCTATCATTTTGGGGTTTCGCTTTGCTCTCCGCGGCCCGTATTCTAAATATGGCCCCAACCAAAAAGGTGGAAAGGACACCTTTTGAGATATGGCATGGAAGAGTTCCATCCCTATCATACTTAAGGGTTGGGGATGTGAGGCCTATGTTAAGACTCCCACCCCAACAAATTAGAAGTCCGATCCACCAAGTGTATCTTTGTTGGATATCCTAGAGATTCTATGGGATATTATTTCTATGATCCATTGGAACAAAAGGTGTTTGTTGCCAGAAAGGGTGAGTTCTTAGAAGCAAAGTTCCTTATGGAAGGAGCTGGCAGTAGAACAGTGGATCTTGAAGAGGATCAAGAACCACAACCCAATGCACGGTTGGTTGAAACTAGCACTCAACATGAGTATGTTGAGTATGATCAAGGGGTTGATCAAACACACAAGATGTTCGCAGAAGTGGTAGAACTAGTAATCCACCTGAAAGATACAGATTTTTCGTGGATGGGTGCTATGTGGTAGATTCAGACGAACCAACCATACCATAATGCAGTGTCCAATTCGGATTGTGACAAATGGCTTGAAGCCATGAACGCTAAGATGCAATCCATGTATGACAATCAAGTTTGGGAACTTGTTGAACCACCTCTTAACTCCAAGATAGTTGGAAGCAAGTGGGTTTTCAAGAAGAAAACCGATATGCATGGAAGCTTGGATACTTATAAAGCTAGACTTGTAGCAAAGGGTTTCACTCAAACTCAAGGGGTTGATTATGATGAAACTTTCTCACCTGTTGCGATGCTAAAGTCTATAAGGATATTGTTTGCCATAGCTGCTCATTATGATTATGAGATTTGGCAAATGGATGTCAAAACCGCTTTCCTAAATGGATACCTTGAGGAAGATGTCTATATGGTTCAGCCTGAGGTTTTGTCGATCCAATACATCCTAATAAAGTATGCAAGTTAAAGAAATCAATCTATGGATTGAAACAAGCATCGAGAAGCTGGAATCATCGTTTTGATGAGGAAGTCAAGAAATTTGGCTTCATAAAAAACGCTGATGAAGCATGTGTATATAAGAAGGCTAGTGGGAGCACAATACTTTCCTAGTATTGTATGTTGATGACATACTGCTATTTGGAAATGACATTCCGACCTTGGAAGGTGTAAAAAACTGGCTTGGAAGTTGTTTTTCCATTAAGGATCTTGGTGAAGCCGCCTATATTCTGGGAATAAAGATCTATAGGGATAGATCAAGGCGGTTGATTGGTTTGAATCAAAGTGCATATATTGATAAAATCTTGAAGAGGTTCAAGATGGAGAATTCTAAGAAAGGTACCGTACCTATTCAAAGAGGAACGATATTGAGTACGACTCAATGTCCAAACTCAAAGGAAGAGCAAGATAAAATGAAGGCAATCCCATACGCATCTGCTATAGGATCCATCATGTATGCAATGATATGCACTCGACCGGACGTGTCATGCGCCTTAAGCATGACAAGCCGTTACCAGCAGAATCCTGGAAACAGTCATTGGATGGCTGTTAAGAACATACTTAAGTACCTAAGGAGGACAAGAGATATGTTCCTGATCTATGGATCTGGTGACGAGGAACTCGTTGTAAAAGGTTACACGGATGCGAGTTTCCAAACCGATCGTGATGATTCACGGTCACAATCGGGATACATTTTCATTCTGAATGGAGGAGCGGTCTCTTGGAAGAGCTCCAAGCAGGATGTGGTGGCTCTATCAACTACAGAATCAGAATATGTCGCCGCCTCATTGGCAGCTCAAGAAGCTGCATGGTTAAAGAAATTCATTGCCGATCTAGGGGTTGTCCCCTCCATTCAGGACCCCCTAGAGATCTTTTGTGATAACGAGGGTGCGATTGCACAAATCAAGGAAACCCGTGCTCATCAAAAGACTAGGCATATTGAGCGGAGATTCAACTACATACGAGATGAAGTTGAAAAGGGAAAGATATGTATTCGCAAAGTTCACACGGATCAAAACGTTGCGGATCCTCTCACGAAGCTCCTTGAAAAGGCAAAGCATGAATGTCATACTTGTGCCATGGGACTTCGATATTCTAGTGATTGGATTTGATCTATAAATTTTGTATTTGGATATGTGGAACTTTCTATTATTTGAATAAAATTATTTGGTTATAATGTTTCAAATAATATTCCAATTTGGCATGTTTAATCCATGAGTAAAATGTTTACTCTAAATGTCCGTAGTCGTTCACACTTGTGGGAACAAGTTTGAAGGTAAGACTATTATGAACTTGGATTGGTTGATATTCATAAGGATGAATATAGAGCAATGGGTTGCTACCAAGGTTCATAGATATTTGTGGGATACAAATATTGGACTAACCCGCATCTCAAATTTTACTACATGGAATCTTATTGATTGATCATAAGTAATTTTGAGTAAAGGAGAATATCATTTGGTATCCTCCGACCTGAGATACATATTGGTTTTGATATTCACCAAGTATTATACCTTGAGCTTCTCTTCACTGTTCTGAAATAGTGGACAGTACATAAGGGTATATTCAGGTATGACATGAGGTGTCTGTGAGAAACATATGTAGTCAAGATGGAATTTGTTCCTCTTATTCGTTGAGAGTTAGATGTCTAAGGCCTGATAAGTTACATCAACAAGAAATGATCATTCTGTGTTCTTGGATTGACATGACATCTGAAACAAAAGGATAGATGATTGATTCACCTAAATCATTTCAAGTAGGGTACTTGAAAGGGATGATGATGTTTGAATGGCTACAAGTCATGCGTATTAAGGGTAGTGAACCGTTGTTAGGTGGTATTTACTGCTTGCATCAATCTTCTATGGATCTTGGGCAAGTGGGAGATTGTTGGATTCTGTGTGCCCAAGACACTTAGAATATTGATGTGGTTAGTACGTTATGATCCAAGTCGGGTTATACCCAACAACAAGCTTGGCAAACACCAATTAAATATTTAATTGATGATGTGATCATGCAATTAAATATTTACACCAATTTAGAAAATGGTTTTCTAAATAAGTTGCATGTAAGTGGGAACAACTTATTAGGATATTTTGTTCAACAATATTATTTGATGTGTTGTTTAAATTAGTTAGATGACACCAAATAATAAGTGAGAAATTACAGCTTATAAATTAATGGTTAATTGAAAGTATGTAATTATATTTATATATCTTGTACATACAGTTAATTGTATGTCTAGTATAAGTGACATTTTAATGTGTGATAGTTTTGAGAGGGAAAAGGGTTTTAAACCCCTTTTGGCCGCCCCTCCCCTCTCATCCTATTGGACCAAACTAGTTTTGACAACCAACACACATTTAATTGGTCTTGGACTCAAAAATCTGATCTACCACACATATTACATGCAACTTTGAAAGACAAAAACTCTCAAAAACCACGCTCTCTTGGTCTCGGCTGGGCAGCAGCTTTTGAAGAAGGTTTTGTCTTGATTTGGTGATCTCTCCCTAGCAAGAGTTGTGTATGCTTCACAAGGCTTGGGGTATAAGCGCTTGAGGACTCCTCCTTGAAGTCTTGGCCAAAAGAACAAGCATCAAACATCCCATTTTGGTCGACATTTGGTGCTGGAACAAGGTAGTTGTCACAGCTTGTTCAAGCTGTGATTTTATGTACGTTTATGTATTGACATAGCTTGTCTATTCACATATGAATGATCCTCATGATTTGGGTTTGTTTTTCATAACATATGAACATATAGAAGATAAGATTTTCAGCTTTAAAAATCGTTTTAAAAGCCATATTTCCGCTGCGTTTTTTAGAATGTTTAAAAGGTTAAACATGGATTTTGTGTTCTAGCAAACCCGTCACACGCATACTCCCGACTCATGTCCGAAGACTGATACTGTGCCAGGGCCGTACACAACCCCCGCTCATGTCCGAAGACTGACACAGTACCGAGTACGCAACAAGGACCTTTTTCGAGTCTCTTGCGACACAGTGTCGCTCAACGCATACATATGCCTGCAAGCCTTTCATTCCTTCCTTCATTCATTCATGCATGCATTCATTCATTATGTTCCTCTTTTCATTATCTTCCATTTTACGTTACATAATACTTTCATTGCATTCGTTAACGTTTAACACAAACCATGGAAAGATAACATACATAATAATAATAAGGAACATAAAACATACAACATCAAACACATAGGGCAACATCACACACCCATAACATACGTCATGCATAGCATACAACATGCACAGCACATGACATCATCATCACACGAATCACGCGCATCGATCACATAACCATACGTCATCGCACATCATTATGCGTCACATCATCATCATCATTCTCTCATCATTATACGTCATCTTATACAGTCCATGCCCATCACATCATCGAGGAAATCCATCCTGACCATCACCTCTCAAAGTCCCTCGAAACGCCTGGGCGCATAAACCCTATTCGGGCGCATCAACACCTAGGCGTATGGAGCTCCAGTCGCATAACCTCCATGCGGATGAACGCTCTAGTCACATGATCTCCATGCGTATGAACTCTACAGTCGCATGACTTCAGGCGTATGAGGACTGTTTAGGTGCATCACCTCCAATCACATACTTTCATGCGTATGGACCTCAATCGCATGACATCCGGCGTATGGACCTCAGTCGCATGACCTTGATGTGAATGATCCTTAGTCACACCACCTTCGTGCGAATGAACCTTAGTCTTCTTCCTTTCATGCGTATGAACCCAATCATCTTCCAATCGGTTGCCTGGACCTCAAGTCAATCGCATAGCCCTAGCTGGTGTAGAATGTTGTTCATTCCGAACTGCAGCCGCACCTTTCGGCCTCCAAACTCTTCCAAACCATGTTTGAGCTCAAATAAACCCTTCTAAACCTTAGGGAAGCATACCACGACACCATTCAAGCATACCCAAGCCCGAAATCAAGCCCCAAACGAATCATACACATACATATACATACATAAACGAGTATTCACCCAAAAACACAAAAAAGTAGTTTTCAGATGTGTTCCAGCCCCAAAATCATTCAATAACGTATAAAAGAGGGGCTCCTAGAACTCACCTTAACAATCCCATCGAGTAGAGCTTCGATTTGACCCGCTACACGTCGATTTTCATGTTTGAATCCGCCCAAACCAAGCTTTTCTTCTCTTTTTCTCCTTTTCTCTCTTCTTGGCCGAGTTTTTGCAAGAATGGGGAGGGTGTGGGCTGCCCTCCCCCTTTTATACTCCCACTCATCAAGTTTTCTCTTGTTGGCAGGTTTGGTCCCTCGACTTTGGACTTTATTTCTTTTCTTATTTCGTGGGCTTCAAAGAAAATTTCCAGGTGTTACAGTTGAGTAAAGAGGAGGTTGACAAGAAGATTATTAGTTGGGCCTACAATCCCGGGCTAAAAATGTTTATGATTTATAGGAGGGGAGGTCATATTAGTTATTTGCATAAGAGGAAGGCTTTTAAGTCCTTGCCTAAATGGGAACTTAGGCGTCTGGTAGTTCTACCACTTCTGAATGCACATTTGAGTGAGAGAGCCAGTCTTCTGATGAAAGAAATATAGAATGGGCTTAATGAAAACTTTGAATCATTTGGTTACATGAAGGCAGAACGAAGAGGTCAAAGAAAGACAAGGACTGGGAAACGGGAAATGGGCGAATTGTTTTTAGAATTAAACCCCCAAAGACAATTAACAGAGTGAGATTATCTGATCCCCTTCCCCAACAGCTACAGGATTTTGAGAAATGGTTCTATGATAATAACACTAGGGAAGCTGTGATTAGGGTGAAGAATGGCAAAGAATTCAAAGTTTTTGATCCTATGGAATTGTTTAGCTTCTGTGACGAAGATTTATTGGTGTTGTGTAAAAATCACATAAAGACAGGGGCTGGGGAAGAGACTCAGAAAAAGATAGTCTTTTTATGAATGTCGCCAACAAGATTAGAGGGGTGAGGTCTTAGGTGAAGAAGTTAGCTGAAAGGGTAAGGGCTCAAGATGACCTTAACATGGATATTCAAGATTTGGTAAAGCAGTTTGAGAGGGCTAGTGTTCGTCCTGATAGAGCTAGTGATGCAGGAGGAAACCGTAAGAATCAGGTGCTGAAGCTTCAGAGGGAGCTGTTGCACGAGATGATGAAGATTAATCTAAAGCAACAAAAGACACTGGAGCTGCAGAGACTAATCAAGCCGAGTGAAGATGGTGAGGCCCAACCTAGGGGGAGTATTGAAGAATCATGTGTAGGTTGGACTCACCTTTGGTTTAGTTTGTTTACTTTTAATTGTAATAGGGCTTTTGTTAGTTTTTCTTTTTTATGTACTTAGATTTATGTATTTTGGTAGTCTAGCGAAACTGTGAGCGAAACTATAAGTTCGCTCATAGTTTGATGTTTTGTTCGCCAGACGAAACTGCTGTTTCGTCTGGCGAAACTATAGTTTCGACAGTAAGCGAAACTGTCTGCGAAACTATAGACTGCTATATATTGTTTTGTTTCTTCTCATTGTAGAAAAGCTTGCAAAAACCCTAATCGATTATCATTGTTGCAACTTACCATTTCAAGCAGTTAATACACAGAAGTATCCTTGTGCTTTATGTTATTGATTACGATCACATGGACCAACAACATGACAATGGTACACCTGACTTACCCTAGGTACTGTGGCCGGGTTGCTATGCGCCATGACGGGGGTCCTATGATAGGCCCCCAATACCAGCTTTATGCATGACGGTAGGGTAAGGTTCATGATTTTTTATGGAATGAAAAGAAGTAATGATGAACAAATTAATGAAAATAAGAAAGTATGAATGAATGAGAATGCAAGTGAATGGTAATGATGTACGATGAATGAACAAAAGTTAATGAACGAATGATGAAGATAATAATGATATAATCTATGTGTAAGTATGATGTGTGATCACATGCAAAAGTAAAGAATGGTTTTAATGAAAGTAAAGTATGATTTATAAAAGTAGTACTCACTTAGTAACGCTGACTTTTTATGCATTTTTCTAGTTGGCAGGTGAGCATTGCTGAGGATGGTGCGGGGCAGCTACTTGGCATTTTGGATGGCATTTCTTTTGTTAATGTTTTTGCATTGTAATGCAAACAAATGGCAATGTGTAATGAATGATTGTATTATCTTGCAAAAGCATTTGTAATTAAATGAAAAGTTCTTTTTAATGTTCCGCTATGATGTTTTATGAAAGTTAAATGTAATTATATCTTTTATGAACAATGATTGGCTAGCTGTAAGCGTCCTGGGAACGGGGCCTTACAAAGATGCTCCACAGTCTTCCAAAAAGTTGGAAACAAATTGTTACAATGCTGAAAAACACCCTTGATATGGAGTGTACCACTTTGGACATCATGATTGCCAAGATAGAAGCTCTTGAACTTGATGAAAGGAGCAGGAATCTTGGTGGACCTCAAGTCATAAAAGCTTATAAATTTCCATTAGACACTCACTCTGTAGAAAATGCATTCATCACTGAGGATGATGATTTTCTTTCTTCAAGAGATCAAATGAAGACAACTAGTTTCATTGTTGCTCCATCAACTAACAAGCCTTCAACATCATCACAACCAGAGGGTTCACTACAACCCCCTCAACTACTCCTGAAGACCCAAGATCAAAAGAGCAAAAGGCAACTTAAATTGCCTTTGTTGTTGGCTTTGAAGCTTATCTGGGAGGCAGAATCACTTCTTCTCATCTAATCCAACAGGATTTGGAAGAAATGGATCGAGATGATGTGGAAGAAATGGATTTGCAGTGGAAAATGGCTTTGATAGCAATGAGAGCCAAGAAGTTCTTCTAAAAAGGAAGAAAGCTTAGCCTCAATGAAAACACCAAACTTGGATATGAGAAATCCAAGGTAAAGTGTTTCAACTATGGTATGACTGGCCACTTCTCCAGAGAATGTAATGCTCCTAGAAGAAATAACAACAATTTTCAAAGGAATTCTCAGGGTCAGTCATCTCCACAATCAAGCACAAGCTTTTACTTCGACAATCAACAACAATAGTATCATCACCAACAACATCAACAACCATACCAGAGTCAGCCACAACTAACAAATCAAGCTCATGGAAGCAGTCAGGCATCCTCAAATGCTCTTGTCATCAGACAAGATGGAGTGTGTGATTGGAGTTTGTATGCAGAGGAAGTGAAGCCTCAATTTCAGCATCATGCACTCATCGCTCACATCAATGATGGTCCATCTCCTATGCCATCTAAGGTAAAATCCAACCTTTGTAGTGATAATTGCATTACTAAACTGCAAGGTTATCTTAAGCACAATCATAAACTGGCTGATAACATAAAAGAAGAAAAGGTCAAGTCAGAGATGCTTAAAAGAGAAATTAAAGGCTTTCAAATTAAAATCAAATCATTCATCTCTGACATTGAAAAATTGCATGGTGTGTATACTCTTGCAGCTGAAAATGAGCAGCTAACTAAAAAGCTAGCTTAATCAAAAGCTGAATGATTACTTACTCAAATGAAACTTGAAAAGTTTTAAATGTCTTTAGTCAAGGTGCAAGAGATGCTAGATTCACAAAAGGATCCCAAGGATATGACTGGGATTGGGTATAATTTTTGTCCCCCACCTTACAATGACAACTACATTGGCATGCCTGACTCTATCACACTCAAGAGCAAAATGAATCTAACAATATTAAAACAAAATCAATGTAAAACAAGTCACAAATCTTCAAAATAAACCAAATGTTTATACTGAAACAGATGAGGAGAAAATTAAAATAGGTCACCCAATTAAAATCAAGTAGTGTTCAGACAAGACAGTGAATATCATTAAGCCAACAAGCCCAATCAAAGCCATTATTCCATTTGTGAAATTCATACCTGAAATTGTAAAAGAAAAGAAGACAGTCGTGGCCTTAGTGAAACCTTTTACTGAAGGCAGTTCTGATTATGAGATTAAATCTCTAAAAAAATCATGCAAATCAAACAAGTTTCACTTCCAAAGAAAAGCAAAAGTTCACTGATTTCAAAACCAAAAATCCAGTCAGACCCTCAATCATCAAATTCAAAGCAAGGAGTAGGGTTTGACAACTACAATAGGGATCATGTAAATCTATTTGAACAAGAAGTCAAGAAGAGTTTGAGGTAGCAAAAGCAGCGTAAGATAGTCAACAAAAGTAGTGTTGTGAAACAAACTACTAAAAAGGCTGATTTTGCTTCTTCCCTTAAACCAAAGGTTGTGACTCAGTTAAGAACAAGTAATCTACTAAGTCAGTAACAACAAATCAGATTCAAGAAACAAACATATGTACTATGACATTTGTGAAATGTTTAATCACAAAACAGATACGTGCTATTTCAATCAATACTGCTCTATCTGTGATATGAACAATCATTCTACCAAAAACTACTATTTCAATAAATATTGTTTAGTTTGTGATATGACCAACCACAATATATCTGATTGTTTCTTAAAGAAAAAAGGGTTGATATTTCCCCAAAACAAGCCCATCTCACCAATATAATCAGTGAAACCCAAAATCAGAAGTCATTTTCATAATAATCAATCTAGGACTTCTAGCTCAGATATTGACATGGGTAACATAAAAGAGTTGAGGAAGACTCAAAGAAACAAATATCACAAAATCAGCCAAGCATATAATCTTCACAAACCAAAAATGATGTTTCATAATAAAAAATGAATTAGATTTCTTCAAAGAAATAGAGACCAAAGGTTTTATTATTCTTCTGACTCTTCAGCTGAAATTATTGAAATAAAACATTCAAAATATCATCAAAGATGTCCTAGAACACTTCTCTCTAAGTCATAGTTTAGAGGAAAGTACCAAGAAGTCATTATCATGGATAAGAAGGGGAAACCCAAGACCGTTATGGCTTGGGTTCCATATTCTAATTAGTTCTTTTATGCTTGCAAGGTCATCCATACAGGTCCAATAGCTTATGGTACGTGGACAGTGGATGCTCCCGACCATGACTAGAGATTGTTCCCTCCTTCATGACTTCAAGCATATACAAGGAACCATTATGGCATTCGGAGGAGATTCCCAAGGTGGCAGAATCAATGGTGAAGGATCTGTGACAAATGGGATGTTGAGCTTTGATAGAGTGAACTACTATGAACAACTGAATTTCAATCTTCTCAGCGTGTGTCCAGATCTGTGACAAGAAATATCCAACTCACTTTACCGACACTTATTGCTACATTCTGAAACCAGGATCTGAAATTCCTAAAGAATGGGTGTCTTAAAGAACTCGAGGAAGAATAACAACTATGCCTTAAACCTAAATTCTGCTACACCAAAAAGAAACATGTCTTCCGTCAAAAGCATGAATATATTGGTCAAAGGAAACCATGTCATTGGTTTACCCCACAAGAATTTCACTTGTTGATCATTGTTCAGTGTGCCTCAAAGGGAAACAACATAAATCTCCCCCGAAACCAAAGCTGGTGAACACAAACAATTCTTCATTGAAGCTACTTCATATGGATCAATTTGGACCAACCATGTTATGAGTATTAGAAAGAAACAGTATTGTTTGGTGATCACTAATAAAAGAGTGTATCATAAAAATTGAAAACCAACTTGATCATAAGGTCAAAACAATAAGAAGTGACAATAGGACAGAATTTAAAAATGAAGATATGAGTTCGTTTTGTGCAACCAAAGGCATTGCTCATCAATTTAATGTAGCTATAACTCCTCAACAAAATGGGATAGCTGAAAGGAGAAATAGAACATTGATTGAAGTAGCAAGAACAATGCTAGTCGATGCTAAACTGCCAATTACCTTTTGGGCAGAAGTAGTTAACACTTCATGCTTTGTGCAAAATTGAACTCTGATTGTAAAAGAAAACAATATGAATCCTTATGAACTATTGTTTCAGAAAATACCATTTATTGGATGTTTCTAGTAATTTTGTAGTCTTGTCTCAATATTAAACACACCCGAGACCATTTGGGAAAACTTTCATCTAAGTCTGATGAAGGATTCTTTGTAGGTTATCTTTAGTTTCAAAGGCTTACAGAGTGTTTAATCCTAGATTAAACATTATTGATGACTCAACAATGTTCAATTCAAGGAACATTCATTTCCCAAATCTACCAATGGTCCTGACTGTCTTTTTTTTATATTGAGTCATTTACAAAATCTTTTGATCAGTTTCTTTTGTCTGATGTAGGAAATATACCTTTAGCTGAACCTTATTCAGGGGTGGAAAAAGAAGAGATGACTTTCCAATGATTCCTCCATCCTCTTTAGAACACCTGAATGAAAATTTTCCACTACAAGCTGATCCTATCAGACAACCATCTCAAATTCAAGTGTTTCAACTGAATCTGGTCCTAGCTTGTTACCATCACCATCAAAAGACCCATCAACTGAAGTCAGAAATCAAGATCAGGCTACACCTCTAGTTGAAACAGAAAGAACATCAATTGATGGAAGCAATCAAAGTGCTGCTAATGCTAAAACAGTCACAGAAACAAAATCTGATTATCTTTATAACTCTCCAACAGTACAAGACAAAGGTGCCTCTCACCATGACGATAGGAATGTCTCCAATCTTGATGTAACAATTGCTGGTGACTCGATTCCAACCACCAGAATACACAAGAATCATCCAGTAGAAAGCATTATTGGTGAATTTAATGAAAGGGTGACACGAAGCAAGTCATTTATTGCAAAAATCTATTTGTTCTCATGCTTTCTTTGTCAAACAGTACCCAAAAACATCAAAGAGGCTCTTCAAGACGATAGCTGGATTGAAGCAATGCAGGAAGAATTGCTGCAGTTCAAGAAGCAAGAAGTATGGCAACTGTAGATTTTTCTGAAGGACAATACCGTATAGGTACCAGATGGCTATACAGAAATAAATTGATGATAGAGGAATTGTCATAAAAAACAAAGCAAGACTAGTGGCACAGGGGTATAGTCAGGAAGAAGGAATTGTCTATGACGAAGTGTTTGTGCCTATTGCCAGATTAGAAGCAATAAGAATCTTTCTTGCATACTCAGCATTCATGAAGTTCACTTTTTATCAAATGGATGTAAAGTGTGCTTTCTTATATGGAAAGATTGCTGAAGATGTCTATGTGAGTCAACCACCTGGCTTTGAAGATCCTGAATTTCCTCACAGGGTTTACAAGCTTGACAAAGCCTTGTATGGACTTTACCATGCCCCAAGAAAGTGGTACGAGACTCTATCATCTTTCCTTTTTGAACATGGGTATGAAAGAGGAAATATTGATCAGATTCTATTCAGAAAATAAGAGGAAGAGACATGTTGCTGGTCCAGATCTATGTGGATGATATCATTTTTAGCTCAACAAACAAGCTACTCTGCAAAGATTTTGAAGATCTCATGCATTCAAAATTCCAAATGAGTGCAATGAGGGAACTCATATTCTTTCTACGACTGCAAGTCCAACAAACAGTAGATGGAATCTTCATTAATCAATCGAAGTACATGGAAACAATGTTGAAGAAAGTCCACCTTGCTGATTGTCATCCATGAGAACACCTGTTGATACTAAAATGAAGATAGGACTTGGTCCAGAAGGTAAATCAATGGATCAGACTCACTATCGATCTATGATTGGTTCACTTATGTATCTAAAAGCCAGTAGGCCTGACATTATGTTCAGTGTTTGTGTGTGTGCCAGATATCAAGCAGATCCCAAGGAATCTCATGTGAATGCTGTCAAAAGGATAATCATATATTTTAAGGTCAAGCCTGCTCTTGGATTGTGGTATCCAATGAAAGGATATTTCAATCTCTATGCCTACACTGATAGTGATTATGGGGGATTCAATTTCAATAGAAAGTCACTTCTTCTGGTGGTTGTCAATTTCGTGGTCCCAGACTGGTCTCCTGGCAATACAAGAAGCAAACAAATGTTGCTCATGCAATTACTGTTAGACCAATCATTTATGAGAGATTCATAAGGTCTTTCTGGAGCACTACTAAGATGACATAGTTAACTGGTGTAAGGACTTTGTCTGGAAGAATCACTGATGATCATACTCTGACTATCACAAAACAAATTATGAGACAATGTCTACAATTTGGTGATGATGTCAATACTACCTTAGAGTTTGAAGATGATGATATTACTTCTTTCTGTGCCAACAATGGATATGAGGGAGGATATGAAGGCAAACAGATTGTAAAAGGATTAGTTGACTTACAATGGAGGTTCCTCATTCATCTTTATCAACATTGTCTATCAAAGAGGAAGACTGGATGGAATAACATTCTAGTGATCATCTTATCTGCTATATGTGTTTTATGCACTAATAAGCCATTCAACATGTCTGCCTATGTGTTTAATAGTCTAGTTTCAAACATTCAGGAAGGGAGAAGACATATGTTCATGATGTATCCAAGATTCTTACAATGCCTCATCAATGAAGCTTTCCCTGACATTGTACCTGAAGGTCCTGTGTTGGATATTCCTCATTGTGATGCTAAGTCTTATAAGTACATCAAGAAGAGATATCCTAGGAACTTTTATAGTGGATTCTAGTTTCCTTTGTTGCCCTGGATGCTATAGCAGATAAATTCAAAAGAACTAGCACATAGGATCATGTGGATGAGCCTGATGAAGAAGAAGAACAACCTACTCATGAACAACAAAATGTTGATGAGCAAAGAAGAACAGAGGTCAGTGTCATCCCAAGTGGATGTAGGGGGTGATCTTCACACTGGACCTTCTGTTCATGATGCTAATTTGGTCTTACCATTTATGCCTACACCGATACCATCACCACAGAGAACACCAATCTCATCACCACAAGAACAACTCATCATTTCTCCATATAAATCTCCCATACACTCACCCCATGTTTCACCAATCCATCACTCACCCATATCACATGTTCAAACATCTCCTGTTACTACTTAGCCTATTGAATATGGTGATTCTGCCTGCTCATCAAAGGAATCCAAATCATCATCTGATAAGAAGAATCATCCGAGACAGAGGCCTGTTAGGCAAGTTGCTTTTGAGGGTGTTCCATCAGAAAGTTATGTTGAATCAGGAGTAAACAAGCAGATGAAAATGATGAGTTGATTTTAGAGCTGTCGTAAAAGGTAGCCAAGATGGAAAGACTACTAAAATGATGAGTTGATTTCATCTTGGACTTATGGGATTCCAGCTAAGCAATCATCAATTCACCCATTGAGTTGGCATGTATGATCCTTTCAGGGTACAACAATACTCCCCCTAAGGATTATACAACCTAGTTTTCCTCAATGTTTTGGAGGTGATTGATGTTGTGATATTCAAGCATCTGGTTTTGAATCCAGAGAACTTGAGAGCAACATGCTGATGCAGCACTATACTCAGCTTCAGCTGTGGATACAGACACATTTGTCTGCTTCTTGCATTGCCAGGATACTAGTCTGGGACCAAGAAATTGACAACCGCCAGAAGTGGATTTTCTATTGAAGTTGCATCCTCCATAATCACTGTCTGTGTAGGCATAGAGATTAAATTCTTCTTCCTTTGGATACCATAATCCAAGAGCTGGTTTGCCCTTCAGATATCTGAATATCCTCTTGACTGCATTCACATGTGATTCTTTTGGATCAGCTTGATATCTAGCACACACATAAACACCAAAAATAATGTCAGGCCTACTGGCTGTTAGATACATAAGTGAACCTATCATTGATCGATAGTGAGTCTGGTCCACTGATTTGCCTTCAGGGTCAGGTCCAATCTTCACTTTAGTATCCACAGGAGTTCTAATAGACTGACAGTGAGTAAAGTGGAATTTCTTCAACATGGTTTCTACATATTTTGATTGTTGATGAAGATTTCATCTGCTGTTTGTTGGACTTGCACCCCTAGAAAGAAGGTGAGTTCCCCCATAGCACTCATTTGGAACATTGAATGCATAAGATCTTCAAATTCTTTGCAAAGTTGCTTGTTTGTCGAGCAAAATATAATGTCATCCACGTAGATCTGACTAACAGCATGTCTTTCCCTCTTATTCTTCTGAAGAGAGTCTGATCAATCTTTCCTCTTTCATACCCATGTTCAAGAAGAAAGGATGATAAAGTCTCATACCACTTTCTTGGTGCTTGATGAAGACCATACAGAGCTTTGTCAAGCTTGTAAACTCTATGAGGGAAATCTGGATCTTCAAGCCAGGTGGTTGACTCACATAGACTTCTTCAGCAATCTTTCCATACAGGAAGGCACACATTACATCCATTGATAAACAGTAAATTTCATGGATGCAGAATATGCAAGAAAGATTCTGATTGCTTCTAGTCTGGCAACAAGAGCAAATACTTCGTCGTAGTCGACTCCTTCTTCCTGAGTGTATCCCTGTGCCACTAGTCTTGCTTTATTTCTCATGACTATCCCTTTATCATCAGTTTTGTTCCTGTACAACCATCTGGTACCGATAGGGTATTGTCCTTCGGGAAGATCTACCAGCTACCATACTTCTTGCTTCTTGAATTGGAGCAATTCTTCTTGCATTGCTTCAATCCAACTATTGTCTTGAAGTGCCTCTTTGATGTTTTTGGGTACTGTTTGACATAGAAAGCAGGAGAACAAACAGATGTTTGCAATACTAGAATTGCTTCATGTCACCCTCTCATTAAGATCACCAATAATGGTTTTAACTGGATGATTCTTGTGTATTCTTGCCTCTTTGATGTTTCAGTAACTGCTACATCTTCAGTAGCACTGAGATTGCTTGCATCATTTGATGTACCTTGAGTTTTTACTGGATGAGAAGCCTGTTTTTGATTTCTGATCTCATGTGACAAGTTATCTGAGTGAGATGGTACCAAGATGGGACCTTCTTCAGAAAAACACTAAGGTTTTATGACAAGATGCCTGATGGGATCAGCTTGAAGAGGAACATCATCATTCATATTTTCATCAGATGTGGTGGAATCATGGATAATTATCTCTTCTTCTATAGTTGACGAAGTATCACCTGAATGTATATTTCCTGCATCAGACAAATGAAATTGGTCAAATGATTTAGTAAAAGTGTCAATATCAAACAACCAATCAGGACCATTTGTAGATTTGGGAAACGAATGTTCTTTGAATTGAACATTTGTAGATTCATCGATAATGTTCAGTCTAGATTGAACACTCTTAACCCTTTGAGACGGAAGAATAACCTACAAAAAATCCTTCATCGACTTAAATGAAAATTTTCCCAAATGATCACGTGTGTTTAATATTGAGACTGGAGAACCAAATGGTTTGAGGAATCCAATAAATGGTTTCTATGAAGATCAGTTCATAAGGTGTCATGTTACTTTCTTTGTACAATAAGGTTCGATTTTGCACAAAGCACGATGTACTAGCTGCTTCTGCCTAAAGGTGATTTGCATTTTAGCATCGGCTAGCATCGTCTTGCTAGTTCAATGAGTGTTCTGTTGATACATGTATGTCCCTAGATCGTGATATGTGATGTAATAGATCTTGTTTGGTTGTTAATGAACTGATTGATAGTCTGTTTTATAATGTTTAATAGTTCATTAATGAGTCGTGAATGAATTGATTGGGTTTATGATTACTTGAATGATTACATATAATATTATATTATTAACCAAAACATTCAAACTTAACTTAATGAAGTTCCCAACGAATGGCTCATGCGAATAACCATACACATGAAGAACTTCACATGATTGATCAGTCGCACGACTGAACCAGGAGACTGGATCAGTCGTACGACTGTAACATAAGATTGGCTCAGTCGCATGACTGAACACTCAGTCGCACGAATGAAGCAACCGCATGGTTCAATCGCACGACTGAACCAAACTAATGGTTCAGTCGCACGATTGAATAGTGCCAACTATAAATACAACTCAATTCGTGAAAACAGGGACACTCGATCAAGTACGATTCCATACGAACCCTAGCCGTCCAGAAACTTCTAAATCGTTCTCCAAGTTCATAAAACACATTAGATCGATTCCTTATCGATTTCTAACATTAGTTTCAATCCTTGATTGATTCTTCGTGTGTCTCACTGATTGGATCGCCAATCAAATAGGATTCCGCACTATTTGATCTGGTATACACGTGATCTCTAGGTATTTCAGTCGAATACCAGGTCCTAACAAGTGGTATCAGAGCTATTGGCTCTTGATTACGTGTTGATTCAATCAAGATTGCATAAAAGTTTGTGTTTTTCACTAAAACACAATCTTTGGCATCAAAAGTGATCTTGGAAGTTCCCTGCTCATCGACGTTTGGTTTCTACGGAGTTAGGCGATTAGAACTTGTTAAATTTCGAATTTTTACGACGCTGAAACCCGTCAAACCTAGAAATTTTCGCAAAACAGCAGCTTCAGTCGCACGAGTGACTCATTCGTACGACTGGACTCCATTCGCATTGCTCATACACACGATTGGACCTAGTCGCAACCTCATTCGGTCCGACTGAACCGTTTTCGTTCACATAGCTCATACGCACCAGATTCATTCGCACGACTGAACCAATCGCCCAGTTCATTCGCACGATGAACCAATCGCAGAGCTTATACGCACGATTAGCTCATTCGCATCCTTCAGTCGCATCAGTGAAAGTTTGTTTGATTAGATTATAAGTTTATTCATCATGGAAGATCAGATGTCAGCCTTTACTGCTGGGAAGGACTCAAGGATACAGAACCTGCTCTTGCTTGAGAGTGAGGTGGGGAATCACAATAAACCACCAAAGCTTTTGACTTTAGATGAGTTTCCCCACTGGAAACAACGTTTTGAGATCTACCTTAATGGAGTAGATCCTAATCTATGGGAAGCCATGAGATAGGTTATAGTACACAGTGGAGCTGATGGAGTTAAACTAACATTAAGCGGGATGACAGACGCACAGAAAGTAAAGTACAATGCAGGAAAAGAGTTTATGCATTGATCACTCAGTCTATCCCCAAAGACATATTCCACCAGTATTCAGAGAACAAGCAGTCCAAGAAACTGTGGGATGCGCTAGAGAAGAGATATGATGGTAATGCATCATTGAAGGCAATCAAGGCAAAGGAGTTAAAGAAGAATTTGATAACTTCTCATCAATTGGTAATGAAGTTTCGACGAAGTCATAGACAGATTCTACCACTTGATGAGCGAATTGCATACACATGGAGTGGCTACTACCATGGAAGAGAAAGTAAGCAACTTCGCAGACGGTTGCCTGATAAGTGGGCTACATTCGTGTCTAACCTGAGACAGAATGGAATCCTTGTAAAGCTGGATATAAATGACTTCATTCTTAAGTTGCGAGAAGAAGCACTAAGATGAAGTATAGAGCTCAGAAGTCGTCATACACACAAAATCCAGCTTTATACAACACCACGCCTCAAGCTAAGACATCTGGAGCACCCCTCCAGACTGCTTTTGTGTCTAGCTCGCCAGGTCCTTCACATGCTTCTCCTTCTGGATCAGACACGTCTGGGTCATCAGTACCCATCATATTGGATCAGAAGCAAACGCTACCAAACTGAAGATCGAGAACCTCGTAATGTGACCGTGGAAGTAGCACGAGAGCATATGGATCTCTTAGCAGCAGTGGTTCATTCATATGATGGACTTGTTGCTGGGAAGATTGGAAACTGCCATCTGGCAGATTGGACTACGAGCAGGTGGATGAGATGGAGCTTGAAAGAATGGATATAATGTGGGCCTTAGCAAGTGCTGTCAAAGGGCGAAGAAGTTTGTGAAAAAGACTGGACAGAACTTGGTTGCTACTAAGGACACCACCTTTGGCTTCGACAAGAGTAAAGTGACCTGCTTTAACTGTGGTGAGAAGGGGCACTTCAAACGAGAATGTGTCAAGCCAAAGAAGACGGGGAATGGGAACCCGTTCTCATCCTTTACTCGCCAGGACAAGCAACCCTCTAGTTCTACTTCATCAAACAAGGATCCAAAAGCACTAACTGCTCATGATGATGAAGGACAGGATTGGAGTTTCAGGTTTGTCTCACCAGGAGAATCTAACATTGCCAGTGTTGAGGATATTGACGATGATTCTGCGCGTGAAGGTGATATACAGTTGAATTGCAATGTCACATAGTGAAGAAACAACTGCAGCCGAGGTCAGTTACAAGACAAATGAGGAAGTTTCCACTTCAGAGACAGAAAAGCCAGAGTCACAGAACCAGAATCATCTGATGCTGCACTGATGGCTAACTCTTCTGAACCAACTCAGGTAAGTACCACTGACCAAATTTTTAATAACCATGCTTGTTCTGATTGTGACACGTTTAGGAATAGCATAGATGAAAATTTGCTAGGTTATTAGATCATAATGATAACTTAGTAAAAGATTTACGTCTGTGCACTGAGGCAAATAGAGTACTAAAACAAATGAGCATTGTTATAAAGAAAAGATAGACCTATTGACTAAACAACTTAGGGAAACCGAAGTAGTGGCTTTTAACCAAGCAACGACATTAGGTACTATCTAACTCCCTAGAAGAACCTAAAAACAAAAGGCAGTTCTAGAAGTCGAAGTTAATTCATTAAAAAGAAACTGCATAGTTGGACTAGTTCTTCACATATAGTCCAACACTTAGTAAGAGAAAGGAATAACGGGGAGGGATTAGGCTACAAAGTGGTTCCACCACCACCTGAGACCTTGATGAACACTAAGTCTAGACCAGTAAATAATAACCCCATCAAGATCATGTGGTGACTACTCCTCTTGTTACTGATCCAGACACCTCATGTTCATCTACTGAATCTGGTAAGAAACAAAAGGAGGCCACTTCAAAGGCAAAGGGTAATTGCCTTGTGTTAACCTGGAAAATGAATTTGAAAAAGTTAATTTAAAGTCAGGTCAAACAAAGTCAAATCAGAACCTAAAATGACTTCAAATGTTACTTTTTCACATGCTTCAAGTCAAAAACCAGTTAACCAAAAGTAAAACAGGTTAAATCAGTAAATTTTGTTACACCAGAGAAAACATCAAACATCCAAGAGTCAAAAATAAAGTGATTGATGTTAAGAGTGTCACGCACTTCTCCACAAAGAAGTTTACTCATAAAGTTGATAGCAGAGCGTGCTACAACTGTGGAGAATGTGGACACATTGCTTCCTACTGTCATTTCTATCAGACACCTAGGAAGAAGATTGATCTTCTGGACTCTAGACCTAGGTCTTCTAAGCGGAGTTCTCTAACTCCACCTAGAAGAGCTAGTGAACCTAAAGTCCAACCTGTAAGCCAGACGACTGTTTATCATAAACAGGCATTGCACAAATCTGGCTTATGGAAGAAAAACCCCTCGTGTCTGATACTGATAACAAGAAGGACCTGAGTACCCTCCCCTCTAAGGGTCAATGGGTGGAGTTTATGATGTGTGATGCCTCTGGGAAACCCAAGACAGTCAAAGCTTGGGTTCCTAACCTAAACTGATTCATTTACTTTGTATGTGCAGGGTGTTCGATATAGTGTTGAGACTAACACGTGGATTATAGACAGCGGAGCATCCAGGCACATGACAGGAAATAGAGCCCTTTTATCTAACGTCAAACAAATAAAAGAGGGCATGTTTCCTTTGCAGGAAACAAGGAGGCTATATCACTGCTCAGGAGAAGTGGGAAATCAGAAAGTTAAGTTTGATAAAGTGAACTACGTTCAACAACTTCAGAACAACTTACTTTTGTTTCCCAAATCTGTGATAAAGGTTTTAAAGTCATCTTCGATAACCAGAAGTGTTACGTGCTGAAGAAAGAATATATGATCCCAGAGGACCAAGTTCTGATGACTGCTTCAAGATATAAAGACCTGTATGTCTTGGATCTGTCAACAGCTGCCACAACGGATCATGAGGTTCAGTGTTTCTTATCTAAAGCTACTGAGAAGGATTCCATCTCCTGGCATCGGAGAATGGGACACATTAGTCAAAGGAAGATGATCATTTGATTCAGAAGGATTTAGTTAGAGGAGTGAATGTCAAGAACTTCCAACTTCCTGACTTTTGTGTAGCTTGTAAGAAAGGCAAACAACAAAGAAGTCTCATAAGGAAAAGAAAGTTCATTCAAGAACTACCTCTTGAGCTTCTTCACATGGATCTGTTCGGTCCAGTTAGTACAAGGAGCATTGCAGGCGACGTGTACTGTTATGTGGTCACTGATGACTACTCAAGGTTCACTTGGTAATGTTTCTGAAATCAAAATCAAAAACTTTGGAGACATTCAAGGAATTAGTAACCACACTGGAATCACTCTACAAGCTAAAAGTTCGACAATACGCTCAGACAACGGACAGAATTCAAGAATCAAGGGATGGAGGCATACTGCAGGAAAGGGAATTGTGCATCAATTCACTTCTGCCTACACACCTCAGATGAATGGCGTTGCTGAGAGAAAGAACAGGAGTTTGATAGAGACAGCCCGGACTATGCTGGCAGACTCGAAACTGCCTATCCAATTCTGGAATGAGGCAGTGGCAAATGCGTTTATACACTGAATCGAGTCCTAATAGTCAAGCGCACGGAAAGACATTTTATGAGCTACTTCAAAGACGCAAACCGAATTTGGAGTATCTTGAACCTTTTGGCGCACCGTGTACACTTCTGAAGAAGACACAAGAAGGAAAATTCAGCGAGAAGCAGTTGAAGGAATTTTTCTAGGATACAACATACCGACAAGCGGGTTTACAATAACTCAACGGGTCTTGTAGAAGTGTGGTGTAATGTCGACGTTCAGATATACCACACCACCTGCATACTTCTTCGATTATGATGGATTCTTCAAATCCTTCAACATCCCTCTCTCTCCCTCGGATGATGAGTAGCTACTAGGATGATGTATGATATATTCTAAATACTCCATCCAGCACACAGGGAGAGTCATCTACTCAGTCAGAAGGGGTAGTCGATGAAAGTGACTCCTCCTCTGAAGATGAAACTGAAGCAAATGACCAGAACATCAGGAGGAACAGGTTCCAGTTCCTGAAAGTCCACAAGCATCCACAAGTGATGCACCCTCGACTTCGGAACCTCAAACTCCAACCTCCTCAGATGCAGACCAAAATGTTCACAATCTTGGTTCGGAGGTGACTGTGCCGACTACTCCAGGATCACGACTAAACGTCTATCATCCCCTTGACAATGTTATTGGAGATGTCCGATCAGGAGTACAAACCCGAAATCAGCTATACTCAGCTGATTACGCCTCAGTTATGGAGAGGGTTACATTCATGATGGTGCATATCGATGTTTTGTCTCGCAGGTTGAGCCAAAATATGTCAGTGAAGCACTAAATGATGAGGCGTGGGTGAGTGCCATGCAAGAAGAACTTCTGCAGTTTAAGAAGTTAGGTGTATGGACTCTGGTTGATAGACCTAAAGGTGCTAAAGTCATTGGCACCAAATGGGTACTAAAATAATAAGGATGACCAAGAGTCATTATCAGAAACAAAGCTCGACTGGTGGTTCAAGGTTTTCGCCAAGTCGAAGGGATTGACTATAATGAGGTGTTTGCACCCGTGGCAAGGATGGAAGCTATTCGTATCTTCCTTGCCTATGCCTCGTACATGAAGATTAAAGTCTACAATTAGATGTGAAGATGCATTCCTTCCTCATGGGGAAATCAGGGAAACAGTCTATGTAAGTCAACCGAGGGGTTTGAAGACCCTTATCATCGGATAGAGTTTACAAGCTCGACAAGGCGTTATATGGGCTCATCAAGCTCCTCGAGCTTGGTATGAGAAACTCTCGACTCATCTTGTGAAACCAGGCTTCGCAGGGGAGTCATTGACTGTACACTGTTTATTAAAAAAGGATGGTGACCTACTGCTTGTACAGATATATGTTGATGACATAATCTTTGGGTCAAAGAACAGAAGAGTTATGCAAAGAGTTTGAAGCAGTGATGAAGAAAGAGTTTGAGATGAGTGCGATAGGGGAGATGAAGTTCTTTCTCGGGTTACAGGTGGATCAAACACCTATGGGATCTTTCTACATGAGACCAAGTATGTAGGAGACATTCTCAGTCGCTTTGACATGGAGAATGCTTCTGCTGCGGAAACTCCACTTGCTACACATCATGATATAGCACCTGATGAGAATGGAGATCTGTAGATGCCACTATGTACCGAGGAATGATTGGATCTCTCATGTATCTCACTGCCTCAAGACCTGATATCATGTATGCTACATGTTTATGTTCCAGATATCAGGCTAAACCTAAGGTCAATCTCTGATCGGGGTCAAAAGGATCTTCGCTATCTAAAGGGTACACCCACACTGGGGTTGTGGTATCCTCATGATGACGATTTTGAGCTCACAGCGTAAGTAGTGACTCAGACTATGGAGGCTGCAAAATGAACTACAAGTCTACATCAGCAGGGTGTCAATTCTTTGGAGAAGATTAGTTACATGGCAGTGTAAGAAGGCAGACATCGGTTGCTTTGTCAAACTGTGAAGCCGAATATGTTGCTGCTGCAAGTTGCTTCTCAAATCATTTGGATTCAACAGCAAATGCGGGATTACGGTTTGAACTTCTCGTCTACTCCTATTTTGTTGATAACTCTGCTGCAATTGGAGTAACCAAAAATCCGGTTCAACATCCTAAGACCAAACACATCGGTATTAAATACCACTTCATAAGAGACTGTTTTGAAAAGACCTTAATAGATGTGGTTAAAATTAATATGATTTTCAACGTGCCGACCTCTATACAAAAAGCCTTTGATAACCACGTTTCAATACTTGCTAGAGGTCAACGGCGTTAAAAAGAAAAGTGAGGTAATTCCTGATGAGAATAATGTGTAGTCGATGTATTTTCGTTAAAGTTATTTTATTTTATGTTATCTGTTTTTTTCTTTTCTTTTGTCTGTTATATTTAAATTCATGTTATCTTGCTGTTTATTAAAATCCAAAAATAATTAAATCCGAAATGATTTTAGTATTTTAGGGGGAGAATATTTCAGCAAGTTAATAGAAAAAAAAAATTGAGGGAGAAGGGGTAACTAGCTGAAATAAGGTAGATTTGGTCTGTGATACCGATTCAATACCTTTGGAATATGATAGTACATAGGAACAAATCAAGAGGGACTTTAAAATTTAAGGTTTGAAAAGATGCAAAAGTTCAAAGTATAATGCTGTGTAGTCTAAGCAATATAAAAAGGGAAAATGATAGAAAACTGGCAACTCCTAAGGTGACACAGAGAAGTAGACTAGAGGCTGCTAGACCACAAATGATATGTTGGTAGATTCAACACAATAGACAATTAGACCTGATTGGTGATCTCAAGATCAAACTAAGTTGTTCAACTGACTGTGGGCTTCCATCTTGTCACTGGTTAACACAATCAAATATATTCCAATAAGGGGTAATGAGCATTTAAATGCCACAAAAGTGTACGGATGACCATAATTAGCAAAGCAAGAAAAATGAAGACAAATGCAATAAAGCTAATGACTTATGTTGTTGGTGCATATTGTGTCAAATAAAAATAAGCTTCTCTAACAAGAGATAGGTTGTGTGCCTCTCTGCTATGCGATGGCACTGACCTGAGGATAAGCATAACCAGATATTCTAGAATTCATTGTTGTTTGCCGCCTCTCTGCTGTGCGATGGCACTGACCTGAGGACAGGCTTCTCTTTGAAAGCTCTAAGAATAGTCTCTTCTTGTAATAATACCCGTAGACCGCTCAAAACCTCTAAGGAATGTTGATTACCATATAAGTGTGGGATCCACAATGTTAGCTGAAATAATTAAACCTAATCAGTCACCAGTCTGCGTCAAAAGTCAGTGTATAGATTTAAGTGGACAAACATACTGACAATCTTAGTGGCTACATTCTCAAGAGTTCAAATCAATGTGAAAATCTAAGAGTTTCAGTATGATTTCCTTAAGTTGCTAACGACTCTGGATGAACCACCGAGAATTTAAGCATCAAAGAGTTTTAATAACAAGTCCGAAAATGATTTGATATTCCTGTATGATTCCAAAATTGAGTTGGTCCAGATATGATCAATCTAAGTTAAAGCTGTCTACTCCTAATCAAATCCCTTAGATTTCCATCTTAGGGTTTTATCTCTTACAAAAAGTCCAAAAATAAACTTTAGTTGTGTAGTTAGTTTAAGTTCCTATGTTTATCTTTTAATTTGTGTGTCTGTCAGACTACATCAGGGAAATCAGAAGGGAATTAACTTACCTAAAGGGTCATGTCTGAGATGGCCACATGGTTTTTAAAATTTAAAAGGTCACGTCTGAAGTGACTGAATTGGTTAAGAGCTTACAATGTTATTATCAAAAGTGAAAAGGGTCTTAATAGTAAATTTTCAAAATGACTGTAAACTCACAAAGTGTGACCCATTCGCACTAGTGGATCATGGTTATCGACCAACTATGCGAATGGCTTCCAATCGGCCGAATGGACATGAAATGATCCATGCGACCTAATAGAAGGGGGAGAATGAAACAGTAGACCGACTGAGGCTCAGTGGTCAACTAAAGGGGCGAATGAAGGAGACCGAATGAGTCAGTCGACCGACTGAGACTCAGTCGGCCGACTGAATGCGATTGACTAGGCCAATCGTACGACTGAACCTCAGTCGCCCGATTGAACTGAGCGAATGAGGCCAGTCGGCCGAATGAACCTAGGTTCAGTATTAAGGTCTCAGTCGATCGCATCTCACTCATCACTCCCAATAGCACCCCAAATCGTGTTCTTTACCGTTACCCTGTCAAAATTGCCACAGATTCTGATATACATTGCTGTTAAGATTCTTACATTCGAGTGACGTTTTACAGGTACACTACTCCTTGAATCCTACCAAAATCAGTACATTACCGACCTACAATCGCGACACTAGATTGAATCAAGAACCGAACTGTGAAATGACCTAATCACCTATGTAAATGAAGCAAAATGTTAAAATGAGTTTAATTGGTTTTTAGTGACAAGTAGACGAGGCTAATGGACCATTAACACTGTTAATGACTTAGATTGGTCAAGATTCGACCCACAGGCGATCGAACAGTGGGGCAAGCGACTGGTCATTCGATGAACTCCAATCGCACGATTGAACCTTGCGATTGGATCATTCGACCGACGTCCAGTCGGCAGATTGAACTCAATCGCATGTCTCAATTAGCCGATTGAACTCAATCGCATGTCATCAATCAGCCGATTGAACTCAATCGCATTCCTTAAACAGCCGATTGAACTCAATCGCATGTCTCAAACAGGCGACTGACTTCAGTCGCATGATTCATTCGCACGAATGAATCAAAATGACTTTCAACTTTACACTTAGAACAGAAGTTTTCATGTCTTATGTACTAATGGTTCTAAGTCTTGTGTGTTTCAGGAAAAATGACTGACCGATGGTCTCTTAATCCAAAGCACAACATATGTGCCCATTTGGACCACACGACATGGAACGGGGCCAAGTTCTCCGATATTATAGCCTTCCTCAAACGTTCATGGATACATAAGACTATATCTACGCCCTGCACACCTTACAAATCACTACATCAGGCATTCTGGGAGAATGCCTCAGTGGATCGCTCTCGTGAGCCATACAGCATCAGAAGCACCATTTTGGGTCAAGCTATCGACATTACGCCACAGACATCCAAAGAATCCTTGAGTTTGGGGATGACTCTACTCATCCACTAAGTTACATCCATTGACTATGAGAGGGTGTTTTCTCCGAATCAAGTATGCGGGGGATATTAACTCGGGGGTGCTAAATAAGAGCAACCTGTGCCCACAATACAAATATCTGGCACATGTGATTCTTAAGTGCATCGCTTCGAGAAGGGGTGGCTTCGACGACCTATCAGATCAGATACCAATGCCTTCGTGGCTCTGGTGCTGAACCACCCTTTCAGCTTCTCTAATATGATCTTTGCTTATTTGGTAGAGAACATTGAAACAAAAGGGAAAGAAGGTTTTTGTATGTCCACGATTTCTTCAGATGTTATTCAATGAGAAGCTGCCTCAGCTCCCCAAGGAAAGTCACGATGCAGTGACGTTGGAACTTATGGATGACACTACGTTGGGTAGGATGGTGGTATATCGGGGCAAGCAAGTTAAGCCCCAGGAAAAGAGGCTGATTGGCCACTTAGTAGATGATAGTTATGTGGCACCGGGGAGACGCCAATGGCGTCACGAGGACAGTGACTCCGACGTGGAGCCAATTGTCCTCCCTGCTGATGATTCAGAGGAGGATGACAGTGGGGATGGTGCTATTCCATCCAGAGGCAATGTGTCTGACTCTGTTCCCTCTGTGTCTTTCTCACCTACTGAGTAACTGAGTCAGCAGGATTTCATCAAGATTTTGTTCTTAACGAGGAGGATGAGGATGAATCTGATGAGGAGCCACTTACCCGAACTGTGGAAGGAAAGTGGTTCCCACAGAACATGGGTTGAGGGTTGTTGGTGAACACCGAGAGGCTCCGGAGATACAGAAACTGATCCAACTTATGCTCCGGGGTCCTCAGGCGGGATTGTAGGGGGAGCATCCACCTCGAAGGGAACGAGGAGAAAACGGATGGCTCAACCCCATGGCCAGAAAAAGAAGAAGCATAGGGTAACCTTTATCACTACCACATCCACCATACCTTCCACCACTACCACCTCTACAGACACACCATCCACCACCATACCTTTCCCCACAGCAACCACAGACACCACCATACCGACCACCACAAGCCAGATCCCAGCCACCACTACATCATTCACCCCACACTCACCACCACTATCATCCAGACCTGACCCGATATTCACCACCTCCACCACCACCACTAGCCACCAAACCGAGCCTCAGCCTACCCTCACAACACCTATAGATCTCCTCTACCTCCAATCGGGGTAGAGGAACAGCTGTCAGCTTTAAATAGAATGGTATTGCGATTGCTGGCGGCTGATAAGGAAAAGACCACTCAGATCCGCCAGCTTACCGACCTGACTGCAGCACAATCGCATAAAATTGCAGAGCAGGATCGAGTAATTGAGGAGCAGGCCCAACAATTGGCTGCTCAGAACACTCAGTTGGACCAACTCCGAGCTCAAAGTGTCGCAGCAGGTAAGCAAATAGAGGAGTTGGAAAAAGCTAAGAGGACCATTTTGCTAAAATTGAAAGGATCAAAGGAGGAACCTCTAAAGATAAAGGATGGAGACAGAGATAATGAAGATGATGATGATGATGATGATGATGATGATGACAGTGATTCTGATGAAGAGAAAACCGAAGAGTGGTGTGCAGATGAAGAGACTGAAGAAGGAGAAGCAGCTGAATCTGTCTCAGCTCCTGGGCAAGAGAAGAGAACAAAGAACAGACAAGATCAGTCAGCTTCTGCTTCTGCACCTTCACATGAAGAGACTAGCATTCAGGATAAAAGTAAATAGTGGATGTTTATGTATTTAATTACTTTTGTATTCTGTATTGAAAAACCATGTACTGAATGTTTATATTAACTTAATGCATTTTGTTTGATATATTACTAATGATTTGAGTGTGAAATGTGTAAATCAAACAGATCCAAAGTACCACAGAGATGAGTTTGATATTGCTCCCCTTCAACAGGTCAAGTCTCAACTCACAATGATTCTTGATCTGCAAGGGATTGTCAGAAGGCAGTGAGTTATACCCCTGAAGAAGGTGAAATAATTCACGACCTATCTAACGAGCAACTGGCAGAGATGTTCAGACTCAATCCTGATGACATTGTCAAGCATGCTCCAACAGTTGATTCAACAGTGACGACGAACTACATGACTTGATGAAGTTGAGGTTGAAGATATTGCTGCTGAAGAGTACCCTCAGTACGCTGACAACGAGGGTAATGTGGTCCCCAATCTGGGTGAGGCCCTAGTCAGTGATATGTTTGAGGTACTAGACAAGATGGAGCAGGAAGCAGGAAAGACCGAAGGAACAGCCCAAGCCTCAAACGATGACGTATATATTCGAAAGGCTGAGTGGGCTGAATTTTTTAAAGAAGTCAGAGCCCAACGTGCTGCACCAAAGAGGGATGCCTACACCAAGTTCTACAACGTCAAGAAACATCAGACGGTGTCAGGCAGGATTATAGCATGGGCATATTTTGATGATCTTAACGTTTATGCCATTAAGAGGGAAAAGGGCATAGAGTACTTTAGATTTCCACATGATCTAAAGACTCTACCAGGATTTGAGCTCAACCAGCTGGCCAAATTGAAGCTATTGTATGCTGACCCGAGAAAAATGTCAGGCTGGTTTGAGGCTGCCCTCAAGAAAGAGTACCACACCAAGTGGATTAACTTCAGACCTCAACAACCTACAAGGTATATTAGAAGGTCTGAGATGGATGCCATTACTGGAAAACCTAAGATTGTGTTGAAGTGGAGTCCTCCTCGTACTATGTCGAGAATCCCTCTCAGGGAAATGCCATAGGACTTCACTCCACACTTCAAATGGTGGTACTATGAGTGGAGAACTGCTGAAGCTGTCATAGTTCTGAACAAAGGGATCAAATGGATACTGTCAGGGTATTCGACCCAATGTGGCTAACTAACTTGTCTGCTAATGATGTCTATACATTATACAAGTGGCCACTATTCTATGACACACAAGACATTGTACAAGCCCTCCAGTTCCAAAATGTTATACGACTTTGATTCGCGTTTGATATTCACGCGGGAGTCACACAAGAGGACAAGTACAAGAAATATGAGGAGGTAATGAAGAAAACAAGACATTAGAGAGATCTAGGTCCAAGGGGGAGTTTGTTGATATATGTATGTCCCTAGATCGTGATATGTGATGTAATAGATCTTGTTTGGTTTGATTAATGAACTGATATTGATAGTCTGTTGGTTATAATGTTTAATAGTTCATTAATGAGTCGTGAATGAATTAATGGGTTTATGATTACTTGAATGATTACAATAATTATATTAATTAACCAAAACATTCAAACTTAACTTAATGAAGTTCCCATGCGAATGGCTCATGCGAATAACCATACACATGAAGAACTTCACACGATTGACTCAGTCGCACGACTGAACCAGGAGACTGGATCAGTCGTACGACTGTAACATAAGATTGGCTCAGTCGCACGACTGAACACTCAGTCGCACGAATGAACCAACCGCATGGTTCAATCGCACGACTGAACCAAACTAATGGTTCAGTCACACGATTAAATAGTGCCAACTATAAATACAACTCAATTCGTGAAAAACAGGGACACTCGATCAAGTACGATTCCATACGAACCCTAGCCGTCCAGAAACCTTCCAAATCGTTCTCCAAGTTCATAGAACACATTAGATTGATTCCTTATCGATTTCTAACGTTAGTTTCAATCCTTGATTGATTCTTTGTGTGTTCTCACTGATTGGATTGCCAATCAAATAGGATTCCGCACTATTTGATCTGGTATACACGTGATCTCTAGGTATTTCAATCGAATACCAGGTCCTAACATGTTCTATTTTGCCTTTCAGCTACCCCATTTTGTTGAGGAGTTCTAGCTGCATGAATTGATTAGCAACGCCTTTGGTTGCACAAAAGGAACTCAATTTTCATTTTTGAACTCTGTACCATTATCATTTATTATTTTGACTTTGAGATCAAGTTGATTTTCAATTTTAGTGATAAATTCTTGAATGATTGGGATGCTTCCTTTTTATGAAGTAGGCAGAACACCCTTGTGAATCGAGTAAAGTCATCATGATCACTAAGCAATATTGTTTCTTTCCCATACTCATTACATGAGTTGGTCCAAAAAGATCCATGTGAAGTAACTTCAATGGAGTATTATTAGTGTTCACCAGCTTGGTTTTGTGAGACGATTTGTGTTGTTTTCCTTTGAGGCACGCCGAAAATTGATCAATAAAATTAATTCTTTTTGAGGAAGACCATTACATGGTTTCCTTTGACTAACTTGTTCATATTCTTAAAGTTAGTGTGCCCCAAACGTCTATGCCAAAGCTCTGACTCATCAAATGAGCTTTAGACAAAAGACATGTTTCTTCCTTAGGTGATGTAGAACACAAGTTTTAGACATATGTATTATTCTCCTCGGAGTCTTTAAGACAAGCCATTCTTCAATATCTAAAATCCAGGTTCAGAATGTAGCAGTGAGTGTCTGTAAAGTGAGTGGAATATTTTTTGTCATAGATCTGAGACACGCTTAGCAGATTGAAATTTAGTTGTTCACTGTAATTCACTCTGTCAAAGCTCAGCATCCTGTTTGTCATAGATCCTTGTCATGTAATCCTACCACCTTCTGAATCTCCACCGAATGCCACAGTAGTTCCTTGTATGTACTTGAAATCATGAAGGAGGGAACGTCTCCAGTCATGTGTCGGGAGCATCCACTGTCTACGTACCATAGGCAATTAGACCTATGTGGATGAACCTACAAACAAAAAGAACTAATTAGAATAAGGAACCCAAGCATGATGGTCTTGGGTTTCCGTTCCTATTCATGATCAGTCACCCCCCTAGTATTTCCCTCGAGAGTGATTTGATGGAGGTGTTCTGGGAGACTTTTGATAATGAATTGGTCGAGTCATCTCATCAACATCTACTGAGGATTCAGATGAATAATGAAATCGTTGGTCTCTATTTCTGTAAAAGTTTAGCCCGAGTTTCATTATCAAAAGTTGGTTTTTGCTTAGGAAGGTCAAGTTTGTGTTTCATTGTGAGATGATTCTTTGACCATTCCTCAAATCCTTCAACTTATTTCTGTCATTTGTTGATCTAGGTGTCCTAGATTGAGTATTATGAAGATGAGGTCTGACAGAATGCATCACAGTAGATGTTTTTGAGATGGGCTTGTGTTGTGGAATTCTCAACCCCTTCTGATTAAAGTAACAATCAGATGTATTATGATTGTTCATGTCACAGATTGAACAATACTTGTTGAAATAGCAATTTTTGTGTGGAGTGATTGTTCATATCATAGATAGAACAATATGATTTGAAGAAGCATTTATTTGTCTTGTGATTGAACATGTCATAATATCATAATACAGTTGTTTGTTTCTTGAATAAGATTTTTCCTTGTGTGACTCAACTGATACTTTCTTTTGATGAGTCACTTTCTCTTCTTTAGGTGATGAATCAGAATCAGCCCTTTTAGTAGATTTTTTCACAACACTACTTTTGTTCAGTTGTCTAGTTTGTTTCTGTTTCTTTAACCTACTTCTCACCTCTTTCTCCTCAAACTGTCAACATGTTCTTTGTTACATATATCAATCCAACTCCTTCCTTAAC
Organism: Flaveria trinervia; assembly: GCA_025506515.1. Taxonomy (NCBI): domain Eukaryota; kingdom Viridiplantae; phylum Streptophyta; class Magnoliopsida; order Asterales; family Asteraceae; genus Flaveria; species Flaveria trinervia. Next base: position 55,981,250 of record CM046455.1, read on the forward strand.
CTTGATGACTGAGGCTCTGATGAAGTTTTATGTGTTGAACTCAGTTTTACAATGGTTTATTTTTTAGTGAAACCTTTTCTGATTTGCTTGAATTATGTGGAGATACAATCTCATTATCAGAACTACTCTCAGTATTGGGTTTCACTATTTTGACATATTCTTTTTGCCTGTAATACAGATTGTATGAATTTTATAAAAGGTACAATTGCTTTTACAGGGCTTGATGGTTTCATGACACTCACTATCTTGTCTGAGCACTCTTTGATTTTGATTGGGTGTCCTAACTTGATTTTATCCTCATTGGTTTCAAAATAAACATTAGGTTTGTTTTGAGGATTTGTTACTTGTTTCACTACTGATTTAGGTTCCATAGTTTTAGGTTCGATTGATTCAGAGAGTGAGACAGAGTTAGGCATGACAGTGTAATTGTCATTGTATGGTGGAGGACATGAATTATACCTAATCCCTGACATGTCCTTTGGATCCTTTTGTGAATCTAGCATCTCTTGCAGCTTGATTGAAGAGATTTGAAACTTTTCAAGTTTCACTTCAGTCATAGATTATTGAGCTTTAGCTTGAGCTAACTTTTTAGTAAGTAGCTGATTTTCAGCTGCAAGATTGTATATCTCACCATGTAATTTTTCTATGTCAGAAATGAGAGATTTGATTTTGATTCAAAACTTTTTAGTTCTCTCTTCATCATTTCTGACTTCACTTTTTCTTCTTTAATTTTATCTGCCAGTTTATGGTTATTTCTTTATACTCTTCTAATTCATTTATGCATTTCTCACTACAAAGGTTAGTTTTTACCTCAGTAGGCGTTGATGATGGTCCATCATTGATGTGAGCCATAAGAGCATGATTCTGGATTGAGGCTTGACTTCCTCAGCATACACACTCCAGTCACATATCCCATCTTGTTTGATCACAAGGGCATCGCAGAAGGCTGACTGCTTGCAGGGCTTGATTAGTCATTTGTGGTTGATTCTGGTATGTTTGTGTGATGATGAGAATGATGGTACTACTATTGTTGATTGTTTGAGTGATAGCTTGAATTGGTTGTGATGATGATTGACCTGGAGAGTTCCTTGAATGGTTGTTTCTTTTAGGAGCATTGCACTCTCTTGAGAAATGGCCAGTCATGCCACAGTTGAAGCATTTACCTTGGATTTGTCATATCCAAGTTTTGTGTTCTCATTCAGGATCAACTTTCTTCCTTTTCTGAAGAATTTCTTTGCTCTCATGGCAACCATTGCCATTTGCCACTGTAGATCCATCTCCTCAACATCATCAGGATCTATTTCTTCTAAATCTTCCTGTATTAGGTGAGCAAAAGTGAGTCTTCCCCCTAGATATGCTTCAAAACTTGCAATAAAGGCATTGTAAGCTGCCTTTTGCTCTTCTAATTTTAAGTCTTCTGGAGAGGTTTGAAGAACAGTGGAGACTTTTGGTGCTTGAGCAGAAGTTAAAGGGTGATTGAATGGTGGAGATGCAATGAACCCAGTATTGTTGATTTGATCTCTTGATGAGATGAAGTCATCTTCCCCTGTGATGAAAGCATTTTCAACAGAATGTGATTCTGAAGGAATTTGTAGGCTTCAATCACTCTTGGTCCACTCGGATTTTTGCTTCTTTCATCAAGTTCCAAAGCTTCAATCTTGGCTATCATAATGTCTAAAGTGGTACTCTCAAGATCAAGAGTATTTTTCAGCATTGTGACATTTTGCTTCCAGCTTTCAGGTAGACTGTGAAGCATTTTCTTGTTATGTTCTTTAATGTTGTATGAAACACCCATAATTTCCAAGTCATTGACCAACTATACAAATCTGTGCAGTTGTTTTGATATGGATTCTCCTTTGGTGTAGTGGAAGGTTTCATACTGATTGACCAGCTTGTCTTTGTTAATTTCAGCAACCTCACTACTTCCTTCACACATAATTTTGGCATCCCAAACAGCTTTAACAGTTCCATATTTTTCCAATCTTTTCAGCACATCCAATTTGAGTGCTTGAGTCAAAATTGAGTATGCTTTGAGATCAATTTTTATTTTCTTATAGTCATCTTCATCCAGAGTTAAGTCTTCAATTGGTATTCTAGCAGTCTGGTACAGTGCAGCTTGAGCTGTTGATAGAGTAATAGGAATGTGTGGACCCTTACTTCTAATTTTAAGATTGATTATGTTTGATGAGTCCAACTTGTTCAAGCAGTTCTTTCGAGGTTCAGAATGAGTTCTGTACTGATTTTCTTGCTGTTCGCTAAGTAGAGATGGTGATATCCACTACTAGCAACTTGATTATCAGATCAATCAAGTTCTATTCAGTCTGTGCGCAGATCTGAAAGAGAATAGAGAGCCAAAGCTCAAAGAACATTCAAAGCAAGAAAATTACTCATAAATGCTATTTGTATTGATATATAAAAGCTGATAAGTTACAGAGAATAATTACAACAAAAATTCTCTATCTATCAGCCGTCACCTCAGTATGAGGTTAACTATTCTATTTATAGGCATACAAGATGCCTTTACAAAATGACTAAACTACCCCTGAGCTATTACATCAGAAACTAGTCTATGTCTTGATCCGCATCTCTGCTTGTTCATCCGCATTGACAAATGCGGATGAGATAATCTTGTTCAGCATTTCCACTTGATCATCCGCATTAGTAAGTTGGTCATACGCATTGGCTAATGCGGATGAACAAATACTTGTGTGCATTTGGTTGGTCATCCGCATTTGTCAATGCGGATGAGCAAAGTCTTGTCCGCATCTTGTTTTGCTCTCCGCATTAGTCAATGCGGAAGAGTAACTTGTTCTTTAACATTAGTATTATGTCTTCCGCATTAGTCAATGCGGAAGAGTAAACACTTGTCCGCATCAGAGTTATGTCTTCCGCATTAACTAATGCGAAAGATAACACTTGTTATTTTCCTTGCAGATCTTCATCCGCATTTCATCTTGAACTTATGGGATTCCAGCTGAGCAGTCATCATATCACCTATTGAGTTGGCATGTATGATCCTTTCAGGGTGCAACAAAAAGATATTTTACCCAAGTTGAGGGGTAAAAAGTGTCAAAAAGGACAAAATGTTGGAAAAGTGGGTGTAAAGTAGGCATCGCTGCCCACTCTCTTCTTACAACCCAAATCATCAGATTTATAGAAATAGAAAGTACAGATATGGACTTTGAAGAACAAGAGCTGAAAAGTCGAGTTCAAGGTAAGAAATTCATGGTTTTTTAGTGTTCTTAACTGGCCTTGCCTGTGTTGTATGCTTATGTGTGTTGTGTGTGTGTTTGGGTGTGTGTGTTTAGTGGGTTTCTAGGCGGTTGAACTCAATTGCAAACGAGTTTGGGAGAAGCCATACTCAAGAGCTGTAAAGGTGAGTTTTAGAACTCCTCTTTTATATGGTTTTAACTGATTTTGGGGCTGTAGATGCATGATTGACTTTTTATAAAACTTGGGTTTCATACCCAGATGTTGAATGTGTGTATGTTGCGAGTATGGTGTGATTTTGATCTATGTTCATGCTTGATGATGTTATGGTTTTGTTTCTAAGGCTTAGAATGTATGATTTAAGCTTAGAGCATGATAGATGTTGTTTGGGGACCGAATTATGACGATAAGTGTGCCCTAGACTGCTCATGCGCCCAAACAGTAGTTCATACGCCTGAATTAGAAAACTGCCTAAGTGTAAAAAGAAATGCGGAAAAACAAAAGAAAATGCAGAAGAACAAAAAGAGATGTGGAAGAAGAAAAAGAAATGCAAAAGAACACAGAGAAATGCGGAAGAACAAAAAGAAATGTGAAGAACAAAAAGAAATACGGAAGAACAAAAAGAAATGCGGAAGAACAAAAAGAAATGCAGAAAAACAAAAGAAATGCGGAAGAACAAAACGAAATGCGGAAGAACAAAATGAAATGCGGAAGAACAAAAAGAAATGCGGAAGAACAAAAAGAAATACGGAAGAACAAAAAAAGGGAAATGCGGATGAACACTTAGAATATTTTATGACTTTTTGGGTAAAAGTGGGAATGAAGACTTTGACTTGGGAGGTTCCCGGGGGGCTATGTAAGTTGACTTTTTGAGGTCATAGATGGTATGATGGGCATGTTATGATGTATGATTGATGCTTATGTATGATGGTATGTATGATGTATCTATGTATGTATGAGGCCTCGTATGATGATGTTGTATGTTTATTATGTTCCTTGCTTGACTTGATTGTCTTCCTGTGGCTTCCCTTACATATTAATGAATGAACGAAAAGTATTATGTAATGTAAGCGGAAGATAATGAAAGAGGAATGTAACGAATGAATGCATGCATTAATAAATGAAAGAATATAAGAAAGGCTTGCAAGCAAATATATGGAGGTTCACACCCAATGAAGGATGTTAGCTCAACGGTGTGTGGGTTAGCTACCGCACAAGGATGCACACTAGGGTCCAATCTTTGTGATTGACCATACATACGGGATCCTTGCCTCTTGCCCTAGGTGCTGGAGTCAGCTTCGTGCAAAATGTTCGAGGTCTATGAAAGACCTTAGGCCCAGTAACTAGCTTCATGGACAATGTTCATGGTATAGCATATGACATTGATCCGGGATGAAAGAGAAAAGATGAGTAGTGAATGTACTTGCCCTAGGTGCCGGAGTCAGCTTCATGCACAATGTTCAAGGTCTATGAAAGACCTCGGGCCCAGTTACCCGCTTCGTGCACAATGTTCGGGTAATGTACATGTCATCGAAAGAAATGAACGTACGAATGAAAGTAAGAAAGTATGAATGAATGTGAATGAAAGTTAATGAACAAATGACGAAGATAATAATGATATTATCAGGGCATATGCATGATGTATGATCACATGCAAAAGTAAAGAACGGTTTTAATGAAAGAATAGTATGTTTTATTATAAAATTAGAACTCACTGAGCAACATTGACTTTAACGTGTTTCCAGTTGGCAGGTAACGTTGCTGAGGATGGCACGGGTGACTACTCGGCTCTTTTTGGATGGCATTCTTTTGTTTAATGTTTTTGCATTGTAATGCGAACAAACTATGTTTGAAATGGATTTTATATTAACTTGCAAAAGCATTTATATAGAAATGAAAAGTTATTGTTATGTTTCTGCTGCAAGGTTATAAATGTTAAATGTAAAGCTATATGCTTTATGTGCAATGATTTACCAGTAGTAAGCGTCTTGGGAGCGGGGCCTTACAAGTTGGTATCAGAGCCAAAGTTTAAGTGAAACGGGTAAAATTTTCAAAATAAACCTAAACTTAAACTGAGAATGGGAGAAAAAGGGAAGGGATGCCAGTCTAAGTAGTTGCGTGCCATCAAGTATTTTCGTAATGTTAACCGGTATTATGTGCGCATGTTATATGATTATGTGTTGTTTGTAGATTTAAATACTGATGTAGTCACGACAGGTAATGCTTGGGGTCTAAAGAGTAAATTAAGTGGCTAATCACAACTTGCCACTATAATTAGTTACTTACTATACTTGACATAAACTGAGCTGTTTCCTTGAATGACCGTGTTGGTGTTTGAATCTTTCAGTGTGTGTGTGTGAGGATGGCTGGTGGTAGATCTTCAAAATCTTCACGTGGTGGAGATCACGGTGCTGAACCGCGACCCAAAAGAAGAAGACCCAGAGTGGAAAAGGTGGTTCATGAAGAACCCGAGACCCCTCATCCGGAGGGCGATAATAAGAGTGCTAATCTGACAGCCTCGCTTAAGGAGGCTGTTGTTGTGGAAGTTCATCAGGTCATACAGACGATCTTACCGTCCGTGGTGCCCGAAGTTATCAAGGCTGTACGGGAAGGAGAAAGGAAAGAGACGAATAGGTCCTCAGGAGGAGGGGAGCAATCAGAGCCGGAAACGGTTCTCTCTGATGATGAAGAAGAGGAAGAAGAAGAGCCTGCGCCGGAGGCGGCATGAGGCTGTAACTTTGGGGCATTTCAATGATGCAAGCCCCTTACTTTTGATGGTAACGACACCGTTACTGTTGCTCACCGGTAGGTGAGAGAAATAGAAGTTATTTTGAATATCAGCGAGTGCCGCGAGGACCAAAAGGTGAAGTTTGTTGCCCACTATTTTGTGGACTCGGCTCTGTGTTGGTGGGAAAATATAGTCCAAGCCGAGGGTAGTTGGGCAATTGGAAGGATGAGATTGTTGGAGCTGAAGAAGTTGGTGATTGAGGAGTTTTGTCCTCATAGGGAGATGGATAAGGTTGAGAGGGAGTTCTTGTAGTTGGAGGCGGGGACGATGACACATCAGCAGTACACCACTAAATTCAATGAGACGGTACGTCTGGTGCCGGACCAAGTGACGCCTTTGTCATGATAGATTAAAAGATACATTCAGGGCTTGCCAGCGGATATTCATAGGCACATGATCACCGCCCGACCGAGCACGTTTAGGTCGGTGGTTGACTTTGCAGGGAGATTGTATGGCGAGAGGGCTGTAGTGGTGGTGGCTGAAGGTAGCAAGAAGGGCGGTGATGATCGGAACTGGAATGTGAAGAGGTTTGGTCAGGTGATGCCTCGACGGGTAACAAAAAGGCACGGGTGGGTGATTTCCGTGTAGCCACACCGGGTACAGGATCGAAGAAGTGTGGCAAATGTGGGAAGGAGCACAGTGGCGAGCGTAGGTGGGGGTCGAATGTCTGTTTCAAGTGTGGGAAGCCTGGTCATATGGCTAGGGAGTGTAGGGTTTAAGGTGTTTCAACTATGGGGAAAGTGGTCATAAGAGTAAAGATTGTAAGAAGCCAAGGGCTGAGGGTTCCGGGTGAAGAAAATGGGAAGTGAAGGACCGAGGACGAGCGCTAGGGCATTCACTATGACACAAGAGGAGGCTAGGATGGACCCTGATGTTGTGTCCGGTACGTTTCTAGTGAACCAAACTTTAGCTTCTGTGTTATTTGATTCTGGTGCCAGTAAAAGTTTTACTTCTGTTGCTTTCTATGCTAAGCTGCCTCTTAGTAGTAGATGTGTTGTTGTGCCCTTTGATGTAGAAACCGCCATAGGTAACTCCACCAAAATTTTTGAGGTGATAAAAGGATGTGATATGGAATTAGAAGGCCATAAGTTTCCGGTTAGACCGTTCATGATGACTTTAGGTGGTTTTGATTTGGTTCTTGGGATGGATTGGTTAGCGGACTACAAGGCGAACATTGTGTGTTACAAGAAGATGATTTGTTTGACAGCGCCCGACGGTAGTACAGTTATGGTTTATGGAGATCGGGTCACAATGATCCCGAAAGTAATCTCAATGGCGGTGGCGGGAATGTGTACGAGACGTGGATGTAGCACCTACTTGGCCTATGTAAAGGATGTGGATACCGTAACACCACAACTGTCTGAAGTGCCGATTGTGTGTGACTTTCCAGACGTGTTCCCAGAAGACTTACCAGGAGTGCCACCTAAGCGAGAGATCGAGTTTCAGATTGATCTGATACCGGGTGCCCAACCTGTTGCCAAGGCACCATATCGGCTGGCTTCAACGGAGATGAAAGAGTTGATGAAGCAGTTGCAAGATCTGCTTGATAAGGGGTTCATTAGACCAAGTATCTCTCCTTGGGGTGCTCCGGTCTTATTCGTGAAGAAGAAAGATGGTAGTATGAGGATGTGTATTGACTACCGTGAGCTAAACAAGTTGACGGTGAAGAACCGATACCCCTTACCGAGAATCAACGATTTGTTTGATCAGCTTCAAGGTGCTAGTTATTTTTCAAGGATAGACCTTCGATCGGGCAACCATTAGTTGAAAGTGAAGGAGTAGGATATCCCTAAAATAGCTTTTCACATGCGTTATGGTCATTACGAGTTTCTTGCCATATCTTTTGGTTTGACCAATGCACCAGCTGCTTTTATGGATCTGATGAATCCGGTGTGTCGACCAATAGCAACTGTAGCATTAGGATCGAAGTATTTTTGCCTTCCAATAATTTTCTATTGGAGCTTCCTGTATTGTTACTTTTAGTCCCGTCAGAATGAATCTGGCCCCTTCCCTGGCCCATTTTGGATAAATCAATGATTGTGTTTATTGATGATATCCTGATTTATTCGAACAGCGAGATTGAGCATGCCGGTCATATTCGAGAGGCTTTGGAGACGTTGAGAAAGGAGAAGTTGTACGTCAAGTTCTCCAAGTGCGCGTTCTAGTTGTGCGAGGTTCAATTCTTGGGTCACGTGGTGAATCAGGAGGGGATTATGGTGGACCTGGCAAAGGTGGAGGCAGTGATGCAATGGAAGTCTCCAAAGACGCCATCCGAGATTCGTAGTTTCTTGGGTTTGGCGTGCTACTACATAATATTTATTCAAGACTTCCCTAAGATTGCTTCTCCCCTAATTAAGTTGACCAGGAAATATGTGAAGTTTGTATGGGGTCAAGCTCAAGAGAATGCATTTGAAGACTTGAAGGCGAGATTGTCTCAAGCTCCTGTTCTGTCGTTACCCGATGGAAGTGAGGATCTAGTGGTTTATTCTGATGCTTCCTACTCGGGGTTGGGGTGTGTGTTAATGCAGAGAGGGAAGGTTATAACCTATACATCCAGACATTTGAAGGTTCATGAGGTGAACTATCCTACTCATGATTTCTAGAACCCCTCTTTTACATGTTTTTGGGAGATACATGATTAGGAGTTTGGGAGAAGCCATACTTAAAGATGCAAAGGTGAGTTCTAGAACCCCTCTTTTACATGTTTTTAACTGATTTTAGGGCTGTAGCTACATGATTGAACTTTTTATAAAACTTGGGTTTCATACCCGTATGTTGAATGTGTGTATGTTATGAGTATGGTGTGATTTTGATCTATGTTCATTCTTGATGATGTTATGGTTGTGTTTTAAGGCTTAGAATATATGATTTAAGCTTAGAGCATGATAGATGGTGTTGGGGACCGAATTATGATGATAAGTGTGTCCTAGACTGCTCATGCGCCCAAATAGTAGTTCATACAACTGAATTTAGAAAACTGCCTAAGTGTAAAATGAAATGCGGAAGAACAAAAAGAAATGCGGAAAAACAAAAAGAAATGCTGAAGAACAAAAAGAAATGCGGAAGAACAAAAAGAAATGCAGAAGAATAAAAAGAAATGCTGAAGAACAAAAAGAAATGCAGAAGAACAAAAAGAAATGCTAAAGAACAAAAAGAAAGGCAGAAGAACAAAAAGAAATGCAGAAGAAGAAAAAGAAATGCGGAAGAAGATAAAGAAATGCGGAAGAACAAAAAGAAATGAAGAAGAACAAAAAGAAATGCGGAAGAACAAAAAGGGAAATGCGAGTGAACAAAAAGAAATGTGGATGGACAAACAGAGCTTATTAGAAGATTATGTGAAGAGCAACAAAAGAGAGAAGAATCAGTAGCTGTCACTGATGAAACAGAAAAAACAGTGTCTGAAAAGGTGCCTCAAGAAGCCGAAATGCCTGAAACCTTTTTTGGTTCCGGAATGCAAACCTATACCAGAAGGAGGAAATATTTAACTAAGAAGGCAAAGGGGAAGAGACCAATGGTAGAAGAAGAGCCAATTAATAAAAAAGCAAAAAGATGACCCCAAAAGCCTTGTAGTCATTGTTGAATACTTAGAAGAGCATGAAAAAGCTAAAGCCCAATTGAAAAAGAAGGCTGAATTCATTAATCTAGAAGAGGAGAGATAGAGGGTGGCTATGTGGTTGATGAACCAGCAGCTCATAAAAGCCTTGTGAAGGAGGAGGCATCAATACAAGAGATGGTAGAGAAATCCTAAAGTGATGACCTCATGGTGAAGGCAATGTTTTTTATTAACCATGGGTATGACCTTGATGAGGTATTCGGATTGACATATGAAGCAATGAAGGCAAAAGAAGAAAAGTTAAACAAACTACTGAACCCTACTTATGAGACATAGTATGAAAATACTCTTTCTCCCAAAGCACTAGTTGTCAAATCATCCTCAAAGGCAAAGCAGACTTCCACTCCTCAACTACTGTATCCTAATCCTATAGTATGACTGACATGGAAATGAATGACTATCTGTCTGACCAAGGATTTACTAAAAAAATTAGGCAACATGAAGACAAATTTCCTAAGGGCTGCTATCCTTAGGATGATTAATGAAAAGAAAGGAAGGCTAAAGAAACTTGAAGAAGAGATTATAAGCTAATATCCTAGAAGAAGAGTGTCTGCACAAGACATCCAGCTCACCCATAGAGATCATGACTCTCTGGAACCTGTTCTAAACAAGAATCTAGAGTGGTTTGCTGAGCCCTCACAATTGAAGCTTCAAGAAGGGCTCACCACTACTAAGATGATGAAAGGGTGTGTCTACTCCAAAATGCAAAACTAATGAGAAGATAATTTCCTGGAAGTACGAAAGTGACTGGAACATGTTCATGATTAAGGGGATTTGAGGTTTAGTTCAATTCTTCATAGAGTACTCTGCTCTTGTGAACTCCCTGATTACAGTTGATTAATTACAAGCGTATGTTCAGGGGTTATAAGTTTAAAGATATTCTAAGGATGTTTAAAAGAATAGACAACTTCAAATCTCTCAAGGCAATCTGCATGAGGAAAGATAGATCCTTTGTCAACCTCTTATAGAAGAAAAGAACAAAACCAACTAAAGAAGTTGTATTCCCTGAACTAAAGGTGAAGCCTACTGAATCTCTAAAAAGAAAGATGATAGCTGGAACTCATTCCTCCAATCCAAACTCAAATGTCTATTATGTTGAAAAAACATATGAGTTGGTGATTGAAAGAAGATGGGGAGGAAAAGAAGGAGCTTAAATCAGGTTATTTAGTTGATATGAGGTGAAAGGATCAGGATCTATTTTGATCAATTAGATTAACATTTGCAGCGGAATAGCACAAGAATTAGACGAAATTTAAGCAAGAATAATATGGATATTCAATCAAACAGTGACGGTTATATAGAGAGAAAGTTTTCTCCAAAGAGAAGGTTTTCATTCATGCACACGCTTCGGTTTACAAGAAAATTAGGCCAACGTTCCTTTTATAAAGGAATGTGACATCAGCTGACGTCACTTGATAGTGACAGCTAACTGATTTATACAAACAACTAAAAGTAAACTAAACTACTGAAGATGTCCACAACAACTGAGAACACCTTCACAAAAAGCTAAGTACAAGCTATCATTACAACTACTAAAGTTATAACATCTGAAGTGTAAGAACTTCAGATGTTTTACATAATATAAAACTACTGATTACAAACTACTGAAAAGTAAACCATCATAACTACTAAGAGAACTACTTCAGCTGTTGTGACAACTTCTGAGAACTTTGTCTTCAGACTTTGTCTTCAACTGTTGTAGACCACTTTAGTTGTTTTGATGTCTATGGGACTTAAAGGTTTTTCTGATCTGGCTCATTGGTTCTTTGGTCCAACAAATCCCCCTGAACCAATGCAGCCAAAACCTTTAAGATTATTGAAGTCCCACTTATTGGCAGAAACATTTTCTGGATCAGCTCAGAAATCTTCAAATTAAGCTCAGGCCAGGGAAGAGGTTTTAAAAAGTTTGATTGGCAAAGGATGAATGGAAACTCTGTCTTGGGGAATTGGACGCAGAGCTGTTATCCCATCCATGAGACCTACTTCCCAATGATGAGTCTGTAAGACTCTCTGACATAGGCCTCAAGGAATACAACTTGTTCTTCCATTGTGAGTTCTTCAACTTCACTTTCAAAGAAGAACTCAGGCCCATAGTACTCTGATAAGTACTTAACATTCTTTCCATTCTTCAGCTCCATAGTAGTTATTTCTCTCTATGCAAACTCATCAGGATGAGTGCCTTCAAGTTACAACTGGAGCTCATTTCTTCTTATTTCTTCAAGCTTCTTGTAGATCAACCCCTTCTTTACCATTTAGTTTTCTAGTAAAGTTTGTGGAGTCATCTTAGACTTGTAAGCTCTCTTAAAGTCATCAAGAATTTCCCAGGGTGACACTACAATGGCCAGCATTATCACAACATCTACAATCTTCTTTACTTGGCCATTGTATCTACTTGGAATCTTCTTTTTATGAATTCTGTCACTTACTATGGGGTCAGGCCAAATTCTCACTCTCTCTTTCTGATATTGAAATGTGAATCTGAGAGCATACAACCTTTGAGCATGTTTCTTCATATCTTGTATGGATGAAGACTTAAGAAACTCTTTATCAACCATCCTTAACAACTGCTCATCATGTTGTTTATGTTGTTCTTCTTCTTCAAGTTTGACTTTTACCATTTGCCTTTGGATGTCTGGTGTGATTGTTGTTGGTTGACTCCTGGGCTTAGGCATCTTTATTTTAAGAACAACAGAGATTGGTAGACTATCATCCTCATCATCTTCTTCTTCTTCATACATCCTCAACACCCTTCTCTTCCTCTTGGGTGCATCATTGGTAGTGGTTGAGTAGTTTCTTAGGTAAAGGAGTTGGTTTTGAGGGTTGTGAAGTTGGTTGTTTTGGTGTAGGAGATTGTGCAGGCTGCTCTAGCATCTTGGTTGTGAGTGAAGCTTTGGATAACTTTGCCATATCAGACCTTTTCCCAGCACCAGCTTCATTAAGAGCTTCTATGATTAATCCTTTGTTGAATACTTCAGAAGAACAGATTCTGGTGGTTATCTCCAAAATACTGTCTCTGGACCATGACTTCACTTCAATGATTGAGCTTCCCAAATGCTTTGATATGAATCTTGTCATAGCTTCCAGCCTTTCCCTTTCTTTCTCACTCCAACTTGCCATCTATGTTCAATCTCTTGAATCTCTAGCCTTCTAATTTCAGGGTCAAGTTTGGCTGTGTCAAAACCTTGTCTGAAGAGTTGATCAACGATCTTATCCATAGATCTGCTATGTTGCTCATCAGCTTGTTTGATCATGTCTTCTAACTTTTTCTCATCTTTAGTCTGTTCAGAACTCTTCTTTCTCTTGTAGGTGATCATCTCCTTTTCTTTCTTCACTTTTTCTTCTTCCTCTTCAACTCTCTTTCTTTTGTATGCTTTCACTAACTTAGACTCCCCCTTTTTGGTTGCATTGGGTTCAGGGGTTTGAATGTCAGAAAGTCTCTTAGAAACAGCACTATCAACTAAGGTTTGAAGATTTAAGGAAAGCCTCTCATCAATGGCTTGATGCACAATGTTAGTGATGATGGAAGTGATAAGAGGTAAGGAGGATTGAAAAGCAGCAACCATTTGCTCAGAGGGGTTCTGTCCCTGAGAAATGGTGCCTGAATCAGAGGCTGGTGGCATTGTTGTTGGGAGTGGCTCAGTGTTTGGGAGAGCTTCAGAAGAATGGTGTTGTGGGCAAACAGTTCTTGTAGTCTGCAAACCTCAGCCTCAAGAATGGTGTTGTGGGCTAGAACATCAAAGAAAAGCCCAGGTCATCATCAGTCTTTGCTGAATCATCTGACCTCCTGATTAAATCAGGATGAACATATGCTGAGTGTAGATCAGTATTCACATGTGCTACTATTATTGGAACTGGGGACTTCCTGCCTCAGGATTATGTCCTTCATTAGCAGTTGCCTCTGGTAAGGTCTTAGAAATGATACCACCTTCATCCAGTTCATGTGCTGAAACAGGAGAAGAGGCAATCTCACTAGATGTTCGAATCTCCTACTCAACACAGGGAGATTGAACTCTGTAATCCCTTTGTTGTGGGTTATCAGCCACATTATAATCCTCTCCCTTAACTGTTGAGGTTTTCCTAGTGGTAATAGGTTTCTGGGGAGGGTTAGAAGAATGTAGTTGAGTCAGCACTTGTGCAATAACCACAGTTAGGCTTGTAGGTGTGGCTTCAGTGGGAGATAAGTGTGAAGAGGATTGCGTTTGGGGTGAATGGTGCTCTTCAATGGCAATCTTCTCAAGTGAGAGAGATTCTAGTAATGTGGTTTCCCCATTTTTGGTTGCATCAAGATCCTGTTGAGAGGATACCTGAGCAGTTTCAGCTTGTAGAGTCATGGAAACTACAGGGGGATTACTACCCATAGTTTCATCCTGCCTTTGTGTTGCAGGGGCATCATCAGGGGACTCAACTCCCTGAGTAGCCTTTTTGGTTTGTTTGGATTGTGATTTGGAGGGGACTTTGGATCTGGAGGATGAGGCTGTGGGTTCCTTCTCTTGGCTTTTAGCAGTGTGGCAGCCTCTTTGAGTTCTGGGTCAGAGTTGTGCCTGGAGTATACCTTAGGTAAAACTACCATAGCAGGGACTCCAAGGCCAACAGGGCCATCAGATTTTAATTGATTTATGATTATGGCCATAAGAAACCTTGGGTATAATATCCATCTGTTAGCCACAGGTTCATTGCTAGATCTTTTAATTCGAAAAATATGATTTCAGAAAAATTTAAGCTTTTGCGTTGAAGGATATAATACAATACCTGCTGCCACCTGGACGACATTTGATCCCATGAAGAGGATTTAGGGGCAAGACAGACATTGATCATATGAAAAATTAAGCGTTCAAAATCATGGAAGTGCTTTTTCAGAATGGTTATAGCACTTAGGTCGCCCTCATATCCATGGTTGATGAATGATAGATCAGTGGTGCCCTTCGGGTATTTGGTGACAAAGGTGGCATCATTCAGATCTAGGGTTTGGCGAATGATAGCAGGAGTGACAACCACCTTCTTCTAGTTTACAAACGACTGGAGAGTGATCGCGACATCATTCTCACTAGTACGGATAGTGACATTTGTCCAGAATTGGCGAAGGGTATCGGGATAGATGGTTGGATTCAGAAGAAAAGCAGTTTGATACGGGGAATCAACCATCAGAGCAATGGCAGCATCAAACTTAGTCCAAAAGGCCGATTTTGTGAAGTAGGCAACACAGTTGTGTTGTGGTTTGATTTGCATGGTCACCATTAATGGAAGATGAACGTTCGGAAAACGACATATGAAAAGTTTGAAGTTAGGGTTAGGTATTTATAGGTTATGAAATGGCTGAAAGAAAACAACTGAAAGTTTTGGTGTTAGTCATCAGTTGTTAGAAAATGACTGAAGACATGGTTTTAACTTTCAGATGTTGTAAACAACTGAAGACTTGGTGTTAGTCATCAGTAGTTTGAAACTACTGAAGACTTGGTTTTGGCTTTAGCTGTTTTGAAATGAAACAACATTTGTTTGAAACAATTGAAGAGTAAAATTGCTCATCAGTTGTTGTCGTCAATTCATAGATCTTAGTTGTTTCATTTGAACTTAACACTTACTTAACACATTATCTGATTTCAGATGTTTCATTGGTCATCGGTACTTATCTGTTAGAACAGACATCAGTAGTTGTAACCACATCAGTAGTTGTAAGTACATCAGTACTTTTCAACAAATAAAGTACTTCAGTACTTTTAAGTAATTTAGTCTTCAGTTCTTATGAAAACTGTTGAAGATAAAATAACTTCTCAGTACTTATTTTTGACAGCTGTATACTAATGCTCATCAGTACTTGTGAACTGAGATCATCAGTAGTTGTCAAATCATTCAAGCTGCAGCACACCAAGCCTTAGCACTAGATTTTGGAAAGTTGCACTATCCAAAGGCTTAGTAAATATATATGCAAGCTCATCAGCACTAAGAACAAACTTTGGATCAATCAGACCTTTTTCATAACAATCCCAGATAAAATGATGTCTGATCTCAATATGTTTGGTCCTAAAATGCTGGATAGGATTCTTAACAATACAAAGAGCTGAAGCACTATCCATCAATAAAGGAGTCTTAGTCTCTGTAATGTCATAATCCAATAATTGATTCTGAAGCCAGAGTATCTGAGATGTACAACTTGCAGTAGCAATGTACTATGCTTCAGCAGTGGATGTAGCAACTGAAGTTTGTTTCTTACTCTGCCAAGAAACTAAACAATTGCCAAGAAATTGACATCCCCCAGAGGTTGATTTTCTGGTTAATTTACACCCTGCATAGTCACTATCAAAGAAAGCAACTAATTTACAAGAGTGCCCAGTGGAATACCAAAGTCCTAGAGATTGAGTTCCTTGCAAATATCTAAAGATCCTTTTGACTGCAATCATATGGGATACTTTAGGTGCAACCTGAAATCTAGCACAGACACAAGTTGCAAACATAATGTCTGGTCTTGAAGCTGTAAGGTACATCAAGGAACCAATCATACATCTATAAAGAGTTTCGTCAACTGCTTTACCTTTCTGATCAGCATCCAGTTGTGTGGTGCTGCACATGGGAGTAGAATAGGGCTTACCGTTTTGTAAATCAAACTTTTTCAACAAATCCTTTGTATATTTTGACTGATAAATGAAAGTTCCATCAACCATTTGTTTGATTTGCAAACCCAGAAAGAACTGTAATTCTCCCATGGCACTCATTTCAAACTTTTGTTGTATCAACTTAGTAAAGGCATCACACAATTGTGGATCAGAGGATGCAAAAATAATATCATCTACATAAATTTGAACAAGGAGCTTATGCATGCCTACTTTCTTAATGAAAAAAGTTTTATCTATGGAGCGTTTAGTGAAATTATTTTGAAGAAGAAAGTTAGACAGTGTTTCATACGAGGCTCTGGGAGCTTGTTTTAACCCATAAAGAGCCTTATCAAGCTTATACACCCAATCTGGATGTTTATGATCTTCAAAACCTGGTGGTTGACACACATAAACTTCTTCTTTTATTTTACTATATAAGAATGCACTTTTGACATCCATTTGAAAAACTTTAAGATTATGGAAAGCAACATAAGCTAAGAACAATCTGATTGCCTCCAGTCTGGCTACAAGGGCAAAGGTTTCATCATAATCAATACCTTCTTCTTCTGAAAACCCCTGTAGCCTTATTCTTGACAATTTGACCTTTTTCATCAGTTTTATTCATAAACACCCGTTTAGTGACTATTGCACCCTTACCTTGGGGTAGTGGAACCAGTTCCTACACTTGCCGCTTTTGAAACTGAAGAAGCTCAAGTTGCATGGCATCAACCCATCCATTGTCTCTTAATGCAATATGATAGTTCTTTGGATCTTGCTGACTGATGAAGAGAGCATAAAAGCAGAAATTGGACAATTGACTTCTAGTTGAAACACCAGCATTGATGTCACCAATGATCTGAGACATGGGGTGATTCTTCAGTTCTTGATACTCAATAAGATCTGTGCAAGTGTTTGTAGGTGATTTAGCAGCAACAGATGTTGATCCAGACTCTTGAAACCTAGAATGAGATGGCAATTCAAATGAAGTAGAGGAATCAGAGATCTCATCAGCATTTGTTGTGGATGGAACTACTAAAGCTACAGGAACATCAAGGTTAGTAGACTCAGGCAGGTGATCACTAAACCTTGCAATTGTACCATCAGATGGATGACTAGTTGCAGGAGATAATAGATTCATAAATTTGCAACAGCTGGAGGCTGATAAGGAACATATTGCAGTATGTTCAAATCAAATAACTCCACTGGGTTTTGTGGGATTTTCTCCTTTGGAGATTCATTAAACTTTACATGCAAGGTTTCTTCAACTATCTTTGTTCTGCAATTAAAAACTCTGTATGCCTTGCAAGTAGATGAATACCCAACAAAGTACCCTGCATCCACCTTTGATTCAAACTTCTGAAGTGGATCCTTTGTGTTAAGAATATAATACGGACACCCAAATGCTCTAAAGAAGGAAATCAGAGGGGCCAAATGATGTAACACTTCATAAGGAGTCTTCATCAATCTCTGATTTACTAACACTCTATTTTGCACATCGCAAGCTGTGTTGACAGCTTCAGCCCAAAAGGTTAGTGGCAAACCAGAATCAGCCAACATTGATCTTGCGGCTTCAATAAGGGTCTTGTTCTTTCTCTCCACCACTCCATTTTGTTCAAGAGTTCTTGGAATGCTATACTGCCTCTTGATTCCCTTAGAGAAATAGAATTCATCAAGTCTGTGGTTTCTAAATTCTGTGCCATTATCACTCCTCACACACTTGACAGAAAGGGAGTGCTGCTTTTCCACATGCAACACAAAGTAGATGATGATTTGACCAGCCTCATCTTTTGAATGTAGGAAGAAGGTCCATACAAATCTGGAATAATCATCCACAATTACCAGACAGTACTTTTTCTTTGCCATGCTCATCATTCTTACTGGACCAAAAAGATCCATATGCAGTAATTGCAAGCAGGCAATGGACTTTGGTTGTTCTATTGGAGGGAATGATACTTTAATGGCAAACCTCTCACTAAACTATGATGGACAAGCTGGTTCATGTTTTTAAGATTCACTTGACCAAGCCTTCTGTGCCATAGTTCAGATTCGTGAAGAGAGGCCTTGGAGAACAGACATGGATGGCCTTTGAGATCAATTTTCTTTGATAAGTGTAAGGCATATACTCTTCCAATCCTGTTGGCCTTCAGGAGAGTGTATTCATCCAATATCTTGTCAATCATTCTCAAAACATTGGAAGACAGAATCCGACAGTTCTGACTGGTGAAAAGTGCAACATGCCCTTTATCACACATTTGACTGACACTCAACAAGTTGTACTTGAGATTCTCTAGATGGTTACATCATCAAATCTTATCTCACCATTTGACACAAAGCCTTTGCCGATGATGTAACCCTTAGCATCATTACCAAAAGATACAAATCCCTTCTTTCCTTGAGAGTAGTCATGAAGAAGAGAACTGCTCCCTGTCATATGCATAGATCCTCCACTGTCCACATACTAGATGCTTCTATGGCATGCTGAAGAACCCTGCATTTGTCATAACAAACTAGTTAGCTTTTGAGACCCAAACCATTTTGGTTTTGGATCTGTTTTCATCAACATATTCTATATTAATTGATTTGTCATGACTAACAGCCTTTGAAGGTGGAGATGGTGCTGAAAAGGATTCCTTTGATTTTGGCTTTGTTTTCCTTTTCAGTGGTTTAATCACAGGTACATCTATTTGGTTAACTCTCCCCAACAGATGTTGAACCATCATAACAAGTTGTGTCTGATTGGTTGTTAAAGCCTTCAGTTCAGCAGACACATCAGTACTTGTTTTTGATTGGTTCCCGTGACTCACCATGTCCTCCTTTTTGAAAGACACAGACTTAGTCTGGTGGTTTGATATTCCATGAGGAATATTTTCAGCTGTTTTATGATAAACCCCCTCCTTCTTTTTAGATTTTTGTAAGAACTTTGGGTTATCAGATTGAGATGATTGTGGCACAAACTTGGTTTCAAATTCATCTTTCATTTTATTAATTTTCTTTTTTATGATTTTATCTTTGTTGAATTTGGAACCCTTTCTGTACCAACATTCATCAGTGAGATGATTGAATAGACCACATATTTCACATCGCTTTTTCTTCATCTTCTGTTGTTCAACTGCTAAAGAAGATGAAACTACTGAAGGTGTGTTCTTCAGTACTTTCTTCCTCTCAGTACTTATGTTAAGTACTGAAGGATTTGTAACAACTGAAGACTTGTTCTTCAGAAGTTTTCTATGAGTACTTTTGGATTTCCTGATAGACTCTTCAGTAGTTGTCAAACCATGTTTGTTTTCATTTGGTTTGAAATGTTCTTCAGGTGTTGTTACTTGCTATTCAGTACTTTGAATACTTTGTGAGACAACACCTGAAGTGCTCAGCTTTTCTTTGATCATGTGTTTATCAGCAGCGAGACCATCAGCAGATTGATTAGCTGAGCTACTATTACTGACTTCATCCTCTAGTTTTGCATTATCACTTGAGGATGAGACACATGATGATGTGTTTTGGGAATTGCTTTCACCTTCAAATTTTACTTCTGTCTTGGGAGTATACCCAATCCCAAACTTCACATTTGAAGCTGTTTGCTTACTGAGAA
Organism: Flaveria trinervia; assembly: GCA_025506515.1. Classification (NCBI taxonomy): domain Eukaryota; kingdom Viridiplantae; phylum Streptophyta; class Magnoliopsida; order Asterales; family Asteraceae; genus Flaveria; species Flaveria trinervia. The sequence continues at coordinate 56,001,037 of CM046455.1, forward strand.
GCATTTCAAACCCCTTGCAGGATGTTACCCAGTGTTCACACTCTACTTGAGTAGCTGCAGGTGTTTCTTTGAGATTCTTATGATTCTCTAAAATGACCTCTACCTTTGCCTTTTCATGAGTGATTTGGCATTTTAATATGTAAATCTCATCTTCTTTTTCCTTAAAGACAGACTCAAACTCAGCTTTTCTTTTGGAAATCACTTTCTTTAGGTCAAGATTTTGATTAATTAAAGCTACATTTGCTTCTGTAATTGAGACAAAAGCAGTTATGCATGACTCAAAACACAACTTGGCCTTAGCCTCAGAAGATACCTGTGGTACCTGTGATGATGATGCATTTTAGCATGAACCATCAGTAGACTCCAGGGCCATAAGAGCAAGATTTCCAAAAGGATTTTCACCACCATGTTGACCAGCACCAGAAAACACTTGTTCAAAATAACCAGAAAGATCATCTACTAAGCTATTCCAATCAACAACTCCAGGTGTGAAAAATCTTTGATGTGATTGAGATTGAGATTGTTGATTTGATTGAGATGGTTGAGGCTCAGGTAGGGCATGTGGTTGTTGAGTTATAGGTACTGGAACCTGATTGGATTGAGGCATGTAAAAACAAGGATAAGGATATGGCATTTGACCTTGAGGGACAAAATATGCACGAGATGATTGAATTTGTGAATAATGACGAGAACTGGTAGGATGTTGCCCTTTGTTTTGTGAGCTATTGCATGGAAAGATCACAAAGGGTGCAGAAGAGTTAGATCCAGATGATCTACACTCTCTTGCAAAATGTCCAAGTCTATGGCACTTGTGACACCTCAACTTGCTCTTGTCAAAACCAACTTTGGTTTTTCCAGAGAGACCAGGAGATTTTCTACCTGTTCTTTTGTAAAATTTTTGTGATCTGATATTGATTAATGCCATTTGGCTCAATATATCCATCTCTTCTAGATCATCATCAGCAATTCCTTTCAAATCATCCATCAAAAAGCACAAATTATCACTGCTACACCCTGAATTACTATCAACACCAACAAAAGCAGGATCTCCACTATTTGAAGAGAAATCTATATGCTCATCATAAGAACTTTCTGATGCAGCATATTCTGACTCATGACCAACCAGAGTAGTATTCCCTGGTACAAAATCATCAGTGAGCTTCCTAGATGAAGCCAGTTTCCTTTTCAATTCTATCTCTCTTTCAAATGTTAATAGTTTCCCATAAAATTGGGTGAGAGATAGATTGTCCAGATTTGCACAGGAGTGTAGGACAATAGTATATGTGTCCCATCTCCTAGGCAGGGATATGAGGAATCCGTTGTTCATCTGACTGTTTGTATATTCATGTTTAACCATTTTCAACTCAGATATCAAACAGGAAAATCGCTCAAACTATTGAGTCAGTGACTCTCCCTTTCTATGTGAGAATGTCTCATATTACTGGGCAAGGATCTCTCTATTGTTTACCAAGACCTCATCAGTTCCTCCAAATTGTTCTTTCAGAGCAACCCAGAGGTCATGAGCAGTTTCATGATGCATAAGTCCAGAATAGATTTCATTAGGCAGTGTCATGGCCAGAATTCCATGGGCTTTAGCATCAATTTCAAACAGTTTCAGATCTTCATCTGAGTATTGCTCTTTCTTCTTCAGAACCATCTCATTGGTTTCCGGATTACTCACCATAGGCTTATATGGTCCATGAACCACAGATTTTCAACAACCTGAACTGTTGACACACAGGTGATGGAGCATTCGGCATTGCCATATGTTATACTCACTCCTAACAAGCATCGGAGGCTTTGTTGAGGAGCCAGTATTGTGAGGATCATTGATTGATGTAGTCATTTTCGCCAATTCAAACAGGTTCTATGAGATTTCAACAGATCTAGATAAAAAACTCAACAACACAGTTTGAAACAACACGAATCTCAAATTAATTCACGAGAAGCAACATAAAATCAAACTCTATAACCAATTCTTGCAAATTTGCTAATTCGATCAAAATTAGATATCAAAAGAGTAGTTTCAATGATCAATTGTTAAATCGATCAATGATTAACCCGCTCTGATACCATTTGAAAGGATCGGGATCTAGTTTGATCAATTAGATTAAGATTTGCAGTGGAATAGCACAAGAATTAGACGAAATTTAAGCAAAAATAATATGGATATTCAATCAAATAGTGACGGTTATAGAGAGAGAAAGTTTTCTGCAAAGAGAATGTTTTCATTCACGCATACGCTTCGGTTACAAGGAAATTAGGTCAACATTCCTTTTATAAAGGAATGTGACATCAGCTGATGTCACTTTATAGTGACAGCTAACTGATTTATACAAACAACTGAAAGTAAACTCAACTACTGAAGATATCCACAACAACTATGGACACCTTCACAAAAAGCTAAGTACAAGCTATCATTACAACTACTGAAGTTATAACATCTGATGTGTAAGAACATCAGATGTTTTACATAATATAAAACTACTGATTACAAACTACTGAAAAGTAAACCATCACAACTACTGAAGAGAACTACTTCAGCTGTTATGGCAACTTCTGAGAACTTTGTCTTCAGCTGTTGTAGACCACTTCAGTTGTTTTGATGTCTGTGGGAGTTAAAGGTTTTTCTGATCTGGCTCATTGATTCTTTTGGTCCAACATGAGGTGAGATTGTTAGATGAATCTTATATCCACTACATACAAACAAGTCATTTCAGAGAGATAAAGAATAAAATAGGAAAAAGAAGATATGCATTTCTTTCTGAAATGTATAAAGATTCTAAAGATGATATTTGATACAATCAATGTCAAGAGGGAGCATAGGAAGAAGAAGAAGACACCTCTGTAATTGGGGAATATTGTGAAGTTAGAGGTAGATATGGGTGGAGCTTTATTGATTCATAGAGATAGGTTGTCCACAGTGTCAATATGGGAACCTATTTCTCTAAAGAAACTGCCCATAGAAGCCATCTACACAATGAGCCAGATGAAGATCCATGTGCTAAATAGAGAAAAGATACCTGATGCCAATGACTTTCAACATGATAAAGGCCATTCTGGAACCATCTTAGGCAGAACCTCTTATTCCTCCATAAGACCTAACATAATCTTCCCAACCTTAACCGCCATCAAACCCTTGAAGAACATAGGATGTATAATCCTTCAAGGGAGTATTATTGGACCCTAAAAGGATCATACATGCCAATTGAAGTGATGTGTTGATGGTTGTTCCGTTGGAAATCCCACAAGTCCAAGAACCAATTGTATATGCGGATAACATAGGAAAAATGCTCACAAGTATTTGTTCTTCCGCATTAACAAATGCGGATAGCCGAAACAAATGCTGACAAGTATTTTGTACATCCGCATTAACTAATGCAGATGTCCAACAAAAAATGCGTACAAGTGTTTGTTCATCCGCATTTGTCAATGCGGATGACCAAACAATAATGCTGAAGACCGAAAGAAATGTCGATCAAGATCAACACATCCGCATTAGTCAATGCGGATTAACAAAAGAAATGTTGATCAGATCATGACATCCGCATTAGTCAATTCGGATGATCAAAAGAAATGTTAATGAAGACTTTTGTTCTTAGACTAGTTCTCTCATGTATAGGTCAGGGGCAGTTTAGTCATTTTGTAAAAGGCATCTTGTTAGCCTATAAATATAATAGAAAACCTCATATGTGAGGTGACTATTGATACACATTCTAGACAATTTGAATCTTTTCTTTAGTCTTATGTTTACACGGTGTCTTGTTACTGTTTAATGCAATAACCCTAGAATTCATTGTAAATGATTACCTTCATTAATACAAACAACACTTTTGAGTATTTCTTGCATTTAATGTTCCTTGATTGTTTGATTCTGCCTTACAATAACTGACTCGATCATCATATTCGGTTCTTGTTAATTCTCATCAATAGAGAATATCATTCTCAAACCCAGTCAATATAAACCTTACAAGTGGTAATATTCATTATATATAGCATAGTCGTAATGTAAACACGCTTTCTCCTCTATAAAAGTCACTTCGGAATCCTTTTTTACTAACTAAGGCATAGTATGTGTCAGACTTGGGTGTAAGGAAGACTTTCATAATGAAGAATGTAAGCAAAAGTATCAGACAAAGAATAATTGTTGGATTCTTTATGCCCAAGACACATAGAACATTGATGTGGTTAGTACGTTATGATCCAAGTCGGGTCATACCCAATAACAAGCTTAGCAAAAACCAATTGATATTTAGTAATGATATGATTATGCAATTAAATAAATACACCAATTTAGAAAATGGGTTTTCTAAATAAGTTGCATATGAGATTGAATAACTTATAGGGATATTTTGTTCATGGGTATTATTTGTAATGTTGTTTAATTTAGTTAAATAACATCAAATAAGAAAAGTGTGTATGAGTTATATAATTAAAAGGTTAATTATATAACTATTTTAACAAGTAGTTAATAAAAGAATTGGAGAATGGTTTTGGGGGGAAAAACCCCACCTCTTCACCCATTTTCGGCCGCCCCTCTTAGGGGTTAGTCCCTTTTGAATCTTGAAAGCATACAACACATTAACTAGTGAGACACACTCCACCTTCCTCTCTCTCTCTCTCTCAAATGCAAGAACCACAAGAACAAAAATAGTCTCCAATTTTGAAGAAATACATGGCTGCAACTCGATTTTCAGCAGGTTTGTTGGTAGTTTTGGTGTACAAATCCTAGCAAAAAAGGTCTTTGCTTGATGCTTGTGGGTATGGATGCTTGAGGACACCTCTCCTTGGTGTTTTGGTCATTTAAGAACCTCATATTCTTCCTCCAAAATCACGTTTGTCAGCAGCTCTACAAAGATAGTTTGTATGTCTTGTTTTGGTTGTTATTTCTTCTTGACAGCTAGTTCATACACATATATAAGATCCTATGTTCTTGGGTTTGTTGTTTTTGTTTCATTAGCCTTAATTTTTCAGATTACAAATCATAAGATTAAGGTTTTATTCCGCTGCATTTTTCATGTTTAAATGGTTAAACTACTTTGATAATGGTCCAATAAACCCAACAATGGCATCTAGAGCCGGATATATGGATGACTAGCTTCTATTGTGCTTGTAAAATTGGTTTTATGGGGTTTTAAAAACCTAATAGGGGCTGTTTTGTGGTGATATAATGAATCCCCAACCTTTCAAGGTTGTATCTTATATGCTTATGATTAAACCTTGAATGAAAAGATATCAAAATGGTTGATTGTGTTTGTTTGGACAAAAACCCTAAATTCTTGGTTTATGTTGGCTGAAAATTTAGGGTAAAATGGGAATTTATTTGGTTCTTGGATGTTGAATATGATGATTCATGTTGGTGCATAACCTAGCCTTGACCTTGTGTTGATTTGGTTTTGAATGGATGTTTGTTTTGGTTGATTTCATTCATAATTGGTTGTAATATTATTCTTTTGTGCTTGTATTTGGATGTAATTTATTTATTCATTCAACGGTGATGTAATAGATAGATTAAGTTTATTTTCTTTTATTTGAAAAATTTGTATTAGGATATAAATTTTGTAAAAGAAGATGCACAAGTTGGAAGCACAAAGGGAAGACACAAAGAGAAGGACTTGAAGCATTTGGATGCAACTTCAAGTGGGGGTCTTTGGAGATCTCATCTATTGTGTTGTATTCAACCCTAGGAAAGACCAAATGAGAACACTTGTGCTGGCAAACAAGTGTTGTCAACATAGTGGCTAAGGTTATGCACATGTGGTTGTTTCGTATATGCTTGTTTGATTATCAATTTTATGTTGATTGTTTGATATGTGGATATGCTTAACAATCTTTATTAATCATCATAACAAGCTGAATTTCCATGGTTCTTTATCATTAATATGTTAATAAATGTTATTAAAAGGATTAATGATTTCAAAATAAAAGAGGTTTTATTAAAAAGAACCGTAGGGTACAATGTATTTGAAAGCATGCAAATACAAGGTACATAGAGCTTTCAACTAGAATTAATGAAACTAAACTCCCTTTCAAAACAAGTTAAACACCATCCTTTTACATGACACTCAAATCACTTGAAAACTATTTGTGGGATAAAGGGGATAAAGGTCACCTAACCACTTCTAGGGAACTTGTGTGTTTGAGGTGGGCTTAACATATTGTGGGATAAAGGTCACCTAACCACTTGTATGTGTAAACTCACACGTGTGTGTAAGTAGGACGACATGAATTAGAAACCATGTGCATAGGGTCACCGAAGCATGGCGTACAATTGTGTTGACGGGATTTTACATGCCGACTAAACATAAGATGTTTAACTGATCCCATAAATCTAGAAGTTACAATAGGTTGCAATTGTCAAATGTTGACTACCTTGTTAATTTAAATAATGGGATAAAGCTCACCTAATCATCATTAAATGTAATGTTGGATTCTAGATTTTTATTATTAATTGTCTATGAGACATGAAAAGGGTATTAATAATTAAAATGTAATTTTTTAGAAATACTAACATGAACTTTGTAATTTTGTTGAAATGGCCACAAACAATAACGCTACCACCCCCACCGTCCCTACCCTATCACTGAGAACCATCTTAGAAAGGGATCGTCTTAAGCATAATAACTTAATGGACTGGTTTCGAAACTTGAGAATTGTTCTCAAGCAAGAGAAAAAGGCCTATGTCCTTGATGATCCCATTCCTGACCAACCCGACCCCATGGATGTTGAGACCTATAAGGATTGGCTTCAATACACTGAGGATTCCATGCAGGTATCCTGCCTCATGTTGGGAACTATGATTCCCGAACTCCAAAAGCATTTGGAGCAACTTGGGGCATATGACATAATTACCCACTTGAAGAAATGTTCCTTTAACAAGCTAGGGTAGAGCTCTTCTAAACGGTTCGAGCGCTTCAGGCGTGTCGCATGGAAGAAACCAAATCGGTGTCATGTTATGTTCTTAAGATGAAAAGCCACATTGATTGCCTCGAGAGCTTAACTGCCCCGTCTCAAAGGAGTTGACCATGGATTTGATCTTTAATGGCCTAAATAAAAGGTTTGAGACGTTCATAATGAATTACAATATGAACGGGTGGGACAAGAGCATTTGTGAGCTTCACGCAATGCTCAAAATAGCCGAGGCAGGGATGGATAGAAAGGATCTACCTACTCTCTCAATCAATGAGGGAAGCAATAAGAAAAGGCCATTCCCCGAACCCAAGGCAAATGTTGCCAAAGGAAAGGGGTACATCAAAGGTAAAGGGAAAGGGAAGGCTAAAGTGGAACCTCCAAAGCCTAAGCTTAAGAAGCCTAAGCTAACGGAGAACAATCCATGCTTTGAGTGTGGTGAGATAGGACATTAGAAAAGGAATTGTCCAACCTATCTTAAAGATTTGAGAAACAAGAGGGATGCTGGGTAAACCTCAGGTACAACTTTCATAATTCACATTGTTTTAAATGTTATTTCTTCAAACACATGGGTATTGGATACCGGATGTGGAACTCATATATGCAATTTGTTGCGGGAGTTCAAAAGAAATAAGCACTTCAAGGAGACACAAGTCTCTACATGGGAAACAGAGCAAAAGTTGATGTTTAAGCCCAAGGAGACTATATTTTTAAACTTTCAAATGGTTTGAAAGTTGTTCTTAATAACATATTTTATGCTCCTAGTTTGACTAGGAACATAATTTATGTTTCCCGTTTAAAACAATGTGGTTATAAATTAAAGTTTGTTAACAATGGTATTTATGTTTGTATGGATGATGTATTTTATTTCAAGGTTGTGCCTTTTAATAGGATCTATGAATTGGTTCATGATAATTCATCCTTTGCTGACTCATTATACCAATCAAGCACCAAGAAACTTAAAATGGGTTTAAGTGATTCTTATCTTTGGCATTGTCGTCTTGGTCACATAAACAAGAATCGGATTCAAACACCTCAAAAGAATGGTCTTTTGAAAAACAAATGAAAATGTTTCATTTGATAAGTGTGAATCTTGTTTACAAGCTAAGATGACCAAGTCCCCCTTTAGTGGCACTAACGAGAGGGCAAAAGACTTATTTGGAATCATACATTCGGATGTATATGGCCCTTTTAAGACAATGACTAGAAATGGTGAAAGATACTTAATTACCTTTACCGACAATTATAGTCGCTATGGTTATGTGTACTTGATGCACACAAACATGAAGGTTTTGAAGTGTTCAAAACTTCAAGAATGAAGTAGAAAATCAACTCAATGAAACTATCAAAATTCTTCATTCAGATAGAGGAGGTGAATACCTAAGAGAGGCTTTTCAGGATGATGTAAGAAGTTGTGGGATCGTCTCACAACTTACTCCACCTGGAACACCACAGCATAATGGTGTGTTTGAAAGGAGAAATCGAACCCTATTGGATATGGTTTGATCTGTGATGGCTATAAGCTCACTACCTCTATCATTTTGGGGTTTCACATTTCTCACTGCGGCTCGTATTTTGAACATGGCCCGGACCAAGAAAGTGAATTTCTTACCTTTTGAAATATGGAATGAAAGAGTTCCATCACTATCATATTTAAAAGTATGGGTTCGTGAAGCTTATGTTAAGCTAAACACCCAATACAAGTTGGAAAGTCAATCCACTAAGTGTATATTTGTTGGATATCCCAAAGACTGTATAGGATACTACTTCTTGATCCAACAGAGCAAAAAGTATTTATTGCTCGAAAGGTTGAGTTCTTGGAAACTAAGTTCCTTATGGAAGGAATAACGTATAGAACAATGGATTTTGATGAGGATCAAGATCCACAAGCCGATACACGTTTGGTTGACACTAGCAATCAACAAGAGGTTGTTGATAATGATCAAGAGGTTGATCAATACACATAAAACGTTCACAGATCTGGTAGAGTTAGCATTCCACCTGAAAGATATGGATTTATCATGAATGGATGTTGTATGGTCGTCTCCGATGAGCCAACTACATACCATCATGCAATGTCGAATTCAGATTGTGACAAATGGCTGGAAGCCATGAAAGTTGAGATGCAATCCATGTATGACAACCAAGTTTGAGAATTGGTTAACCCTCCACTTAACTCCAAACCGGTTGGATGCAAGTGGGTTTCAAGAAGAAAACGGAAATGCATGGAAACTTGGATACTTACAAAGCAAGACTTGTCGCAAAAGGTTTCACTCAAACTCAAGAGGTTGATTATGATGAAACTTTCTCACCTGTGGCAATGCTAAAGTCAATTAGGATATTATTTGCCATAGCTGCATATTATGACTATGAGATTTGGCAAATGGATGTCAAAACTGCTTTTCTTAATGGACATCTCGAAGAGACTGTCCACATGGTTCAGCCTGATGGTTTTGAAAGCATCGAGAAGTTGGAATCAACGATTTGATGAAGAGATCAAGAATAATGGTTTCATCAAGAACGTTGACGAGGCTTGTGTATATGAGAAGGCTAGTGGGAGCATAATTACATTCTTAGTATTGTATGTTGATGACATACTGCCTTTTGGAAATGATATTCCAACCATTGAAGGTGTTAAAACCTGGCTTGGAAGTTGTGTTTCCATAAAAATCTTCGTGAAGCCGCCTATATTTTGGGAATAAAGATCTATAGGGATAGATCGAGGCGGTTGATAGGTTTAAATCAAAATGCATATATTAATAAAGTCTTGAAAAGGTTCAAGATTAAAAAACTCTAAGAAAGGTATCGTACCTATTCAAAGAGGGACAATATTGAGTACATCTCAATGTCCAAGCTCAAAGGATGAGCAAGATCGAATGAAGGACATGCCATATGCATCTGCTATAGGATCCATCATGTATGCGATAATATGCACTAGATTGGACATGTCATGCGCGTTAAGCACGACAAGCAGATATCAGCAGAATGCAAGTAATAGCCATTGGATGGCTATTAAAAGTATGTTGAAATACCTTGGGAGGACTAAGGAAATGTTTCTAATACATGGATCTGATGAAGAGGAACTCGTTGTAAAGGGTTACATGGATGTGAGTTTTCAAACTGATCAAGATGATTCTTGATCGTAATCGGGATATGACTTCATTATGAATAGGGTAGCATTGTCCACTACAAAATCTGAATACATAGCTGCGTCATTAGCAACTCAGGAAGCTGCATGGATAAAGAAATTTATCGCCGACCTAGGGTGGTCTCTACCATTCAAGCCCCCTAGAAACCTTTTGTGATAACGAGGGTACGATTGCACAAATCAAGGACCCCTTTGCACATAAAAAGGCTAGGCACATTGAGCGGAAATTCAACTACATAAGGGATGAAGTTGAAAAGGGAAAGATATGTATTTGTAAAGTTCACACCGATCAATACATTGCAAATCCACTCACGAAGCTCCTTGAAAGGGCAAAGCATGAAAGTCATACTTGTGCCTTAGGACTTTGATATTCTAGTGAATGGAATTGATATGTTTAGTATTTAAAAGTTTGGAACAATGTAATATTTAACTCTCTATATATTTGTGATATTTTGAGTTATATTCATTTTATCATGTATACATTCATGAATATGCTTGTTATTCTAAATGTCCGTAGTCGGTCATGTTTGTGGGAACAAATATGAATGTAAGACTATTATGAACATGGATTGGTGGATATTCATAAGGAATGAATATAGAGCAATTGGTTGCTGCCAAAGTTCATAGATATTTGTGGGATACAAATATTGGATTGACCGGCATCTCAAATTTAACTACATGGAATCTTCTTGATTAATATAAGTAAATTTGAGTAAAGGCGAATATCATTTGGTATCCCTCGACCTGAGATACATATTGGGTTTTGATATTCACCAAAGTCTTATACCTTGAGCTAGTTCTTCACTGCTCTAAAATATGGATAGTACATAAGGCTATGTTCAGGTGTGACACGAGGTGATTGTGAGAAATGTATGTAGTCAAGATGGAATTTTTTCCTCTTATTCGTTGAGAGCAAGATGTCTAAGGCCTGATTAAGTTAAATCAATAAGGAATGATTATTCTGTGTCCTTGGATTTAACATGACATCTGTAAAAAAATGATAAATGATTGAATCACCTAAATCATTTCAAGTTGAATACTTGAAATGGATGATGTTATTGAATGGCTTTAAGCCATGCGTATTAAGGGTAGTAAACCGTTGTTAGGCGGTATTTACGCTTGCATCAATTTTCTATGAATCTTGTGTAAGTGGGAGATTGTTGGATTCTTTATGCCTAAGACACATAGAACATTGATGTGGTTAGTACATTATGATCCAAGTCGGGTCATACCCAATAACAAGCTTAGCAAAAACCAATTGATATTTAGTTAATGATATGATCATGCAATTAAATAAATACACCAATTTAGAAAATGGGTTTTCTAAATAAGTTGCATATGAGATTGAACAACTTATAGGGATATTTTGTTCATGGGTATTATTTTTAATGTTGTTTAATTTAGTTAAATAACATCAGGTAATAAAAGTGTGTATGATTTATATAATTAAAAGGTTAATTATATAACTATTTTAACAACTACTTAATAAACGAATTGAAGAATGGTTTCGGGGGGAAAACCCCCACCTCTTCACCCATTTTCGGCCACCCCTCTTAGGTGTTGGTCCCTTTTGTATCTTAAAAGCATACAACACATAAATAGTGAGACACTCCACCTTCCTCTCTCTCTCATATGTAAGAACCACAAGAACAAAAAGAGTCTCCAATTTTGAAGAAATACATGGCTGGAACTCGATTTTCAGGAGGTTTCTTGGTGGTTTTGGTGTACAAATCCTAGCAAGAAAGGTCTTTGCTTGATGCTTGTGGGTATGGATGCTTGAGGACACCTCTCCTTGGAGTTTTGGTCATTCAAGAACCTCATATTCTTCCTCCAAAATCACGTTTTTCAGCAGCTCTACAAAGGTAGTTTGTATGTCTTGTTTTGGTTGTTATTTCTTCTTGATAGCTAGTTCATACACATATATAAGATCCTATGTTCTTGGGTTTGTTGTTGTTATGTCATTAGCCTTAATTTTTCACATTACAAATCATAAGATTAAGGTTTTATTCCGCAGCGTTTTTCATGTTTAAATGGTTAAACTACTTTGATAATGGTCCAACAAACCCAACAATAATATGTTCATTCAAAAACAAAGATCGAATACCATCATGAAAGCAGGCTGCCAACAAAGTCATTATTTTTATAGGTTCTCACTTTTCGCACTCTTTGGATATGTTGATTAGCGATTTTTATAGCACAGTGGCGATGAAAACAAAAAAAGATGAGCACCCAAAAAGAGATTACGAACCTCGTAATCACAGGTTACTCAATTTTCAAGTAAACATGGTACTAAGGAACTCTAAGATGATTAACTCTCATGCCATGTAATGAAAGATCAAAAATTTCTTATTGATATCAGTCAAAATAACAATACACATGGTATATGCTAGAGAGGGAATCATAGGTTAACAAATCCTAGGGCTCACTTACAATACATTCGTCTTTTTAGTTGTTACAATATAATCTATAATTTATAATTAAAGAGAATAAATTATATTCACGTGACACCTAACTAGGTTGTATACCTATGCGTCACATAGAGTTTGTCACATGTCTTCACCATATTCACCTTGGAACTCTTCACTTTAATCAACAAAAGAAAGTGTTAATATGTAGTAATTATAAAACCAATCATTAGTATCTTTTCATTATATTTATTTTTATAATGTAATTAAATAGTTATAAACCAAAACCGCCTCTAAATCCATAAAAACTTCTGTTGGACCTAAAAGGATCATACATGCCATTCAGTGTGGATTGCTCATGTTTTGCTGGAAATCCCAGAAGTCCAGAAGATATGTGATGAAGAATCTGCATCAACAAAGAAGACAAGTTCAACTATCCACATTTGTATATGCGAATGACCACAATCACATGATGCTCACAAGTGTTTGTTCTTCCTATTAACAAATATGGACAGCCCACAAATGCTAACAAGGTTGTACATCCGCATTTAACATTGGATCTCAACAACAACTGCGCCAAGTGTTTGCTTATCCACATTCTCAATGCTGATGACCAAAACAATGCGATATAAAATCAAGAAAGCAATGACGACAACCAAATCCACATTAGTTAATGCGGTATTGACAAAAGTGTTAGGATCTCAGCCTCTTGGTTTAATCGATTGAACAGATATAGCAGCGGAATAGCTCAGAATTAGACAAATTCAAGCAAGAACATTCGATATAAAGCGATAAAAGAATTTTGTTATAGAGAGAGAAATATCTGACAAAAGGAATATTGCATTAAGATTGTCGGCCTCAATGGCACGATTACAGGTGAGTCATCCTTCCTTATAAAGGAAAGAATGACGTAGGCTGATGTCACTTGAAAGTGACATGTAACCGTTTTATAACTACTGATGTTTAACAACTACTGAAGATGTCAACAACTGACATCTTCTTACAAATGTTCCTAAGTGTTAAACATCTTATTTACAACTACTGAAAAACATAAAACTACTGATACTACAACAACTGAAGAACAACCTCTTCAGTTGTTTACAAGTACTGAAAAGGAAACAAAACTACAGAAAAGTAACAAACTACTGAAGGAAAAGAAAACTACTGATGAAGAAAAACCATCACAACAACTGAAGAAGCCCTCTTCAGCTGTTGTCATCAGCTGTTAGCATCAGCTGATGTCTTCAGTACTTGAACATCAGACTTTGTCTTTCAGCTGTTGATCTTCAGTCTTTGTCTTCAGTACTTGTTGAAGTCTTCAGACTTTAGATCTTCAGCTGTTGTCTCAGTCTTTGTCTTCAGTACTTCAGAAATACTTCAGCAGTTGTATTCTTCAGACTTTGTAGAACAGCTGATCAGGTCTTCTTCAGCTGTTGTGATGTCCTGTGGGACTTAGAGGTTTCTCTGATCAGGCTCATTGGTTCTTTTGGTCCAACAACTCCCCCTGAACCAATGCAGCCAAAACCTCTAAGTTATTGACGAGTCCCACTTATTTTGGCAGATAGATTGGTCTTTTTATCCTCTTGATCAGATGAGAAGTGACCCTTTTTCAGCACCGGCCTGGGAAGAAGTCTCTGATGATCTGTTTTGCATGATATGGTTGGGAGCTCTGTATTGGGGACTTGGACACTGAGCTGTTACCCCAACCATGAGATCTACTTCCCGTGTATCAGCCTATAGGATTCCCTGGTGTAAGCCCTTAGAAACATGATCTGCTCATCCATTGTCAGCACCTCGGGCACACCATCAAACAATCCTTCTCGGCCATACACTTCAGAGATGTACTTGGCCTGTTTTCCATTCTTGAGCTCAACCGTGGTTATTTGTCTGTAAGCAAACTCATCTGGATGAGTCCCTTCTAAGAGCAGGTTGAGCTCATCTTGTTTGAAGTTTTCAAGTCTTTTGTAAACCAATCCCTTCTTTATGATTTTATTCTCCAACATCTTTTGGGTGGTTGTTTGGCTTCATAAGCTTTCTTGAACTCTTCTACAATTTCCCAGGGGGACACTACAAGAACCACAGTGATGTCTTCGTCGACAACCCTCTTCACTTGGCCCTTGTATTTTGAAGGAATTTCTTTCTTGACAATCCTGTGTGCCACCCTAGGATCAGGCCATATCCTTACTTTTTCCCTTTGGTATTGAAAGGTATTAGCAAGGGTGTACAATCTTAAGACTTCTTTCTTCATGCTAATCATTGAAGAGGATGTGGCATATGCTTTGTCAATGCTTTTCAGCATTTCCTCATCATGTCTTTGCATCTGTTCCTCTTCAATCTTTATCATCACAGCATGCATTTGAGAAGCAGGAGTGATGGACATTGGATTAGCCTTAGGCAAAGTGATAACTGCAGAGAGTGGCAGTCTGTCTTCATCCTCCTCTTCTTCTTCATCAGCCCTCAGTACCTTTCTTTTCTTTTGTCTAGGTACATCACTGGCAGTGGGTTTTGGGGGTAAAGGATTTGGTTTTGTGGGTTGGATGGTTGGTTTAGAGGGTAAAGGGGTTGTTTTAGTGGGTTGTGGAGGTAGTGATTTTGAGGATAGAGGCTTTTCAGACTGTTTTAGCATTTTGGCTGTAAGGAAGGCTTTAGTAAATTTTGTCAGTTCTTTTCGGTTCCCAACCCCAGCTTCATTTAATGCCTCAATCACTAAACCCTTGGAGTATGCTTCAGACGAACAAATCTTGGTGGTTATTGCCAAGATGTTGTCCCTGGTCCAGGCCCTTATTTCTATCAGAGATCTTCCCAAGTATTTGGCTACAATCTAATCATTATCTCCAGCCTTTCTCTTTCTAAGGCATCATAACTAGCCCATCTTGAGTTGATCTCCTCTGTCTCCAACCTTCTGATCTCGGAGTCTAGTTGTTGGATGTCAAAACTCTGCCTATATAACTGATCAATGATTTTATCCATTGAACGGTTATGGTTGGCATCAGCTTCTTTCACCATATCATTCAGCTCCTTCTCCTTCTCAGACTCTCCTTCTTTCCTCTTTTGATATGTGACATGAAAGTCTTTTTGACTTTCATTCACTTCAGCTCTCTTCTCACTCTCCTTCTCCTTCTCATGATCAAACTCAGTCTCCTCCACACTTATAACAGCCAACTCCTTCTCATTTACCTTCTCTGATTCTTTCTCCTTCTCCCCATCTGTCCTCTTCCTTTTTCCTTTAACTGACTGACTCTCCCCCTTTTTGGTTGCATTGGGTGCAAGGGTTTGAGCAGTAGAAAGTGATTTGGTCACCAACTCCTCCACCAGGGGTTGTATTATTGTAGGAAGCCTCTCATCAATGGCTTTGATCACTATATCTGTGATCATGGGAGTGATGAGAGGTAGGGATTTTTGAAGGTTAGCAACTGATTGATCAGGATGGTTCTGTTCCTGAGAATCAGTGCCAAAAGCAGAGGCTGGTGGCTTGGAAGTATGTATTGGCTCAGTGTTTAGGGGACCTTCAGAAGAAGGTGCCATCTGTGGGTGTATTGTGGTGGCAGATGGACTTCATCCTGAGACATCTTGGCCCAGCTCTTTGAGTCTGCTAACCTCATCCTCTAGGATGGTGTTTTGAGCAACTACATCATAGAAGAAGCTCAGGTCATCATCAGTTGATACTGAATCACCTGACCTCCTGACAGAGTCAGGATTAACATGCCTTGAGTGTAGATCAATTATAGCATGTGCCCCTTGTTCTTGGTTCTGGGGACTTCCAGCCTCAGGACTATGTCCTTCATCAGCTGTTGCCGCTGGTGAGGTCTTAGAGATGTTACCAACTGCATCCTGGTCATTTGCTGAGTCAGAGGCAGTGGCAGCCTCACCAGAAGTTCGCACCTCCTTGTCTACACCAGGAGATGGAACATGATAACCCCTGTGCTGTGGGTTGACAGAAGCATTGTGATCCTCCCCCTCAGGTGTTGAGGTTATCCCAGTAGTGATTGGTGTCTGGGTGGGGGGTGAGGAATGCAACTGCGTCAGCACTTTTGCAACAATTATTGTAGGGCTTTGAGGGGCGGTTGCATCAGGAGAGGGTGTGGAAGCAGTGTGCACCCGGGCGAGTGGTGCTCTTCAATGGTACCCCTCAAGTGAGGAGGATCCCAGCAGTGTGGCTTCCCTTTGAGTGGTTGCATCAGGTTCCTTTTGAGAGGAAACCTGAGCGGCTTCGGTTGGTGGAGTCATAGTCTCTACTGGGGGTTTTTCCAGTAGAGATAACCTGCTTTGGTGCAGCAGGAGCATCCTCAGGGGACTCAACTCCCTGAGTAGCCTTCTTAGGCTTCTTCTTGGGTTTGGAGGGGACTTTGGATGTGGAAGTGGAGGCTGTGGGTTCCAGCTGCGTGGGTTTGCGCAGCTTGGCAGCCTGTTAAGAGTTTGGTCAGTGTTGTGTCGGGAGTATACCTCCGGCAATACAGCCAAAGCAGGGACTCCCAGACCAACTAGTCCCTCAGCATAAAGCTGATTCTCTATTATGGCCATTATAAACCGAGGATATAGTATCCAACGGTTAGAAAGTGGTTTTGTGGCCATATCCTTGATTTCAAGAAAAATTATTTCAGAAAAGTTTAGTGGTTCTTGTTCAAGGATAGAGAACAGTACCTGTTGCCATCTGGAAGACAGTTGATCCCAAGAAGAAGTCTTCGGGCCAGGCAAACATTTACCATATGAAATATCAATCGTTCAGCATCTGGAAAATGTTTCTTCAGGATGGTCGAAGCACTAAGATCGCCTTGATATCCATGTTGTCCAAATGAAAGATCAATTTGGCGCTTAGGATATCCAACAGGGTAGGCAGCATCATCTAATAGTAATATCTGGCGGATGGTAGCAGTAGAGATGACCACCTTATGAGAGTTGATGGACGAATGGATAGATTCTCCATTAACAGTTGCATTCGTCCAAAACTGATGTAGCGAATCGGCATAAATGATTGGATTTAGGAGGAAGGCCGTTTTCAGTGGTGATTGGACCATAAGATCTATAGCATTATCGAATTTGGTCCAGAAGGGCGATTTAGTGAGGTACGCGACACAGTTGTGTCGAGGCTTGAGTTGCATGGTCGCCATTAATGAAGGTGAAAGATTTTCAGAGCTTTTGAAATTTTAGGTCGTGAAAGAATGAAAAACTCTGAAAGAGGGATCAGATATATATAGGGTACGGGTTATGAAACGACTGAAGGTTTTGGTGTTAGTCATCAGTATTTGAAACAACTGATGACGTGGTATTAACTTTCAGAGGTTTGAAACGACTGATGGTATTGGTGTGGTCAGCAGTTATAAAACAACTGAAGACATGGTGTTTACAATCAGACGTTGAAACAACTGAAGTCTCTGATTTAGGCATCAGTAGTTTTAAAAAAAACTACTGAAGACAAGTTGGACTTCAGATGTTGAAACAACTGAGGACTTGGTATTAGTCATCAGTAGTTGTGAAACTACTGAAGACCCTGGTTGTGCCATCAGTTGTTGTAAACAACTGAAGACTTGGTGTTAGTCATCAGTATTGTGAAACTACTGAAGACATGGTATTGCTTCAGTTGTTTATGAAGAAACAGCAGTTTGTGAACTACTGAAGAGAGAGTACTCATCAGTAGTTGTCGTCAATTCATAGCCTTTCAGCTGTTTCATACTGTCCTCAACACGTACTCATCAGCCTTTTTGCTGTTTTCAGTTGTTTCATAGGACATCAGTACTTATCTGTTTCTACTGATTTCAGTAGTTGTAAGTGCATCAGTTTGTAACTACATCAGTAGTTTAGAACAGATAAAGTACAGTACTTAAAGCATTTAGCCTTCAGTAGTTATAAAAACTACTGAGGGTAAAATAACTCATCAGTACTTATATGTGACATGGTTACCAATGATCATCAGTAATTACTGAGATCATCAGTAGTTGTCACTTATTCTAGCTGCAGCATACCAAGCCTTAACACCAGGTTGTGGAAAGTTGAACTATCCAAAGGCTTAGTAAAAATGTCTGCAAGCTCATCAGCACTAGGCACAAACATAGGATTAATTAGACCCTTTTCAAAACAATCTCTTATAAAATGATGTCTAATTTCTATATGTTTGGTCCTAGAGTGCTGGACTGGATTTTTGACAATGCAAAGAGCTGAAGCACTATCCATTAATAATGGAGTCTTAGTCTCTGTAATGCCATAATCCAAAAGTTGATTCTGAAGCCAGAGTACTTGGGATGTACAACTTGCAGCAGCAATGTACTCGGCTTCAGCAGTGGATGTAGCAACAGATGTTTGTTTCTTACTCTGCCAAGAAATCAAACAGTTGCCTAGGAATTGACATCCACCAGAAGTTGATTTCCTGGTCAACTTACACCCTGCATAGTCACTATCAGAGAAAGCAACTAATTTGCAAGAATGTCCAGTGGAATACCATAAGCCTAGAGATTGTGTACCTTGCAGATATCTAAAGATCCTCTTGACTGCAATCAGATGAGACTCCTTAGGTGCAGCCTGAAATCTAGCACAAACACATGTAGCAAACATAATATCTGGTCTAGAAGCTGTTAAATACATCAAGGAACCAATCATACATCTGTAAAGAGTTTCATCAACAGCTTTACCTTTCTGATCAACATCCAATTGTGTGGTGTTGCACATGGGAGTAGAACAGGGTTTACAGTTTTGTAAATCAAACTTATTCAAAAGATCTTTTGTGTATTTAGACTGATGAATGAAAATTCCATCAGCTTTTTGTTTGATTTGCAAACCTAGAAAGAACTGTAATTCTCCCATTGCACTCATTTCAAACTTCTGTTGCATTAAGTTTTGGAATTCCTCACACAATTGGGGATCAGAGGATGCAAATATAATATCATCAACATAAATTTGAACAAGTAGCTTATGCTGATCCACCTTCTTAATAAATAAAGTTTTATCTATGGAGCCTCTAGTGAAATTATTCTGTAGAAGAAAGTTTGATAAGGTCTCATACCAGGCTCTAGGTGCTTGTTTCAACCCATAAAGAGCTTTATCAAGCTTATATACCCATTCTGGGTGCTTATTATCCTCAAAGCCTGGTGGTTGACACACATAAACTTCTTCTTTTATGTTACCATATAGAAAAGCACTTTTGACATCCATTTGAAAAACTTTAAGATTGTGGAGTGCAGCATAGGCTAAAAACAATCTAATTGCCTCCAGTCTGGCTACAGGGGCAAAGGTTTCATCATAATCAATACCTTCTTCTTGTGCAAACCCCTGCACAACCAGTCTGGCCTTGTTCTTAACAATTAGCCCATTTTCATCAGTTTTATTCCTAAACACCCATTTAGTGCCTATTGCACACTTACCTGGGGGTAGAGGAACAAGCTCCCACACTTGCTGTTTTTTGAACTGAAGAAGCTCAAGCTGCATGGCTTCAACCCATCCATTGTCTCTCAAAGCTACATGATAGTTCTTTGGCTCTAGCTGACTGATGAAGAGAGCATAGAAGCAGAAATTGGACAACTGGCTTCTGGTTGAAACACCAGCATTGATATCACCAAGGATTTGAGACATTGGGTGATTTTTCAGCTCTTGGTAAACAATCAAATCTGTGCAAGTGTTTGTAGGACCTTCAGCAGCAGCAGATGTTGATGCAGATTCTTGAAACCATGAAGATGGTGGCAACTCAAATGAAGTTGAGGATGCAGAAATCTCATCAGCATTTGTTGTGGATGGTGCTGCTGGAGCTACAGGAGCATCAGGTTTAGAGGACTCAGGCAGTTGGTCACTAAACCTGAAGAGGTGATTACTACTATCATCATCATCTTCAGCAGTAACACCAGGTGTGAACTGTTGACAGGAGCAACAGCAGGAGATTGATAAGGAACATATTGCAGTATGTCCAAATCAAAGAGCTCCACAGGGCTTTGTGGAATCTTGTCCTTTGGAGATTCATTGAACTTGACATGTAGAGTCTCTTCAACCATCTTTGTTCTGCAGTTGAAGACTCTGTATGCCTTGCAAGTTGATGAATAACCAACAAAGTACCCTGCATCCACCTTAGGATCAAATTTCTGGAGCTGATCCTTTGTGTTGAGAATGAAACAGGGACACCCAAATGCTCTAAAGAATGAAATGAGAGGGGCCAAATGATGTAGAACTTCATATGGAGTCTTCATCAACCTCTGATTTATTAGCACTCTATTCTGCACATAGCATGCTGTGTTGACAGCTTCAGCCCAAAAGGTCAATGGCAGTCCAGAATCAGCCAACATAGACCTTGCAGCTTCAATGAGGGTCCTGTTCTTTCTCTCCACAACTCCATTCTGTTCAGGAGTTCTTGGAATACTAAACTGCCTCTTTATTCCCTTGGAAAGGTAGCTCATCAAGTGTATTGTTCCTGAATTCTGTTCCATTGTCACTTCTAATACACTTGACTGAGAGGGAATACTGCTTCTCAGCATACAACACAAAGTTTATGATCTTCTGTGCAGCTTCATCCTTTGAATGTAGAAAGAAAGTCCATACAAATCTGGAGTAATCATCCACAATTACCAGACAGTATTTCTTCTTTGCCATGCTCATCACTCTCACAGGACCAAAGAGATCCATGTGAAGAAGTTGTAAGCAGGCAGTGGACTTTGGTTCTTCAATAGGTGGAATGAAACCTTGTGCTGTTTTCCTTTCAAACAAGCAGTGCAGTTGTTTTCACACTTGAACTCCTTCATAGGCATTCCCCTTACTAAACTATGGTGTATCAGCTGATTCATGTTCTTGAAGTTAACATGTCCCAGCCTTCTATGCCATAGATTAGATTCTTGAGGAGAGGCCTTGGAAAATAGGCAAGGATGGCCTTTGAGATCTATTTTCTTGGAAAGATCTAAGGCATACACTCTTCCTGTCCTGTTGGCCTTCAGGAGAGTGTGAGCATCCAATACCTTGTCAATCAAACTCAGAACTTTGGATGACAGAATCCTGCAGTTCTGGCTTGTGAAAAGGGCAACATGGCCTTTGTCACACAATTGACTGACACTCAAGAGGTTATACTTGAGATTTTCCACATGGTTGACATCATCAAACCTTATTTCCCCATTGGAAACAAAGCCCTTCCCGATGATGTAACCTCTTGCATCATTGCCAAAGGAAACAAAACCCTTCCTTCCTGGAGAGTAGTCATTAAGAAGTGAGTTGTTCCCAGTCATATGCATAGATCCCCCACTGTCTACATACCAGATGCTACTTTGGCATGTTGAAGAAACCTGCATTAATAAACAATCAGTTAGTTTTGGAGACCCAAACCTTTTTGGTTTTGGGCCTGGTCTCATCAATAGATGGTAAACTAACAGGTTTATTGGGCACAATAGCTTGAGGTGAAGGAGATGGTGTAGAAGAGGAATCCTTTGGCTTGGATCTCCTTTTCTGGGGTTTCAACACAGGGCCATCAAGTTGGTTAACTCTTCCCAACAGATGTTGAACCATCATTACCAGCTGTGTCTGATTCTGGGAAAGAGCTTTCAGCTCTTCAGACACATTGGTATTGGTGTTTGATGATGAGTTCTTGTGTTGCACCATCTTCTTTTGAGCAACCTCAGCTGTTGCCTGTTGCACTCCTTCCCTTTTAGATTTCTTTTTGGACATAGGAGTAACAGGATTTGATGCTGCTGGTACAAACTTGGACTCAAACTCAGTTTTCATTTTAGCCAAGTTTTCTTTAATTTTCTCCTTTTGTTTGAGTTTGGATCCCTTTTTGTACCAACAATCATCTGTGAGATGATTGAATAGACCACATATTTCACATGGTTTCTTCTTCATCTTCTGTTGATCATCAACTGAAGAAGATGAAACTACTGAAGACTTGCTCTTCAGCAGTTTAGAAGCACTTTTTGCCTTCTTGTCAACTCCCTTAGTAGGCTTCAAATCCTTCCTACTGACAGTTTTCTTCTCTTAGTGCTGTCAGTTATTGGGATTTGAACTCCAGATGTTATCCCCTGCTCTCCAGTACCCTCAGTACTTCTAGGGATAACACTTGGGTTGATCAACTCATTGATCATGTGAGTGTCAGCAGTTGAACCATCAATATCAGCTGATAGGTTCACAGAGGGATTACTACTGACTTCAACTACTGATGGTGCTTTATCAAGTAGTGAATCACATGATGAGGTGGATTGGTCATTACTTTCTCCATCAGATTCTACTCCTGCTCTTGAAGCAAAATCTGTAGGAGGAGCAGTGTGATTATAACCAATTCCAAACTTCACATTGGAAGCTGTTTGCTTACTAAGAAGCATTTCAAAGCCCTTGCAAGATTGTACCCATCGATCACACTCTACTTGGGTGACAGCAAGAGTATCTTTGAGGTCTTTGTACTTCTCTAAGAGTACATCCTCCCTAGCCTTATCATCAGAGATTTGGCATTTTAATTTATAAATCTCATCAGTTTTCTCTTTCAGCACAGACTCAAACTCAGCTTTATTTTTGGAAATTATTTGTTCTAGCTCTACATTTTTATTGATTAAAGCCACATTTGCTTCTCTAATAGGGCAAATGCTGCTATGCAAGTTTCAGAACATAATTTGGCCTTAGCCTCAGAGGATACCTGTGATACCTGTGTTGAAGAGGTACTTGAGGATGATCCATCAGAGGATTCCAAAGTCATGAGAGCTAGATTTCCAAAAGGATGCTCACCACCATGTTGACCAGCACCTGAGAACAGTTGTTCATTACCAGACACATCATCTGGTAAGCTGCTCCAGTCAACAACTCCTGGTGTGAAGAAGCTGTGTTGTTGAAGTTGATTAGGTTGATGAGATTGGGATGGTTGAGGCTCAGGGAGTGCATGTGGTTGCTGAGCAGTGGGTGCTTGAACCTGGCCTGGTTGTGGCATGTAATAGCAGGGGTATGGATATGGCATTGGCCCCTGTGGAACAAAATATGCAGGAGATTGTGGTTGATGATGATAACCAGAATTGACAGGTTGTTGCCCTCTGTTTTGTTGACTATTGCCAGGGAAGTCACAAAAGGTGCAGGAGAGTTAGATCCAGATGATCTACATTCTCTTGCAAAGTGTCCAAGCCTGTGGCATTTATGGCACTTCAACTTACTCTTGTCAAAACCAACTTTGGTTTTGCCAGAGAGTCCTGGGAATTTCCTTCCAGTTCTTTTGTAGAACTTCTGAGATCTGATATTTATCAAGGCCATTGGCTCAAAATATCCATCTCTTCTAAGTCATCATCAGCAATCCCCTTGAGATCATCCATGATGAAACATAGATTGTCACTATTACTACCAGCAGAATAACTATCAACACTCACAAAGGCAGGCTCAGAAGTGTTTGTAGAGAAATCAATATGCTCATCATACTGGCTTTCAGATGACGCATATTCTGACTCTTGATGTCCAATCAGGGCAGTGTTCCCTTGGACAAAATCCTCAGTAAGCTTGCCAGATGAAGCCAATTTCCTTTTCTGCTCTATCTCTCTCTCGAATGTAAGCAGTTTCCCATGAAGTTGGGTGAGAGATAGGCGATCAACATCAGCATTTGAGCGTAGAACAATGGTATATGTGTTCCATCTCTCAGGCAGTGATCTTAGGAATCTATGGTTCATCTGACTCCTGGTATATTCATGTTTAACCATTTTCAATTCAGAGATTAAACATGAAAACCGCTCAAATTGTTGAGTCAGAGTCTCACCCTTTCTATGAGAGAAAGTCTCATATTGTTGGGCGAGGATTTCCCTGTTGTTTGCTAAAACCTCATCAGTACCACCAATTGTTCTTTGATGGCTTTCCAGAGGTCATGAGCAGACTCACAATGCAGAAGCCCAGAGTAAATCTCATTAGGAATAGCCATAGCCAAAATTCCATGGGCTTTTGCATCGATTTCAAACAACTTCTTGTCCTCATCGGAGTATTGCTCCTTCTTCTTTGGAACCAACTGGTTTGTTTCCGGATCATTCACCATTGGCTTATGTGGTCCATGTACCACAGATGTCCAACAACCTGAGCTATTGACAGACAGGTGATGGAGCAATCTTCTCTGCCAAATGTTATACTCATTCCTCACCAGATCGGAGGCTTGGTAGAGGATCCAGTATTGAAAGGATCATTCGAAGAAGTAGTCATTGTGGAAAATCAGACAGATTCAAGTAAAATCACAATAAATTTAGCTCAGAACCACACAGAACCTCAAATAAAACGGCCAGAAGCGATACACTCTCAATCTCTATAACAGATCCTTGCGAATTTGCTAATTCGATCAAACTTAGAGCGATTGAACAGTTTCAATGATCAATTGTTAGATCGATCAATGATTAACCTGCTCTGATACCATTTGTTAGGATCTCAGCCTCTTGGTTAATCGATTGAACAGATATAGCAGCGGAATAGCTCAGAATTAGACAAATTCAAGCAAGAACATTCGATATAAAGCGATAAAAGAATTTTGTATAGAGAGAGAAATATCTGACAAAAGGAATATTGCATTAAGATTGTCGGCCTCAATGGCACGATTACAGGTGAGTCATCCTTCCTTATAAAGGAAAGAATGACGTAGGCTGATGTCACTTGAAAGTGACATGTAACCGTTTTATAACTACTGATGTTTAACAACTACTGAAGATGTCAACAACTGACATCTTCTTACAAATGTTCCTAAGTGTTAAACATCTTATTTACAACTACTGAAAAACATAAAACTACTGATACTACAACAACTGAAGAACAACCTCTTCAGTTGTTTACAAGTACTGAAAAGGAAACAAAACTACAGAAAAGTAAACAAACTACTGAAAGAAAAGAAAACTACTGATGAAGAAAAACCATCACAACAACTGAAGAAGCCCTCTTCAGCTGTTGTCATCAGCTGTTAGCATCAGCTGATGTCTTCAGTACTTGAACATCAGACTTTGTCTTTCAGCTGTTGATCTTCAGTCTTTGTCTTCAGTACTTGTTGAAGTCTTCAGACTTTAGATCTTCAGCTGTTGTCTCAGTCTTTGTCTTCAGTACTTCAGAAATACTTCAGCAGTTGTATTCTTCAGACTTTGTAGAACAGCTGATCAGGTCTTCTTCAGCTGTTGTGATGTCCTGTGGGACTTAGAGGTTTCTCTGATCAGGCTCATTGGTTCTTTTGGTCCAACAAAAGAAATGCTAATGAAGAATTTTGTACTTGACTATTTTATAGTAAGGGGTAGTTATCTTTTTTGTAAAGACATCTTGTCATCCTATAAATAGAATAAAAAAACCCCCTCTGTGGGCAGATTGACAAGCATAATATTTTGTTGTCATAACGGTTCAGAAGGTGTCCCTTGAGACGATTATTGCTAAAACCTAGCTTCATTATACCTTCACATATAAGACAGAGCATTTCTGGTATTTCTAGCAGTTTAATGTTCTATGTTTATATATTTTTGCCAAAATATAATCACTGACCTCAAACATCTATCGATCCTAGTTGCTTTCATATCAAACTGGAATGTCATTCCAACACCCCGAGTCATTGGTATAAGAGCTTCGGCTCTCGTTCATCTTCAGATCTACTCATATCTAACGAAAACTCATGATCCAGTGATGAGTTGTTAGAGAGTTCGTCTACCTCTAATCAGTATTCATTCTGAAACTCATTGAAAAATATCAATAATTATTTGTTTCCTGCAACCCAGTCTCAGAACCTTTCTATGAACAGCTTGCTCTAACATAAAATCATAACACAAAAGATTCATTAACACATAATCTTCACACATCAAAAACAATATAATAGTTTATACAGGACTCTCTAAAACACTATACATTCATTAGATCTGAACAAATAGACTGATTTGGACCTGTTGAACTTAAAAATTAATCTAATTGTTTATTCCAACAAGTTAAAAACAGTTTATTATAATGGAGTCTCATAATTTCTCTAAACTTGGGCATACTCCTAAACTTCCTATGGTAAAACCCAAATTCTAAGTTTAAGAAATGGAAAATCAGGTTTATGAATGTTTAGAGGTGTAGATCAAGATTATTAGATATCCAATGCAAAGGACCTCACTCCTGTGACACTCCAGTTACCAAGTTGCTTGACAAACCCTCAAGAATACTATTGAAGTCTACTCTTGATGATGATGATTACAAAGATAAAGTGTAGAGTGTAATGAAGAGGCTGATGCAACCTAAACATCTTTAGTCTTTCCTGCATGCTGCACAAGTGCATTGAAGTAGAATGCTTCAGAAGTTTCACATGTGCAACAGAAATAATCTAAGTGTGAAATCTTCCGAAGCCAAGACCAATATCTTCCGAAGCCAAAGATGAAGTCTTCCGAAGCCTCAGAGAAAAAGTCTTCCAAAGCTTCAAGTTCATGAAGACAGA
The DNA here is from genome assembly GCA_025506515.1 of Flaveria trinervia. Taxonomy (NCBI): domain Eukaryota; kingdom Viridiplantae; phylum Streptophyta; class Magnoliopsida; order Asterales; family Asteraceae; genus Flaveria; species Flaveria trinervia. The sequence goes on from CM046455.1 coordinate 56,027,834, forward strand.
TTTCTTCCGAAGACTTTTAGTAACATGCTTTATCTGATGTACTGTTCCATAAAGCTGGACACCTTTCCGCTGCAACTCTACAAGTCACCAACTAACATAGTTTGATGAAAAGGTCCATGCTTTTGGTAACTGTACATTGAGGTCTTGAGTCTGTAAGTTTCTACTTTATGTACTTTATCCTTTTTGTAATATATAAGGATGTGAGCTATGGCATGTTATAGTCATTAGTCAAAAGGCAATCTGCCTTTTGACTCTACAATTGATTTTGTGTGTGTCTAGTCAATTGTATCCAGCTGGCTTTCAAAGTATAGCTGACTGTAGGATGTTGTATAAGTATCTCATGTTCTTGTATCTTTTGAATATGCTTTTTTCTAACACTTGTAATACAACATAGAGAAGGCAATATACTACATTCTTGAAAACCAAATACTTGTGTTCTTTGTGTTCTGTCTCTTATATTACTCGTGTTCTTAAGTGTCATTACTTGATTAATCCAGTTTACCGTTTGATCTAAGTTTAGTTTATCTCCTCTTTGTGTTGTTGTGTTGTAACTTATACCCTTCAACGATCCTGCATTTGGTATCAGAGCTTTTAGGCTCTTGATATAAGATCTCGCCATCTTTAGATCCCTCACACACACAAATACTAAACTTTTCAAATGGCAGCCATTTCCAAAACTGATATGGAAACTAGAACCATGAACAAGTCCCCACTGATCACTCTTGATGACTTTGACACCTGGTGTTTAAGAATGGAAGGTTTCATCAGGTCTTTTGATTCAAGAATGTGGGAGTCTATTAAGAATGGACCTTTCATACCCAGCACACCCTCTGCTACTGGTGCTGGTATGATTCCCAAAGATATGGCTAACTACTCTGATGAAGATAGAAAGAGAGTAGAGATAGACAGAAAAGCCATGACAGCTCTTCAAACTACCCTTCCAAACTCTGTGTACAGAGGTTTCAAGAAGTGCAAAACAACCAAATAAATGTCGGATGCACTAAAACTAATGTATGAGGGTTCTTCTGAAGCCAAGGACAATAAGAAGGATCTCCTGAAGCAGCAGTTTGAAAACTTCACCTTCAAAACAGGTGAAACCATGACTCAGCAGTACTTTAGGTATGTTGAGATAGTGGATACCCTAGTGGATGGAAGAGTTACTCTTGAAAACAGAGACATTGTAAGTAAGTTCATGTCCTCACTTCCTAGGCAATGGACACACTACCGTGTGGTGATCAAGAGAACTGAAAATCTCAAAACTCTTACTCTGATAGAGTTATATGGGATTCTCAGCGGCTACCAGATGGAGATGAACATGCAAGGTTCATCTGGCAACTCCAACAATCAAATGGGTTCAGCCCTACATGCGGTTGAAAAGGATAGCATAGAACCCAAACATCATCTCTTATGCTACCCTAAAAACTCACCCAAGGGTCCTTTCATCACCTTCCCAGAGAAACCAAGGGAGAACTACACTCAAGGAAGCCCATTCCAAGAGACAAGCTCTTCTCAAGCTTTTGTGTCTTCTGATGAAAGCTGTGGCAACTCTCTTTTCACTCTTGAAGACCTAGACTGTATCCATCCAGATGATCTAGAATATATGGAAATAGTCCAACAGATGGCTCTTCTCACTCATAGAGCCAAGAAGTTCTACAAGAGGACTGGAAGGAAGTTTCCAAGCAAAGCAACCAGTGGAAAGTTTGGACTGGACAAAGGCAAAGTCAAGTGTTACAACTGTAACTTGATGGGCCACTTTGCCAGAGAGTGTAAGGCACCTAGAACAAATGGTGGCCAAACACAATCTAGACCAAACTACACTGACAAAGCACTCCATAATGAGAAGTGAAAGCAGCAAGTTGCTGTTGCTGTTGAAGAAGGAGGCTTTGACTGGAGCTTTCAGGTGGAAGATGCTTCTCCAAACCAAGCACTGATGGCAGATCATGATGAAGCCAAGGTATTGGAACATCTCTGTACTGCTGAATGCATTGCTAAAGTTAACAGGTACAGGTCTTATAACTTGGAACTGAGATCTAATGTTGAGTCCTTAAACATTTTAAAATCTGATTTTAGAAAGTCTGAAAATGATTATAAGATGAAAATAGAGGACTTAGAGAAAACCATTTCAGTTCTAAAACATGAACACGTAGATTTTAGGACTCAAATAAAAGATCTCATAACCAAGTTAACTGAGTGCCAGGCTGAGCTTGTGATCAGCAAAGCCAGGGCATAAAAGAGTGTTCTTGAAGAGGAGACCTTCAAGAACATGATATCGTCATCCCTGCATAACAAAGTGTGCTATCAAAACAGATAGGGACTGGGATCCAATGAGATAGCTCGTCCATAAACAATCTGGTCAGTAAGATCTCCTAGGTGTGGAACTTGTGATGATGAGCTTCCTCTCATAGATCCAATGAGTGAGGAGGATGAAGAAGAGATAGTAAAGAATCCTTCTACAAAGAGTGAAGAGAAGGATTCCAAGAAGGGCCACTATCCTTCTGAGGAGAAAGTGAAGACTGTGATGACCAAGTCTATGAGAAAGAACTTGATCAGAAAGAGAAAAAGAAAGGCAAGGAAGGTTCAAGAGATCAAGACTACTTTTGACTCTAAGCAGAAACAAGTTTTTATCTCTGCAGGTTTAAAGTGGTAGGGACTAAAGACATCAACCAAAACTCTTTTGCTAAGAGTTCTGGTTCTTGTTCAACTCATCTTAGTAGCAAGAAGAAGACTGATCTGTTGTGTACCACTGCTGCACAGCCTGGACCATCAAACTCCAAGCACAGTCCTCAGCCCAAGAGGACCGTCTCTGTGTCTACAAAGATGAAGGTGGAGAAGGGAAGTGACCAAAGACCGTCTTACTCACAAGAAAAGGCTCTTATAAAGAAGAAGATGAACTGTGTTATGTGTGACAGCACCACTCACATTGCTAAGGATTGTCCCTTCAATCCTGGCCAAAACAAAGGCTTCAAAGAGTTCTAAGAAGATTCAAGCTTTTGAAGGAAAACTAATTTCCTTCGGAAGTTCCAAATCTAACAGGAAGGGAAGTGGTAAATTCTCTTCGGAAGAATATTTGGTCTCGGAAAAAAAGGATTTCCTTCGAAGCACTGAAGTCTGCTGCAGTGTCTGCGAAATCTTCCGAAGATTCAGTCATCAAAACTTCTGAAGTTCCAAAAGCTTCTAAAGTTTTGAATGTCAAGTCCAAGACTCCAAAGGTGTTGTGGATGTCTAAGAAAGACCAAGTGACTGAGATTTCTCCATCAACAACAGCTCAAGATCCTCTTAGTACAACCGTAGGATCTATTACTGTTGAATTACCTTCTGCAAATGAGCCCAAGACAAGCAAGGCTTGGGTTTCCATATGTAACTAATCATTCTCTTTGTGCAGCGACAACTGAAGAAAGACAGAAATGTCTGGATCATAGACAGTGGCTGCTCTAGGCACATGACAGGCAATAGGTCACTACTCCAGAACTTTGAAAGGATTGATGGAGGACCAGTTGCTTTTGGAGGAGATGAAGGCGGTTACATTTCTGGAAGGGGCAAGGTCACAAATGGTAAGCTCAGCATAGAAAAGGTAAACTTTGTAAAGGAGCTTGGATACAATCTTGTGATCAGAGTCATAACATGCTCTTTACTGAGCATGAGTGCATTGTTCTTAAGACTGGTGTGGTCATTCCTCATGAGCATATCCTGCTAAAGGAAACATATACAAGATGGATCTGCAAGAAACCTCTCCCTCTAAAGAAGTTTCATGCTTTCTGTCTAAATCCAACATTGATGAGTCTTTCCTATGGCATAAAAGAATGTGCCATGTAAACTTTAAGAACATGAATAAACTGATTAAGCATGATTTGGTAACTGGAATGCCAAAGAAAGAGTTTGCAAGTGATAACCACTATGTTGCATGCCTGAAAAGGAAGCAACATAAGGTATCTCACAAGCCTAAGGAAAAGAACTCCATCACTACACCCCTACACTTGTTACATACGGATCTCTTTGGCCCCACCAGTGTAATGAGTTTAGGAAGGACCTTATACTATCTAGTGATCACAGATGACTTTACAAGATTCACTTGGGTTTTCTTCCTTAGAACTAAGGATGAGACTCTAGAGATTCTAAAGAATTTCATCTTAAAGATTGAGAATCAATCTGATCACAAGGTCAAGATCATAAGATGTGATCAAGGAACCAAATTTAAGAACCATATCCCTGATACATTCTGTGATGAAAAGGGTATTACAAGACAATTTAGTGCTCCCAGGACTCCTCAGCAAAATGGTGTTGCTAAGAGGAGAAACAGGACACTGATTGAAGCTGCAAGAACCATGTTGTCTGACTCCAAACTACCCATCACCTTCTGGGTAGAGGCAGTTAACACTGCCTGCTATATGCAGAACAAATTTTTAGTAGTTAAGACTCATGGAAAAACTCCTTATGAACTTTGGCACAAGAGGAGACCTTTCATTGGTTTTCTCAGGTCATTTGGATGTCCTTGCACCATCTTGAATACCAAAGATCAAATTGCCAAGTTTGCTGAGAAATCAGATGATGGACACTTTATTGGATACTCTTCCCAAGCTAAGGCTTATAGAGTGTACAATCTTAGAACAAGAATTGTTGAGGAGTCAGCCAATGTGACTTTCAATGAACACACACCTTGTGTTGCTGGTTCTGGTACAGATTGGTTGTTTGATCTTGATTTGGTTACCAACTGTGTTAAGAAATCTTGTGAGAATGTTTCAGGATCTGCAGAAAATTTAAATACAGAAGATCCTGATCCAAGATTTGAGCTAGGAAGATCTTCAAGACATATATCTTCAACTCTAGTTGGAACCACTTCTGCAAATGAGGTTCTGTCAGCCCAACAATGACAAATTCAGCTGATACATCTGGCATGCCTTCAAATTCCAACTCAGAGGCTCTACAACCAGATAAGAACACCTCAACTGTGGAAGACAACAATGGTGATGGTGACAGTGACCAAGAATTTCTTGATGCCACTAACCACACCATAGATGAGAACATCAATGATGTCACACACTGCTTGGGTCAAGTTTCACTTGAAAAGTGTACTGATGTGGTGGGAGAAACATCTATGCCAAATCTATATTTTTCAAATTTAGATCATTCTCAACAACTTGCTGTGATCCCCCAGCTTAGGATCCACAAGTCTCACCCTACCACAAACATCATTGGAGATATTGTCTCAGGGGTAAAGACAAGAGGACAAATCCATGAAGCAAATGTTTGTCTTCACTCTTGTTTTCTATCCCAGATAGATCCAAAGAAAGTTGATAAAGCTCTAAAGGATGGAAGTTGGGTTGAAGCTATGCAACAAGAGCTACTTCAATTCAAAAGGTAGAAAGTTTGGAACCTTTGTCCTCTTCCTTCTGGGAAGACAACCATTGGAACCAAATGGGTGTTTAGGAACAAGAAAGATGATAGAGGAATCATCATCAAGAACAAAGCTAGACTGGTTGTTCAAGGATGCACACAAGAAGAAGGGATTGACTACATTGATATCTTTGCTCCAGTGGCAAGATTAGAAGCTGTTAGGATATTCCTGACATTTGCTGCATCCAAGAACTTCAAGGTCTTTCAACTTTGTTAGGATTAGTGATCTAAGTTTGATCATTTAGAGTAGATTGCAGCGGAATTCGAACAATGAATTAGACAATTTAGCAAGAACTCAATTGATATTCAATAGAAAAGCACACGATTATAGAGAGAGAGAGAGAATTATGCAAAAGGAATATTTCATTCAAATGCTTTCATGGTGGCTGAATGCCACGCGTTACAAATAGGTCAACATTCCTTATATAAGGAATGTGACGTCTGCTGATGTTACTTGATAGTGACATCTAACAAAATTATACAAACAACTGAAACTATGCAAACTACTGAGAATGTTCTCAACAACTGATCACATCTCAGAGAATGCTAAGTACAAGAACATAAAACTACTGAACTAAAACTACTCAAACTATAAACTACTGAAAGGTAAATTACAAGTACTGAAAAGGAAAACCATCACAACTACTGAAGTTAATAACTTCAGCTGTTGTGACAACTACTGATCACTCTGGTCATCAGTCTGTCTTCAGTCTTTGTTCTTCAGTCTTTTACTTCAGACGTTGTTTTCAGCTGATAGCTTTAGACTTTGTCTTCAGTACTTTACTTTAGACGTTGTCTTAAGCTAATAGCTTCAGACTTTGTCTTCAGTATTTTACTTTCTGACTTTGTCTTCAGTACTTTACTTTCAGACTTTGTCTTCAGTAGTTTACTTCAGACGTTGTCTTCAGCAGAAATCTTAAGATCTTGTCTTCAGACCTAGTAATCAACTGATGTCTTTAGCTGTTGTGATCTTCTTCAGCAGTTGTAATGTCTGTGGGACTTAGAGGTTTTTCTGATTAGGCTCATTGGTTCTTTTGGTCCAACAAACTCCCCCTGAACCAATGCAGCCAAAACCTCTAAGTTTATTGATGATCCCATTTATTCTTTGGCAGGAACACGGTCTTGATCAGCTTCAGAGGTAATCATGTAAGCACATGCCGGGAAAAGGTTTCTGATCTTTTGATTGGCTAAGTATGGAAGGGAACTCTGTCTTGGGGAAATAGGACACAGAGTCTTGTCCCAACCATGAAACCTAATTCCCATTAATGAGTCTATATGACTCTCTTGCATAGGCCTCAAGAAGAACAACTTGTTCCTCCTTGGTGAGTTCTTCTCCCTCAAAGAAGAACTCTGGGCCATAATATTCAGACATATATCTTACCGTCTTCCCATTTTTTAACTCAACAGTTGTGATCTCTCTGTATGCGAATTCATCTGGATGAGCGCCTTCTAGCAACAACTGGAGTTCACTCTTTTGATGATCTTCAAGTCTCTTGTATAACATCCCCTTCTTGATCATTTTGTTCTCAAGTATAGATTGAGGGGTTGTCTTTGAGTTGTGTGCTCTCTTGAATTCTTCTATAATCTCCCAAGGTGAGACTACCATAACCAACATAATTGCAGCATTCAAAGTCTTTTTCACTTGGCCATGATATCTACTTGGTATGTTCTTCTTATGAATTCTGGAACTTACCCTGGGGTCTGGCCAAATCCTCACTCTTTCTCTTTGATGTTGGAATGTATGCCTAAGAGTGTACAACCTCAGAGCTTGTTTCTTCATTTCTTGAATGGATGAGGACTGAGGGAAGTCCTTGTCAACCATTTTGAGAAATTGCTCATCATGCTGCTTCTGCTGTACTACTTCTTCAGTCTTCACTTTCACCATTTTCATTTGCAAGTCAGGTGTGATCATGGGCTCAGGTGCTTTAAGTTTGAGAACAGTAGAGATTGGCAGATTGTCTTCATTCTCATCCTCTTCTTCTTCTTCTACCCTCAACACCCTTCTCCTCCTTCTGGGTGCATCACTAGGTGTGGTTTGAGGTGGTTTTTGAGGTAATGGAAATGGTTTTATGAGTTGAGTTGTGAGTGGTTTTGGTTTAGGGATAGGGTTGGCAGGTTTTGGAGTTGGTTGTTTATGAGTTGGAGTTAGGGAAGGCTGATCTAGCATTTTTGTGGTAAGTTTGGCTTTGGAGAGCTTGGCCATATCAGTTCTCTTCCCAACACCTACCTCATCCAATGCTTCTATAATTAACCCCTTATTGAATGCTTCAAAAGAACAGATTTTGGTGGTTATTGCCAGAATACTGTCTGGTCCATGATTTGACTCAATCAATGATCTTCCCAAGTATTTTGCAATAAATCTGATCATTATCTCCAACCTTTCCCTATCCATCACACTATAACTAGCCCATCTTTCTTGTATTTCCTTAACTTCCAGCCTTCTGATCTCGGTGTCTAAAGTGGCTGTATCAAAGCCCTGTCTAAAGAGTTGGTCTATTATTCTGTCCATAGATATGCTGTGAGCTTCATCAGCTTCTTTACCCAGATCTTCTAAGGATTTCTCTCCAACAGGCTCTTGTGTTTCAGCAGTTTTCTTCCTTTTATAAGTGATCAATTGTTTCTCTTTCTCTAGCTCCTTTTCTTTTTCTTGTTGTTTCTCATCGACCACTCTCTTTCTCTTTCTTTCTTTTACTGCCTTTGACTCAGTAGTCTCCCCCTTTTCGGATGCATTGGGATCAGGGGCTTGAAAGGCAGAAAGTGACTTGTGAACAACATTATCAATAAGTATGTGGAGATTTGAGGAGATCCTCTCATCAATGGCTTTATGTACTATCTCAGTGATGATGGGAGTGATGAGAGGTAAGGAGTTTTGAGAGGTTGCAACCATTTGCTCAGAATGGTTCTATCCCTGAGAGGTGGTGCCAAAAGCAGTGGCTGGTGGCTTAGTTCAGTGTATAGGCTGTGTGTTTGGTGAACCTTTAAATGAAGGTGCCATCTGTGGATCAATGGGGATAGATGGACTTTCATCTGAGACATTTTGGCTAGCAGCTCTTTGAGTCTACTTACCTCAGTCTCTAGGATTGTGTTATGGGCTAAGACATCGAAGAAAAAACCCAGGTCATCATCAGTCTTTGCTGAATCATCTGACCTCCTGATTAAATCAGGATGTACATGCCCTGAGTGTAGATCAGTAAATGCATGTGCCCCTTGTTCTTGGTTCTGGGGACTTCCTGCCTCAGGACTTTGTCCTTCATTGGCAGTTGCCTCCGGTGAGGTCTTATATATGGTACCAACTTCATCCTGTTCATTTGCTGAATCAGTAGAAGTGGCAGCCTGACCAGATGTTCTAACCTCCTCTTCTACACTTGGAGATTGAACATTATAACCCCTGTGTTGTGGGTTATCAGCAGCATTTTGGTCCTCCCCCTCAATTGTTGAGGTATTCCCAGTGTTAATTGGTTTGTGGGGAGGGGGAGGAATGCAGCTAACTCAGCACTTTAGCAACTATAAGGGTTGGGCTTTGAGGGGCGGTTGCAGTTGGAGATTGGTCAGAAGCAGATTGCACCTGGGGTGAGAGATGCTCTTCAATGGTAACCTTCTCAACTGAGATAGGTTCTAGTAATGTGGTATCCCCAAATTTGGTTGCACTAGGATCCTGTGGAGAGGATACCTGTGCGGTTTCAACTTGTTGAGTCTTTGACATGACTGGGGGGTTAGAACCAGTATGTGTATCCTGTATTGGTGGTACAGGGGCATTCGCAGGGGACTCATCTCCCTGAGTAGCCTTTTTGGGCTTTTGGAGTATGGGTATGGTGGGGACTTTGGATCTGGAAGTGGAGGCTGTGGGTTCCCTCTGCTTGGTTTGAGCAGCCGGGCAGCCCCTTTGAGAGTAGGGTCAGAGTTATGTCTGGAGTATACCTCAGCTAAAACAGCTGGAGCAGGGACTCCAAGACCAACAAGGCCGTCAGATGTTAATTGATTTAAAATTATGGCCATCAGAAACCTGGGATATAGTAGCTATTTGTTTGTCACAGGTTTCCGAGCCAGATCCTTAAGTTCCATAAACACTATCTTAGAAAAATTTAGAGTTTGTCGTTCAAAGATAGAATACAATACATGTTGCCATCTTGAGGAAATCTAATCCCATGAAGATGTCTTTGGAGCAAGACGGACATTCACCATGTGGAAGATAAGTCTTTCAGCATCATGGAAGTGCTTTTTGAGAATGGTTGTAGCACTTAATTCTCCTTCATACCCGTTGTTGATGAAAGACATATCAATGGTGCCTTTCGGGTATTCTATAATACAGGTGGCATCATGCAAATTTAGCGTTTTGCGAATGATGTCAGGGGTGATTACCACCTGTTTCTGGTTAACCAACGACTGGAGAGTGATTTGGCTATCATTTTCACCAGTTGTGACAGAGACATTGGTCCAGAATTGGTGTAAGGAATCGGGGTATATGGTGGGATTCAAAAGAAAGGCGGTTCGGTATTGGGAATCCACCATAAGGTCGATGGCATTATCAAATTTGTTCTAGAAGGCCGATTTCGAGAGGTAGCAACACAGTTGTGTCTAGGTTTCAGTTTCATGGTCGCCATTGTTGAGAGAGAAAAGCATAGAAAACGGCTAATGAAACGTTCGACTATAAGTGCATGTATTTATAGGTTAACAAAATGCTGAAAAGAAAACGACTCAAAGTGTTGGTGTCGTCAGCAGTTGTATGAAAACAACTGAAGACTTGGTTTTAACTATCAGACATTTGAAAACAACTGAAGACTTGGTTTTAGTTGTTGGACCAAAATAACCAATGAGCCTGATAAAAAAAACCTCTAAGTCCACAGACATTACAACTGCTGAAGAAGATCACAACAGCTGAAGACATCAGCTGATTACAAGGTCTGAAGACAAAGTCTGAAGACAATATCTGAAGATTTCTACTGAAGACAAAGTCTGAAAGTAAAGTACTGAAGACAAAGTCTGAAAAACAAAGACTGAAGACTAGAGTGATCAGTAGTTGTCACAACAGCTGAAGTTGTTAACTTCAGTAGTTGTGATGGTATTCCTTTTCAGTACTTGTAATTTACTTTTCAGTATTTTATAGTTTCAGTAGTTTTATGTTTTTATACTTAGTATTCTCTGAGATGTGATCATTTGTTGAGAACATTCTCAGTAATTCTGTTAGATGTCACTATCAAGTGACATTAGCAGAAGCCACATTCCTTATATAAGGAATGTTGACTAACGTGTGACATTCAGCCACCACGAAAGTATTTCAATGAAATATTCCTTTTGTATAATTCTCTCTCTCTCTATAATCGTGTGCTTTTCTATTGAATATCCATTGAGTTCTTGCTAAATTATCTAATTCATTGTTTGAATTTCCGCTGCAATCTACTCTAATTGATCAAACTTAGATCACTGATCCTAACAAATAGTATCAGAGCAAGTTAATCATTGATCGATCTAATAATTGATCATTGAAACTGCTATTTCAATATCTCTGTTTGATCGAATTAGTATATTTGCAAGAATTGGTTATAGAGATTGAATTTCTGCTGCTTTTGGTTATTTGCTTTGAGATTTCTCTTGGTTCATATTGAGTTTGTTGTGTTTTGCGCTAAATCAGTTAAAACTCAATTGAATTTGATTGAATCTGAGAATGACTACTCCTTCTAATGACCCTCACAATACTCGTTCCTCAACCAAGTCTCCGATGCTGGTTAGGACTGACTATAACATATGGCAACGAAGAATGCTCCATCACTTGTCTGTTAACAGTTCAGGTTGTTAAACATCTGTGGTACATGGTCCACACAAGCCTATGGTGAACAATCCGGAAACCAACCAAATGGTTCCGAAGAAGAAGGAACAATATTCAGATGAGGATTGAAAACTATTTGAGATTGATGCTAAAGCACATGGAATTCTGGCCATGGCACTGCCGAATGAAATCTATTCTAGGCTTATGCATCATGAAACACTAATATCCAGATGAACAACAGATTCCTCAGATCACTGCCTGAGAGATGGGATACATATACCATTGTCCTACGCTCTAGTGCAAATCGGGATAGCCTATCTCTTACCCAACTCCATGGGAAACTGCTTACATTTGAAAGAGAGATAGAGCAGAAAAGGAAACTAACATCATTAGGAAAGCTCAGTGATGACTTTGTACCAGGGAACACTGCCTTGGTTGGTCATGATTCAGAATATGCTGCATCAGAAAGCAATTATGATGGGCATATAGATTTCTCTTCAAACAGTTCGGATCATGCATTTGTTAGTGTTGATAGTCAGTCAGGTTGTAATAGTGACAATTTGTGCTTCATTATGGATGATTTGAAAGGTATTGCTGATGATGACCTAGAAGAGATGGATATTCTAAACCAAATGGCCTTGATTAATATTAGATCTCAAAAGTTCTACAAGAGAACTGGCAGGAAATTTCCAGGACTCTCTGGCAAAACCAAAGTTGGTTTTGACAAGAGTAAGTTGAGGTGTCACAAATGCCATAGGCTTGGGCACTTTGCAAGAGAGTGTAGATCAACTGGATCTAACTCCTCTGCACCCTTTGTGACTTTTCCAAGCAATCGTTCACAAAACAGAGGGCAACATCCTGCTAGTTCTGGTCATCACTCACAACCTATATCTCCTGCATATTTTGTCCCTCAGGGTCCAATGCCATATCCATATCCCTGCTATTACATGCCACAGCCAAATCAAGTTCAAGTTCCTATTGCACAACAACCTCAAGCCTTACCTGGGCCTCAACCATCTCAATCATCTCAATCACAACCTCATAATAGCTTTTTCACCCCTAGTGCTGTTGACTGGAGCAGTCTACCAGATGATCTTTCTGGTAATGAGCAATTATTTGCTAGTGATGGTCAACATGGTGGTGAACATCCTTTTGGGAATCTTGCTCTCATGACCCTGGAATCTACTGAGGGTTCATGCTCCAATGCATCTTCATCACAGGTAACCCAGGTATCCTCTAAGGCTAAGGCCAAGCTATGTTCTGAATCTTGCATAGCTGCATTTATCTCTATTAGAGAGGCAAATGTAGCTTTAATAAATCAAAATCTTGAGCTTGAGCAAACCCTTTCCAAAAGAAAAGATAAGTATGAGTCTGTCCTTAAAGAAAAAGATGATGAGATTTATAAGCTTAAATGCCAATTAAATGATGAAAAGGCTAAGCTAGAGGTCATTTTTAAGAACCACAGAGATCTCAAAGAAACACTTGCAGCTACCCAAGTTGAGTGTGACCGTTGGGTATCATCCTGCAAGGGGTTTGAAATGCTTCTGAGCAAGCAAACTACTTCAAATGTGAAGTTTGGAATAGGTTACAATCACATTGCACCACCTACAGATTTTACTCCAAAATCAATAGTAAAATCTGAAGGTGAAAGCAATTTCAAACCATATCATCATGTGTATCATCCTCAGTGATCAGCCAAGATCAGAAGATGAAATCAGTGTTGATACCTCAGCAAATCAACTGCCTGATGGGTTAACTACTGATGAGCACATGAAGCTGAGTACTTCATATGTTGTCCCTCAAAGTACCTCAAGTACTGAAGGGCAAGTCATAACATCTGAAAAGCATTTCAAATCAATTGAAATAAAATGATTAAGAACTGCTGAGGAGTCTATCATACGGTCTTTCAGGATGGATAGAGAACAGCTGAAGAACAAGTCTTCGGTTGTTACAGATCGTTTAGTACTTAGCACAAGTACTGAAAGGAGGAAAGTACTAAAGATCACTCCTTCAGTAGTTTCCACTTCAGCAGTTGATCAATCCAAGATGAAAAATAAGCCATGTGAAATATGTGGTAAATTCAATCATCTTTCTGATGAATGTTGGTACAAAACGGGTTCAAAATTCAACAGAGATAAGCTTATTAAAATTCAGATGGATAAAATGAAAAATGAGTTTGAGACCAAGTTTGTACCACAGTCATCCCAATGTGATAAACCCTAGGCTTCACCCAAATCCAAAAAGAAGGATATGGTTTATCATAAAACAGCTGATAGTGTTCCTCATGGTAAACATCAGACTAAGTCTGTGAATTTCAAGGAGGAAATGGTGGGTCAAAGGAACTCATCAAAAACAAGTACTGATGTGACAAAAGAGCTTAAAGCTTTAGCTACAAATCAGACACAACTTCTTATGATGGTTCAGCATTTGTTGGGGAGAGTTAACCAACTAGATGCACCTATGAATCAAACCACTGAAAAGGTATTCCAAGCCCAAATCCAAGGAATCCACTTCAGTACCATCTCCACCTTCATCAGCTGTTAATCATGAGAAACAAATTAGGGTTAAATATGTTGATGAAAACAGACCCAAAACCAAAAAGGTTTGGGTTCAAAGCCTAACTAGTTCCTTGTGATGATTGCAGGGTTGTAGGATGCCAAAAGAGCATCTGGTATGTAGACAGTGGAGGATCTATGCATATGATAGGGAGCAGTTCTCTTCTTAATGACTACTCTTAAGGAAAGAAGGGATTTGTTTCATTGGGAAATGATGCTAAGGGTTACATCATCGGGAAAGGATATGTGTCTAATGGAGAACTCAGATTTGATGATGTTAACCATGTGGAGAATCTCAAGTATAATCTACTGAGTGTCAGTCAGATGTGTGTTAAAGGGTATGTTGCACTTTTCACAAGCCAGAACTTTTGGATTCTGTCTTCCCAAGTTCTAAGGCTGATTGACAAGTATTGGAAACATACTCTCCTGAAGGTCAACAGGATTGGAAGACTATATGCCCTGGATTTGTCAAAGAAGATTGATTTGAAGGTCATCCTTGCTTGTTCTCTGTTGGACCAAAAGAACCAATGAGCCGGATCAGAAAAACCTTTAAGTCCCACAGACGTCACAACAACTACTGAAGACCACAACAGCTAAGACAACAGCTGATTACAAAGTCTGAACACAAGTGCTGAAGACAAAGTCTGAAGACAAGTGCTGAAGACAAAGTCTGAAGACAAGTGCTGAAGACAAAGTCTGAAGACAAGTGCTGAAGACAAAGTCTGAAGACACAAGTGCTGAAGACAAGTCTGAAGACAAGTGCTGAAGACAAAGTCTAAAGACACAAGTGCTGAAGACAAAGTCTGAAGACACAAGTGCTGAAGACCAAAGTATCAACGTTGTCACAACAGCTGAAGAGGTCTTCTTCAGTAGTTGTGACGGTTTACCTCAGTAGTTTTATGTTTTTCAGTAGTTTTGTAAAACGACTGAAGAGCTTGTTCTTCAGTCGTTGTGTTTCAGTAGTTTTCTTATTCAGTAGTTTTATATTTTGTACTTAACACTCTGATATGTTCTCAGCAGTTGTCAACATTTCAGTAGTTTGTTAAGAGTTAGTTATTTTTGTACTAGATCTGCCAGTTGTCACTTTCCCGTGATAACAACAGCGATTGCACTCTATATAAGGAGTGTCAACCTATTGTAATAGAAGAATGATTTGATCAGAAATATTCGATATCATAGAAACATTCCTTGTTACAGAAATATATTCTCTCGTTATAACCGTATTTGTTCTTAATGCATACGAGTATCAATTCTTGCTACAATTTGTCTAATTCTTGTTCTTATTCCGTTGTTACGCTCTATTACATCAACTTGTGATCACTGATCCTGACAAATGGTATCAGAGCAGGTTAATCATTGATCGATCTAATAATTGATCATTGAAACTGCTATTCAAGATCCAAGTTTGATTGAATTAGTATTTTTTTTGCAAGAAACGGTTATAGAGATTGAATTTTCTGTGTTTCTGGTCATTCATCCTCGCGATTTTCTCTTGGTTTTCATTGAGTCTGTTGTGGTCTTGTAAAAACGTTTAAAAGCTTGTATTAAATTGTATTTGGATTGAAAATGACTACTCCTTCCAATGATCCTCACAATACTGGTTCCTCAACCAAGCTCCAATGTTGGTTAGGAAGGAGTATAACATATGGCAACGACGAATGCTCCATCACCTGTCTGTTAACAACGCAGGTTGTTGGACATCAGTGGTACATGGTCCACACAAGCCTATGGTGAATAACCCGGAAACCAATCAAATGTTTCCGAAGAGGAGGGAGCAATACTCAGATGAGGATAAGAAATTGTTTGAGATTGATGCAAAAGCCCATGGAATTCTGGCCATGGCACTGCCCAATGAAATCTATTCTGGGCTAATGCATCATGAAACTGCCCATGACCTCTGGAATGCCTTGAAAGAACAATTTGGAGGAAGATGAGGTCTTGGCAAATAATAGAGAAATCCTTGCCCAACAATACGAGACATTCTCTCATAGAAAGGGTGAGACACTGACTCAACAGTTTGAGCGGTTCTCTTGTTTGATCTCTGAATTAAAAATGGTCAAACTTGAGTACACCAATATCCAGATGAATAACAGATTTCTCAGATCACTGCCTGAGAGATGGGACACATATACTATTGTCCTACGCTCTAGTGCAAATTTGGACAAACTATCTCTCACCCACTCCATGGGAAATTACTCACATTTGAGAGAGAGATAGAACAGAAACGAAAACTGTCTTCATCTGTAAAGCTCACTGAAGACTTTGTACCAGGCAACACTGCCTTGGTTGGTCATGAGTCAGAATATGCTTCATCTGAATGCCAGTATGATGAGCATATTGATTTCTCCTCAAACACTTCTGATTCTGCATTTGTGAGTGTTGATAGTCAGTTTACTGGGTGTAATAATGACAATCTATGCTTCATCATGGATGATCTCAAGGGGATTGCTGATGATGACTAGAAGAGATGGATATTTTGAGCCAAATGGCTTTGATAAATATCAGATCTCAGAAGTTCTACAAAAGAACTGGAAGAAAGTTCCCAGGACTCTCTGGCAAAACCAAAGTTGGTTTTGACAAGAGTAAGTTGAAGTGTCACAAATGCCACAGGCTTGGACACTTTGCTAGAGATTGCAGATCATCTGGATCTAATTCCTCTGCACCTTTTGTGACTTTCCCTGGCAATAGTCAACAACACAGAGGGCAACATCCTGTTAATTCTAGTCATCATTCTCAACCATAATCTCCTACATATTTTGTACCTCAGGGTCAAATGCCATATCCTTACCCTTGTTATTACATGCCACAGTCCAATCAAGTTCAAGTTCCTATAGTACCACAACCTCATGCACTACCAGAACCTCAACCATCTCAATCTCATCAACCTCCTCAACCTTAACAACACAGCTTCTTCACCCCTGGAGTTGTTGACTGGAGCAGTTTACCGGATGACATGTCTAGTCATGAACAACTGTTCACAGTGCTGGTCAACATGGTGGTGACAGTCCTTTTGGGAATCTGGCTCTCATGGCCCTGGAGTCTACTGAGGGTTCCTGCTCAAATGCATCATCTTCACAGGTAACTCAGGTATCTTCACAGGCTAAAGCCAACTTATGTTCTGAATCATGCATTGCTACCTTTGTCTCCATTAGAGAGGCAAATGTAGCATTAATAAATCAAAAACTTGAGTTTGAGAAAACCATTTCCAAAAGAAAAGCTGAGTTTGAGTCTACTCTTAATAGTAAAAATGATGAGATTTATAAGCTTAATGCCAATTAAATGATGAAAAGGCTAAGCTAGAGGTTATTCTAGAAGACCAGAGAAGTCTCAAAGAAACCCTTGCAGTCACCCAGGTAGAGTGTGATCGATGGGTACAATCATGCAAAGTTTTGAAATGCTCTTAGTAAGCAATATGCTTCCAATGTGAAGTTTGGTATTGGTTATAATCACACACTGCTCCTCCTACAGATTTTGCTTCAAGAGCAGAAGTGAAATCTGATGGAGAAAGCAATAACAATCCACCTCATCATGTGATTCACTTTTTGATAGAGCATCATCAAAAGTTGAAGTCAGCACTAAGCCCTCTTAGAACCCATCAGCTGATGTTGATGGTTCCACTGCTGACACTCACATGATCAAAGAGATGATCAACTCAGGAGCTATTTCTGAAGTCCTGAAAGGACTGGAGAGCAAGATTTAGCACCTGAAGTTCAAACTCCAACTACTGTCAGCACTGAAGAGAAGAAAACTGTCAGTAGAAAGAGTTTGAAGACTACTAAAGAGGAAGTCAAGAAAGCAAATAAGCTTCCAAAGTACTGAAGAGCAAGTCTTCAGTAGTTTCATTCTCTTTAGTTGATGATCATCATAAGATGACGAAGAAACCATGTGATGTATGTGGTTTGTTCAATCATCTTACAGATGATTGTTGGTACAAAAGGGGATCCAAACTCAAACATAAGAGGAAAGTAAAGAGAAAATGGTTAAAATGAAAACTGAGTTTGAAGCCACATTTGTACGAGCAACATCAAATCCTGTAACCCTTAAGTCCAAAACGAAATCCAAAATGGAGGGGTTAAACAGGTAACAGCTGAGATTGCTCAAAAGAAGAAGGTGCAACATAGGAACTTATCAAACTCCAATGCCAATGTGTCTGAAGAGCTGAAAGCCTTATCACAAAATCAGACACAGCTGGTTATGATGGTTCAACATCTATTAGGAAGAGTTAACCAATTATGTTCCTATGTTGAAACCACAGAAAAGGAGGTCCAAGCCAAAGGATTCCTTTTCTTCACCAGTTTCTTCCTCTCAAGCTGTTGTTTCCAACAAACATGTTAGTTTACCATCTGTTGATGAGAACAGGCCCAAGACCAAAAAGTTTGGGTCTCAAAATCTAACTAATTTGTTGTATTTTGCAGGGTTCTTCAACATACCTCAGAGGCACTGGTATGTAGACAGTGGACGATCCATGCATATGACAGGAAACATATCACTTCTTAATGACTACTCTCAAGGAAAGAAGGGTTTGTGTCATTTGGCAATAATGCAAAGGGTTACATCATCGGCAAGGCTTTGTTTCCAATGGGGAAATAAAGTTTGATGATGTTAACCTGTGGAAAATCTCAAGTACAACCTCTTGAGTGTCATCAAATGTGTGACAAAGGCCATGTTGCTCTTTTCACGTCAGAACTGTCGGATTCTGTCATGCAAAGTTCTAAGTTTGATTGATAAGGTGTTGGATGAACACACTCTCCTAAAGGCCAACAGGACAGGAAGAGTGTATGCCTTAGATCTTTCCAAGAAAATAGATCTCAAAGGCCATCCTTGCCTATTTTCCAAGGCTTCCCCTCAAGAATCTATTCTATGGCATAGAAGGCTGGGTCATGTTAATCTCAAAAACATAATCAGCTGATAAACCATGGTTTAGTAAGGGGACTGCCTATGAAGGAGTTCAAGTGTGAAGATAACTGCACTGCTTGTTTAAAAGGAAAACAGCACAAAGCTTCATTTTCCCTCCATAGAAGAACCTAAGTCCACTGCCTGCTTACAGTCTCTTCACATGGATCTCTTTGGTCCTGTGAGAGTGATGAGTATGGCTAAGAAGAAATACTGTCTGGTAATTATGGATGATAACTCTAGATTTGTATTGACTTTCTTCTTGCACTCAAAGGATGAGGCTGCACAGTCCATTATGAACTTTGTGTTACATGTTGAGAAGCAATATTCCCTACCAGTTAAGTGTGTGAGGAGTGACAATGGTACTGAATTCAGAAACCACACACTTGATTAGTTTTACTTATCAAAGGGAATCAAGAGGCAATATAGCATCCCAAGAACTCCTGAGCACAAATGGAGTAGTGGAGAGAAAGACAAGACCCTTATTGAAGCTGCAAGGTCCATGTTGGCTGATTCTGGACTGCCAATGACTTTTTGGGCTGAAGCTGTCAATACAGCTTGCTATGTACAGAATAGAGTTCTAGTAAATCAAAGGTTGATGAGACCCATATGAAGTTCTTCATCATTTGGCCCCTCTAGTTTCATTCTTCAGAGCATTTGGGTGTCCTTGTTTCATTCTCAACACACGAGATCAACTCCAAAAAATTGATCCTAAGGTGGATGCAGGGTACTTTGTTGGTTATTCATCAACTTGCAAAGCATACAGAGTCTTAAACTGTAGAACAAAGATGGTTGAAGAGACTCTACATGTTAAGTTTAATGAATCTCCAAGGACAAGATTCCACAAAGCCCTGTGGAGATATTTGATTTGGACATACTGCAATATGTTCCTTATCAAACTCCCGATGTTGCTCCTGTCAACAGTTCACCACCTGGTGGTTCTGCTGGTGCTGATGATGATGATGATAGCAGCTCACCTCTTCAGGTTTAGTGATCAACTGCCTGATTCAGCTAGACCTGATTCCTGTAGCTCCAATAGCACCATCCACAACAAATGCTGATGAGATTTCTTCAAATTCAACTTCCTTTGAATTACCATCCACTAATTGGTTTCAAGGAAATGATTCACCATCACCATCTGTTGCTGCTGAGCCTGCTACAAACACTTGCACAGATCTCATTGTGTATCAAGATCTGAAGAATCACCCTATGTCTCAAATCATTGGTGATATCACTGCTGGCGTATCAACAAGAAGTCAATTGTCAAATTCTACTTCTATGCTCTCTTCATCAGTCAGCAAGAGCCAAAGAATTATCACATTGCTTTAAAGGACAATGGATGGGTTGATGCCATGCAGCTTGAGCTTCTTCAGTTCAAGAAACAGCAAGTGTGGGAACTGGTTCCTCTACCTCCAGGTAAGTGTGCAATAGGCACTAAATGGGTGTTTAGGAACAAAACTGATGAAAATGGCTTATGTTAAGAACAAGGCCAGACTGGTTTCAGGGGTTTGCACAAGAAGAAGGTATTGATTATGATGAAACCTTTGCCCCTGTAGCCAGACTGGAAGCAATTGATTGTTTTTAGCTTATGCTGCTTATCAAAACCTTAAAGTTTTTCAAATGGATGTCAAAAGTGCATTTTTGTATGGGAAAATTAAAGAAGAGGTTATGTATGTCAACCACCAGGCTTTGAGGACAATAAACATCCTAATTGGGTGTATAAGCTTGATAAGGCTCTTTATGGGTTGAAGCAAGCTCCTAGAGCCTGGTATGAGACATTATCAAACTTTCTTCTGGAAATATTTCATTAGAGGCTCCATAGATAAGACTTATTCATTAAGAAAGCTGGGCAGCATAATCTACTTGTTCAAATTTATGTAGATGATATTATTTTTGCATCCTCTGATCCACAGTTGTGTGATGCCTTTACAAAGTTGATGCAACAGAAGTTTGAAATGAGTGCCACGGGAGAATTACAGTTCTTTCTGGGTTTGCAAATCAAACAAAAGGCTGATGGAATTTTCATTCATCAGTCCCAAATACACAAAAGATCTTTTGGAAAAGTTTGATTTACAAAACTGTAAGCCCTGTTCTACCCTCATGTGCAGCACCACACAACTGGATACGGATCAGAAAGGTAAAGTGGTTGATGAAACACTTTACAGATGTATGATTGGGTCCTTGATGTATTTAACAGCTTCTAGACCAGATTTATGTTGCTACATGTGTTTGTGCTAGATTTCAGGCTGCACCTAAGGAGTCTCATCTATTGCAGTCAAGAGGATCTTTAGATATTTGCAAGGTACACAATCTCTAGGTTTATGGTATTCCACTCCACTGGGCCCTCTGGCAAATTAGTTGCTTTCTCTGATAGTGACTATGCAGGGTGTAGGTGACCAGGAAATCAACTTCTGGTGGATGTCAATTCCTAGGCAACTGTTTGATTTCTTGGCAGAGTAAGAAACAAACATCTGTTGCTACATCCACAGCTGACCGAGTACATTGCTGCTGCAAGTTGTACTTCCCAAGTACTCTGGCTTCAGAATCAACTTTGGATTATGGCATTACAGAGACTAAGACCCGTTATTAATGGATAGTGCTTCAGCTCTTGCATTGTCAAAAATCCAGTCCACACTCTAGGACCAAACATATAGAAATTCGACATCATTTTATAAGAGATTGTTTTGAAAAGGGTCTTATTAATCCTATGTTTGTGCCTATGCTGATGAGCTTGCAGACATTTTTACTAAGCCTTTGGATAGTTCAACTTTCCACAACCTGGTGTTAAGGCTTGGTATGCTGCAGCTAGAATAAGTGACAACTACTGATGATCTCAGTAATAAGTACTGATGATCATTGGTAACCATGTCACATATAAGTACTGATGAGTTCTTTTACCCTCAGTAGTTTTTATATACTACTAAAGGCTAAATGCCTCACAAGTACTGAAGTACTTATCTATTCTACTACTGATGTGTTACAACTACTAAAATCAGTAAAAACAGCTAAGTACTGACGTCCTATGAAACACCTGAAAAGCAGATGAAAAGTCTGATGAGTAAGTGTTGAGGACAGTATGAAACAGCTGAAAAGCTATGAATTGACGAAAACAGCTGATGAGTAATTACTCTTCAGTTGTTTCTACAACCGCTGTTTCATTAAAACAACTGAAGCCAAAACTATGTCTTGAGTAGTTTACAACTGTTGAAGACTAACTCCAAGTCTTCAGCTGTTTACAACACTGCTGACAAAACACTGTCTTCAGTAGTTTCACACAACTGATGATACTAATACCAAGTCTTCAGTTGTTTCATCACCTGAAGTCAAAACTGTCTTCAGTAGTTTTTAACTACGGATGACAAAATCAGAGACTTCAGCTGTTTCAACGTCTGACGGTTAAAACCAAGTCTTCAGTTTTTTTATAACAACTGCTGATCACACAATACGGTCATCGTTTCAATGTCTAAAAGTTAATACCACGTCATCAGTCGTTTCAACAACTGATGACTCACACCAAAACCTTGAGTCGTCTTCTAACCCTACCCTTTAAATACCTTATCCCACCTTCAGAGTTTATCTTCTCTTCTCAAACCTAACGTTCAAAAACTCTCTACCCTCTCTTCATCAATGGCGACCATGCAACTAAAACTCGACACAACTGTGTCGCACATCTCACAAAATCGCCATACTGGACCAAGTTCACAACGCCATTGATTTAATGGTTCAGTCACCCTACAAAACGGCTTTTCTGGTAAATCCCACCATATATGCCGAATCCCTTAACCAATTCTGGACAAACGTCACTTTGGTCTCTGAGGAGAATGACACAGAGTCTCTTCAATCGTTTGTCCATGGCCAAGAAGTGGTCATTACTCCAGACACTCTTCGCCAAACCCTTAATCTGGATGATGTCCACTTTCCCAACTGGTTATCCAAAGGGCACAACAGATCAATCATTTGCCCACCATGGATACCAGGGTAACCTGAGTGCATCTACCATACTGAAGAAACATTTCCCGGATGCCGAACGTCTCATATTTCATATGGTAAATGTATGCCTTGCCTCCA
The DNA here is from genome assembly GCA_025506515.1 of Flaveria trinervia. Lineage (NCBI taxonomy): Eukaryota > Viridiplantae > Streptophyta > Magnoliopsida > Asterales > Asteraceae > Flaveria > Flaveria trinervia. The sequence goes on from CM046455.1 coordinate 56,050,505, forward strand.
AGACTTCATCATGGGATCAAATGTCCACAAGGTGGCAACAGGTAATGTACTCCATCCTTGAGCAACAACCTTTAAATTTTTCTGAAATACTATTTTTAGTGCTCAAGGATATGGCCCAAAAACAAACTGCTAACCGTTGGATATTATATCCTCGGTTCATAATGGCCATAATTGAAAACCAGCTTCAAGCTGAGGGACTTGTTGGCCTGGGAGTCCCTGCTATGGCTGTACTGCTGGAGTATACTCCCGGCACAACTCTGACCAATCACTGAAAATGGCTGCCAAGCTGCGAAAACCCACGCAGCTGGAACCCACACCACCACCTCAAAATCCAGAGTCCCCACCAAACCAAAAACAAAACGCCCTGAAACAACTACAGGGAGATGAGTCCCCTGAAGATGCTCCTGTACCACAAGGCAGGATATACTTGCTGTAGCTCAGGATTCCTCTCAAAAGGAGCCCCTAGCAGTATCAGAGACTCTCCCAGCCACAGCCGCTCAGGATTCCTCTCAAAAGGAGCCTGTAGCAACCACAGAAGGGGTACCCACAAACCTGGGATCTTCCTCATTTGAAGAGATTGCCATTGAAGAGCACCATTCTCCCCAGGTGCACACTGCTTTTGCCCCATCTCCCCATGCAACCGCCCCCCAAAGTCCAACCATTATCATTGCAAACATGCTGACTCAGCTGCATGCCTCTCCTCCTCCCCAAAAACCACCAACAAAGGGGAGAACCATATCTATTGAGGACGAGGATCACCATGCTTCTGACAACCCACAGCACCGGGGTTTACACGTTCTATCTCCTGGTGTGGATATGGAGATTAGAAAATCTAGTGAGGCTGCCACCTCTTCTGAATCATCACATGATCAGAATGAGGCTGGTAACATAGCTAAGACCTCACTAGAGGCAACAGCTGATGAAGGACATAGTCCTGAGGCTGGAAGTCCCCAGTTCCAAGAAAAAGGGGCACATGCTAAAACTGGTCTACCCAGTGCATGTACATCCTGCTACAAGCAGGAGGTCAGGTGATTCAGCATCTGCTGATGATGACCTGGGCTTCTTTTATGATGTTCTGGCCCAGAACACAATTCTTGAGGAAGAATTCAGTAGACTACAAAGACTACTTGACCAATTCTCTCAAGAAGCAAGTCCATCTGCCACCAACATAACCCACAGATGGCACCTTCACCTGAAGGTCTCCCACACTCAGCCACTCAAAACTCCCAAGCCACCAGCTTCTGTTTCTGGCACTGATTCTCAGCGACAGAACCCCTCTGAGCAAACAGTTGCTATCTTTCAGCAAACCCTACCTCTCATCACCCAATGATCACAACATTGTGATCAAAACCATGGATGAGAGGCTTCCCTCAATCATACAACCCCTGGTGGAGGAGATTGTGAGCACAAGGCTTTCTGCTACTCAAACCCTTGCAACCAATGCAACAAAAAAGGGGGAGAGTCAGTCAGTGAAAGCAAAGAGGAAGAGCAAACTGAAAGAAAAGGAAACTGAGAAGGAAGAGGGGTTTGTGAAGGGAACCGAAAATGATCAAGTGGGTGAAAGTCACAAAGACTTTCATGTCACATATAAGAAGCGAAGGGTGAAGGAAAAGAGAAAGAACTCCAACTCGATGAGATGATCAAAATGGCAGATGCTACACATAGTAAATCAATGGATGCCATTATTGATCAACTGTATAGACAAGGTTCGATACTGCACAGCTTGACTCAGAGATCAGGAGACTTGAAGTTGAAGAAATTAACTCAAGATGGACAAGTTATGATGCATTAGAAAGAGAGAGACTAGAGATCATGATCAGATTCATTGCAAAATATCTTGGGAGATCATTGATCGAGATTAATCATGGACCAGGACAGTATCTTGGCCATAACCTCCAAGATCTGTTCGTCTGAAGCATACACTAGGGTTTTAGTCGAAGCTTTGAATGAAGCAGGAGCAGGGAGCAGGACTGAGCTAGCCAAACACTCAAAAGCCACACTCACCTCTAAAATGCTAACTCAGCCTGTCAACATTCCCTCTCCAAAACAACGACAACCACAACCGACAAAACCAACTCCCTTACCCTCTAAACCAACTGCCGATGATGAACCCAAGAAGAAGAAGAGAAGGTGTGTTGAGGCTAGAAGAAGAAGAAGAGGATGATGTGGAAGAAGATAGGTGCCTCTGTCTGCAGTCCTAACATTCCTAAAGCCAAACCCATGCCCATCACTCCCACCTCACAGATGGAAACTGTGAGAGTAAAGATGAAGAAGAGCAGCAGCAAAGGTTTCATGACGATGAGATGTTGAAAAGCATCGACAAAACTTATGCTGCTTCTATCAATAATTAGTATGAAGAAAGAAGCTCTGAGGTTGTACACCATTGCCAACACATTTCAATATCAGAAGGAAAAGGTGAGAGTATGGCCTGATCCTAGGGTGGCTCACAGGATTGTAAAGAAAGACATTCCTTCGAGATACAAGGGCCAAGTAAAAAGGATCGTAGATGAAGAGATCACAGTGGTCCTTGTAGTATCACCTTGGGAGATTGTAGAAGATTTCAAGAAGGCCTATGAGACTAAACAGTCACCCCAAAAGATGTTAGAGAACAGAGTTATTAAAAAGGGGTTAGTTTACAAGAGGCTTGAGAACTTCAAACAAAATGAGCTGAGTCTGTTACTTGAAGGGACTCATCCTGATGAGTTTGCATACAGACAGATTATAACAGTTGAGCTCAAAAATGGCAAACAGGCCAAGTACATCTCAGAGCTGTATGGGCGTGAAGGATTGTTTGATGGTGAAGCTGAGAACCTGACCATGGAAGAACAAATTATGTTTCTCAGAGCATACCAGAGAATCCTACAGGCTTATACATGGGAAGTGAGTCTCATGGACGGGGGAACAGCTCAGTGTCCAATTCCCCAATATAGAGCTCCCATCCATACATAGCCAACCAAATCATCAGAGACTCATTTTCAGGCCAGTGCTTGTATGGGTCATCTTCTCAACTGATCAAGAAGGAAAAAGACCAACCATTCTGCCAACAATAAGTGGGACCTCAATAAAGTTAAAGGTTTTGGCTGTATTGGTTCAGGGGGGTTTGTTGGACCCAAAGAACCAATGAGCCGGATCAGAAAAACCTTTAAGTCCCACAGACGTCACACCAACTACTGAAGACCACAACAGCTGAAGACAACAGCTGATAACAAAGTCTGAACACAAGTGCTGAAGACAAAGTCTGAAGACAAGTGCTGAAGACAAAGTCTGAAGACAAGTGCTGAAGACAAAGTCTGAAGACAAGTGCTGAAGACAAAGTCTGAAGACAAGTGCTGAAGACAAGTCTGAAGACAAGTGCTGAAGACAAAGTTTGAAGACATAAGTGTTGAAGACAAAGTCTGAAGACACAAGTGCTAAAGACCAAAGTATAAGACGTTGTCACAACAGCTGAAGAGGTCTTCTTCAGTAGTTGTGACGGTTTACCTTTCAGTAGTTTTATGTTTTTCAGTAGTTTTGTAAAACGACTGAAGAGCTTGTTCTTCAGTCATTGTAGTTTCAGTAGTTTCTTATCAATAGTTTTATATTTTGTACTTAACACTCTGATATGTTCTCAGTAGTTGTGAACATTTCAGTAGTTTGTTAAGAGTTAGTTATTTTTGTACTAGATCTGCCAGTTGTCACTTTCCCGTGATAACAGCAGCGATTGCACTCTATATAAGGCGTGTCAACCTATTGTAATAGTAGAATGATTTGATCAGAAATATTCGATATCATAGAAACATTCCTTGTTACAGAAATATATTCTCTCGTTATAACCGTATTGTTCTTAATGCATACGAGTATCGATTCTTCCTACAATTTGTCTAATTCTTGTTCTTATTCCGCTGCGTTACGCTCTATTACATCAAATTATGATCACTGATCCTGACATTCTCCAAAGCCTCTCCTTAGGAATCTAAACTATGGCACAGAAGGCTGGGTCATGTACATCTCAAAAACATGAATCAGCTGATCCACAATAGTTTAGTGAGAGGTCTACCAATAAAGGAGTTCTACTGTGATGAAACCTGCACTGCTTGTTTGAAAGGAAACAACACAAAGTCTCATTCCCTCCTATTGAAAAACCTAAGTCCACTTCCTGCTTGCAGTTACTGCACATGGATCTATTTGGTCCTGTGGGAGTGATGAGCATGGCAAAGAAGAAATACTGTCTGGTAATTGTGGATGATTACTCCAGATTTGTAAGGACTTTCTTCTTGCATTCAAAGGATGAGGTTGCTCAGATGATTATAAACTTTGTGTTGTATGTTGAGAAGCAGTATTCCCTATTAGTCAAGTGTATAAGGAGTGATAATGGAACAGAATTCAAAAACCATACACTTGATGATTTTTATCTCTCAAAGGGAATCAAGAGGCAGTTTAGCATCCCAAGGACTCCAAAACAAAATGGAGTAGTGGAAAGAAAGAACATGACCCTAATTGAAGCTGCAAGGTCTATGTTAGCTGACTCTGGTTTGCCATTGACCTTTTGGGCTGAAGTTGTCAACACAGCTTGCTATGTGTAGAATAAAGTTTAGTAAATCAGAGGTTGCTGAAGACTCCATATGAAGTTGTACATCATTTGACTCCTCTAACTTCATTCTTCAAAGCATTTGGGTGTCCTTGTTTCATTCTCAACACAAAGGATCAAATCCACAAATTGATCCTAAGGTGGATGCAGGGTATTTTGTAGGATATTCATCCACATGCAAGGCTTACAGAGTCTTCAACTGCAGAACAAAGATAGTTGAAGAAACCTTGCATGTGAAGTTCAATGAATCTCCTAAGGATAAAATTCCACAAAACCCTGTGGAGTTGTTTGATCTGGATATACTGCAATATGTTCCTTATCAACCTCCATCTATTGCAGATCATGTGAATAAATCATCTTCTACAGCAAGTCTTCCACCTGGTGATACTGAAGATGATGATGATATCAGTACTCACCTTTTCAAGTTTAGTTATCAACTGCCTGAGTCCACTAAACTTGATGTTCCTGTAGCTTCAGCAGCTCCATCCACAACAAATGCTGATGAGAGGAGTCAAAAATCTCATCAGCATTTGTTGTGGATAGAGCTGCTCAAGCTACAGGAACATCAAGTTTAGTGGACTCAGGCAGTTGATCACTAAACTTGAAAAGGTGAGTGCTGATATCATCATCATCTTCAGTACCAACAGGTGGAAGACTTGCTGTAGAAGATGATTTATTCATATGATCTCCAACAGCTGGAGGTTGATAAGGAACATATTGCAGTATGTCCAGATCAAACAACTCCATAGGATTTTGTGGAATTTTATCCTTAGGAGATTCATTGAACTTCACATGCAAGGTTTCTTCAACTATCTTTGTTCTATAGTTGAAGACTCTGTAAGCCTTGCCTGTGGATGAATATCCTACATAATACCCTGCATCCACCTTAGGATCAAATTATGGAGTTGATCCTTTGTGTTGAGAATGAAACAAGGACACCCAAATGCTTTGAAGAATGAAATTAGAGGAGCCAAATGATGTAGAACTTCATATGGAGTCTTCATCAACCTCTGATTTACTAGAACTTTATTCTACACATAGCAAGCTGTGTTGACAGCTTCAGGCCAAAAGGTCAATGGCAAACCAGAGTCAGCCAACATAGACCTTGCAGCTTCAATTAGGGTCCTGTTCTTTCTTTCCACTACTCCATTTTGTTTTGGAGTCCTTGGGATGCTAAACTGCCTCTTGATTCCCTTTGAGAGATAAAAATCATCAAGTGTATGGTTTTTGAATTCTGTTCCATTATCACTCCTTATACACTTGACTAATAGGGAATACTGCTTCTCAACATACAACACAAAGTTTATAATTGTCTGAGCAACCTCATCCTTTGAATGCAAGAAGAAAGTCCATACAAATTTGGAGTAATCATCCACAATTACCAGACAGTATTTCTTCTTTGCCATGCTCATCACTCCCACGGGACCAAATAGATCCATGTGCAGTAACTGCAAGCAGGCAGTGGACTTAGGTTTTTCAATAGGAGGGAATGAGACTTTGTGTTGTTTTCATTTCAAACAAGCAGTGCAAGTTTCATCACAGTAGAACTCCTTTATTGGTAGACCTCTCACTAAACTATTGTGGATCAGCTGATTCATGTTTTTGAGATGTACATGACCCAGCCTTCTGTGCCACAGTTTAGATTCCTGAGGAGATGCTTTGGAGAACAAGCAAGGATGACCCTTCAAATCAATCTTGTTTGACAAATCCAAGGCATATACTCTTCTAATCTTGTTGGCCTTCAGGAGAGTATGTTCATCCAATACCTTGTCAATCAGCCTCAGAACTTGGGAAGACAGAATCCTGTAGTTCTGGCTTGTGAATAGTGTAACATGCCCTTTATCACACATCTGACTGACACTCAGTAGATTATACTTGAGATTCCCCACAAGGGTAACATCATCAAATCTGATATCTCCATTAGACACATATCCTTTCCCGATGATGTAACCCTTAGCATCATTTCCAAAAGAAACAATTCCCTTCTTTCCTTGAGAGTAGTCATTAAGAAGAGAGCTGCTCCCTGTCATATGCATAGATCCTTCATTGTCTACATACCAGATGCTCCTTTGGCATGCTGAAGAACCCTGCATTCATCACAAGGAACTAGTTAGGTTTTGAGACCCAAACCTTTTTGGTTTTGGGTCTGTTTTCATCAATAGATTAATCCATAGCTTGTTTCTCATGATTAACAGCTGATGAAGGTAGAGATGGTGCTGAAATGGATTCCTTGGATTTGGGCATGGAATACCTTTTCAGTGGTTTGATTACAGGTGCATCTAGTTGGTTAACTCTCCTCAACAAATGTTGAACCATCATAGCAAGTTGTGTCTGATTTGTAGCTAAAGCTTTCAGCTCTTGTGACACATCATTACTTGTTTTTGATGAGTTCATGTGGCCCACCATTTCCTACTTGGAATTCACAGACTTAGTCTGATTTTTATCATGAGGAACACTGTCAGCTGTTTTATGATAAACCTATCCTTCTTTTTGGATTTGGGTGAAGCCTTGGGTTTATCACATTGGGATGATTATGGTACAAACTTGGTCTCAAACTCATTTTTCATTTTATCCATCTGAATTTTAATAAACTTATCTCTGTTGAGTTTGGAACCCTTTTTGTACCAACATTCATCAGAAAGATGATTGAATTTACCACATATTTCACATGGCTTATTCTTCATCTTGGATTGATCTACTACTGAAGTGGAAACTACTGAAGGTGTGATCTTCAGTACTTTCCTCCTTTTAGTACTTGTGTTAACTATAGAAGGATCTGTAACAACCGAAGACTTGTTCTTCAGCTGTTCTCTATCTGTCCTGAAAGACCGTATGATAGATTCCTCAACAGTTGTTAATCCTTTTATTTCAGTTGATTTGAAATGCTTTTCAGATGTTGTGACTTGCCCTCCAATACTTGAGGTACTTTGAGGGACAACATCTGAAGTACTCAGCTTCATGTGCTTATCAGTAGTTAACCCATCAGGCAATTTATTGCTAAGGTATCAACACTGATTTCATCTTCTGATCCTGGGTGATCACTTGAGGATGATACACATGATGATGTGGTTTGGAAATTACTTTGACCTTCAGATTTTACTATTGATTTTGGAGTAAAATCTGTAGGTGGTGCAATGTGATTGTAACCTATTCCAAACTTCACATTCGAAGCTGTTTGCTTGCTGAGAAGCATTTCAAATCCCTTGCAGGATGATACCCAGTGGTCACACTCAACTTTGGTAGCTGCAAGTGTGTCTTTGAGATCTCTGTGGTTCTCAAGAATGACCTCTAGCTTAGCATTTTCATCATTTAATTGGCATTTAAGCTTATAAATCTCATCATTATTTTCTTTAAGGACAGACTCATACTCAGCTTTTCTTTTGGAAAGTGTTTGCTCAAGCTCAAGATTTTGATTTATTAAAGCTACATTTGCCTCTCTAATAGAGATAAATGAAGCTATGCAAGATTCAGAACATAGCTTGGCCTTAGCCTCAGAGGATACCTGGGTTACCTGTGATGAAGATGCATTGGAGCATGAACCCTCAGTAGACTCCAGGGCCATGAGAGCAAGATTCACAAAAGGATGTTCACCACCATGTTGACCATCACAAGCAAATAATTGCTCATTACCAGAAAGATCATCTGGTAAACTGCTCCAGTCAACAACTCTAGGGGTGAAGAAGCTGTGATGAGGTTGTGATTGAGATGGTAGAGATGGTTGAGGCTCAGGTAAGGCTTGAGGTTGTTGTGCAATAGGAACTTGAACTTGATTTGGCTGTGGCATGTAATAGCAGGGATATGGATATGGCATTGGACCCTGAGGGACAAAATATGCAGGAGATATAGGTTGTGAGTGATGACCAGAACTAGCAGGATGTTGCCCTCTATTTTGTGAACTATTGCATGGAAAAGTCACGAAGGGTGCAGAGGAGTTAAATCCAGTTGATCTACACTCTCTTGCAAAGTGCCCAAGCCTGTGGCATTTGTGACACCTCAACTTACTCTTGTCGAAACCAACTTTGGTTTTGCCAGAGAGTCCTAGAAATTTCCTGCCAGTTCTCTTGTAGAACTTTTGAGATCTGATATTAATCAAGGCCATTTGGCTTAGAATATCCATCTCTTCTAGGTCATCATCAGCAATACCTTTCAAATCATCTATAATGAAGCACAAATTGTCACTATTACAGCCTGACTGACTATCAACACTAACAAATGCATGATCAGAACTGTTTGAAGAGAAATCTATATGCTCATCATAATTGCTTTCAGATGCAGAATATTCTGAATCATGACCAACCAAGACAGTGTTCCCTGGTACAAAGTCATCAGTGAGCTTTCTTGATGATGCCAGTTTCCTTTTCTGCTCTATCTCTCTTTCAAATGTAAGCAGTTTCCCATGGAGTTGGGTAAGAGATAGGCTATCCAGATTTGCACTGGAGCATAGGACAATAGTATATGTGTCCCATCTCTCAGGCAGTGATATGAGGAATCTGTTGTTCATCTGGGTATTAGTGTATTCATGTTTGACCATTTTCAGCTCAGTGATCAAACAGGAAAAACGCTCAAACTGTTGAGTCAGTGTCTCACCCTTCCTATGAGAGAATGTCTCATATTGTTAGGCAAGGATTTATCTGTTGTTTGCTAAGACCTCATCTGTTCCACCAAATTGTTCTTTCAATGCATTCCAGAGGTCATGAGCAGTTTCATGATGCATAAGCCCAGAATAGATTTCATTCGGTAGTGCCATGGCCAGAATCCATGTGCTTTAGCATCAATCTCAAACAGTTTTCGATCCTCATCTGAGTATTGTTCCTTCTTCTTCGGAACCATTTGGTTGGTTTCCGGATTGTTCACCATAGGCTTGTGTGGACCATGTACCATAGATGTCCAACAACCTGAACTGTTAACAGACAGGTGATGGAGCATTCTTCGTTGCCATATGTTATACTCAGTCCTAACCAGCATCAGAGGCTTGGTTGAGGAACCAGTATTGTGAGGGTCATTAGAAGGAGTAGTCATTCTCAGATTCAATCAAATTAATTAAGTTTTAACTGATTTAGCACAAAACACAACAAACTCAATATGAACCAAGAGAAATCTCAAAGCAAATAACCGAAAGCAGTAGAAATTCAATCTCTATAACCAATTCTTTCAAATATACTAATTCAATCAAACTTAGATATTGAAATAGCAGTTTCAATGATCAATTGTTAGATCGATAAATGATTAACAAGCTCTAATACCATTTGTTAGGATCAGTGATCTATGTTTGATCAATTAGAGTAGATTGCAGCGGAATTCGAACAATGAATTAGACAATTTAGCAAGAACTCAATTGATATTCAATAGAAAAGCACACAATTATATATAGAGAGAGAATTCTGCAAAAGGTATATTTCATTCAAATGCTTTCGTGGTGGCTGTATGTCACGCGTTACAATTAGGTCAACATTCCTTATATAACGAATGCGATGTCTGCTGATGTCACTTGATAGTGACATCTAATAGAATTATACGAACAACTGAAACTATGCAAACTACTGAGAATGTTCTCAACAACTGATCACCTCTCAGAGAATGCTAAGTACAAGAACATAAAACTACTGAACTAAAACTACTGAAACTATAAACTACTCAAAGGTAAATTACAAGTACTGAAAAGGAAAACCATCACAACTACTGAAGTTAATAACTTTAGCTGTTGTGACAACTACTGATCACTCTGGTCTTCAGTCTGTCTTCAGTCTTTGTTCTTCAGTCTTTTACTTCAAACGTTGTCTTAAGCTGATAGCTTCAGACTTTGTCTTCAGTACTTTACTTCAGACGTTGTCTTCAGCTGATAGCTTCAGACTTTGTCTTCAGTACTTTACTTTCAGACTTTGTCTTCAGTACTTTACTTCAGACGTTGTCTTCAGCTGATAGCTTCAGACTTTGTCTTCAGTACTTTACTTCAGACGTTGTCTTCGGCAGAAATCTTCAGATCTTGTCTTCAGACCTAGTAATCAGCTGATGTCTTCAGCTGTTGTGATCTTCTTTAGCAGTTGTAATGTCTGTGGCACTTAGAGGTTTTTCTGATCAGGCTCATTGGTTCTTTTGGTCCAATAAACTTGATGTGAAGTATGCCTTTTTTATGGAGTGATAGATGAAAAGCTTTATGTCAAACAGCCACATGGTTTTGTAGATCCTGATTATCCTGATTATGTCTACAAGCTTGACAAAGCTCTCTATGGGCTGCACCAGGCACCCAGGAAGTGGTATGAGACACTGTCTGAGTATCTTTGTAAACATGGATACATGAGGGGTACTATAGATGGAACTCTATTCATCAAAGGACAAGAAAATACATATTGCTAGTCAAGTATTTGTGGATGATATCATCTTTGGGTCAACTAATCCAAAGCTCTGCAAAGACTTTGAGAAGCTGATGAAAGACGGATTTTAAATGAGTGCCATGGGGGAACTAAATTTCTTTCTGGGAATTCAAGTGAAGCAAGTTGAAGATGGCATCGTCATAAGTCAGTCAAAGTATGTTCAGGACATACTCAAGAGATTAATATGACTGATTGTAAGATTGCTAAGACACCCATAGCCAGAAACCACTCTTTGGTCCTAATCTTGTGGGGGAGTGTGTAGATGAGCATTATATAGGGCTATGATTGGGTCTCTTATGTATCTTTCTCCTAGCAGGCCTCATATCGTTTGCTACATGTATTTGTGCAAGATATCAAGCCAACCTAAGATGTCTCACTTATCACTGTCAAGAAGATTCTAAGATACCTCAAAGGTGCATCAACACTTTGACTATGGTATCCAAGCATTCTGACTTCAATCTGTATGCCTATATAGATAGTGATTATGGTGGTTGCAACATGACTGAAAGTCTACATCTGGAGGATGTCAATTTCTTGGTGGAAGGGTTGTCTCATGGCAGAAACAATTCTATGTCTCTGCATCAACTGCTGAAGCTGAATACATGCTGCTGCAGCTGCTGTGCTCAAGTACTTTGGATTCAAAATCAGATGCTAGACTATGGGTTGAACTTCAAGGAGACTCCCATTCACATAGAAAACAACAGTGTTATCTCAATCATAAAAAACCCTGTGCAGCACTCAAGGACAAAGCACATCAATATCAGGTATCATTTAATAAGAGATTACTATGAAAATGGATTAATTAAACTAATCAAGGTTCACACAGATGAACAATATGCTGATCTGTTTACAAAGGCTTTTGATGAACAGAGATTTAAATATCTAATATTAGCTATTGGGATGATCAACCTTGAATAGATCTTTGTTAAAACTAATTCTTATTATTTCTTAAAATATGTGTGTCCTAAGTTTTCTAGTTCATCACTTTCATAAGCTCATGTTTTCTTTGGATGAAAATTTCTTTTTGAAGATTTTCCTTAGATTTTTGAAAATTTAAGATGCTTTCGATGTTATGAGTTTAACTTCGGAAGTAATCATGCTTCAAAATAAATAACTGTCTAAGAAATTTATCTTCGAAGAGAGTTTTCAAATTTATCTTCCGAAGCTAAATACTTGTATCAGACACTTAGTCATTTTCAAGGACCATTTACTTCCGAAGCAAAATTAACTCTCGGAAACTTTGTTGTTTATACACAAAGCACTCAAGTTTAATTTATCTTCCAAAGCAAAATTTTCAAACCTCTCAGGAAATTCTTCTGAAGTCATTTTAGCTTCGGAAGCTTTTTAGTTAAAACTTCCGAAGATAATTAACCTTCGGAAGCTTTGTTTTCCAGAAAACTACTTTTTAAGCCAAAAGTAAACTACTTTTTCAGAGGTGGGACCAACATCCGGATTTCAAAGTTTATCCTCTTTCATTAAACTTTATCCGAAATCCTTCTGTCATATAAACTCATGGTTTCCCCCCTTTTCTATCATCTGTTCTTCCTCCAAACCTAAAACCCCAATTTCTCTCTGAAATTTCTTTCTTTCTTCTTTCTTATCCCTAAGCTACTTCAAAATGGCCAACCTTGCTCACAGAAATGATCCCAAATTTACCATGCAGCTACACAGATAACACAATCAAGTTGCTTGTTACGTTTGAGAAAGATCCTCATTTCTCAGAGGTTTGCTGTTTCTTATTTGTCCAACTAATTCACCTCCCTAACCATTGATCCTCCACTCTATGAGGATCAGTTTCTGAATTAGGAAGACCTGCAGAGGTCATTATGGATGGGGAGAAGGCACTGTCTACCACAGTGCAGGGGATCATGCGGGCATCATCAAACGAATCTTAGCTGGATGATGAAGAAGGTGAGGTGTTTTTCCCAAAGGAAGCTCCTTTGAGTAGATTGGGTATGAGGGAGATTTCTCTGTAAAGACCTTCAGGAAAGGAAGGTCTAATCCCAAGGAGATTCTGCTCCAGTGGTCATCACAGCTTATAAACAAGCAGGGGATGGGACAAATTCTGAAGATCTCTCCTTCATAGTCCATGGAATGGTTCAAGGGGTCAATCGGGTACTCTCAGTTTATTATACAAATTACTGCAAATTTAGAATCTTTGAATTTACATGTTTCAGTGTTGGACCAAAAGAACCAATGAGCCAAGATCAGAAAATCTCTAAGTCCCACACGGTATCACAACAACTGCTGAAAGCCTCATCAGTAGTTTGACAAGTACTGAAGACTTCAACAGCTGAAGATCAAGTGCTGAAGACCTTAACAGCTGAAGAACCAAAGTGCTGAAGTACAACAGCTGAAGAACACAAGTGCTGAAGCTGAAAGACCAAAGTACTGAAGTACAACAGCTGAAGAGTTCACAAGTACTGAAGATCAACAACTGATGTACAAAGTCTGAAGACAAAGACTGAAGACATCAGCTGATGATATCTACTGAAGTCATCAGCTGATGAAACGCCTGAAGGTCAAAGTCTGAAGACCAAGTACTGAAGCCTCAGTAGTTTGTCACAACTGCTGAAGAGTACTTCTTCAGTAGTTGTGATATCAGTAGTTTTATGTTTTATGTTTCAGTAGTTTTGTAAAACGACTGAAGAGCTTGTTCTTCAGTCGTTGTAGTTTCAGTAGTTTTATATTTTGTACTTAACCTGCTGATATGTTCTCAGTAGTTGTGAACATTTCAGTAGTTTGTTAAGATTTAGTTATTTCTGTATTGGATCTGCCAGTTGTCACTTTCCGTGATAACAGCAGTGACTGTTGCACTCTATATAAGGAGTGACAACCCATTGTAATCATTGAGCGATATGAGCAATTGAATGGAATGTTTGATTGATTTGATTAGAAATATTCTCATCTATAAACATTCCTAGAAATCAGAAATTCATATTCTCTCCCTATAACCGTATGCTATCTTAACGCTTACATATATTGTTTGCTTGCTACAATTTGTCTAATTCGTTTGTGTATTCCGCTGCTTTACATTCTGATAACATCAAACTTGTGATCACTGATCCTGTCAAATGGTATCAGAGCAGGTTAATCATTGATCGATCTAATAATTGATCATTGAAACTGCTATTCAAGATCCAAGTTTGATTGAATTAGCTTTTGTTTTTGCAAGAAACGGTTATAGAGATTGAATTTTCTGTATTTCTGCTCATTCATCCTGAGATCTTATTCTTGGTTCTCATTGAGTTTGTTGTGGTTTGTCTAAAATTTTTAAAACTTGAACTAAACTGTTTTTGAACTGAAAATGACCACTCCCTCCAATGATCCTCACAATACTGGTTCCTCAACCAAGCCTCCTATGCTGGTTAGGAATGAGTATAACATATGGCAAAGACGTATGCTCCATCACCTGTCTGTTAACAGCGCAGGGTGTTGGACATCAGTGGTACATGGTCCACACAAGCCTATGGTGAATAACCCGGAAACCAATCAAATGGTTCCGAAGAGGAGGGAGCAATACTCAGATGAGGATAAAAAGTTGCTTGAGATTGATGCAAAAGCCCATGGAATTCTGGCCATGGCTTTGCCCAATGAAATCTATTCTGGGCTAATGCATCATGAAACTGCCCATGACCTCTGGATTGCTTTGAAAGAACAATTTGGAGGAACAGATGAGGTCTTGGCAAATAATAGAGAAATTCTTGCCCAACAATATGAGACATTCTCTCATAGAAAGGGTGAGACACTGACTCAACAATATGAGCGGTTTTCTTGTTTGATCTCTGAACTAAAAATGGTCAAACTTGAATACACCAATATTCAGATGAATAACAGATTTCTCAGATCACTGCCTGAGAGATGGGACACATATACTATTGTCCTACGCTCCAGTGCAAGTTTGGACAAACTATCTCTCACCCAACTCCATGGGAAATTGCTCACTTTTGAGAGAGAGATAGAACAGAAGAGAAAGCTGTCTTCATCTGGAAAGCTCACTGAAGACTTTATCAAGGCAACACTGCCTTGGTGGGTCATGAGTCAGAATATGCTGCATCTGAATGCCAGTATGATGAGCATATTAATTTCTCTTCGAGCACTTCTAATTCTGCATTTGTAAGTGTTGATGGTCAGTTTACTGGTGTAATAATGACAATTTATGTTTCATCATGGATGATCTCAAGGGGATTGCATGATGACTTAGAAGAGATGGATATTTTGAGCCAAATGGCCTTGATAAATATCAGATCTCAGAAGTTCTACAAAAGAACTGGAAGAAAATTCCCAGGACTCTCTGGCAAAACCAAAGTTGGTTTTGACAAGAGCAAGTTGAGGTGTCACAAATGCCAACGGCTTGGACACTTTGCAAGAGAGTGTAGATCAACTGGATCAAACTCTACTGCACCCTTTGTGACTTTTCCTGGCAACAGTCAACAAAACAGAGGGCAACATCCTGTCACATCTAGTCATCATCCTCAACAACAATCTCCGGCATATTTTGTTTCTCAGGGTCAAATGCCTTATCAGTACCCTTGTTATTACATGCCACAGTCAAGTCAAGTTCAAGTTCCTATGACACCACAACCTCATGCATTACCAGAACCTCAGCCTTCCCTATCTCATCAACAACCTTCATCTCAACAACACAGCTTCTTCACCCCAGGAGTTGTTGACTGGAGCAGTTTACCAGATGACTTGTCTGGTCATGATCAACTGTTCTCAGGTGCTGGTCAACATGGTGGTGACAGTCCCTTTGGGAATCTAGCTCTTATGGCTTTGGAGTCTGCTGATACTTCATCTTCCAATGCCTCTACACCTCAGGTATCACAGGTATCCTCTGAGGCAAAAGCCAAATTATGTTCTGAACAATGCATAGCAGCATTTGCTTCCATTAGAGAAGCAAATGTAGCTTTAATTAATAAGAACATTGAGCTAGAACAAGAAATTTCCAAAAACAAAGCTGAGTTTGAGTTTGTGCTCAAAGATAAAATGATGAGATTTATAAACTGAATTGCAAAATAATTGATGATAAGGCTAGAGAAGATGTACTTTTAGAGAAGTACAAAGATCTCAAAGAAACCCTTGCAGTTACCCAGGTCGAGTGTGATAGATGGGTACAATCATGCAAAGGTTTTGAAATGCTTCTTAGTAAGCAATCTGCTTCAAATGTGAAGTTTGGAATTGGTTACAATCACACTGCTCCACCTACAGATTTTACCCCAAGAGCAGAGGTAGAATCTGATGGTGAGAGTGATAACCAATCCATCAAGTCATGTGATCTACCTTCTGATACAGCACAATCAGAAGTAGCAGTCAGTATCAAGTCCTCTTTGAACCTATCAGCTGATGTTGATGGTCCAAATGCTGACATTCACATGATCAATAAGTTGATCAACTCAGGAGTCAATCCTGAAGGTCCTGAAAGGACTGGAGAGCAGGATTCAACTCCTGAAGTTCAAACTTCAACTGCTGTCAGTACTGAAGAGAAGAAAACTGGCAGTAGAAAGAGTTTGAAGACTACTAAAGATGCTGTCAAGAAAGCAACCAATGCTTCCAAAGCATTGAAGAACA
Source organism: Flaveria trinervia (assembly GCA_025506515.1). Classification (NCBI taxonomy): domain Eukaryota; kingdom Viridiplantae; phylum Streptophyta; class Magnoliopsida; order Asterales; family Asteraceae; genus Flaveria; species Flaveria trinervia. Next base: position 56,067,014 of record CM046455.1, read on the forward strand.
AGTCTTCTGTTGCTTCACCATCTTTAGTTGATGATCAACCTAAGATGAAGAAGAAACCATGTGAAGTATGTGGTTTGTTCAATCATCTTACAGATGATTGTTGGTACAAAAGAGGTTCCAAACTCAAACAAAAGGAAGAAATTAATGAGAAAATGGTAAAAATGAAAACTGAGTTTGAGACCACATTTGTATCAGCAACATCAAATCCTGTAACCCTTAAGTCCTTAAAGCAATCCAAAAAGGAAGGAGTTAAACAGGTGACAGCTGAGGGTGCTCAAAAGAAGAAGGTGCAACATAGGACCTTATCTAACTCCACTAGCAATGTGTCTGATGAGCTGAAAGCTTTATCACAAAATCAGACACAGCTGGTGATGATGGTACAACATCTGTTGGGTAGAGTTAACCAACTAGATTCTCCTATGTTGAAACCACAGAAAAGGAGGTCTAAGCCAAAGGACTCCTCTTCTGCACCATCTTCTTCCTCTCAGGCTGTTGTTACAAATAAACATGCTAGTTTACCATCTATTGATGAGACCAGGCCCAAAACCAAAAAGGTTTGGGTCTCTAAAACTAACTGATTGTTTATTATTGCAGGGTTCTTCAACATGCCAAAATAGCATCTGGTATGTAGACAGTGGGGGATCCATGCACATGACTGGGAACATCTCTCTTCTTCATGACTACTCTCAAGGAAAGAAGGGATTTGTCTCTTTTGGCAATGATGCTAGGGGTTACATCATCGGTAAGGGCTTTGTCTCCAATGGAGAAATCAAATTTGATGATGTTAATCATGTGGAAAATCTCAAGTACAACTCTTGAGTGTCAGTCAAATGTGTGATAAAGGCCATGTTGCCCTTTTCACAAGTCAAAACTGTAGGATTCTGTCATCCAAAGTTTTGCCCTTGATTGACAAGGTGTTGGATGATCACACTCTCCTGAAAGCCAACAGGACAGGAAGAGTGTATGCCTTAGATCTCTCTAAGAAGATAGATCTCAAAGGTAATCCTTGCCTATTTTCCAAAGCCTCTTTTCAAGAATCTAAACTATGGCACAGGAGGCTTGGTCATGTTAATCTCAAAAACATGAATCAGCTTAGCCACAATAGTTTAGTCAGAGGCTTACCAATAAAGGAGTTCCACTGTGATGAAACTTGCACTGCTTGTTTAAAAGGAAAACAGCACAAGGTCTCATTCCTCCTATTGAAGTGTCCAAGTCCACTGCCTGCTTGCAATTACTGCATATGGATCTATTTGGTCCTGTGAGAGTAATGAGCATGGCAAAGAAGAAATACTGTCTGGTAATTGTGGATGATTACTCCAGATTTGTATGGACTTTCTTTCTACATTCAAAGGATGAGGCTGCTCAGAAGATTATCCACTTTGTGCTGTACATTGAGAAGCAGTATTCCCTTCCAGTCAAGTGTATTAGGAGTGATAATGGAACTGAGTTCAGAAATCATACACTTGATGACTTCTATCTCTCAAAGGGAATCAAAAGGCAGTTCAGCATTCCAAGGACTCCGGAACAAAATGGAGTAGTGGAGAGAAAGAACAGGACCCTCATTGAAGCTGCAAGGTCCATGCTGGCTGACTCAGGTTTGCCATTGACCTTTTGGGCCGAAGCTGTCAACACAGCTTGTTATGTGCAAAATAGAGTTTTAGTAAATCAGAGGTTGATGAAGACTCCATATGAAGTTCTCCATCATTTGGCTCCACTGATTTCATTTTTCAAAGCATTTGGGTGTCCCTGTTTTATTCTCAACACAAAGGATCAACTCCACAAATTTGATCCTAAGGTGGATGCAGGATACTTTGTTGGTTATTCATCTACTTGCAAAGCATACAGAGTCTTCAACTGCAGAACAAAGATGGTTGAAGAAACTCTACATGTTAAGTTTAATGAATCTCCAAAGGACAAGATTCCACAAAGTCCTGTGGAGTTATTTGATGGACATACTGCAATATGTTCCTTATCAAACTCCTGCTGTTGCTCCTGTCAACAGTTCACCACCTGGTGGTACTGCTGATGATGATGATGATTGCAGTACTCACCTCTTCAGGTTTAGTGATCAGCTGCCTGATTCAACTAGACCTGATGTTCCTGTAGCGCCAGTAGCACCATCCACAACAAATGCTGATGAGATTTCTTCGAATTCAACTTCCTTTGAATTACCATCCACTGATTGGTTTCAAGGAAATGATTCACCATCACCATCTGTTGCTGCTGAACCGGCTACAAACACTTGCACAGATCTCATTGTGTATCAAGATCTGAAGAATCACCCCATGTCTCAAATCATTGGTGATATCACTGCTGGTGTATCAACAAGAAGTCAATTGTCAAATTTCTGCTTCTATGCTCTCTTCATCAGTCAGCAAGAGCCAAAGAATTATCACATTGCTTTAAAGGACAATGGATGGGTTGATGCCATGCAGCTTGAGCTTCTTCAGTTCAAGAAACAGCAAGTGTGGGAACTGGTTCCTCTACCTCCAGGTAAGTGTGCAATAGGCACTAAATGGGTGTTTAGGAACAAAACTGATGAAAATGGGCTTATTGTTAAGAACAAGGCCAGACTGGTTGTTCAGGGGTTTGCACAAGAAGAAGGTGATTATGATGAAACCTTTGCCCCTGTAGCCAGACTGGAAGCAATTCGATTGTTTTTAGCTTATGCTGCTTATCAAAAACTTAAAGTTTTCAAATGGATGTCAAAAGTGCATTTTTGTATGGAAAAGTTAAAGAAGAGGTTTATGTATGTCAACCTCCAGGCTTTGAGGACAACAAACATCCTAATTGGGTGTATAAGCTTGATAAAGCTCTTTATGGGTTAAAACAAGCTCCCAGAGCCTGGTATGAGACATTATCAAACTTTCTTCTGGAAAACAATTTCACTAGAGGCTCCATAGACAAGACTTTATTTATTAAGAAAGCTGGGCAGCATAATCTACTTGTTCAAATTTATGTAGATGATATCATTTTTGCATCCTCTGATCCAAAGTTGTGTGATGCCTTTACAAAGTTGATGCAACAGAAGTTTGAAATGAGTGCCATGGGAGAATTACAGTTCTTTCTGGGGTTGCAAATCAAACAAAAGGCTGATGGAATTTTTATTCATCAATCCAAATATACAAAAGATCTTTTGCAAAAGTTTGATTTACAAAACTGTAAGCCCTGTTCTACTCCCATGAGCAGCACCACACAACTGGACTCAGATCAGAAAGGTAAAGTGGTTGATGAAACACTTTACAGATGTATGATTGGGTCCTTGATGTATTTAACAGCTTCTAGACCAGATATTATGTTTGCTACATGTGTTTGTGCTAGATTTCAGGCTGCACCTAAAGAGTCTCATCTGATTGCAGTCAAGAGGATCTTTAGATATCTGCAAGGCACTCCATCTCTAGGTTTATGGTATTCTACCAACCATTCTGGTAAATTAGTTGCTTTTTCTGACAGTGACTATGCAGGGTGTAAGTTGACCAGGAAATCAACTTCTGGTGGATGCCATTCCTAGGCAACTGCTTGATTTCTTGGCAGAGCAAGAAACAGACCTCAGTTGCTACATCCACTGCGGAAGCTGAGTACATTGCTGCTGCAAGCTGTACATCTCAGGTACTCTGGCTTCAAAACCAACTTTTGGATTATGGCATTACAGAGACTAAGACTCCATTGTTAATGGATAGTGCTTCAGCTCTTTGCATTGTCAAAAATCCAGTCCAGCACTCTAGGACCAAACATATAGAGATCAGACACCATTTTATAAGAGACTGTTTTGAAAAAGGTCTGATTGATCCTAAGTTTGTGCCCAGTGCTGATGAGCTTGCAGACATTTTTACTAAGCCTTTGGATAGTTCAACTTTCCAAAACCTGGTGTTAAGGCTTGGTATGCTGCAGCTAGAATAGGTGACAACTACTGATGATCTCAGTAATTCATATTGATGATCATGAGTGCCTGTCACATATAAGTACTGATGAGCTCTTTTAACCTCAGTACTTTTTATAACTACTGAAGGCTAAAAGTTCTCACAAGTACTGAAGTACTTCATCTGCTCTAAACTACTGAAGTAGTTACAACTACTGATGACATAACTACTGAAATCAGTAAAAACAGATAAGTACTGATGTCCTATGAAACAACTGAAATCAGCCATAAAGACTGATGAATGTGTTGAGGACAGTTTGAAACAGCTGAAAAGCTAAGAATTGACGAAAACAGCTGAAGAGAAATTTCCTTCAGTCGTTTGTACCACTGCTGTTTCATTTTAAACAACTGAAGCAAAACCACGTCTTCAGTAGTTTTATAACTACTGATGACCAATACCAAGTCTTCAGTTGTTTACAACAGCTGATGACAAAACCACTGTCTTCAGTAGTTTCATAACTACTGATGACAAACACCATGTCCTCAGTTGTTTCAATCACCTGAAGTCAAAACCACGGTCTTCAGTAGTTTTCTAAACTACTGATGCCTAACACCGCGACTTCAGCTGTTTCAACGTCTGAAAGGATAATACCATGTCAACGGTCGTTTAAAACTACTGATGACTAACACCACATCCTTCAGTCGTATCCTCACCCGTACCCTATAAATACCCTTAACCTGAGCTCTCCATACTTCATCTTCTTCAAACCTAACGTTCCTCTCCAACAAATTTCCATGGCGTCTTGCAAATTAAACCGCGACACAACTGTGTTGCCTACCTCACAAAATCGCCGATCTGGACTAAGTTCGATACTGCTATCGATCTTATGGTTCAGTCCCAATACAACAAGGCATTCCTTCTGAACCCCGTTTTACATGCCGAATCCTTGAACCATTTTGGATGAACGTTAATGTTACTACTGAGGAGAGCAACACACTATCCCTCCGGTCTGTAGTCAACAACAAAGAAGTAGTGATTACTCCTGCAACAATCCGAAAATTCTTCACTGAGTGATGCTACCTCTCCTGCTGGATATCCGAAGGGCACCATAGATCTATCATTTGCTCAGCATGGATATCAAGGTGATCTCAGTGCCACAACCATTATGAAGAAACACTTCAATGACGCTGAGCGCCTGATCTTTCACATGGTCAATGTATGTTTGGCCCCTAAGACATCGTCTTGGGATCAAATGTCCACCAAATGGCAGCAGGTATTGTATTCTATCCTTGAGCAACAACCACTGAACTTTTCCGAATTAATATTTTCAGAGCTCAAAGATATGGCTCAAAAATTAACTGCCAACCGTGGATACTCTATCCACGGTTCATCATGGCCATTATAATAGACCAGCTTAATGCTGAGGGACTTGTTGGCTTGGGAGTCCCTGCTACGGCTGTTTTGCCAGAAGTATACTCCCGGCACAACTCGACCGGACACTAAAAATGGCTGCCAAGCTGCGAAAACCCACGCAGCTGGAACCCACAGCCACCACCTCCAAATCCAATGTCCCCACCAAACCCACCAAAAAGAAACCCAAAATGGCTACTCAGGGAATTGAGTCCCCTGAGGATGCTCCTGCACAACAAACGCAGGATATATCCACTAGTCCAAACCCCCTAGTGGATACAATGACTCCTCCAGCCACAGCCGCTCAGGCTTCCTCTCAACAGGAACCTGCAGCAACCCAAGGGGCACCTACTTATCTGGGATCTTCCTCACTTGAGGAGATTGCCATTGAAGAGCACCATCCACCCCAGGTGCACACTGCTTCTTCCCCTGTACCCCAAACAACCGCCCCTCACAGCCCAACTTTAATAGTTGCACAAGTGCTGACTCAATTGCACTCCTCACCCCCTCCCCAGAAACCACTTACCACTGGGAATACCTCTACAATTGAGGGGGAGGAATACAGTGCACCTGAGAACCCACAGCACAGGGGTTTAACTGTTCTATCTCCTGGTGTTGATATGGAGATAAGAACTTCTGGTGAGGCTGCCAACTCTTCTGAATCAGCAAATGATCAGACTGAGGTTGGTAACATAACTAAGACCTCACCAGAGGCAACAGCCGATGAAGGACAACGTCCTGAGGCTGGAAGTCCCCAGTTCCAGGACAAAGGGGCACATGCTACATCTGGTCTACACCCAGAGCATGTATATCCTGCTACAAGCAGGAGGTCAGGTGATTCAGCATATGCTGATGATGACCTGGGCTTCTTCTATGATGTTCTTGCCCAGAAACGATCCTAGAGGAGGAAGTCAGTAGACTGCAAAACCTACTTGACCAACTCTCTCAAGGAGTAAGACCATCTGCCACCACATCAACCCAACAGATGGCACCTTCCTCTGAAGGTCTCCTACACACACAACCACTCACAAAATCTCAGCCACCTGCCTCTGTTTCTGGCACCATTCCTCAGGGACAGAACCCCCCTGAGCAACTGGCTGCTATCCTTCAAAATCCCCTATCTCTCATCACCCCACAGCTAACTGAATTGGTGATCAAAACTGTTGATGAGAGACTTTCTTCTGTCTTAACCCATGGTGGAGAATGTTCTGAGCAAACAACTTTCTGCTACTCAATTCCCTGCAACCAATGCACCCAAAAAGGGGAGAGTCAGCAGTGAAAGGTAAAGAAAGAGGAAAGAGAAGGAGAAAGAAACAGAAGAGACAGTAGTGGAAACTGAGGAGTTGGTTGAGGAGACTGAGAAGAGAAGGAAAAAGAGAAGGAGGAGGCTACCATGGAGAAAGTGACTGAAAGTTCAAAAGACTTTCATGTCACATACAAGAAAAAGAAGAAGGATGAAAAGAGAAAGCCTTGGAGCTGATGGTGAAAGAGGCTGATGCCGAACACAGCAGATCAATGGATAACATCATTGATCAGTTGTTTAGGCAAGGCCATGACACTGAAAAACTTGATTCTGAGATCAGAAGACTAGAGATTGAAGAAATCCAATCAAGATGGTCAGTTATGATGTGTCAGAAAGAGAAAGGCTGGAGATCATGATCAGATTTATAGCAAAACATCTTGGAAGATCATTGATCGAGATCAAAGCTTGGTCCAGGGACAGTATCTTGGCAATAACCACCAAGATCTGTTCGTCTGAAGAATATACAAAGGTTTAATTGTTGAAGTTTTAAATGAAGCTGGTGCTGGAGCAGGACTGAACTAGCAAAACAGTCAAAAGCCAAACTCACATCCAAATGCTAGAACAGCCTGTCAACATTCCCACATCAAAACTACCAAAACCACAACCCACAAAACCAATTCCCTCACCCTCTAAACCAACAGCCGATGATGCACCCAAGAAGAAGAAGAGAAGGGTGTTGAGGCTAGAAGAAGTAGAAGAAGAGGATGAAGATGATAGTCTGCCACTCTCTGCTGTTCTGAAGCTACCAAAGCCCCAGAGTCAATCCATGATCACCCCGACTCTCAAAGGGAAATGGTCAGAGAAGATAGAAGAAGAAGAAGAACAGCAGAAACAGCACGATGAGCAACTGTTGAAGATGGTTGACAAGGAATTTCCTCAGTCATCATCTATTCAAGCCATGAAAGGGCATGCTCAAAGGCTGTACACTCTCAGACACACCTTTCAGTATCAGAGGGAGAGAGTGAGAGTATGGCCAGACCCCAGGGTGAGTTCTAGAATCCATAAAAGAACTATCCCACACAGATACAACGGCCAAGTACGAAAAACAATAGAATCTACCATCATGCTGGCCGTTGTAGTCTCACCTTGGGAAATCATTGATGAATTCAAGAAAGCTCACCAAGCAAAGAAGACACCTCAAGCCTTACTAGAAAACAAGATGATTAAGAAGGGTTGTTATACAAAAAGCTTGAAGACATCCAAAAGAATGAGCTCCAGTTACTCCTTGAAGGCAACCATCCGGATGAATTTGTATACAGGGAGGTAACTACGGTGGAGCTGAAGAATGGCAGGACCATGAAGTACTTATCAGAGTACTATGGTCCAGAGTTCTTCTTCGAAGGAGGAGCTGAAGAACTCTCTCAAGAGGAACAAATTGTTCTCCTTGAGGCCTATGTCCGTGAGTCTACAGACTCATTATGGGGAAGTGAATCTCATGAATGGGATAACAACTCTGTGTCCAGTTCCCCAAAACAGAGTTCCCATTCATACTCTGCCAAACAAATATTTGAGGTTCTTCCCAGGCCGGAGCGTACATGGGTCATCTTCTCTACTGATCAAGAAGGAAAAAGACCAACTTTTTGCCATCAATAAGTGGGAGTTTAAAAAGTTAGAGGTTTTGGCTGCATTGGTTCAGGGGGAGTTTGTTGGACCAAAAGAACCAATGAGCCAAGATCAGAAAATCTCTAAGTCCCACACGGTATCACAACAACTGCTGAAAGCCTCATCAGTAGTTTGACAAGTACTGAAGACTTCAACAGCTGAAGATCAAGTGCTGAAGACCTTAACAGCTGAAGAACCAAAGTGCTGAAGTACAACAGCTGAAGAACACAAGTGCTGAAGCTGAAAGACCAAAGTACTGAAGTACAACAGCTGAAGAGTTCACAAGTACTGAAGATCAACAACTGATGTACAAAGTCTGAAGACAAAGACTGAAGACATCAGCTGATGATATCTACTGAAGTCATCAGCTGATGAAACCCTGAAGGTCAAAGTCTGAAGACCAAGTACTGAAGCCTCAGTAGTTTGTCACAACTGCTGAAGAGTACTTCTTCAGTAGTTGTGATATCAGTAGTTTTATGTTTTATGTTTCAGTAGTTTTGTAAAACGACTGAAGAGCTTGTTCTTCAGTCGTTGTAGTTCAGTAGTTTTATATTTTGTACTTAACCTGCTGATATGTCTCAGTAGTTGTGAACATTTCAGTAGTTTGTTAAGATTTAGTTATTTCTGTATGGATCTGCCAGTTGTCACTTTCCGTGATAACAGCAGTGACTGTTGCACTCTATATAAGGAGTGACAACCCATTGTAATCATTGAGCGTATGAGCATTGAATGGAATGTTGATTGATTGATTAGAAATATCTCCATCTAAACATTCCTAGAAATCAGAAATTCATATTCTCTCCCTATAACCGTATGCTATCTTAACGCTTACATATATTGTTTGCTTGCTACAATTTGTCTAATTCGTTGTGTATTCCGCTGCTTTACATTCTGATAAACATCAAACTTGTGATCACTGATCCTGTCATCCTGGATATGTCCAGTACATTCTTAACTGTGAATGGGATCAAGTTAAGGGAAAAGGTAACATTCTAAATTGGGACGATGAAGCCCACATCTTTAAAATATAAGAAAGTCCCATGTTGTTGATTCTCTGGGGTAGAAACAGCCCTAGTCCCAAAAATGTAGAGCTATTGCTCAAGTGACAACAACCTAGCAGCACAAGCTAGTGTTGAACCCACACCTGCTGCTCCCTGCCAACCACATAGCTCAAATCTCCATCACCTACCAAGAAAATCCAAACGAACCCGTGCTCATATTATTTCACTTATGGAGGCACCATATACTTACCCATCAGGAAGAAGTGGACACTCGACTCCCACTTCTCTCTGAGAGCAACCACTCACTCTCTCAAGAATCAGGCTGAGGTTCCTCATGCTTAGCATGATGAGCTCATTAGCCCTACTGCCTTAAGCCATCACTCTGAGTCTCAACATCAAGTGATCAACCTTCAGGGATAGTACCATCCCCAGCCTATAGATCTAAACAACCCACTCCCAACCTTGAGTTCTATACTGATGAAGATATAGGTTTTAGTGAGTACAATGAATCTCTCTCCTTTCTCTACTAAAGAGAGATGAGTACTTCTGATTCTCCTACATCTATCCCACATCAATCACCTACAACTGAGGTGGACACTCCTGAACCTGTTTAGGATGTCATATGAAGAGGCTCTCACTTCTGAAAGTGATTACATCATTAAGACCTCACCATGGCAACTCAGCCCATTGACATCTCAACTGAGACAGCCAGTGAGCAGAGGAAATCTAGTAGCAAACTTAGAACTTGTCATGAGAGAAAGGACTTTGGTCCAATCTTCTCTACCCACAGTGATTCTTCTGATGAAGATGAGGGGGTCTGAGACTAAAAGGTAAAAACTGTCTAAAACATGCACTTAGCTAGTCTCAAAGGTCAGTCACCTTGAATCTCATGTGACTACCTTACAAAACAGGATCAATGATCAACAACTTGAGATTTCATATCTAAAGGAAAAACTAGCTGGGAGACCTTAAGGAGAGGTCAACCAGGAACACAAGAACCTGTGGATGTGATTGACCTATCCTCCACTCACCTATGCAAGTGGGTGATGCTACCAAAAAGGGGAGAAAGTCATTACAGCCACAGAACCTGGGAGTTCCTATGAGAGAATGGACATTAAGGACTCACCATCCTCACTTGCAACTGTGCATTCTCAGCAACCACCTCTAGTTCACATTGATATGGACTACACAGACTCCTTCATACAGAGTCTGTTTGAGGATGGGATACCAAGGGCTATGTCACCTTCACCATCTTTCAATCACATCATTGGGTGGAGGTATGACAACAACAGGACGGCCCTCATCATCATAAGAGTTCAAGGACATCAAGAAGTCTTTAATTTTCTAAACTTGGACTAATATGAAGGTCTGGATCTAGTCAACATGCACTTGTCAACGCAAGCCAATCAAGACAAGCTGACAGACTGGCTAAAAGAATCCAAGACGGATCATTGCAGAGTTCAGCCTAAGGAGGAGACTAAGGCAATCAGGTAATGTCATTGGTCAACTGGATGTTGAGGCAGACCCTAAGATTAGCTTCATAAGGGAAACCATGACTGAAGGCCCAGTGACAGAACCTGAGAGCCCTATCTCATCATCTCCAACTACTGCAGAGATCCATATTCCTTCTGAGACACCTGCTGGTGAAGGTGCTTCTCAACCTCTCTCTGGCCTGAGCTCAGATGCTGCAACGAGCAATAAAGGCCAAAGCTCTCTCCACCTTGAGTCACAAAGGTCTGTGAGTGACAATGGGGAAAGAAAGATGACATCTGAGGAGGCTAAGGGGAGAAAGTTCCTCTACTGCGTCTCCAAGACTCATGGAGTCTGCAATCAGGGCTGCCCCCAGACGAGATACTCAAAATGATGAGTTAAGGGCAGTCAGGATTAACTATCTGCAGACTAGGAACTATGACATAGATAGTGTCAACTCTCTCCCCTTGGATGAATTGAATGATCTGGTTGATCTAGAAAGGTCAAGAGAGAAGGAGGCAGAAGATGCAGAACTCCTAGTACAAGTCAAAGAAGAAAGAAGAAGAAAAAGACTTTACAAAAGTATGCCTACCCTCTCACCAGTTCAAGAAAGTCCTAAACAATAGGATGTGGTTCAACAAGAACCTTAGGTAGATAAGGAAGAAGACAAAATCAATATGATCAACTACCTGAGTGGCACATGCCTCTATCAGGCAAATGCACTCCTTCCCTTACCTTATGACTATATTGAGTTTTAGTATTTAAAACAACTTGAGCTTGAGTTAGTCAAGGAAAGAAAAGCAGCAAAGAAGAAGCTGAGGGAAGAAGCTGCAAAATAAAGAGCCATCATCCATAAGAGCATGAAGAAGTCTGCTCATAGGCAGAGGATGATGAGCCTCTTGAAGCTATATGAATTCTCCGGAAGGAGACTTGGACCCATGTCTCTATCCACTATGGATGAACATATTAGGGTAATCAAACAGAAGATTAAGAATGGGGAGCTCACTGACTTACACTCCACTCCAAGTCAGGCCCCACCTGAAGTGGAGGTTAAGGTTGAACAATCAGACACAACACAACCCGAACCTCCTGCTAATGCTCAGCAAGCTTCATCTTCTGATCCACAGCAAGGTCAACCTCCCTCTCCATCTGAATCTAAGAGAGAGGAAGTCCCAACTGAGAAAGAAAGTGAAGATCAACCTGGTGCTGCAGGCCAGTCTTCTTAGTTAAAATTTGGAAAGAGAAAGAAGAGGATGGCTTCTAAACCAAGGTCTAAGAAGAAGAAGAAGCCTGCATCCCCTTCTGAACCTCAGGATGAATCAGAACAGCCTGAGGATGTGCAGCCAGAGGATGCTCAATTAACTCCAACTTCAGTAGCTCCTCTAGCATCAGGAAGACCGATCTTGTCTTGGACATACACCACAAATCTAGAAAGGTGCATGCTATTAGAGATCAAGGCATTGAAGACACCTATAGATGGCAAGATATGTTTCAGTTGCCTCTGCATGACCTCTTTGACATGAGAAGACACTTTGACAGCCTGAAGGAACCTGATCATCTTATGAAGAAAGGAATGGTGATCATCCTAATGAGGACTATTAATATCTGAAGTTTTCTAAGTGTTTTGGTAGTATCAGCCTAGGGGGAGTTGTAGAGTCTAATGAAGAGGCTGATGCAACATAAACATCTTTAGTCTTTCCTGCATGCTGCACAAGTGCATTGAAGTAGAATGCTTCGGAAGTTTCACATGTGCAACAGAAATACTCTAAGTGTGAAATCTTCCGAAGCCAAGACCAATATCTTCCGAAGTCAAAGATGAAATCTTCCGAAGCCAAAGATGAAATCTTCCGAAGCCTCAGAGACAAATTCTTCCGAAGCTTCAAGTTCATGAAGACAGATTTCTTCCAAAGACTTTTAGTAACATGCTTTATCTGATGTACTGTTCCATAAAGCTGGACACCATTCCGCTGCAACTCTGCAAGTCACCAAATAACATAGTTTGGTGAAAAGGTCTATGCTTTTATGTACTTTATCCTTTTTGTAATAGATAAGGATGTGAGCTATGGCATGTCATAGTCACTAGTCAAAAGGCAATCTGCCTTTTGACTCTACAATTTATTTTGTGTGTGTCTAGTCAATTGTATCCAGCTGGCTTTCAAAGTATAGCCGGCTGTAGGATGTTGTATAAGTACCTCATGCTCTTTTCTCTTTTGAATATGCTTTTTTGTAACACTTGTAATAAAACATAGAGAAGGCAATATTCTGCATTCTTGAAAACCAAATACTTGTGTTCTTTGTGTTCTGTCTCTTATATTACTTGTATTCTTAAACTTGGTTAATCCAGTTTATTGTTTTATCTAAGTTTAGCTTATCTCCTCTTTGTGTTGTAGTGTTGTAACTTATACCCTTCAACGATCCAGTATAAAGATTGATCTTAAAGCATATTCTATTCTCATATAAGCCTTGAAGTGGATGTGCTAAAAAGACTTGAGAAATATGGAACAACAAAAGTTGTGTAAGATGCGTTGCTCATTATGTGTGAAGGTAGCAATGAGGTGGCTAAAATCAACAAAGATAAGTTGGCCAATCAATATGAAACCTTTGTCACTCCAAAGGGGAGTCAATCTCAAACAATTACATAGATTTGTGTAGTTGGTCAATGATCTTGTGATTATAGGGGTTGCATACAAAGTAAAAGAGCTGAAAAAGAAGATGTTACATAGTCTCCTTGAAAGTTGTAAGCAAAATATGACCATGCTAAAAAACACACTTGATGTGGAAAGTACCACTATGGATATAATGATTGCAAAAATTGAAGCTCTTGAACTTGATGAAAGGAGTAGAAACCTTGGTGGACCTCAAGTCATTGAAGTATACAAATTTCCATCACACACATTTTGTGGAAAATGCATTCATTATTGAAGAAGTTCATTTCCTCTCATCCAGAGATCAAGTAAAATCAACTGGATTCATTGATGCTCCATCAACTAACAAGCCATCAACCTCATCTCAATCAAATTGGTTTACTACGACTCTTACAAGTATGCCTGAAGACCAAATAGCTAAAGAATAAAAGGCTCCTTACAATGCCTTTGTTGCAAGTTTTGAAGCTTACTTAGGAGGAAGACTCACTTCTACTCATTTAATCCAAGAAGACTTGGAAGAATGGATCCAAATGACGTAGAAGAAATGGATCTGCAGTGGCAGATGGCTATGATACCATGAGGGCCAAAACATTTTTCAATAAATAAAGGAAGCTTAGTCTTAATGAGAATACCAAACTTGGATATGACAAATCCAAAGTTAAATGCTTCAACTGTGGTATGACTAGCTAATCTCAAGAGAATGCAATGCTCCAAGAAGAAACAACAACAGTTTACAAAGGAATTCACAGGGTCAATCATCATCACAACCAAGCTCAAACTTCCAATTCAACAATCAACACCAATATCATCATGAATAGCAATATCAACAACCATACCAAAGTGAACCACAACTGACCAAGCAAGCCATTAAAGCAGCCAACCCACTTCTAATGCTCTTGTCATTAGACAAGATGGAGTATGTGATTGGAGCCTGTATGCTTAGAAAGTAAAGCCTTAATTTCAAAATAATTCTCTTATGACTCACATCTATGATGGCCCAACTCTAATGCCATCTGAGGTAAAATCTAATCTTTGTAGTAATAAATGCATTGCTGAACTATAGGGATATCGTGAGCACAATCACAAATTAGTTGCTAAGATTAAAGAAGAAAAGTAAAATCTGAGATGCTTAAAAGAGAAATTAAAAGTTTGAAAATAAAAATCAAGTCACTCATCTCTGACATTGAAAAACTGCATGCAGAAAAGTACACTCTAGTAGCTGAGAATGAAAAGTTAATTGAAAAGTTAGCTCAATCCAAAGCTGAGAAATCCATCACTAAAGTGAAACTTGACAAGTTTTAACTACCTTTAGCCAAGATGTAAGAGATGTACAACTAGGATTGGATATAATTCATGTCCCCGACCATACAATGACAATTACACTTTCATGCCTTGGTTAGTCACTATTTCGGATCAAAATGAACCTAAAACTATTGAACCTAAATCAATAGTAACAGAATTACAAATCCTCAAAACAAACTAAGTGTTTACATTGAAACAAATCAAAGAGTGCTCAGATAAGTTAGTGAAGTTCATTAAACCAAAAAAGCCTAGTCAAAGCCATAATGTTATTTATGAAATTCATTCCTGTAATTTCCAAAGAAAAGACAGACATAGATGCTTCTGTTAAACCTACTCCTAAAAACATATCTAATTATGATATCACATCTCATAAGAATTTAAACAAATTAGATAAAGTTTCACTAAAAAGCTAAGGGAAAACCCCTCAGATTCATCAGACTAAAAGAAAATCATATTCGCCATCAATAAAACTAAATCAAGGAGTTGGTTTTGATATCATCAACAAAGATCATGTAAGCCAACTAGAAAAGGAGAACATGAAAAGCTTAAGGAAACAACATCAGCCAAAGGAATGAAAAACAATAGCATTATGAATCAAACTGCCAACGAGGCTAATATTGCATCCTCATCAAAATCAAATAATGATGCTCAGTTGTAAACTGTTAAATCTAGTAAGACATCAAGATCAATCAAAAGAGACAACACATGTACTATGAAGTGTGTGAGATGTCAAATCATAAACAGATGAGTGTTTTTTCAATCAATACTACTCAATCTATGATATGAACAATCATTCCACAAAAAAAATGTTATTTTAACAAATACTGTTAAGTTTGTGATATGACCAACCATAACACATCTGATTGTTTCTTCAAGTAAAAAGGTTTGAGAATTCCCTAAAACAAGCCAATCTCACCGATCTCATCTGTGAAACACAAAATCAGAAGTCATTTTCATAATAAAAAATCTAGGACTTCTAGTTCTGATAATGATTTGGGTAATCTGAAAGAGTTAAAGAAAATTCCAAAATTATAAATCACAACTTCAGACAAAATCATGATTTTAATAAATCAAAAGTGAAGCTTAATAATAAAAAACATGTTCAATTTCTAAAAAGAAATAGGGATCAAAGGTTTGAATACTCTTCTAACTCTTTAGTTGAAGTTGATGAGATGAAATAAACAAGATATCAACAAAAATCAACTAAAACCCCATCCTCTAAGTCATAGTTTAAAGGAAAGTATCAAGAAGTTACTGTCATGGATAGGAATAGGAAACCCAAGACTATGATGGCTTGGGTTCCACATTCTAATTACTTCTTTTTGTGCTTGCAAGGTCATCCATACAGGTCCAATAGCCTATGGTATGTGTACAGTGGGTGCTCCAGACAAATGATTGGAGATTGTTCCCTGTTCATGATTTCAAGCATATTCAAGGAACTACTATGGCATTTGGTGGAGATTCACAAGGTGACAGAATCACTGGTGAAGGATCTGTGACAAATAGGATGTTAAGCTTTAATAGAGTGAACTATTATGAACAATTGAACTTCAATCTACTCAGCGTCTCTCAAATCTATAACAAGAAATATGCTAAATCAATATTTCACATTCTACTCTTTTGAGTGGAAGTGTGTTCAACATTGACTCATGTTCCTAATGCAGTTTATTGAAGTTTAATGCCTCACCATATGCCTAATACATTCTAATGCTTGATTTGTGATATTAACTATAATCCAAAAGTGATACAACCCATATCCAATATGAAGAAGTATTCTCAAGAGACTCTAACCTTTGTCAGAAATATATTAGGAGGAGCTTAATCTGAGGGGGAGAACATCAGTGAATTGTGCCAGAACATCAGTTGATCAAGAAGACATGTCACAGAGAAGATCTTCAAATTCAAAGTTTGGCAAACATCGGTTTAGGGGGAGTATTGTTGGGGTTCAACAATGGAATAAACTGAAGCTTACCAAATCATAATTACAACCAACTGAAGATCTCATTGTACGATTTCAGAGACCAAGTTGATTACAACAAAACAAGAAAATTCAACATGACAAAGTCAACATCAAGACAATTAGAAAGTCAAAATTAGGTCATGTTGTAATATTAGTATAAATAGACCTACTAGTGCATTTTTGCAAGTGTGGCTTTTGTGTGTGTGTTTCTCATGGTGTAAATCACCATCCAGTGAGAAATCCTCTCCTTTGGGTGGGTTTGATTTCACTAGGCATCTATGATTGTCATTGTAATTTGTTTATCAACATCAATGAAATCATAACATTATTATTATTATCCATCTCTTTGTTCTTTGATTCGCACATGATAGGATCAAATAAATAAATCTTTGATGATTTGTAACACAATTCAATGAATTTCACACAAAGTAATTAAATCAAAACAAGATATCAATAAAATTCAGTTTTCATTCATATCAAGCTAAGACAATTACAGGTATGAAAAGCAGATTCGAATAACTTATGTATTCGTTGCTACAAACCTGCAGATCTAAGCTATTTATACTGAAAACAAAAGTAAATGAACTAACAAATTAAAGAAAAAGTCCCTATACTATTACAAAATATCAAAAGACAAATAAAGAAAACATGTTAATCTTTTAGAGCACTTAACAATACTCCCCCTAAGATTTACATGGTCTTTAGTTTTCAAAATGTTCAAGCTTGACTGCTGACTCTATCTTCAGTTCTATCTTCAGCCTTGACTTCATCATTCAAAGAACTCTGATGATTCTTCTTTGACTTTGAACATAGGCTTCTGTTTGTATGTTTCTAACTCTTTCAAAACTTTTGATATAGCAGACTTGAATTTACTTGCAAGAATGCCTTGTTCTGGTTTAGCTTCATTTGTTTTAATCTCCATCTTGTCCATTCTTTCCAATGTATCTTTTGAAAGACATGAAATATCAATGTTTGCATATAACTTAATAGGTTTATTACTATCCTTTGAGTACACTTCTAAGACCCCTTTTCCTGATATTCTCATGAATTCAATATCTTTAATATCTTTCTTAACAATGTTAGCATACGCAAGTGCTTTTCTCAAAGAAATCCTTTCCATGGCAGCGTTTATCACATTGATAATAGAAATAAAATATTTCTTGTCTTGCTCAGCCACTTCAGGAGAACCTTCTCAATTTTTTGTACTGACAAAAATGAGATATAACTTGGATGTAACAATTTTAGCTCAAAAACTCCAAATAAAGTAATCATGTCCTCATCCCATTTTCAAGATTTTGGACTAACTTTAGCTCAAATATCTCAGTGTTGTAAAACCATTTGAGAATTGGCTTTGAGTTTTGATTACTGTCAATCACTTTA
The DNA here is from genome assembly GCA_025506515.1 of Flaveria trinervia. Taxonomy (NCBI): domain Eukaryota; kingdom Viridiplantae; phylum Streptophyta; class Magnoliopsida; order Asterales; family Asteraceae; genus Flaveria; species Flaveria trinervia. The sequence continues at coordinate 56,084,947 of CM046455.1, forward strand.
AGTCCTGGAGTTGTAACTTTTTCAAAGTATTTATCTCAAAATTCTATGAACAATGTTCTTCTTCTGATTGAACTCCCTTAAGTTTCTTGTTTTTCTTCAAAGTAACAAAATACTCCTTGTCTTCTTGATCGCATCTTGTGTTAAGGAAATTACTTGATCTATCCAATCCACGTCTTAATAATTCTACAAACATCTTCCCACGTTTTGCATCAGTAGGATTGATCAGAGGTAGTCTATTTAGCTCTTTTAAGTCTTGCACCGAAGTTTTATGATACTAGAGTAAAAATGATAAACGTCACATACAGCATTTACTCTCTTTATCAAGAAGGCATCAAACACTTCGTCATACTTCCATGCAATTATCTTTACTTGGTTTGTAAAATCTGGAGCAATCATTGCATTCAACAATTTAGCAACTGATTGTCCTTTCTGCAATATATTTCTTACTAAATCTCCTGTTGTCTTGAACTATCGAGAATATTCTTTGATCAGTTGATGCTTTATAGGATTATCTTTCAAGATCAGCAAACATTTCCATGAATTCTTTTCTATGAGTGTGAGCATCATCAAGTCTTGACATTTGTTTTATTTCCTGAGGCTTCAACATTCTTGTTCTTTTTGTTATCTCAAGATACTGAGGGTTATCTGTATCTAGCACTATCATCTTCTTCATTTGTTTCTCAGTTTCTTGAAAGCTTCTCACAAGATTTCTCAGAGATACGGATTGTAATCTCTTGAGCTTCCTCCATGGATATTTCTAGCTTGCAACCATGATCTAAGAACAGGAATACTCATATCATCAGGATCAGGATGGTGCAGCTCAGAACTAGATAGTTCTTCTACATTTATAACCTCCTTTGTTCTTATCCATTCACCATGCTCAACCACTATCTCATTTGGATCTATTGAAGCAACTAACTCTGCATAGATGCATTTCTCGTATTCATCATTAATTTGAGAAACAGTCAGTCCATCCAAATACACTCTATTGTATTTCATGTTCACAAGGTAGTTATATTTTTCTTCAAAATCCTGTGGTACTTCATCTTGTTCTTGTATATGTTCTTGTGAAGAGAAATGTGACAAAAATTCAGCTTCATCAATGTCTTCATTCTCAAGAACTTCATCATACCAATCATCATTATATACTTCTTCAATATCATCTAGAGCATCAATCTGTTCTTGAACATTTTGCTCTTCAACTAATTCTTTAGTTCTTTGAATTTTAGAAGAAGATTCAGTCCGATCAACTTCTTTTAATTCATTTACTTTCCGTTTGCCTTTTCTTTGTTCAAGATTTTCTTCAATTTGTACCTCAGTACTAATTACATGTACTGGAGAAATTGCTTTCTGAGCTTCTCTTTCCTGTATCAATTCAGCCTTAAGATTTTCATTTTTTTCAGATAGCTTCTTGAATTTCTCCTTAAGACTATCATAATCTTTAATCATGACTTCAAAGTTCTTTATCACATCTTCTTTATCTTGGGCAAAACTAACAATCTTTTCATCTTTGAACACAATTTCTTCAGACAACTTCAAATTTTCATCTTTGAGCTTTTGAATTTCTTTTTCACAAGCATTGGTTATCTCTTTCACTCTTTCATTTTCAACTTTCAACTTTTCAATCTCCTTTTCTTTGTTTATATTTTCTTCTTTCAAAATTTTAATCACATCAACTTCAACTATTTCTTCTGTTTGTATAGACACATTGTGTGACATACTAACAGGGATTTCTTCTGCTCCTTCATTTTCATCAATTTCAAATACTGGATTGAATGAAATATCATTGATAAAATCAGAATCAGATGTTTGATTTTGAGAATTCCTTTCTGTTACAGCTTCCATAACATTTTCTTCAATCATAGCCTGTGTCTCATTTTCAGTATTTTCAACATTCCCTTCTTCATTTCCTTCTTGAATTACTTCAGTGACATTATCATTTTCATCATCATCATCATCACTTTCTTCACTTGATGAACTTTCAGACATATCCTCATTACTTTCTTCATCAACTTCTACATCTTCAATCAGATCATTTGGATCTATTGGTTCTTCTTCAGTTAGATGAAAGTGTGGCTGAGTAATATCAACTTCATCCATAGATACATTTCTGATATAATAAAACTGGAATGTTTTAAGCACCCGTTATCATTGCCAGTCTTTTGTACACACTCTCTGACATGTGCTCTAACTGAATTCTATCACCAATAACTTCAGCAGCATACAAATCTGGATTTGCATCATTAATGAGAAGTTGAAGAAATCTTGGGTACATCACATACTTATGCCTTACTCCTCTTTCCAGATTAAAAATAAATCCATTCATTATCCACTTAGCCATATTAAATCTTTTGTTAGTGGATAAGGCTACAATTGGAGATGCAATGTCAACAGTGAATGAATCCCAACCCGCACTTCTTTTTGACATGCAATGTTGAAATATGTAGCATAAAAGCTTCCAATGTTTAAATACACGAGCTCTGAAAAACTGTTTCTTCGGGAAATGATCTGGATGACCCATTTGTAGAAAAACTTCTCTACATTCATTAAATGTATATTCAGATAAATCTTCAGGATCATTATCTCCCAGTCTTAGAGCTTGTCTAATTGCTTCTTCAGAAACTTCAATCATTTTTTCTGAAGTAATGAAGGCTCTTAAAACTTTGTTTCCTTGATCATCTCTTTCAACTTTTGTAGTTCTCCAGAATTTTTTAATCATTCTTCCATTAATCATGGGCCTTGCACACATAGCATAAACATATTTTGTTCTGAGTAAAAATCTGATAATATCTTCATATCTAGTAGCTTCCCTATTTTCATCATCTAAAAATGCAGCTACATTATGCTTTGGCTCAAATTTTAAATCTGCCATGTTTATATATCCAAATACAATGTATACTCAAAGATTTGATTCGATTTCAGAGGAAATACGGATATGTTGATGCTCGACAGTCGTAGTTTGAGGGTTTTGGTTCTGAGATTTTGAAGTGTAAATGAGAAATACGCATAAGTGTTCAATTTATATAACTGAAATTTTAGGCGTATGAGCCCTGTTCGGACGTATGATCCCTGTTTGGGCGTATGAAAACCTAGAATTCACTTATTTTGTTAGACGTAGGAGCACTGTTGTGCGTTTTAAGTCAGACCCCTGAGAACTGTTCAGACGCATAAGCACTGTTTACGCGCTTTTGCACTGTTCAGTCGCATGGACTTTGTAAAACGTCTAACACTTGAAATTTTGAAACTATTTAGACGTATGAGACATGACAAACGTCTAACACACTATTTAGACGCATGGGATTATCACAAACGCCCAATACTTGAAATTTTCAAATGTATTGCAACTGTTTAGACGCATGGAAATGAATCAAACGTCCAACACTTGTAATTTTCATAGATGTATTACAACTGTTTAGACGCATGGAAAACGTCCAATACTTGTATAATCCTGAAAATTTCATCATGCTCCTATTGAGATGCATGTGCACTGTTTAGGTGCATTAGATGAATTTCAAACACTTGTGGTTTCCAATTTCTTCACTTTCACATTTTTTACCATTTAGATCCCCAAATTTTGAACTTTTTGCATTTTGCACTTTCAATTTATAAATTTTTTATTTTGTATTTTTATTTTGTATTTCTTTTAAATTTCTTTTTATATTTCTTTTTAAATTTCTTTTGTCCCTTTATTTTAGTCTCATCATAACATAAAATATCATCTAATTGTCAACTTAAAAATCATTTTTAGTTTACACAAATACTTTGAACACAAAGCATCATCCTTTCAATTCAACATTTTAAATTTTGATTATGATTATTGAATATTTTCTGAGAACAACTCTTTCAGATATTACTCCCCCTAAACTTTTAAGTTTGAAAAACTTATAAGTTTCTTATGAAAGAGAATAAGATCACACATCACATTGAGACATTGCCTTCACACACAAAGACATGCATAAAAAAATGAAAATAGAATTAAAATTTAATATTAAACAAAGAATAAATGTCTGCATAGAGATCATATTAACGAAGATCAGCACATTAAAATAAAATGAATGTGAATAGTCATAGACAATGAATAAATCCTGATCAAGTATGTTCCAGGTCAGTGATATCACAGCAAAGGAGATACAAGATCTAAGAACAGACAATGAGTGTTTTAACACAACTATCAACTCACTTACTTTTCAATTCTTGGATTGATTAGTGTTGATTTAGATATGACATGATGTAAAGCATACAGAGACTAAGAGAATTCGACTATCATCATGAAACGTAAGAAAGAAACACATGCTCAACTTATTACCTCAAACATAGATATCACCAGAGTTCATGTTACTTAGTTAATAGAGGATGATCATGGATAACCATTTGATCAGCTCTGACTATTCTTTTGAATAGGTTGTGCACATTGGCATCTTTTTGCATCAAAAAAAGAGAATCCAGGTCTGTAATGACTTACAACAGTGGATATCTCAGTACTTCAGGTCTATGATGATTCATAACAGAGAAGTGAAATCATGCTTTGTAACAGATCTCATGATTTCACATAGTTTCAACAGGTGTGAGAGATGTATCTTAACAAACATTCATTCTGATAAGCTAAAGCTACTCAAAAGTACTCAGATGAATACACACAAGCATGTATGTTTAGTTTGATCACAAGAATTTACTTTTCAACATAATAGTCAGATATTAGCTACACATTATATCTGATCATGTCTAGACTTTATGAATGAGTGAAGTATGCAACTAATCTCACTAATGTACTATCATTTCTCACATATTGCAAAACATAATCCTTTCCAAAAAAAATAATTTTGTATTTTTGATATATATATTTGTGTATTTGATTTTTCTATGAAAAACATAAAATCACACACACACAAAAATATAAACAGGCAATTCATAATGAGAGTATCACTTATTATGATGTTTTGATTTAGGGAGATCACATATAATTTATAAGACCAATTGATTCTACTAAGTACTCAAACCGTCCTCGTAGGAAGGCTTTAGTAAATAGATCTGCTAATTGTTTTTCTGTTGCAATTTGAATCAATATGATTAATCCTTTTTCAGAGTTCTCTAAGAAAATGATATTGAATTTCGATATGTTTTGTTTTTGAGTGTTGAACAGGATTAGCTGTTATGAACATAGCAGCTGTGTTATCAATATAGATTGGTGTATTAAGAAAGTTGAATCCATAAGCTAGTAATTGTTTTTGCAACCAAAGAATTTGAGAACATCCTGCTGATGCAGCAATGTACTCAGCTTCTGCAATTGAAACAGAGACATTTGTTTGTTTCTTGCATTGCCATGAGACTAATCTGGGACCAAGAAATTGACACCCACCCGAAGTAGATTTTCTATCTTGACAACATCCACCATCAGTAAGGATACCAAAGCCCTAAGGCTGGTTTACCTTCGAGATACCTGAATATTCTTTTGACAACAATTAAGTGAGATTCTTTCGGGTTTGATTGATACATGGCACATACACAAACAACATACATAATGTCTGGTCTAGATGCAGTAAGATACATCAAAGAACCAATCATTGATCTGTATAACGTTTGGTCAATAGATTTTCCTTTTGGATCAGGTTCAATCTTGGTGTTAATATCTGCTGGAGTTTGTATGGACTGACAGTCTTGTAACTTAAATTTCTTTAATAGCTTGTGAACAAACTTTTCTTGATTGATGAAAATTCCATCTGCAGTTTGCTTGACTTGAAGTCCAAGAAAGAAGTTAATCTCTCCCATAGAACTCATTTGAAATCGAGATTTCATTATTTCTTCAAATTCATTGCACAATTTTGGACATGTAGAACCAATATGATATCATCAACATACACTTGTACACATAAAAGATCATTATTGTCCTTCTTTGTGAATAAAGTAGGATCAATTTTCCCTCGTGTGTATCCATGTTGGATTAAGTGTTGTGATAACATATCATACCAAATTCTAGGGGCTTGATGAAGTCCATATAAAGCTTTACTGGAGGTTGCTTCACAAATACATCATCAGTAATTGGACCATATAAAAATGCACCCTTTACATCCATTTGATACACCTTAAATTTCATGAATGAAGCATAAGCCAGAAAAACTTGAATAGATTCAAGTCTTGCAACTGGTGCAAACACTTTATCATAATCTATACCTTCTTCCTATGTGTATCCTTGTGCAACAAGTCTTGCTTTGTTCCTTATTACAACACCACGATCATCAGTCTTATTTCTAAATAACCATTTCGTGCCAATTACATTTTCTCCTTCACGTAGATCCACCAAATTCCACACTTCTTGTTTGCGGAATTGAAGTAATTCTTCTTGCATGGCTTCTATCCAACTATTGTCCTTTAATGCTTCGATAAATTTTTAGGAACAATTTGAGAAAGAAAACAAGAGTATAAGCATACGTTTGCTTGTTCTACTTACTCCTTGTTGTTCTCTCATTCAATGAACCAATAATCTGAGAAATTGGATGATTCTTGTGAATACGAGATGTAGTGATCTCATCACATTAAACATTGACATCCAAATTTGTTTGTTTCAAGTTGGACAACTCATGTATTAACGTAGAAGAATGCGGATTTAAGTTTGGAACTTGAGTAGGTGAGTTGACAAAGTAATCAAAGTTACCTGTATCAACTACATCACCTGATATGGATGATGTTCCAGACTCAGGTATTAGAAACTCATTACCATCATTAGAAATATTTTGTGATTCTTCCAGTTTACATGACTCTGAATGATCTGAAACTGTATTTCATGATTTTGAATTGTTAAATCCTTGACAAATGATAAAAATGGGTAGTCAAAGTTTGAATCATCTGGGTCATCAGAATCTGAATCTTCACTGAAAGAACCAAGATCTCCTCTTGAGTTCTTCTTATCTGTAGAATTAAAACAATTTGATTGATCAAACAAATTAGATTGAAAAGAGTTTGATAATGAATCTAGATCAAATAACCATGCAGGACCATTTGAAACCGATGGAAAATAATTTTCAATAAATTTAACGTTGAATGTTTCAATGATTACATTTGTCCTAGAGTTGTAGACTCGATAGGCTTTTGAAACTGATGAATATCCAACGAAAAATCCATTATCATATTTTGCATCAAATTTTCCTAATTGATCACTTGAATTAAGAATCATAACAGGACAACCAAATGATTTTAAAAAGTTTATGTTCGGTTTTCTACCAAACATTAACTCATATGGAGTTTTCAGTTATCTTTTACAATTAAGATTCAATTCTGAACAAAACACGCAGTTGATATTACTTCATCCCAAAAAGTGATAGGAATTTTTGCATCAGCTAACATAGGACGAGCAGCTTCAATTAGTGTTCTATTCTTCCTTTCAGCAACTCCATTTTGTTGAGGAGTTCTGGGAGCACTGAACTGATGAGCTATCCCTTTCTGTGGACAAAAAAACATTTCAATGTTAGCATTTTTGAATTTTGTTCCATTATCACTTCTTATTATTTTCACTTTGTTGTCTAATTGATTTTCAACTTTAATGATAAATTCTTTTAATAATTCAGCTGTTTCAGATTTGGCATAAAGAAAGAAAACCCGTAAAAATCTTGTAAAGTCATCAATGATAACTAAACGATATGATTTTCGTCCAATACTCTTGAAATTTGTTGGTCCAAAAAGGTCCATATGTAACATCTAAAGAGGTTTGGATGTTGAGTTTATAGGCTTGGACTTATAAGACGCTCTGTGTTGCTTTCCCTTCAAACATGCTGAGCAGTGATCATTAGTTGCAAACTTCTTGGATGGAAGTCTAATGACATGATTTCCTGCTACAAGCTTGTTCATGTTCTTGAAATTTGAATGTCCGAGATGTCTATGCCAATGCTGGCTTTCATCATTTGATGCCTTTGCAATTAGGCATATTGTTTCAGTTGAAGGATCAACTTGACACATATCCAATTTGTATACATCTTTGTTTCTCTCAGCTGTAACAATAACCGAACAGAATAAGATTTGTCACATATTTGAGATACGCTTAAAAGATTACAGTTCAACTATGAACAAAAGTTGACTTTATCAAAGCTTATTATCCCATTGGATACTGTTCCTTCTCGAGTTATTTTTCCTCTAGCATCACCACCAAAGGCGACGTGGTTCCATCTTTTGACTTAAAATCTTGTAACAAGGCAGTATTGCCTGTCATGTGCCGACTACACCCACTATCCACATACCATGTATTGATTGGTCTTTTTGGGCGTACCTGCACTACATGAAAGTTAAGTTGAAATATCTACCCAAGCCGAAATGGTCTTGGGCTTTCCAAATTTGTCAACAATTGTAAATTGTTTATAATGGAGATTATTCAAATCAGGTTTATTTTTGATGAATTTTCCAATTTTATTCTGAAAATTGTTTGATTTATTTTTGTGAACATTTATACCATTTGATTTATCCTCTTTTGAAATGTATTTATGTCTAACATTTTTATTAATCATCCTTACAGATCTTGGTATAAAGTGTTCTTGCATGTTGTGTTTTGAGCTCATGTAATTGTTCTTAGGAAAAAATCTCAAACCTATATTAGGTTGATTAATACCTCTTTGAAATCCATTAGCTTGATCTCTCAAATACTGTGGATTAGCAAATCCTTTGCTCATGTTGATTTTGCAAAGTTTCTGGTGAGAGATCTATTTCTAAAGTAGCAATCTGCAGTGTTGTGAGTCTTTTCATCACAATAAGTACAATATTTGTTATAATAACAATCTGCTGTCGAATGATTTCTCATGTCACATATGTGACGGTACTTGTTAAAGTAGCACTCAGCGGTATTGTGATTTTTCATATCACAAATTTCACAGTACTTTTGTGGCGTTAAAAACAACTTTTTGTTAACTTTTGACAATGACATAATGTTTCATTTTGGTTTCATGTAGTTAAACTGTTGTCTTTCTTTTTCACAGTTGATTTTGTGTCAGATTATTGTTCATTTGTTTAACATGAATTTCCTTCTTGAATGTATTAAAAACAAATCATTTTGCTACAGTGGAAGTCTTTGAATCTGAACTAGATTTCAGATCTGAGTTTGATTTGTTCATAACATTTGATTTATTATTTGAAAGAGAATTCATATTAACATACCTGCTGACACAAATTTAATTGGTTTTAGTTTTGATGTTTGATTTGTTGCTTTAATCAATTTTGTTGAACTTTTGTTTTGTTCAGATGTTACTTTTACAGATTTCTTTCTTCTTCTTTGATTCTTTGATTTAGAAGAGCTTGCTTTATTTTCAGATTGAACATCATCAGAAGAAGATTCCTTCTCTCATTGAAATTGTTTCATATTGATGGTGTTTGAATCTTCTGATGTTCCTATCTGTTGTTTATCCTTGTTTTGAACTCTGACTTCTTCTATTACATTGTAAATTTGATTAGAAGAGATATTTTGTTTTGGTTGTTTTGGTTCATATGATTTTATCTTGATTGGATGTCCATTTTTGATTTTTTCTTGATCTTTTTCAACAAACACTTGAACATGTTCTTTTTCCTCGTCTGCATTCTTGGTTTTGATCCGAAAGGCTTTAAGCTTTGCTTTGTTTTCTGGTGAATAATCATGAGTATTGAAATTCTCTGGTAGTGTGTTTGTGATAGATTCAGGCATATGTTCATGAGTGAAACCTAATTGCTTTTTGTTTATCTTCCTTTCACTGATTAGTTTTTCTACTATCATTTTTGAACTCTTTTTTTAACTTTTGCTAGATCAACTTGAGTAGCAGCATGTGCTATTTTCTCGTGTTCAAGATTCTTGGTCATCTCTTCTAGTTGTTTTGTAACAATTTCTAAATCTTTGATGTTTTGTTCCATGAATTTTGAAGAGAGATAATCTTTGATCTGCAGTTTATGATCAGATTTAAGTTGGTTATGCATAGATTCCTCTTGTTTTAGCTTTTCACAGATTTTGAATGAATAGTTGTGTAGTGTTCAACATGTTCAAAACATGATTTGGTGCAAAGCTTTTCTCTTACTTCTGATGGTATTTGAGGAAATTTTGGAACTGTGGTTTCAGATGATGAAGTAGAAGATTTAACCTTAGTTGATCAGACTGAACCATTAGAGCTACTTTCCCTGTATCCTCTTTAGGATCAGACTTGTCACTCCAATCATAGTTATCTTCCTCTTCATCACTTTCCCTTTTGGGTCATTGTTTTCTGACTAATCTTTTTCTTGAATTTCTGCAATAAGAGATAAACTTGATGTTAATTCATTTGTAAATTGATCTGCATATGCACTCCAATCATATCCATCTTTTATGTTGACTACTAGTGCTTTCTTTGTTTCATCAGATGGTATGGTTTCATCTTTAAGCTCTGGCATGGGAAGACTTTGATATGGCTTTTGAAAAGTCTTCTGAGCTTGTTGAAACCTTTGATTATTTGAGCTTGAATAAGCACTTCCTCCATTATTCCTTGGAGCTTTACATTCTCTTGAGAAGTGTCCATAACTATTGCAGTTAAAACACCTGGATTTTGACTTGTCAAATCCAACAATCTTGTTTGCACTAGGCTTGTATTTCTTGTTGACATAAGAATGTTTTTGAGTCCTGTAGGCAATCATCACCATCTGCCAGTTCAGGTCTATCTTGATCCATCTCAAATAAACCTGTAAAACAAAATCTAGTTGAGTTAAATGGTTACCTTGATATGCTTGAAAGCTGGCCATAAAAGCAGTAAATGCAGTTTGGACTCTTCATCCTCTAATAGGATGTTAATCACATCTTTAACTTTGCTAGATTTAGCAGAGTTAGATGATGAAGAAGTCTCTGTCTGAATATTTGATGATTGTGACTGTGTTTTAGGAGGAGATTGAGAATGAGATTGAGTTGTATATGTAGGTGCACTTGTAAATGATGAGTCAGTGAAAAATCCTGCTCCTACAAACAGATCTCCTTCTTCTTCAGGACTTTTCTCACTCTTTGCCATGAATGCATTTTCTATGGTGGTTGCAGGAGAAGCAACAAACTGATATTGAGGCATTGATGCTGCTCTATCATTGTTCCTTGAGCTTTCATCAATCTCCACTGATTCTATTTTTGCAATAAGAAGATCTAGATCAATTGGAAACTTCTCAGTATGCTTTAGTAAAGTTACAGTTTGTTTCCATGATGATGGTAAAGCATTGAGTAGTCTGAGATTTAAATCTTCAAGATCAGGTTTGATACCAGCTGTTGACATCTCAGTTATGAGTTGAACAAATATGTTTATCAGTTGATTTATTGTCTCTCCAAACAAATGTTGAAACAATTGTAATTGTCTTTTCAGCTTTTGTTTCTTTAAATTTTGAATCTCTTTACCTCCTTCAAAATGATCTTCAATGCTTTATATAGTTTATATCCATTTTGATATGCATCTAGCCTTGTAAGAACTTCCATGGTAGTCCTTTACACATTAATGAATAGGCTATAATATCATTCTTAACTTTTTTCAGATCATCTCCTTGAAGATCATCTTCTGGATATGGTTCTGGAGAATCTTTAGTATACACAAATCCTCTGTCTGGTCCATCAGTTATTATAGGAATGTATGGTCCTTTTTCTATAGATTTCCAGAGATCAGTGTCAATAGAATTAAAATGTTGTTTTAGTTTAAGAGACCAATTTTTGAAATCAGCTCTATTTTTAAGCTTTGGAACTCTGTTTTTAGAATTTTATGATTTTACCATTCTTATATTTTTTTTCAAAAAAATTCGAAGTATCAAGGTTAAAACGTCTGAACAGTATTCAAACGTCTCAACAGTTGATGCGTCTAAGTTGAGAAACGTCTAAGGGAATGCCTTAGAAAAATTTTCAAAATGTCTAAGTATTAATGCGTCTCGAAGATTTCAAGCGCCTAAACAGTTGTCAAACGCCTGAATAGTTGTCAAACGCCTAAACAGTTGTCAAACGCCTGAATAGTTGTCAAACGCCTAAACAGTTGTCAAACGCCTTAATTGTTATCAACTTAACAAGTCATACGTGTGGGATTCTCTTCAACAGTACTCAAACGACTGACTAAAAACGTCTACACAGTGTTAATGCGTCTAACACTTAGACAAATTCAGTCAATCTCAGCTCATGCGACACATTCATCATCTTCAAATGAATGTAACAAACTCAAATATTCTGAATTCTTCAAATGTTGATGAATTCGATTGAAACTTTTCAATAGATGAGTTTTATGCCGATAAACATTATTCTTAATATCAATTTCTTCAATTTCAACAACAAATCAATCAATTTTTGAAATTTCAGTTTGAAACTTCAAGCTATTTTCGAACAACAAATTCAACAGTTTACTTGAATTTGATGAATTGATCTGCTAATTGTGATTCAAATCATGTTTCTGATGATGAAACACAACTGAAATTCACAAATTTTCAATTGAATTGTATCTCAATCATAGATTCAGTGAGATTTTTAGGTTTTCAAGTTCGATGAACTTAAAACGAAAATCAATCACTAACAACTTACCAACAACTCTGATACGATTTGATAGGATCAAATTAATAAATCTGTGATGATTTGTAACACAATTCAATGAATTTCACACAAAGTAATCAAATCAAAACAAGATATCAATATAATTCAGTTTTCATTCATATCAAGCTAAGACAATTACAGGTATGAAAAGCAGATTCGAATAACTTGTGTATTCGTTGCTACAAACCTGCAGATCTAAGCTATTTATACTGAAAACAAAAGTAAAGAAACTAACAAATTATAGAAATAGTCCCTATACTATTACAAAATATCAAAAGACAAATAAAGACAACATGTTAATCTTTTAGAGCACTTAACAACACACGTCCACCCATTTTAATTTTGATTTCTAGATCTGAACAAGATGAATCCTAAGATCCAAGCATAATGAATCTGAAATATTGATTCAGAAAAATAGTATCAGAGCTATTGGTTTCTGGATTTATCTAGTTTTCAGATCTAATTTCATCTTTAATGATGTCAAGAACAATAAAAAAGATATAGAAATCAACTTTTGTCACTTTTTCACAGATTCATACAGGGACTTGTACAACTATTAGATGCCCTTTTTCAAGTACTTGAGCTTACATTTTTTTCTTTTCTTCATTGTTTTTGACATCGTTAAAGATGAAATCAGTTATGAAAACTAGATAAATCTAGCAACCAACAGCCCTGATAGCAATTGACTCGGTAGTGAGATTGAGATTCTCACATAGGATCGAATATAATGATTCAATGGTGGAATCATACAATCAAGAAACATTCAATGCGGAAGAAATACTCATAAATGCTTTGTATATATTAATAAAGGTGATTGATTATAATAACTGCTAGGGTTTAGCAAGAAAAGTAATAATGCACCTAGGAAATACAAAAATATTCTGATTATATATTCTCTTTCACCTCATGTACGAGGTTGTCTATTCTATTTATAGGCAGACAAGTTACCTTTTTATAAAATGACAAACTACCCCTAACCTATTACATCATAACTACTCTAAGTCTTTATTCGCATTTCTTCTTGTTCATCCGCATTGGCAAATGCGGACGAGTTGACTTGATCAACATTTCTTTACTTGATCTTCCGCAGTAGTATGTTTGTCATCCACAATAGTTAATGCGAATGAACAAATACCTCTGCGCATTTGTCTGGTCATCCGCATTGGCAAATCCGAATGAACAAACACTTGTCCGCATTCTTCTAAGCTATCCGCATTTGTTAATGCGGAAGAACAAACACTTGATAGGCATGTATGGTCCTTTCAGGGTCCAACAATACTCCCTTTAAGGATCATACAACCTATGTTTTTCAATATTTGGGTGGTGATTGAGGTTGTTAAGATTTTGTTGGGTCTTGTGGAGGCATAAAAGGTGCTTCTTGAGTTGGATCCAAAATAGCGTTGATCATGTTGAAAAAGTCTGTTGCTTCTAACATCCTTTCCCTGCTCAGCACATGGATCTTCATTTTGCTCATATTGTAGATGGCTTCTAGTGGCAATTTCTTGAGGGAAATAGGTTCCCAAATAGAAACTATAGACAACCCATCTCTGGGAATTAATAAGCTTCCATCAAATCAACTTCCAACTTAACAATATTCTGAAGCTGCAAAGGGGTATTTTTCTTCTTTCTTTTCTCTCTTTTGGCAATGATCCGGTCATATGCCATCTTTAATATTTTGATGCACTTTAGGAAGAAATACGGAAGAGTTGACCTTGTGATTTCAGACATCCGTATATACACAATGTAGCAAATGGGGAAGTTTGGATCAGCATTTGTGCATTGTGGCAAATCGGCTGATCAAACTTTGTCATCATTTGCTCACTGTAGCAAATGCGGTTGATCAAACTCAGCATTTGCTCAATATAGCAAATGCAGTTGATTAAACTTTGTTAGCATTTTCTTACTGTAGCAAATGTGGTTGATCTAACTTTGTCAGTATTTGCTCAGTGTAGCAAATGCGGTCATCAAACTTTGTCAGCATTTGCTCGCTGTAGCAAATGCGGTTGACAAAACTTCTTCAAGATTGCTCACTGTAGCAAATGCGATAGAATAAAATCCACATTTACTGATCATCATTCATTGTGACAGAAAAGCATGGAATGATCAACCATCCTTCTACCAGGATGATATTTTGATGCAAGTGATATTTATCATGTTTTTGGTTGTTTGATTATTCAATATTAGATCACACACAAAAAGCATGGAATGTCAACCATCCTTGTACAATGCATGGTAGAACTTTTTCATAACTTTCTTACCAGGTTACTTAAGTTATGAGAACTCATTTTCACTAATCCGCATTGGGATCTTTTAATTCTTGTCCTTTTTAATGATGATCCACATAGGATCTTTCACACTTCATTTTGAAGTGATCCATGATCGGATTCTTTATTCTTCACTTGGGCCATGTTTTCTTTTGTAGTTTCATTAATTTGGATGTGTTTCTCATTGGAATCTTTGGATTAGTAGATATGCACTAGTTCACATTCATCATGCTTGACAGGATCAGTGATCACAAGTTTGATGTTTATCAGAATGTAACGCAGCGGAATACACAAACGAATTAGACAAATTGTAGCAAGCAAACAATATATGTAAGCGTTAAGATCGCATACGGTTATAGGGAGAGAATATGAATTTCTGATTTCTAGGAATGTTTATAGATGGAGAATATTCTAATCAAATCAATCAAACATTCCATTCAATTGCTCATATCGCTCTCTGATTACAATGGGTTGTCACTCCTTATAGAGTGCAACAGTCACTGCTGTTATCACGGAAAGTGACAACTGGCAGATCCAATACAGAAATAACTAAATCTTAACAAACTACTGAAATGTTCACAACTACTGAGAACATATCAGCAAGTTAAGTACAAAATATAAACTACTGAAACTACAACGACTGAAGAACAAGCTCTTCAGTCGTTTTACAAAACTACTGAAACATAAAACATAAACTACTGATATCACAACTACTGAAGAAGTACTCTTCAGCAGTTGTGACAAACTACTGAGGCTTCAGTACTTGGTCTTCAGACTTTGACCTTCAGGCGTTTCATCAGCTGATGACTTCAGTAGATATCATCAGCTGATGTCTTCAGTCTTTGTCTTCAGACTTTGTACATCAGTTGTTGATCTTCAGCACTTGTGAACTCTTCAGCTGTTGTACTTCAGTACTTTGGTCTTTCAGCTTCAGCACTTGTGTTCTTCAGCTGTTGTACTTCAGCACTTTGGTTCTTCAGCTGTTAAGGTCTTCAGCACTTGATCTTCAGCTGTTGAAGTCTTCAGCACTTGTCAAACTACTGATGAGGCTTTCAGCAGTTGTTGTGATACCGTGTGGGACTTAGAGATTTTCTGATCTTGGCTCATTGGTTCTTTTGGTCCAACAAACTCCCCCTGAACCAATGCAGCCAAAACCTCTAACTTATTTAAACTCCCACTTATTGATGGCAAAAATGTTGGTCTTTTTCCTTCTTGATCAGTAGAGAAGATGACCCATGTACGCTCCGGCCTGGGAAGAACCTCAAATTTTGTTTGGCAGAGTATGAATGGGAACTCTGTTTTGGGGAACTGGACACAGAGTTGTTATCCCATTCATGAGATTCACTTCCCCATAATGAGTCTGTATGACTCACGGACATAGGCCTCAAGGAGAACAATTTGTTCCTCTTGAGAGAGTTCTTCAGCTCCTCCTTCGAAGAAGAACTCTGGACCATAGTACTCTGATAAGTACTTCATGGTCCTGCCATTCTTCAGCTCCACCGTAGTTACCTCCCTGTATACAAATTCATCCGGATGGTTGCCTTCAAGGAGTAACTGGAGCTCATTCTTTTGGATGTCTTCAAGCTTTTTGTATAACAACCCCTTCTTAATCATCTTGTTTTCTAGTAAGGCTTGAGGTGTCTTCTTTGCTTGGTGAGCTTTCTTGAATTCATCAATGATTTCCCAGGGTGAGACTACAACGGCCAGCATGATGGTAGATTCTATTGTTTTTCGTACTTGGCCGTTGTATCTGTGTGGGATAGTTCTTTTATGGATTCTAGAACTCACCCTGGGGTCTGGCCATACTCTCACTCTCTCCCTCTGATACTGAAAGGTGTGTCTGAGAGTGTACAGCCTTTGAGCATGCCCTTTCATGGCTTGAATAGATGATGACTGAGGAAATTCCTTGTCAACCATCTTCAACAGTTGCTCATCGTGCTGTTTCTGCTGTTCTTCTTCTTCTATTTGACTCTGACCATTTCCCTTTGAGAGTCGGGTGTGATCATGGATTGACTCTGGGGCTTTGGTAGCTTCAGAACAGCAGAGAGTGGCAGACTATCATCTTCATCCTCTTCTTCTACTTCTTCTAGCCTCAACACCCTTCTCTTCTTCTTCTTGGGTGCATCATCGGCTGTTGGTTTAGAGGGTGAGGGAATTGGTTTTGTGGGTTGTGGTTTTGGTAGTTTTGATGTGGGAATGTTGACAGGCTGTTCTAGCATTTTGGATGTGAGTTTGGCTTTTGACTGTTTGGCTAGTTCAGTCCTGCTCCCAGCACCAGCTTCATTTAAAACTTCAACAATTAAACCTTTTGTATATTCTTCAGACGAACAGATCTTGGTGGTTATTGCCAAGATACTGTCCCTGGACCAAGCTTTGATCTCGATCAATGATCTTCCAAGATGTTTTGCTATAAATCTGATCATGATCTCCAGCCTTTCTCTTTCTGACACATCATAACTTGACCATCTTGATTGGATTTCTTCAATCTCTAGTCTTCTGATCTCAGAATCAAGTTTTTCAGTGTCATGGCCTTGCCTAAACAACTGATCAATGATGTTATCCATTGATCTGCTGTGTTCGGCATCAGCCTCTTTCACCATCAGCTCCAAGGCTTTCTCTTTTTCATCCTTCTTCTTTTTCTTGTATGTGACATGAAAGTCTTTTGAACTTTCAGTCACTTTCTCCATGGTAGCCTCCTCCTTCTTTTTTCCTTCTCTTTCTCAGTCTCCTCAACCAACTCCTCAGTTTCCACTACTGTCTCTTCTGTTTCTTTCTCCTTCTCTTTCCTCTTTCTTTTACCTTTCACTGCTGAACTCTCCCCTTTTGGGTGCATTGGTTGCAGGGAATTGAGTAGCAGAAAGTTGTTTGCTCAGAACATTCTCCACCATGGGTTGTAAGACAGAAGAAAGTCTCTCATCAACAGTTTTGATCACCAATTCAGTTAGCTGTGGGGTGATGAGAGATAGGGGATTTTGAAGGATAGCAGCCAGTTGCTCAGGGGGTTCTGTCCCTGAGGAATGGTGCCAGAAACAGAGGCAGGTGGCTGAGATTTTGTGAGTGGTTGTGTGTTTAGGAGACCTTCAGAGGAAGGTGCCATCTGTTGGGTTGATGTGGTGGCAGATGGTCTTACTCCTTGAGAGAGTTGGTCAAGTAGGTTTTGCAGTCTACTGACTTCCTCCTCTAGGATCGTGTTCTGGGCAAGAACATCATAGAAGAAGCCCAGGTCATCATCAGCATATGCTGAATCACCTGACCTCCTGCTGTAGCAGGATATACATGCTCTGGGTGTAGACCAGATGTAGCATGTGCCCCTTTGTCTTGGAACTGGGGACTTCCAGCCTCAGGACGTTGTCCTTCATCGGCTGTTGCCTCTGGTGAGGTCTTAGTTATGTTACCAACCTCAGTCTGATCATTTGCTGATTCAGAAGAGTTGGCAGCCTCACCAGAAGTTCTTATCTCCATATCAACACCAGGAGATAGAACAGTTAAACCCCTGTGCTGTGGGTTCTCAGGTGCACTGTATTCCTCCCCCTCAAGTGTAGAGGTATTCCCGTGGTAAGTGGTTTCTGGAGGGGGTGAGGAGTGCAATTGAGTCAGCACTTGTGCAACTATTAAGTTGGGCTGTGAGGGGCGGTTGGTTGGGGTACAGGGGAAGAAGCAGTGTGCACCTGGGGTGGATGGTGCTCTTCAATGGCAATCTCCTCAAGTGAGGAAGATCCCAGATAAGTAGGTGCCCCTTGGGTTGCTGCAGGTTCCTGTTGAGAGGAAGCCTGAGCGGCTGTGGCTGGAGGAGTCATTGTATCCACTAGGGGGTTTGGACTAGTGGATATCCTGCGTTTGTTGTGCAGGAGCATCCTCAGGGGACTCAATTCCCTGAGTAGCCTTTTGGGTTTCTTTTTGGTGGGTTTGGTGGGGGTGGATTTGGAGGTGGTGGCTGTGGGTTCCAGCTGCGTGGGTTTTCGCAGCTTGGCAGCCATTTTTAGTGTCCGGTCGAGTTGTGCCGGGAGTATACTTCTGGCAAAACAGCCGTAGCAGGGACTCCCAAGCCAACAAGTCCCTCAGCATGAAGCTGGTCTATTATAATGCCATGATGAACCGTGGATAGAGTATCCAACGGTTGGCAGTTATTTTTGAGCCATATCTTTGAGCTCTGAAAATATTAATTCGAAAAGTTCAGTGGTTGTTGCTCAAGGATAGAATACAATACCTGCTGCCATTTGGTGGACATTTGATCCCAAGACGATGTCTTAGGGGCCAAACATACATTGACCATGTGAAAGATCAGGCGCTCAGCGTCATTGAAGTGTTTCTTCATATGGTGTGGCACTGAGATCACCTTGATATCCATGCTGAGCAAATGATAGATCTATGGTGCCCTTCGGATATCCAGCAGGAGAGGTAGCATCACTCAGGTGAAGAATTTTTCGGATTGTTGCAGGAGTAATCACTACTTCTTTGTTGTTGACTACAGACCGGAGGGATCGTGTGCTGCTCTCCTCAGGAGTAACATTAACGTTCATCCAAATTGGTTCAAGGATTCGTTATGTAAAACGGGGTTCAGAAGGAATGCCTTTTGTATGGGGACTGAACCATAAGATCGATAGCATTATCGAACTTAGTCCAGATCGGCGATTTCGTGAGGTAGGCAACACAGTTGTGTCGCGGTTTAATTTGCAAAGACGCCATGGAAATTTGGGAGAGGAACGTTAGGTTTAAAGAAGATGAAGTATGGAGAGCTCAGGTTAAGGGTATTTATAGGGTACGGGTGAGGATACGACTGGAGGATGTGGTGTTAGTCATCAGTAGTTTTAAACGACCGTGACATGGTATTATCCTTTCAGACGTTGAAACAGCTGAAGTCGCGGTGTTAGGCATCAGTAGTTTAGAAAACTACTGAAGACCGTGGTTTTGACTTCAGGTGATTGAAACAACTGAGGACATGGTGTTTGTCATCAGTAGTTATGAAACTACTGAAGGCAGTGGTTTTGTCATCAGCTGTTGTAAACAGCTGAAGACTTGGTATTAGTCATCAGTAGTTATAAAAACTACTGAAGACGTGGTTTTGCTTCAGTTGTTTAAAATGAAACGCAGTGGTACAAACGACTGAGGAGAAAGTTCTCGTCAGCTATTTTCGTCAATTCTTAGCTTTTCAGCTGTTTCAAACTGTCCTCAACACATTCATCAGTCTTTATGGCTGATTTCAGTGTTTCATAGGACATCAGTACTTATCTGTTTTACTGATTTCAGTAGTTATGACTGCATCAGTAGTTGTAACTACTTCAGTAGTTTAGAACAGATGAAGTACTTCAGTACTTGTGAGAACTTTTAGCCATCAGTAGTTATAAAAACTACTGATGTTAAAAGAGCTATCAGTACTTATATGTGACAGGCACTCATGATCATCAATATGAATTACTGAGATCATCAGTAGTGTCACCTAGTCTAGCTGCAGCATACCAAGCCTTAACACCAGGTTTTGGAAAGTTGAACTATCCAAAGGCTTAGTAAAAATGTCTGCAAGCTCATCAGCACTGGGCACAAACTTAGGATCAATCAGACTTTTTCAAAAACAGTCTCTTATAAAATGGTGTCTGATCTCTATATGTTTGGTCCTAGAGTGCTGGACTGGATTTTTTACAATGCAAAGAGCTGAAGCACTATCCATTAACAATGGAGTCTTAGTCTCTGTAATGCCATAATCCAAAAGTTGGTTTTGAAGCCAGAGTACCTGAGATGTACAGCTTGCAGCAGCATGTACTCAGCTTCCGCAGTGGATGTAGCAACTGAGGTCTGTTTCTTGCTCTGCCAAGAAATCAAGCAGTTGCCTAGGAATTGGCATCCACCAGAAGTTGATTTCCTGGTCAACTTACACCCTGCATAGTCACTGTCAGAAAAAGCAACTAATTTACCAGAGTGGTTGGTAGAATACCATAAACCTAGAGATGGAGTGCCTTGCAGATATCTAAAGATCCTCTTGACTGCAATCAGATGAGACTCTTTAGGTGCAGCCTGAAATCTAGCACAAACACATGTAGCAAACATAATATCTGGTCTAGAAGCTGTTAAATACATCAAGGACCCAATCATACATCTGTAAAGTGTTTCATCAACCACTTTACCTTTCTGATCTAAGTCCAGTTGTGTGGTGCTGCTCATGGGAGTAGAACAGGGCTTACAGTTTTGTAAATCAAACTTTTGCAAAAGATCTTTTGTATATTTGGATTGATGAATAAAAATTCCATCAGCCTTTTGTTTGATTTGCACCCCAGAAAGAACTGTAATTCTCCCATGGCACTCATTTCAAACTTCTGTTGCATCAACTTTGTAAAGGCATCACACAACTTTGGATCAGAGGATGCAAAAATGATATCATCTACATAAATTTGAACAAGTAGATTATGCTGCCCAGCTTTCTTAATAAATAAAGTCTTGTCTTGGAGCCTCTAGTGAAATTGTTTTCCAGAAGAAAGTTTGATAATGTCTCATACCAGGCTCTGGGAGCTTGTTTTAACCCATAAAGAGCTTTATCAAGCTTATACACCCAATTAGGATGTTTGTTGTCCTCAAAGCCTGGAGGTTGACATACATAAACCTCTTCTTTAACTTTTCCATACAAAAATGCACTTTTGACATCCATTTGAAAAACTTTAAGTTTTTGATAAGCAGCATAAGCTAAAAACAATCGAATTGCTTCCAGTCTGGCTACAGGGGCAAAGGTTTCATCATAATCAATACCTTCTTCTTGTGCAAACCCCTGAACAACCAGTCTGGCCTTGTTCTTAACAATAAGCCCATTTCATCAGTTTTGTTCCTAAACACCCATTTAGTGCCTATGCACACTTACCTGGAGGTAGAGGAACCAGTTCCCACACTTGCTGTTTCTTGAACTGAAGAAGCTCAAGCTGCATGGCATCAACCCATCCATTGTCCTTTAAAGCAATGTGATAATTCTTTGGCTCTTGCTGACTGATGAAGAGAGCATAGAAGCAGAAATTTGACAATTGACTTCTTGTTGATACACCAGCAGTATATCACCAATGATTTGAGACATGGGGTGATTCTTCAGATCTTGATACACAATGAGATCTGTGCAAGTGTTTGTAGCCGGCGTCAGCAGCAACAGATGGTGATGGTGAATCATTTCCTTGAAACCAATCAGTGGATGGTAATTCAAAGGAAGTTGAATTCGAAGAAATCTCATCAGCATTTGTTGTGGATGGTGCTACTGGCGCTACAGGAACATCAGGTCTAGTTGACTCAGGCAGCTGATCACTAAACCTGAAGAGGTGAGTACTGCAATCATCATCATCATCAGCAGTACCACCAGGTGGTGAACTGTTGACAGGAGCAACAGCAGGAGTTTGATAAGGAACATATTGCAGTATGTCCAGATCAAATAACTCCACAGGACTTTGTGGAATCTTGTCCTTTGGAGATTCATTAAACTTAACATGTAGAGTTTCTTCAACCATCTTTGTTCTGCAGTTGAAGACTCTGTATGCTTTGCAAGTAGATGAATAACCAACAAAGTATCCTGCATCCACCTTAGGATCAAATTTGTGGAGTTGATCCTTTGTGTTGAGAATAAAACAGGGACACCCAAATGCTTTGAAAAATGAAATCAGTGGAGCCAAATGATGGAGAACTTCATATGGAGTCTTCATCAACCTCTGATTTACTAACACTCTATTTTGCACATAACAAGCTGTGTGACAGCTTCAGCCCAAAAGGTCAATGGTAAAACCTGAGTCAGCCAGCATGGACCTTGCAGCTTCAATGAGGGTCCTGTTCTTTCTCTCCACTACTCCATTTTGTTCCGGAGTCCTTGGAATGCTGAACTGCCTTTTGATTCCCTTTGAGAGATAGAAGTCATCAAGTGTATGATTTCTGAACTCAGTTCCATTATCACTCCTGATACACTTGACAGGAAGGGAATACTGCTTCTCAATGTACAGCACAAAGTGGATAATCTTCTGAGCAGCCTCATCCTTTGAATGTAGAAAGAAAGTCCATACAAATCTGGAGTAATCATCCCAATTACCAGACAGTATCTCTTCTTTGCCATGCTCATTACTCTCACAGGACCAAATAGATCCATGTGCAGTAATTGCAAGCAGGCAGTGGACTTGGACACTTCAATAGGAGGAAATGGACCTTGTGCTGTTTTCCTTTTAACAAGCAGTGCAAGTTTCATCACAGTGGAACTCCTTTATTGGTAAGCCTCTGACTAAACTATTGTGGCTAAGCTGATTCATGTTTTTGAGATAACATGACCAAGCCTCCTGTGCCATAGTTTAGATTCTTGAAAAGAGGCTTTGGAAAATAGGCAAGGATTACCTTTGAGATCTATCTTCTTAGAGAGATCTAAGGCATACACTCTTCCTGTCCTGTTGGCTTTCAGGAGAGTGTGATCATCCAACACCTTGTCAATCAAGGGCAAAACTTTGGATGACAGAATCCTACAGTTTTGACTTGTGAAAAGGGCAACATGGCCTTTATCACACATTGACTGACACTCAAGAGGTTGTACTTGAGATTTTCCACATGATTAACATCATCAAATTTGATTTCTCCATTGGAGACAAAGCCCTTACCGATGATGTAACCCCTAGCATCATTGCCAAAAGAAACAAATCCCTTCTTTCCTTGAGAGTAGTCATGAAGAAGAGAGATGTTCCCAGTCATGTGCATGGATCCCCCACTGTCTACATACCAGATGCTATTTTGGCATGTTGAAGAACCCTGCAAAATAAAAACAATCAGTTAGTTTTAGAGACCCAAACCTTTTGGTTTTGGGCCTGGTCTCATCAATAGATGGTAAACTAGCATGTTTATTTGTAACAACAACCTGAGAGGAAGAAGATGGTGCAGAAGAGGAGTCCTTTGGCTTAGACCTCCTTTTCTGTGGTTTCAACATAGGAGAATCTAGTTGGTTAACTCTACCCAACAGATGTTGTACCATCATCACCAGCTGTGTGATTTTGTGATAAAGCTTTCAGCTCATCAGACACACATGCTAGTGGAGTTAGATAAGGTCCTATGTTGCACCTTCTTCTTTTGAGCTCCCTCAGCTGTCACCTGTTTAACACCTTCCTTTTTGGGTTGCTTTAAGGACTTAAGGGTTACAGGATTTGATGTTGCTGATACAATGTGGTCTCAAACTCATTTTTCATTTTTACCATTTTCTCATTAATTTCTTCCTTTTGTTTGAGTTTGGAACCTCTTTTGTACCAACAATCATCTGTAAGATGATTGAACAAACCACATACTTCACATGGTTTCTTCTTCATCTTAGGTTGATCATCAACTAAAGATGGTGAAGCAACAGAAGACTTGTTCTTCAATGCTTTGGAAGCATTGGTTGCTTTCTTGACAGCATCTTAGTAGTCTTCAAACTCTTTCTACTGCCAGTTTTCTTCTCTTCAGTACTGACAGCAGTTGAGTTTGAACTTCAGGAGTTGAATCCTGCTCTCCAGTCCTTTCAGGACCTTCAGGATTGACTCCTGAGTGATCAACTTATTGATCATGTGAATGTCAGCATTTGGACCATCAACATCAGCTGATAGGTTCAAAGAGGACTTGATACTGACTGCTACTTCTGATGGTGCTGTATCAGAAGGTAGATCACATGACTTGATGGATTGGTTATCACTCTCACCATCAGATTCTACCTCTGCTCTTGGGGTAAAATCTGTAGGTGGAGCAGTGTGATTGTAACCAATTCCAAACTCACATTTGAAGCAGATTGCTTACTAAGAAGCATTTCAAAACCTTTGCATGATTGTACCCATCTATCACACTCGACCTGGGTAACTGCAAGGGTTTCTTTGAGATCTTTGTACTTCTCTAAAAGTACATCTTCTCTAGCCTTATCATCAATTATTTGCAATTCAGTTTATAAACCTCATCATTTTTATCTTTGAGCACAAACTCAAACTCAGCTTTGTTTTTGGAATTTCTTGTTCTAGCTCAATGTTCTTATTAATTAAAGCTACATTTGCTTCTCTAATGGAAGCAAATGCTGCTATGCATTGTTCAGAACATAATTTGGCTTTTGCCTCAGAGGATACCTGTGATACCTGAGGTGTAGAGGCATTGGAAGATGAAGTATCAGCAGACTCCAAAGCCATAAGAGCTAGATTCCCAAAGGGACTGTCACCACCATGTTGACCAGCACCTGAGAACAGTTGATCATGACCAGACAAGTCATCTGGTAAACTGCTCCAGTCAACAACTCCGGGGGTGAAGAAGCTGTGTTGTTGAGATGAAGGTTGTGATGAGATGGGGAAGGCTGAGGTTCTGGTAATGCATGAGGTTGTGGTGTCATAGGAACTTGAACTTGACTTGACTGTGGCATGTAATAACAAGGGTACTGATAAGGCATTTGACCCTGAGAAACAAAATATGCCGGAGATTGTGTTGAGGATGATGACTAGATGTGACAGGATGTTGCCCTCTGTTTTGTTGACTGTGCCAGGAAAAGTCACAAAGGGTGCAGTAGAGTTTGATCCAGTTGATCTACACTCTCTAGCAAAGGTCCAAGCCGTTGGCATTTGAGACACCTCAACTTGCTCTTGTCAAAACCAACTTTGGTTTTGCCAGAGAGTCCTGGGAATTTTCTTCCAGTTCTTTTGTAGAACTTCTGAGATCTGATATTTATCAAGGCCATTTGGCTCAAAATATCCATCTCTTCTAAGTCATCATCAGCAATCCCCTTGAGATCATCCATAATGAAACATAAGTTGTCATTATTACATCCAGTGAACTGACCATCAACACTTACAAATGCAGAATTAGAAGTGCTCGAAGAGAAATTAATATGCTCATCATACTGGCATTCAGATGCAGCATATTCTGACTCATGACCCACCAAGGCAGTGTTGCCTTGAATAAAGTCTTCAGTGAGCTTTCCAGATGAAGACAGCTTTCTCTTTGTTCTATCTCTCTCTCAAAAGTGAGCAATTTCCCATGGAGTTGGGTGGTGAGAGATAGTTTGTCCAAACTTGCACCGGAGCGTAGGACAATAGTATATGTGTCCCATCTCTCAGGCAGTGATCTGAGAAATCTGTTATCATCTGAATATTGGTGTATTCAAGTTTGACCATTTTTAGTTCAGAGATCAAACAAGAAAACCGCTCATATTGTTGAGTCAGTGTCTCACCCTTTCTATGAGAGAATGTCTCATATTGTTGGGCAAGAATTTCTCTATTATTTGCCAAGACCTCATCTGTTCCTCCAAATTGTTCTTTCAAAGCAATCCAGAGGTCATGGGCAGTTTCATGATGCATTAGCCCAGAATAGATTTCATTGGGCAAAGCCATGGCCAGAATTCCATGGGCTTTTGCATCAATCTCAAGCAACTTTTTATCCTCATCTGAGTATTGCTCCCTCCTCTTCGGAACCATTTGATTGTTTCCGGGTTATTCACCATAGGCTTGTGTGGACCATGTACCACTGATGTCCAACACCCTGCGCTGTTAACAGACAGGTGATGGAGCATACGTCTTTGCCATATGTTATACTCATTCCTAACAGCATAGGAGGCTTGGTTGAGGAACAGTATTGTGAGGATCATTGGAGGGAGTGGTCATTTTTAGTTCAAAAACAGTTTAGTTCAAGTTTTAAAAGTTTTAGACAAACCACAACAAATCAATTAGAACCAAGAATAAGATCTCAGGATGAATGAGCAGAAATACAGAAAATTCAATCTCTATAACGTTTCTTGCAAAAACAAAAGCTAATTCAATCAAACTTGGATCTAGAATAGCAGTTCCAATGATCAATTATTAGATCGATCAATGATTAACCTGCTCTGATACCATTTGACAGGATCAGTGATCACAAGTTGATGATCAGAATGTAACGCAGCGGAATACACAAACGAATTAGACAAATTGTAGCAAGCAAACAATATATGTAAGCGTTAAGATCGCATACGGTTATAGGGAGAGAATATGAATTTCTGATTTCTAGGAATGTTTATAGATGGAGAATATTTCTAATCAAATCAATCAAACATTCATTCAAGGCTCATATCACTCTCTGATTACAATGGGTTGTCACTCCTTATATAGAGTGCAACAGTCACTGCTGTTATCACAGAAAGTGACAACTGGCAGATCCAATACAGAAATAACTAAATCTTAACAAACTACTGAAATGTTCACAACTACTGAGAACATATCAGCAAGTTAAGTACAAAATATAAAACTACTGAAACTACAACGACTGAAGAACAAGCTCTTCAGTCGTTTTACAAAACTACTGAAACATAAAACATAAAACTACTGATATCACAACTACTGAAGAAGTACTCTTCAGCAGTTGTGACAAACTACTGAGGCTTCAGTACTTGGTCTTCAGACTTTGACCTTCAGGCGTTTCATCAGCTGATGACTTCAGTAGATATCATCAGCTGATGTCTTCAGTCTTTGTCTTCAGACTTTGTACATCAGTTGTTGATCTTCAGCACTTGTGAACTCTTCAGCTGTTGTGCTTCAGTACTTTGGTCTTTCAGCTTCAGCACTTGTGTTCTTCAGCTGTTGTACTTCAGCACTTTGGTTCTTCAGCTTTAAGGTCTTCAGCACTTGATCTTCAGCTGTTGAAGTCTTCAGCACTTGTCAAAACTACGATGAGGCTTTCAGCAGTTGTTGTGATACCGTGTGGGACTTAGAGATTTTCTGATCTTGGCTCATTGGTTCTTTTGGTCCAACATGTCTTTGCTCAGCAAAAACGAATATGAAACTGGATGTAGGTGAAAGAGATTCCTAAAGTATCATTACGTGGTGTGTTTAGGTATACACACATATACACTCAGATAAGCCAATACATATCTTTACCTTGAGTTTTTCATTGTTGAATAAGATTTTAATTAATGAGTGCATGTATCTTCTCTTCTAAGTGAGCCTACCAACATATCTGGTATGTCATGACAGCCTCTCAAATTTTGAAATTAAGCATAGTGAATGATATAACGACTGTAATATAATTTCCATATACTCTTTTTTTCATCAAACTTGACTTCTTTTGTGATTTTCTAATAATTTTTAAAGATGTTTTTTGTGTGTTTAATTGGTTTTACTCAGGGTTAATCATGCCAATTGATTCAACTAGGAATTCAAACCTACCAGGTTCAAATGCCTTAGTAAATAAATCAGCTAATTGATTTTCAGTGGGTACTTGAATCAATTTGATAAACCTTTTTCAGCATAGTCTATCAAAAAGTGATATCTAATTTCAATGTGTTTGGTTTTTGAGTGCTGGACTGGATTATTTGTTATGAAAACAATTATTGTGTTGCCAATGTCAATTAGTGTGTACAAGAAGTTAAAACCATAATCAAGCATCTGGCTTTGAATCCATAGACCTTGGGAGCAATAGGCTGATGCTGCAATATACTCAACTTCTGCTGTAAATACAGATACGTTTGTCTGTTCTTGCATTGCCAAGAGACCAGTCTAGGACCAAGAAATTGACAACCTCTAGATATGGACTTTCGGTTGAAGTTGCATCCTCCAAATCACTATTTGTGAATGCATAGAGATTAAAATCTCCTTCCTTTGGATACCATAAGCAAGAGCTGGTTTGCCCTTAAGATATTGAATATCCTCTAACCTGCATTCACATGTGATTCCTTTGGATCAACTTGATACCTGGCACACACACAAACACCAAACATAATATCAGGTCTGCTAACAGTTAGTTACATAAGTGAGCCTATCATGGATCGATAGTGAGTCTGATCAACTGATTTGCCATCTGGATCAAGACCAATCTTCACTTGGTATCAACTGGTGTTCGAATAGACTGATAATCAGTAAAATGAAACTTCTTTAGCATTGTATCCATATATTTGGATTGGTTGATGAAGATTCCATCTACTGTTTGTTGGACTTGCATTCCTAAGAAGAAAGTGAGTTCTCCCGTTGCACTCATTTGGAATTCTGAATGCATTAGGTCTTTAAAATCTTTGTAGAGTTGCTTGTTTGTTAAGCCAAATATAATGTCATCCACATAAATCTGGACAAGCAGCATGTCTTTTCCTCCTCTCCTTCTGAAGAGAGTCTGATCAATCTTTCCTCTTTCATATCCATTTTCAAGAAGAAAAGATGATAGAGTCTCATACCACTTCCTTAGAGCTTGGTGAAGACCATAAAGAGCTTTCTCAAGCTTGTAAACTCTGTGAGGGAAATCTGGATCTTCAATGCCAGGAGGTTGACTCACATAGACCTCCTGAGCAATCTTTCCATACAAGAAGGCACACTTCACATCCATTTGATAAATAGTAAATTTCATGTACGCAGAATATGCTAGAAAGTTTCTGATTGCTTCTAATCTGGCAACAGGTGCAAACACTTCGTCATAATCGATTCCTTCTTCTTTAGTGTATCCCTATGGCACTAATCTTGCTTTGTTTCTGATGACGATCACTCTATCATAAGTCTTGTTCATGTACAACCATCTTGTACCGATAGGGTATTGTCCTTCAAGAAGATCTACCAGTTGCCATACTTCTTGCTTCTTGAATTGGAGCAACTCTTCCTGTATTGCTTCAATCCAGCTATTGTCTTGAAGAGCCTCTTTGATGTTTTTGGGTAGCGTTTGACATAGAAAGCATGTGTACAAAAGATGTTTGTAATACTAGACTTGCTTCTTGTCACCCTCTCATCAAGTTCACCAATAATGGTATAACCAGATGTTTCTTGTTTATTTTGGTGGTTGGAATGGAATCACCAGTAAGGGTTACATCAAGACCGGAGACATTCACTGCATTATGGTCAAGGGCACCTTCATCTTGTACTGTTGGGGATTTATGAAGATAGTCAGACTCTATTTCAGTTCCTACTTTAGCTTCAGCAGCACTGTGATTGCTTCCAACATTTGATGTTCTTTGTGTTTCAGCTTAAGGAGTAGCTTCTTTTTGATTTCTGTTTTCACTTGACAGATCATCTGAATGTGATGGTAATAGGCTTAGACCTCCTTCAGTTGAAACACTTTGGTTTGTGATTGTTGTTTGATTGGATTAGCTTGGAGAGGAACATCTTCATTCATGTATTCAGTAGATGTAACACCCAGATATTTTCTTGAAGCTGACGAAAGAAGAAAAAGAAATAAAGACTGAAGTCGGGGGACCAAACATGCCAAAACGGGAAGAAATTTGGATGAGTGGAGTATAAAAGGGGAGGGTAGCCCACACCTCCCTATTCTTGCAAAAACTCAGCCAAAGGGAGAAGAGAAGGAGAAAAGAAGAGAAAAGCTTGGTTCGGGTGGGTTCAAGCGTTCAAAATTGGTGTGTAGCGGGTCTAATCGAAGCTCTACTTGTCGGGGTGGTTTGTGTGAGTTCTAGGACCCCTCTTTTACATGTTTTTAAATGATTTTGGGGCTTGAACACATCTAAAAATCGTTTTGGGTACTTTGGGTGTGAAACCGTTTGTGTATGTATGTGTATTTGTATGATTCGTTTGGGTCTTGCTGTCGGGCTTGTGTGTACTTGTATGGTGTTGTGGTATGCTTCTAAGGTTTAGGATGGTTTATTTGGGCTTAGAGGAGGTTTGGAAGAGCTTGGAGGTCAAAAATGGCGATTTGGGTTCAGGAGTGAGCTGTATTCTGCACAGTTAGGGCTATCGACCGCAAATAGCAATGCCAGTCGTGCGACTGAAGCCCACACACATGCTAGTTGTGCGAGTGAGATTCAATGGCATGTGGTCGTGTGACTGGAGCCCATACGCCTACCAGTCGTGCGACTGAGGGTCAATCGCATGGGGAGTCATGGGACTGAGGCCCATACGCCTAGTTCTATCCGCATTAGGTTCAATCGCACAAGTATTCATTCACATTGTTTAATATGCATAGGTGTTTAATGGAATTATCCATTCGCATGATCTTCAGTCGCACGAGAGGTCATGCGACTAAAAGATGCCCATACACCCAAGTAGGGCTGGTGTACCCGAGGAAAACGTAATGTATTTACTGACTTTCGGGGGAAAGTGGAGATGTAAGTATTGGTCGTGGAAGGTTCCCGTATGTTCATGTAAGATGACTTTTGAGGCCTTAGAGTTATGATGGGCATGATGATGTACGATTGTATGTTATGCATGATGTATGCTATGTATGTATGATGATGCCCTGTATGATGATGATGACTGTGTATGTTATGTTCCTTGTTATGACGTATGTTTATTTTTCCCATAACTTTACGTTGAATGTTAATGAATGATGTGAAAGTATTATATAACATAAAGTGAAAGATAATGAAATGAGGAACATGATGAATGAATGCATGCATTAATGAATGATAAAAGTAATGAAAGTCTTGCAAGCCTTGTATGTCGGGACACGCCCCTTGTAAGGTGTTAGCCCAATGGTGTGCGGGTTCGCTACCCCGGGAGGATGCACATCGGGGTATTTCTTTGTGATTGAAAATTTGTGTGGACCCATTGTTGCTTGCCTTAGTTACTGTGGCCCGGAGGTACTGTGCACCATAATGGAAGGTCTATGATAGGCTTAGGCCCAACACCATGAGGACTGAAGGGCATAGCACATGACAATGGTACACCTGAACTTTATCCTAGGTAGTGTGGCCAGGAGGTACTATGCACCATAATGGAAGGTCTATGATAGGCTCAGGCCCAGTACCAGGAGACTGAAGGGTAAAGTTCATGGTTGATGGAAAGAAAAGATGTAATGATGAATGAACGAATGAATGAAAGTATGAATGTGAATGTTAATGACGCACGATGAATGAACAGAAAATAACAAATGAGTGATGAAGATAATAACTATTATCTATGTGTACGTATGATGTATGATTGCATGAAAGTAAAGAACGGTTTTAACAAAAGAAAAGTATGTTTTATTACAAAACTAGAACTCACTCAGCAACGCTGACTTTTATGTGTTTCCAGTTGGTAGGTAACGATTGCTGAGGATGGCATGGGGCGGCTGCTCAGCTCTTTTGGATGAGATTCTTTTGATTAATGTTTTTGCATTGTAATGCGAACGAATGATGTTTTGAAATAGAAGATTGTATTAACTTGCAAAAATATTTGTAATGATATGAAAAGTTATTCTTATGTTTCCACTCAAATGTTTTATGAATGTTAAAAGCAAAGTTATATGTTTTATGTGCAATGATTTACCAGCTGTAAGCATCATAGGAACGGGGCCTTACAGTAGATGTTCGAAGAATCAATGGAAAGTAATCTCTTCTTTCTACACTTGTAGATGTTTCTCCTAAATGTAGATTTCCTACATTTTGATCAAATGATTTTGTAAATGAGTCAAATATCAAACAACCAGTCGGGACCATTTGTAGATTTGGGAAATGAATGTTCCTTGAATTGAACATTGGTTGATTCATCAATAATGTTTAATCTAGGATTAGACACTCTGTAAGCCTTTGACACAGAAGAATAACCTATAGAGAATCCTTGATCAGACTTGGATGAAAACTTTCCCAAATAGTCTCGGGTGTTTAATATTGATACAAGACTACCAAATGACTTGAAAAATCCAATAAATGGTTTTTTGTGAAAGAGCAGTTCATATGGATTCATGTTAATTTCTTTTACAATGAGAGTTCGATTTTGCATAAAGCACGATGTGTTAACTGCCTCTGCCCAAAAGGTGATAGGTAGTTTAGCATCGGCTAGCATTGTTGTTGCTGCTTCAATCAGTGTTCTATTTCTCCTTTCAACTATCCCATTTTGTTGAGGAGTTCTAGCTGTACTGAATTGATGAGCAATGCCTTTGGTTGCACAAAAGGAACTCATGTCTTCATTTTTAAATTCAGTTCCATTATCACTTCTGATTATTTTGACCTTAAGATCAAGTTGATTTTCATTTTTTCTGATAAAGTTTTGTATTATTTGGGATGCCTCAATTTTATGAAGAAAAGAAGAATAATGAAGAACAAAGTCCTTGTTCATCAAAAACCCATCTGTTCATACCCAAAATTAGAAGAAAAACCAACAAATGTGTTCAACTATGGTACAATTTGAAGAATCGTGAACATGTTCATTATTATTCCTTCAAAATTTGATGCAATTGAACAAGAATAACATCAAAAAAGGAATAAAACACATTTGTTATCTCAAAATCAAGAAGAAAAATCATGAAGATCTGTTCTAATATGGAATGATTTGAAGAAATATCATCATTCTCTTGATTATCCCTTCAAAATTCGATGCAATTGAACACGATTATCATTAAAAACAATGAAAAGATGAAGAAATGGAAGCTACTACTGATTTCTCAACCTGCAATGCAATGTGAAATCGTTTTTGTTCAAATCTGAAAATAAATACGGATGAACAAAAACAAATGTGGATGAAGCTTCATCAAATGCGGATGTGTTATACACAAATGAGAATGACTTGTCACCAAATGCAAATGACTTGGCAACAAATGCACATGACTTGGCAACAAATGCACATGACTTGCCAAAAATGCGGATGACTTGGCAACAAATGCGGATTCCTTATCACCAAATGTGGTTGACTTGTAAACAAATGCGGGTACTTTAAGCACAAATGTGGATGCTTTGAAATCAAATGTGGATGAATTGAAATCAAATGCGGATGCCTTGCAAACAAATTTGGATTCTTTGCAAACAAATGCGGATGAGTTAGCAAATAAATGCGGATGTGTTGCAAGAAATGCTTATGAACAATTGACGAACAAGACTTCAAAAAGAAAAGAAAAAACATGAACATGAATTATTGCAACCAATAGGCACGTCCATCCAAGGAGAAATCCTCTCCTTTGGATGGGTTTGATTTCACCAGCCATCTATGATTATCATTGTAATTTGTTTATCAACATCAATGAAATCATAACAGTATTATTATCCATCTCTTTGTTCTTTGATTCACACATGTCCACCTATCTTAATTTTGATTTCTAAATCTGAACGAGATGAATCCTAAGATCCAAGCTCAATGAATCTGAAATATTGATTCAGCAAAATGGTATCAAAGCTGTTGGTTGATGGATTTATCTAATTTTCAGATCTGATTTCATCTTTAATGATGTAAGAACAATAAATAAAATTAAAAATGTAAGCTCAAGTACTTCACAAAGGGCATCAGATAGTTGTACAAGTCCCTGGATGAAATCAAATTTGGTTACTTTTTCACAGATTCATCCAGGGACTTGTACAACTATCACATGCCCTTTTCAAAGTACTTGAGCTCACATTTTTTTTATGTTTTGCACCCGTCTCTAACTACTAAGCGGAAAGTTACCCCGAATTTAATCAAGGGAGTACTCATTATCTGAAGAATGTCATTTATCAAGTTATTTCCAAAGAGTGGAAGTGTGTTCAACATTGCTTCATGTTCCTGACGCAGTTTATTGAAGTTCAAAGCCTCACCATATGCCGAATACATTCTAATCCTTGAGTGTGATATGAACTGTAATCCAAAAGTGATACAACCCATATCCAATACCAAGAAGTGTTCTAAGAGATTCTAACCTATGTCAGAAATATATTAGGAGGAGCTTAATGTGAGGGGGAGAACATCAATGAATTGTGCAAGAACAACAGTTGATCAAGAAGACATGTGACAGAGAAGATCTTCAAATTCAAGGTTTGGGAAGCATCAGTTTAGGGGGAGTATTGTTGGGGTTCAACAATGGAATAAATTGAAGCTTACCAAATCATAATTACAACCAATTGAAGATCTCATTGTACAAGTTCAGAGACCAATTTGATTACAACATAACAAGACATTTCAACATGACAAAGTCAATATCAAGACAATTAGAAAGTTGAAATTAGGCCATCTTGTAATATTCGTACAAATAGACCCACTAGTGCATTTTTGCATGTGTGGCTTTTGTGTGTGTGTTTCTCATGGTGTAAATCCCCATCCAAGGAGAAATCCTCTCTTTTGGGCGGGTTTGATTTCACGAGCCATCTGTGATTATCATTGTAATGTGTTTATCAATATCAATGAAATCAAAACATTATTATTATCCATATCTTTTTTCTTGATTCACACACATCCACCCATGTTAATTTTGATTTCTAGATTTGAACGAGATGGTCCTAAGATCCAAGCTCAATTAATCTAAAATATTAATTAAGCAAAATGGTATCAGAGCTGTTGGTTGTTGGATTTATCTAGTTTTCATATCTGATTTCATCTTTAATGATGTCCAGAACAATGAAGAAAAGAAAAAAATGTAAGCTCAAGTACTTCAAAAAGGGCATGTGATAGTTGTACAAGTCCCTGGATGAGTCTATGAAAAAGTGACAAAAGTTGATTTCTATACTCTTCTTTTTTTTGCTTTCATGTTCAAAATGGATGTGCTTGTTGGTTGCAGTAATCCATATTCATGTTTTTCTTTTCTTTTTAAGTCTTGTTCATCAGCTGTTCATAAGCATTTCTTGTAACACATCCGCATTTCTTTGCTAACTCATCCACATTTGTTTGCAAAGCATCCGCATTTGTTTGCAGGGCATTCGCATTTGATTTCAATGCATCCACATTTGATTACAAAGCATCCGCATTTGTGCTTAAAGTACCCGCATTTGTTAACAAGTCAACCGCATTTGGTGATAAGGCATCCGCATTTGTTGCCAAGTCATCCGCATTTGGGACAAGTCATCCGCATTTGGTGCCAAGTCATCCACATTTGGTGCCAAGTCATCCGCATTTGTTGCCAAGTCATCCACATTTGTGACAAGTCATCCGCATTTATTGCCAAGTCATCCGCATTTGGTGAAAAGTCATCCGCATTTGTGTATGATACATCCGCATTTGATGAAGCTTCATTCGCATTTGTTTTTGTTCATCCGTAGTTGTTTTCAGACGTGAACAAAAATGATTTCACACTGTAGTGTAGGTTGGGAAATCAGCAGTAGCTTCCATTTCTTCATCTTTTCTTTGTTTTTAATGATAAACGTGTTCAATTGCATCGAATTTTGAAGGAATAATTTAGAGAGTGATTATATTTCTTCAAGTCGTACCATATTAGAACAGATCTGATGATTTTCCTTCTTGATTTTGAGATGAATAAATGTGTTTTCTTCTTTTTTTAATGGTAATCTTGTTCAATTGCATCGAATTTTTAAGGAATAATCTTGAACATGTTCATGATTCTTCAAATTGTACCATAGTTGTATAGATTTGTTGGGTTTTCTTTTGATTTTGGGTATGAACAGATGGGTTTTTGATGAACAGGGACTTTGTTCTTCATTTTTCTTCTTTTCTTCAATGTTTTTGACATCATCAAAAGATGAAATTAGATCTGAAACTAGATAAACCCAGCAACCAACAGCTCTGAAACCATTTTGCTGAATCAATACTTTAGATTCATTGAGCTTGGATCTTAGGATTCATCTTGTTTAGATATAGAAATCAAAATTAAGATGGGTGGACATGTGTGAATCAAAGAACAAAGAGATGGATAATAATAATGTAATGATTTCATCGATGTTGATAAACAAGTTAAAATGAGAATCATTGATGGATGGTGAAATCAAACCTAACCAAAGGAGAGGATTTCTCCTTGGATGGTGATTTACACCATGAGAAACACACACACAAAAGCCACACTTGCAAAAATACACTAGTGGGTCTATTTATACTAATATTACAACATGACCTAATTTTGACTTTTCTAATTTTCTTGATCATGAGTTTGTCATGTTGAATTGTCCTGTATTGTTGTTCTTTTGTTGTAATCAACTTGGTCTCTGAACATGTACAATGAGATCTTCAGTTGGCTGTAATTATGATTTGGTAAGCTTCAGTTTATTCAATTGTTGACCCAACAAAATATTCCACTCAGTTCACTGACACTCATTGTTATATTCTGAAACTAGGATTTCCAATTTCTGAAGAATAGGTTGCCTTGAAGACCTCGAGGAAGAATAACACAATGTCTTAAACCTCAATTCTGTTCTACTAAAAGAACAAACGTGTCTCCTGTCAAAAGCATTTTTTTGATGAGTCATAGCTTTTGGCACAGAAGTCTGGGACAAACAAATTTCAAAAACATGAACAGGTTGGTCAACAGAAACCATGTCATTAGATTACCTGAAAAAGAATTTCACTTTATTGATCACTGTTTAGTGTGTCTCAAAGGGAAGCAACATAAGTCTTCTCACAGGCCAAAAATAGTAAACAAAAACAATACTCCAATAAAGTGAATTCATATGGATCTTTTTGGATCAACTCATCTTATGAGCATTGGAAAGAAACAATATTGTTTGGTGATTATAGATGACTTTTCCGGATTTATATGGGTCTTCTTCGTACTTCATAAAAATGAAGCATCCATACAAATAAAAGATTTAATCACTAAAATTGAAAATCAACTTGATCATAAAGTCAAAACAATTAGAAGTGATAATGGAACAAAATTTAAAAAGGAAGATATGAGTTCCTTTTGTGCAACCAAAGGCATTGCTCATCAATTTAGTGCAGCTAGAACTCCACAACAAAATGGGGTAGCTGAAAGGCGAAATAAAACACAATTGAAGTAGCACGAACCATGCTAGCAGATGCTAAACTACCAATTAACTTTTGGGCAGAAGCAGTTAGCACATTGTAGGACCGTTAGAAGGGGTGATGCACTTTACAACACAATTAAGGAGAGTTCTTTAGAACACTTAACAAATCAAATGGGAAACTAATTAACTAAAGTAAAGAATGCTAAGAACACAAGTAAATGAGAGACATAATAGGATAGCAAACAACAAAAGTACTGGTTTTTCAAGAATGCTGTATATTGCTTCATAAGTTTTATTACAAAGTGGTACAAAGCATTATGGAAAGTTACAAGTCCTTGAGATACATATACTACATCCTACAGCCGACCATACTTTGAAAGCCAACTAGATACATAAGACTAGACAACAAAATCAAATGTAAAGTCAAAAGGTAGATTACCTTTTGAGTTGTGACTATGACATGCCATAGCTCACATCTTAGTATATTACAGAAAAAGTATTAACTACATAAAGTAGAATGCTTCATATTCAAGATCTCAATGTACAGTTTTTGAAAAGCATGGACCTTTTCACCAACTTGTAAAAGTTGGTGAGTCAAACAGAGTTGCAACGGAAAGGTAGTCCAACTTTATGGAAAAGTAAATCACATAATAGCATGTACATAAAAGTCTTCCGAAGAAATCTGTCTTTATAAATTGGCTTCGGAAGACTTCATATTTGGCTTCGAAACGTATTGGTCTTCGCTTCTAGAAAATTTTACACTTAGAATATTTCTTGTCACTACAAGAATTTGACCCAATCGTGACGAAAAATGTTGTCACCATAGGTGGCCTAAGTCGTCGCTATAGCCTATCGCGATGACATGTTATCGCTATAGGGTTAGTAGCCATAGCTTCGTCGCAATAGGTAAAAAAGTCATCGCCGTAGAGATAGTCACCATTGCCAACAATCACCATGATATGTCGTCGCTACAGATATGTCGACATTATTTTATTTTTAGTTTTTTAATTTAAAATTAAAAATAAAATATTTAACTAGAGACCCTATGGCGATGACATGTCGTCACCATATGTATTTTATTATAATAAATAATAAAAATGGAAAATATATTAAATTAATAATTTATTTTTTAAATTTGAATTTTTTCCAGGCTTTTTACCTAAAATTTTATGTTTTTTAACACAAATCAGATACACAGAAATGAAACCTAAATATTACAAGTACTTAAACGAAGATCAAACACTTCAAATTAGTTACATACCAAACAAGACAAAAGTACCAAAGTAAATATATCTTATGTTTTTACAACCCAAACAAATTAACTTCCTAATTGTCATCATCTTCGTCATCTTCGTCGTTATTGGGATTATGCTTTGCTTCTTTCAAATTCGTTCATCCTTTCTTGCATTTTCGCATTTTTTGGTTTATTGCTTCCATTTCATCATTCTGATGTGATGATGACCCACTTGATTGTTCATAACGAGAGATATTTTTTTACTTTTCGTCCAACACCTCTCATATGACCACGCCTTTGTCCTAATGCAAGCTCTAAACATTGCATCTGATTAACAAGCGACTCTCCTACCTCCATTTGCATTTGGGCGTATCGATTTTCAATTTTTGCCTACAATTTTAAAGAATCAGAATGAGAAGGTATTAAGATTTTTATGAAATTTCGACAGCATAACTGTAACAGAATACTGTAACAGAATGAAAAAAACCATGCTAAATCATAAGGAAATATAGCATAAAATTCCCAACTTTCAAGATATAAACACAACTTATCAAAACCAAACAATTCTCAAATTATTCATATAGACCACATTGTTTAATTATAAGCACATATAATATAAAAGTCACAAGTTTCAACATATATATAAACTAACAACTTATCAAAACCAACAATTCTCAAATATATATAGCATATAGATTATATTAGGTCAAGATCACCAAACACAACATATTAAAGACCTATGAACATATGATAATAACATTCTTAACATATTAAGCTTACCCAGTCTTCTTTACCCTTTGGTTGACCCATCCTGACCCTTCTTTGTAATGCGACCTCCTCCACGTTTTGATGTAACTTGGGGTCCCAGTTTGCTGCTCCAATTAAAAACAATATTCATAAAGGCGTTTATGTTTTTTCACTTGAGAATTAATAATACATAATTAAATAATATATGTTTTCTTACCTGAAAATATCACCTTTGAGGATATGATCGACTACCATGCACACTTGGAAAGAGTTGTTTTGCCCTATTCTTTATGACTTTTTCGGAAAGGCATTTATGTTTTTCACTTGAGAAAAACTCAACCACCTGCTTTGATGCCTCCTGACTTTGACCTTCAGGTGGATTATTATACT
The DNA here is from genome assembly GCA_025506515.1 of Flaveria trinervia. Taxonomy (NCBI): domain Eukaryota; kingdom Viridiplantae; phylum Streptophyta; class Magnoliopsida; order Asterales; family Asteraceae; genus Flaveria; species Flaveria trinervia. The sequence continues at coordinate 56,124,549 of CM046455.1, forward strand.
CTACTCAATATTATTATAACCTCATCATTAAGAAATGTTGTTTCATATTATATTTTCTATCTCGAAATGCTCACCGGCAATCCATATGGATACCAAGTTGGATTCCATGGCAATGGACTGAACCACGATGAGCTTCTAAATCAAAATATTCCTGAAAAATAGAATAGTTAGAAATATATAAAAGTTATGATTACTAAATTACAAATAAAGGACTACATAGATACTCGCCTCCAGAAATTTAAACAATGATATCTTAAACGTATCGGAACGTTTTCCTAAGTGGGATAATGAAAAGGAATAGTGGCAACGTGATTGGATAATGATCTAACAAATAATTGACTATTTTCTCCCACAACTTTAAATTGTTTTCCTATATGATCAAATTCCAAAGGCAGGGGTTGGTTGTTTGTAGCCCGTTTCTCATATAAATTTAAATACCTTCCTTTTCATCGTCTTTTCTATGCTGACGCAATATTAATATAAAAAATTCAAAATTTTAGTAACATTAATATATATTTAAACAAAACTTATATATTTAAAAATTAAAACATGAAGTTACATGATTGGCAACCAGAAGGAAGAGTATATCCATGCCTGTGGGGATCCCTACCCCCATCGTCACCACCATGTGATCCTGCTATGGTTGAAGACAAAACCTACAATAAAATATTGTGACAGTTTAATAAGAAATAGAATAACATGTTCTTAGTACGTATAATGATTAAAGATATTCATGTGACATTTTTGATAAGAAATAAAATAAAGTGTTCTTAATACATACAATCAATCTGAGATATCACTATAAAGATTTTCATCTTTATTTACAAGATCATCCTCGCTCTCATCCATACTATCATTAATATCTAATGCATCTTGATCTTCTTCATCATCATTAATATAATCTTCCTCATCTAAGAGATATGCATCTTCATCATCTTCATCATCATTAATAAAATCTTCATCATGAACATGTGGAGCAACAGACAACCAACTTAAGTCGACGACTAATTCACAATTATCATGTGCATCTCTCTCATCATTAATAACTCGTGCACTTAATTCACCAACTTCAAAATTGCTATTGACTACTAAGTTATAATCAGATGACTGACTGTCATGCAATACATCTATCTCATTAGCAACACTAATACTAGGATGTTCCCGAAGGTTTTGATGGTGAACATCTTCCACAACCCTCCAATTGCTGGTGGCTTTAGAATGATCTTCAAGATAAAAAATCCGAAGCATCTCTACTACAGTACTTCAGTGCATGCATGTAGAGAGACTTTGGAAGCTTTGAATGTTTTGACTATTCAGGCCCTTTTTCATTAGATGGTCAAGATCACTCAGACTTTCATTGTATCTTCTCATCTGAAAACTATCAAGCAGACGTTGGTTGAATAGATATCGCCATGACTATACATTCACACCACCTTAATCTCTAATCATATGCTATCTTTCTGGATTAGCTGTGAAGGTCCAGGATAAGATGGGACTCTTAGAAACAAGAGGAGCCACTTGAATTGGAGTTGATTGGGCTGCCTCTTCATGCACTCCCTCAGGTTGATCTAACTCACCCCAAGGTATGGAGGTGGATGGTTTAGACTTTTTCTTCTTCTTTGATTGTGGTCTAGAACCCATCCACTTCATCCTCTTTGATGAATTTAACTAAGATGACTGGTCTGCAACACCTTGTTGATCAGTTTTTTCTTGCTGAATTGGGTGGTCCACCCTCACAGGTTCAAAAGGAGAGGGAGTTTGACCATGCTATGGATCATAAGATGAAGCATTCTCATGCTCAGCAGGAGGTTCAAGTTATGTTGTCTTAGGTTGTTCAATTAACCTCCAATTTAGGAAGAACTTCAGTTGGAGGGGAGTGTAAGTCAAGTAAGTCTCCTGTTTTGATCTTCTGCTTATTACCCTGATGTGCTCATCCATTGTGGATAGAGACATAGGGCCAAGTCTTATTCGAGAGAATCCATACACCTATAAGAAGCTCATCATCCTTTGTCTGTCAGCAGACTTGTTCATCCTCTTTTGGATGATGGCTCTTGACCTTGCAGCATCTTCCCTCATGTTTCTCTTACATGCTTTTTGTTCTTTAAGTACTTCAATATCAAGCTGTTTGGGATACTCAAACTTTATGTACTCAAAGGACAAGGCAGGAAGTGCAGATGTCTGGTATAGGCATGTGGCACTTAGGTAGTTGATCATATTGATCCTATTAGTCTCTTTGTTTACCTGGGGTTCTTGTGGAGCCACAGCCTCTTGAACAAGACTTTCTTGAACTGGAGAGAGAGTGGAAAAATGCTTGTACAATCTTTTTTGTCTCTTCTCCTCTTTGATTTGAAGAAGTATCTCTGCAACCTCTACTTCCTCCCTCTCTCTTGACAATTCTATGTTAGCCAGTTCATTTAGTTCCTCGAAGGGGAGAGATATAATCTCATCAATGTCATAATTCTTGATTTGCAGGTAAGTAATCCTGACTGCCCTCAACTCATCATCCTGAGTGTTTCGTCTAGGGGCAGCCCTGCTTGTAGCTTTCTTGAATCCGACAAACCCAGAGGAACTTTCTCCCCTTAGCTTCCTCTTCCTCTCTCTCTCCTCCTCCTCAATCTCCTTAGAAATCATTTTTCTTTTCTATTTGTCACTCACAGACCATTATGACTCAGGGTGGAGAGAAATTCGGCCTTCATTGCTTGGTGTAGCTTCCAAGCTCCGGCAAGAGAGAGGTTGTGATACACCTTCACCAGCAGGTGCTTCACCAAAGGAATGAATTGCTGAAGAAGTTACAGGTGTGACAGGGCTCTTAGGCTCTACCACTAGGCCTTCTATCAAGGTTTCTCCTTCAAAGCTAATCTTAGGGTCTGCCTCAACATCCAGATGACCAATAGAATTACCTAATTGCCTTTTTCTTTTTCTAAGACTGAACTCTTCAATATTTCTATCCTGAATCCTTTGTGCCAGCATGTCTAGATTGGCTTGGATTGACAAGTGGCATGTTGATCAGGTCAAGACCTTCATAGTAGTTCAAGGTCTGAAAATTGAAGACGTCTTGCTGCCCTTGAACTATTGGAAGAATCAGGGCTCTCTTGTTAGCATCATACATCCACCCTATGTTGTAGTTGGAAGTTCCTTGAGACCAAGATGACACTACTCTTACCTTCCTCAAAAGACTCTGCATGAAGGAGCCTATAAAGTCCACATCAATGTGAACTTGAGGAAGTTGCTGAGTATGGACAGTTGCAAGTGAGGACGGTGAGTCCTCAATGTCCATGCTCTGTGAAGAACTCCCTGGTGCTGTGTCTGTGTTGACTTTCTCCCCCTTTTTGCTAGCATCATCCACTTGCATAGATGAGTTAGAGGTTAGATCAAGCACATTCATAGGTTCTTGTATTCCTGATTGAGCTTTTCTTAAAGCTCTCCCAGCTAGTTTTTCCTTAAGATAAGATAGCTCAAGTTGCTAATCACTGACCCTGTTATGCAAGGTAGTCACCTAAGATTCAAGTTGACTAACCTTGGAGACTAGGTAGGTGCATGTTTTTGATAGTTTTTGCACAGCTTCAGATTCCTGTCATCTTCATGAGAAGAATCATGGAGGGATGAGAAAATTGGACCAAATTCTCCTCTCTCACCACCAGCATGAGGTTCTTGATGGAAGAGTGCAAGAGAAGTAAATGTCTTGCAAAGACCAAGACAAAATGAGTCCCAATGCCCACAAGGGGCGACCGAATTTGTTGCTCAAAATAGGTTCCCCTCATTTTGAAACTTTTATTAAATTTTACTCTTTCAACCCTTAGCTTATAAAATTAAAACCTATTTTAATTTTATAACATTAAGACACTTTTATTTGTTATTGTTTAACCAACTTAAATAATGAAACAAATAATTTCTCATGAACAATTATCCATATAATGTTGTTCTATCACAATGTAATGTTTTAGAAAACCCATTTTTTAAATAGCTGTCATTATTTACTTGTATGATCTCATCAACAAATAAATATGTATTGGTGTTTGTATAGCTTGTTATTGGGTATGACCCGACTTGGATCATAACGTACTAACCATATCAATATTGTATGTCTCTTGGGCATATAAGGTCCAACAATCTCCCACTTGCACAAGATTCATAGAAGATTGATGCAAGCAGTAAATACCGCCTAATAACGGCTTACTACCCTTAATACGTATGGCTAAGTGCCATTCAATAACATCATCTCCTTCAAGTGCCATACATGAAATGTTTTAGGTGAATCAATCATCTATCCTTTTGTCATAGATGTCATGTTAAATCCTAGAGACACAGAACGATCATTATCTATTGATTTAGCTTTATCAAGCCTTAGACATCTTACTCTCAATGAATAAGAGGGAAAAATCCCATCTTGACTACATACGTCTCTCATAATTACCTTATATCATACCTGAATGCAGACTTGTGTACTGTCATGTTTCATAATAGCGAAGAACTAAGTCAAAGTATAATATTCGGTAAATATCAAGACCCAATATGTATCTCAGATCAGAGGATACCAAATGATGTCCGCCTTTACTCAAAATTACTTATGATCAATTAGGAAGATTCCATGTAGTAATATTTGAGATACAGGTCAGTCCAATATTTGCATCCCACAAATATCTATGAACTTTGGCATCAACCTTTTGCTTCATATTCATCCATATGAATATCTACCAATCCAAGTTCATAATAGTTTTACCTTCATACTTGTTCCCACAAGCATGAACAACTACGGACGTGTGGAGTAAATAATTTACTCATGGATTTTAAACATGCAAAATAGGAATATTAGTTGAACCATTATAACCAAATAATTCATTCAAGCAATAAAGGGTTACAATATCTCAATACATAAATTAAAGATGAAATCCAGTCACTAGAATATTGAAGTCCCATGGCACAAACATGACTTTCATGCTTTTCCTTTTCAAGGAGCTTTGTGAGTGGATCCGCAATGTTTTGATCTGTGTGAACTTTTCGAATACATATCTTTCCCTTTTCAACTTCATCCCTTATGTAGTTGAAACTTCATTCAATATTCCTAGTCTTTTGATGTGCACGGGGTTCCTTCATTTGAGCAATCGCACCCTCGTTATCACAAAGGATTTCTAGAGTGTCCTGAATGGAAGGGACCACCCCTAGATTGGCAATGAACTTCTTTAACCATGCAGCTTTCTCAGCTGCTAATGAAGCGGCGATGTATTCTACTCTGTAGGTGATAATGCCACCACATCTTGCTTAGAGCTCTTCCAGAGATTTCTCCTCCATTCAAGATGGAAATGTACCCCAATTGTGATCACAAATCATCCCGATCAGTTTGGAAACTCGCATCCATGTAACCCTTTACAACGAGTTCATCCTCACTAGATCCATAGATTAGGAACATATCTTTAGTCCTTGTTAGGTAATTAAGTATGTTCTTAACAGCCATCCAATGACTGTTTCCAGGATTTTGTTGGTATCGGCTTGTCACGCTCAAAGCGCATGACACGTCCAGTCTAGTGCATATCATTGCATACATGATGGATCCTATAGCAGACGCATACGAGATTCCCTTCATTTTGTCTTGCTCATCCTTTAAGCTTGGACATTGAGTCTTACTCAATATTGTTCCTGTTTGAATAGGTATGGTACCTTCTTAGAGTTTTCCATCATGAAACTTTCCAAGATCTTATCAATGTATGCGCTTTGATTCAAACCTATCAACCGCCTTGATCTATCCCTATAGATATTTATTCCTAAATATAGGCGGCTTCACCAAGATCCTTAATGGAGAAACAACTTCCAAGCCAGGCTTTTACACCCTCCATGGTTGGAATGTCATTCCCAAATAGTAGGATGTCATCGACATACAATACTAGGAAAGTGGTGATGCTCCCACTAGCCTTCTTATACACACATGCCTCATCAGCATTTTTTGATGAATCCAAATTTGATTATCTCTTCATCAAAATGGTGATTCCAACTCCTTAATGCTTGCTTCAATTCATAGATTGATTTCTTTAACTTGCATACTTTGCTAGGATGTTTTGAGTCGACAAAACCTTCAGGCTAAACCATATAGACATCTTCCTCAAGATATCCATTTAGAAAAGCGGTTTTGACATCCATTTGACAAATCTCATAATCATAATGAGCAGCTATGGAAAATAATATCCTAATAAACTTTAGCATGGCAACCGGTGAGAAAGTCTCATGATAATCAACCCCTTGAGTTTGAGTGAAACCTTTTGCTACAAGTCTAGCTTTATAAGTATCCAAGTTTCCATGTATATCATTTTTCTTCTTGAAAACCTCCTTACTTCCAACTATCTTGGAGTTAAGAGGTGGTTCAACCAAGTCCCATACTTGGTTGTCATACATGGATTGCATCTTAACGTTCATGGCTTCAAGCCATTTGTCACAATCCAAATTGGATATTGCATCCCGATAGGTGGTTGGTTCATCAGAATCTACCACATAGCATCCATCTATGAAAAACCCATATCTTTCTCGTTGATTACTAATTCAACCAGATCTACAAACCTTTTGTGTACATTGATCAACCACTTGATCATTCTCAACATCCTCATGTTCAGTGCTAGTGTCAACCAAACGTGTATCGGTTTGTGGTTCTTGATCTTCCTCAAGATCCACATATCTACTACTAGTTCCTTTCATAAGGAACTTAGCTTCTAAGAACTCAACATTCTTGGCAACAAACTCCTTTTGTTCTAATGGATCATAGAAATAATATCCCATAGAATCTCTAGGATATTCAATGAAGATACACTCAGTGGAATGGCTTTCTAGCTTGTTTGAGGTGGGAGTCTTTACATAAGCCTCACAACCCCATACCTTTAAATATGACAGTGATGGAACCCTTCCATGCCATATTTCAAAAGGTTTCATCTCCATTTTCTTGGTTGGGGCCATATTCAAGATACGAGCCGCAGAAAGCAAAGTGAAACCCCAAAATGATAGAGGCAGTGAGCTTCTAGCCATCATAGATCGAACCATATCCAATAGAGTTTGATTTCTCCTCTCGGACATGGTATTATGTTGTGGCGTTCCAGGTGGAGACAGTTGTGAGACAATACCACAACTTCTATTTAACACCCCGAATTTCTATTCAAACGGAAGGAAAAGAAAAGTAAATGGAAGGAATAGAAATTGTGCACAAGTGGAGGGGAAAAAATACAAAGTACAAACCTTATTATTTTAAGGATTTAAGGGGGCTTGGTCGCCCATATCAAAACAAAAAGCCGCTTTGCTTTTGGAGGAAGAAGAAAAGAAGAGAGAGAAACCCCGGTTCTAGAGAGAGAAAGTGGGAGAAGCAAATTTAAAGGTAAGTCTTCTCTTATATGAGCTTGGTTTCAGCGGGGTTTCGAGTTCCTGACCGATGTTTTGGTCGTTTAATGTTTGTTTTCGGGATTCAAGAGCTGAATCGAAGGTGGGTCTGGAAGTTGAAGTGTGTTGCTCAAAGGCCGCTCAAGATGAGTTTCTAGAACCCCACTTTTAGTGATTTTCAACTGATTTGGGGCTATTATGCATACTAAGTAAACATTTTAAAAGAAACCGTGGGTTTATAGCTTTATGTACGAAATGATGTATGTATGTATGTTATAGTGTTGATTATGGGTTAGTGATGATGATTAGCATGCTTAGATGGGATTAGTATGTTAGATTTGTGTTTGGGTATGATTAGAATGATAATCAGGTGAAATTGATAGCATAGAAAATATTTTAGAATGTTCTAATGAACATGAACAGTGGTCCATGCGCCCAGAGGTGGCTCATGCGCCCAAACAGTTGTCCATGCGCCTAACATGAGAGGCCAGATGCCTAAGTGTTGGCCATGCACCCAAGGTTGGGTCATGCACCTAAATAGTGGCCCATGCACCCAGCATGTTGGCCATGCGTCTAAGTGTTGGCCATGCGCCCAAGGGTGGGTATGCGCCTAAACAGTGGCCCATGCGTCTAAGTGTTGGCCATGCGGCCAAGTGTTGGCCATGCGCCTAAATAGTGCCCATGCGCCCAAGTGATTGAAATGGCTACGTGTAGGTGATGCGCTTGAACAGGTGGCATGTGCCTGAATAGGGCAGAAGCGCCTAAATAGTGCCCATGGGGCCAGATTGTTTTATACTTAGAATTTTTATGCCCATGCGTTTGGAAGGTCCTATGCGTCCAATTTGGATTTGAGGTTTCTAAGTGGTTTTTAAGGGGTATTATAGGGAGATAAGCTTGGTTATGATGTGACAACTTATGTTTGATGTGTGTTATCCATGTATGATGTTGCCAATATCGTAATGGTGTATGTTTATGATTATGTATATGTTCCTTATTATATGTATTTCTTCTCTTGGCTTTGCGTTGAACGTTAATGAATGTAATGAAAGTATTATGTAAAGTAAAGTGGAAGATAATGAAAAGAGGAACGTAATGAATGAATGCATGCATGAGTAAATGAATAAAAGAGAAAGTATACAAAGGCTTGCAAGCACATGTATGAGGTGAGCGACTCTGTGTCGCAACAGGCTCGAAAGAGGTCCTTGTCGCGTATCCCGGTGTTGTGTCAGTCTTTGGACATGAGTCAGGGGTTTGTGAGCAGGCCCCGACATAGTATCAGTCTTCGGATATGACTCGGGGGTTTTGCATGAGACAGGACACAGATCGCGTATACCGTACTGTGTCAGTCTTCGGACATGAGTCCGGGGTTTGTGAGCAGGCCCCGGCACAGTATCAGTCTTCGTACATGAGTCGAGAGTATTGCATATGACGAAAGTGACGGATGATGACATCCGTGTCGCGTATCCCGGTACTGTGTTAGTCTTCGGACATGAGTTGGGGTTTTGTTTATCAGGCCTCGGCACAGTATCAGTCTTCGGACATGAGTCGGGGATATTACATGAGACAAGATAATGAGGTGAGTGACTTTGTGTTGCAACAGACTCGAATATAGTTCAATCCTTGTGATTAACTCATACGGGATCTTTGTCGCGTATCCCGGTGCTGTGTCAGTCTTCGGACATGAGTCGGGGGTTTTTGAGCAGGCCCCGGCATAGCATCAGATTTCGAGCATGAGTCGGGGATATTGCAAGAGACAAGATTTGATTAATAAAGAATAAGGAACAAAATATCATGTATGAAAGAACGAAGTATGAAATGAACGTTAATGAATTATCGTAATAATGTACTTAACAGGATCCTTGTCATTCGACCTCAGTAATCATGGCTGAGTGCCACGAAGAGGGTAAAGTCTGACCGGATCTAGAAAGAGAAGTGAACAATAATGTAATACATTGTATGAATGGAGTTAATGAACGTAATGGCAAAGATAATAATGATATTATCTGTATGTACGTATGATGCACGATCACGAACGATTGTAAAGTATAGTATGTTTTGAAATAAAGTAACGAATGGTTTTAACAAAGAAAATTATGTTTTATTATAAAACTAGAACTCACTCAGCGTCGCTGACTTTTGTATGTATGATAGTTGGCAGGTATTTGTTGATGCTGAGGAGTTGCAGGCATGGATGCATAAGCTACTGGGAGCATTTTGAGGCTGGCATCCGTAATTTGACATGTCTTTGTATTTTGAGATGAAAACAAATGTTGTAAATGAATGAAATGACATGTTTTTAGTTATTAATGAAAGTTTTAATTTCCGCTGCAAAATAAATGTATGTTTTATAATGTTTTAAGTGCAATTAATGACCAACTATGAGGTGCCTGGCAACGGGGCCTTACATTCTAAGATGATCTCTAAAAGCGTCACTTAGGTATTCACCTCCTCTATCGGTGCGGATAATTTTTATTTTCTTGTTGAGTTGATTTTCTACTTCATTTTGGAAGATGTTGAACATTTCAAAAGCTTCATCTTTGCGCTTAACAAGTACACATAACCATATCAACTATAATCGTCGGTAAAGTTAACAAAGTGTCTTTCATGGTACCTAGTCATTGGCTTAAAAGGAACATATATATCCGAATGTATGATGCCTAATAATATTTTACCCTTTCGGATTTGGCACTAAAAGGTGCCTTAGTCATTTTACCTTGTATACAAGATTCACATATATCGAATGAATCATCTTCATTTGCTTTTAAAAGACCGGTTCTTTTGAAGTGTTGGTGTGCGCTTCTTGTTTATATGACCAAGACGACAATGCAAAGATAGGTATCACTCAAATCCAATTTGAGTTTCTTAGTGATGGTTTGGTACAATGAGCTATCATATAATGTGTTTTCACAAACCAATTCATAAATACCATTAAACAGAATAGCTTTAAAATAAAATATGCCATTCAAAGAAACATGAATTTCATTTTTAATAAATGTCAAAACATAACCATATTGTCTTAATTGGGAAACATAAATAATGTTCCTAGTCAAACTAGGAGCATATAACATATTGTTCAAAATTTCTTCCAAACCATTTGGATGCTTCAAGATGTAGTCCCCTCGGCCTTCAACTTGAACCTTTGCCCCATTCACCATGTAGAAGCTAACATCCCCATTCTTGAAGTCCTTACTTCTTTTCAAGCCCTACAATAAGTTGTGAATGTGAGTTCGACATCCAGTATCCATACCCATGTGCTAGAGGATATTAAATTTAGATCAATATGAATAATGAAAATTGTACCTGAGGTTTGCCCGGCATCCCTCTTAGCCTGCAACCTTTAAGATGGACTGGACAATTTCTTGCCGAATGTCCAATCTCCCCACACATAAAGCATGGTCATTCGACGCAACCTTTTGCTTCTTCTCCACTGGTTTTGGTGGTGGCACTCTTACCACTCCCTTTCACTTTCCCCTAGTGTGCCCCTTACCCTTGGCAACATTTGCCTTGGGTGCGGGGTGAGGCCTCTTATTGTTCCCACCTTTATTGATGGTGAGAATTGGTGAAACCTTTTACCCATGGCCGCCTTGGCAGTTTTAAGCATAGACTGAAGCTCACTTATGTTCTTGTCCCACCCTTTCATGTTATAATTCATAACAAGTTTTCAAACCTTTTTGACAAAGAGTTGAGGATCAAATCTGTTGTCCATGTGATCGATGAATAGTACAATGATAGGATAATTTGATCAATATCAAACACAAAATCCAAATAACAACAATTGAGAAGTGAATATGATGAATCAAGACATAATTGGTACTCAAATGAAAAAAACTCACTCAATAACAACAAGCATAATTGTATTTCAATGAAGTAACTGCTTAGAAATGGTAGCTTGCAACAGAATTCCACGATTAGGGTTTTGCAAGCTTACCGTACAAAGAGAAATGACATAGTATATATTGCAATCATAGATTCGCTGACAGTTTCGCTACCAGCGAAACTGTCATGCCGAAACTATAGTTTCGCCCGGCAGAACACAAGTTCGCCGGGTAAACTAAAACAGCAAACTGTGAGCGAATGTATAGATTCGCTCATAGTTTCGCTGGACTGCCAAAACTGCTAATTACAAACAAAATGAAACTAACAAAAGTCCTATTACAATGTAAAGTAAACATCTATACTAAAGTGAGTCCAACCTAACATGATCTTCAATACTCCCCCTAGGTTGGACCTCACTATCTTCACTTCTCTTGATTTGACTCGTCGGCTCCGGTTTCCCCTGCTGCTGTTGGTCTATCTTCATCACCTCCCGCAGCAACATCTTTAGAAGCTTCAGCCACTGATCCTCCAAGGTTAGTTCCTGCATCACCAGCTTCCTCAGAATGACCACTAACTCTAGCAAACTGCTTGGTCATGTCTTGAACATCCATGGCAAAGTCATCTTGTGCTCTCACCTTTTCAGCCAAACTCTTTACCTCCGCCCGTACTCCTCGTATTTTGTTTGCCACATTCATAAACAAGCTTGCCTCTTTTCATGTTTCCTCTCCTGCCCCAGCCTTAATATGATTTTCACAAAGAGTCAAGAGATCTTCATCACTGAAGCTGAATAATTCCATCGCGTCAAACACCCTAAACTCTTTTCCGTGTTTGCTCTAATCACCGCCTCGCCAGTGTTAATTATCAAAAACCACTTTTCAAAGTCCTGTAAACGTTGGGGAGAGGATAGCCAATCTTACCCTGTTTACAGTCTTTGGTGGTTTGACTCTCAAAACAATCCTCCCTTGCCAGTCTCCCGGTCTTTATCTTTCTTTGATCTTTTTCGTTCAGCCTTCATGTATCCAAATGACTCAAATTATGATTAAGTCCATTTTTAATTACCTTCTCAAGAAATACTACCTTTTCACTTAAATGAGCATTAATCAAAGGCAAAGTGGCCAACCGTCTCAGATCCCATTTGGGCAAGGTCTTAAAAGCCTTCCTCTTGAGCATGTAGCTGATATGACCTCCTCTTCTTTTAATCATAAACATCTTTAAACTAGGATTATAACACCAACTTATTATCTTCTGTCTGCTCTTTCCTGCTTAAACCTTCCATATTTTGAAACAAAGGAGTAAGTTCTTCAGCCTCCTTCTCCTTCACCAACCAGTCACTCTTATCCATCTCAAACACATCAGCTTCATCATCTCCCTTCTTAGAAACATACACCAGTGGTTTCTCATCTACTTCATAAAACTCTGGTTCAGAATCATAATCAACCAATTGCTCATCCTCCTCTTCTACATCAATCAACCTTTTCCTTTATCAGACATTCCCTCAGTGGTAGCAGTAACAACCACTTCTTCACCCCACTATCCTTATCAAAATCAAACTGTAGGTTAACAAACCCTGCTTCAATAATATCATCATCCTCATTTCTTCCAGCATCTTCTCTTGGGATCTCTTGTTCCCCTGCTTCAGTATTAGCTGCTCCAGAAGTGCCCTCTCCTACCTTGGATGAAGTACCCATATTAAGAATGAGTACTTAGTATATCAGTCATATCATCTAACTCAGATTGAGTTAGTTGACTAGGTAGGCTAGCAGCAGCTTTCATCTGAGAAATTTCTTCAAATAATCTCTTAATCAAATTATTCTGGTCACCCAACATCTTTTTCATTCCTTCAATTACCTCATCCTTCTGTTTTTCCCTAATCTCCTGATTCGTCAGCTTAGTCTTTATCATACTCAATCATTGGCCAATGAAGTATTTAGACTACGAATAACATCCTCATCAAGACAGCACTAGCCTCTTTCCTTGCTGTGAAACCCTCGTGTCGATGTTTTGATCTCCGTTCAGGCTGAACAAAGTCAGTTTTCTTTTTAGATCTCCGTTCTTTCTCCACCCTTATCTCCTCTGCTTGTGCATCTATACTTCTTCAAAATCATAATCTTTCTCTTTTGCATATCTTTTTCTCTTCTTAGCTGCATCAACTTGTTGCACCCTTGTTTCCTCAGTCCTTTTGTTTTCAGACTCATCGACCCGTCTGATATAATTCCAGCGTTCTAGAGGGTACATATTTCCCCAGAGATGGGTGATTTTACCACTGAAATCATGGCGGATAGCACAGCAATCAACAAATATCCGAGGGTTCATCTGCACTAGTCCCTTGACTTCACCATGTTTAGGAACAACAGGAATAAGATCATCAATAATCATCTAAATAAAGCGAGGATATAACAACCATTTATCCTTCTTCACAGCCATCACATTCTCTGCCATACACGCAAAGATCAGTCTAGCAATGTTTGCTTTCTCCCCTTTACAACATATCACCATAGCTTTGGCCCAGTCAAGATTAAGTCCATCGGATCCACCCTTAAGGTGATCTAAGCACATAATAAAAACATGAGCTATATATCTCCATTCCTTAGATAAAAAAGACTTTTTAATCTCCTTCCTCGAACCAAAAGCTGGTCCCTCATACCCCATTTGTCTGAAAGCTTGGAATACTTCAGACTCCGTCATATCCACTTCATCACGAGTATCATCTTCTAGTCTAAGAATCCTCGACACACTCTCAGCAGTAATAGTTATATCATGATCAATCACTCTAGCTGTGATTCTCTGTACATCTCCTCAAGTGTTGTATTCTGCTGATCTCCAAAAATCTCTAATATTAAGATCATAGATAGTGGGTGAGTGTGAGATAGCATATGCAATGGGTGATCTCTGAAGCCATCTAATGCAGTCACGAAATCCGGCCGCCTTTGGAAGAGTATCGTCTAATATGGCAGTGACGTTATTCCTCTCATCAAACTTGAGATTCGCCATGATAACCTAGAAGAACAACAAATAAATTTGAATAAGAAATACTGAAAATAAGAAAATAAAACAAACACAAAAGAAACAATCAATTTCGGCAAGCGAAACAATAGTTTCGCTCACTAAGACATGATAGTTTCGCTGAATCAAAGACAATTTCGACAAGGAAAACAAACAGTTTCGACAAGCGAAACTATAATTTCGCTCATTGAAACTTGTTATTTTGCAGAACAAAAATTAGTTTCGACAAGATTAGAATGAATTAAAGTAGTTTCGCAATTAGTTTCACCAATATTAATTTAGTTTCGCTATTACAAATTAGTTTCGCTGACATAAGAAAATACAAGCGAAACTGTGTAAATTAAAGATCAGTCATTGCGAAATTAGAGAAGATATGGCGAAACTGTTAAGTTTGCTCGGACAGCATAACTTTACGTTTTCGCAGAAAAGATGTGAACTTTCGTTCAATTTCGCAGAGAAATTAGTAGTTTCGCTGAACGAACAGCGAAACCACCGAAGAGACACAATCTAGATAACTTAAGAATAGACTATTTAATCCAGATTAGAAAGTGAATCAGTGTTCGAAACTCACATACGAAGTGAATCTCACGAAAAATCAGACCAAATCACAACACAAGTCAAATCGCCTTAAAAGTTACGGATAAACCCTAAAAGTGAAACTGAGCGATTGTGAGAAATTATGAGAGAAAATTCGCAAACATGACTTATATAGCAAATAATTTCGCAGACAGCGAAACTATAAATTCGTCTGGCGAATTTACAATTTCGCCCAGTGAAACTGTAATTTCGCTAGGAGGTAACTCATTAACAACTTATTAGCCAACCTAGCGAAATTGCAGTTTTGCTTTGCGAAATTATTAGCGAAAGAATACTTTCGCACCTTTTATTTTATTATTTATTATTACTTTATTTTTTTATTATTTTTTTAAAATTATAATACATAAAGGAAGCACATCTAATAATGAGATCTAAAATAATCAGAGATCACATTCTCTAAATATTTTAGAACATAAAGATGATCAAAAATCATCTACCAGTCATGAGATCATACTGAATACAAGATCTGATCACAATCTGCATAGAAACAACTAAATTAGAACAAATCAATAACGATTGCTAATATAATTGTCCACTTGAACTCATGCCTTATCCTTTTTTGAACAACAGCTTATGATTCATTTAAGGTTCGATTAGATGCTTTAAAATGCAAGACCCCACAATCATTTGGTAAAAACCCTCACCCAACCTCAGGATTTCTTGAATTATGAATCAATCTTCAAAGAACAAGGTTTGTGAATTAGTGTGCAAATGATTATCACAGAATATTTCATTCTGAGAGAAATTCATCGATAAGATGATTTGACATAATTATATCAAAATGGTGAGAGCTCCAGATCTATACTCCGTATAACAGAGGAGATAACCATTTGAACATGTGCTAATGAGCTCCAGGTCAGTACTATCGTACAGCAGAGGAGATCATCACTCCAGGTTAGTACTCACGTACAGTAGAGGAGATAAGCACACACACAAGACATCTTGACACTAAATATACCAGCAGAGGATGATGACAAAACAAGCAAAATGAACGAAAGATTCATTCTCAATCCAATTTTTGTCAGGACTCGGTTTTTGTGCAATCCAAAACGATTGAGTAAATCCAGACATTCTTAAGCATAAGTTTAATTTAATCAAAAAGCTGTTGTCTACTTCATTCGTCAGGCAGAGTCTATCAAGCATATCGTTAAAGAATCTGATCCATTTCCTTTTTTTTAATGTGAAACAGAATCCAGTAACAGTTACTATCATTTCTCATAGAAGTACTGGTCATGTAAATAAAAATTTTAGAGAATATACAATCATTTCTCATCATGTTAAATTCCAATCTCAGAATAATGATATTACTCCCCCAAATTTTTATTTTCATATTTCGATTATTATCAATGAATTTTCATTTTAAATAATTATTTTATATGTTTGTTATAATTTTTTTAATAAAGAAATAGAAAATGAAAATTTTTAAAAAGATATTAACCCAAGCATAGAAATCAATTCATAAAACGAGGTTTATCAATATTTTTGTGAAAAGATCAGCTTTTTGATTTTTGTATCGATGGGTATAATATTAAAGAAACCCTTCTCTTGAGCATCACGAATAGCATGGATTCGTGTTCAATATGCTTTGTGCAGGAATGATGAATGGGGTTTTTAGCAATTCCAATGGCAGCCTCATTGTCAAGAATAAAGGTGTATGAAGGAAATTAATGCCATAATCAATCATTTGATGTTGGATCCAGAGAACTTGAGAGCAGCAGCTGGAGGCAGCAATATATTCAGCTTCCCCTGTAGAAAGAGAAACAGTAGTTTGTTTCTTGCTCTGCCAGGATACCAGACAATTTCCCAAATATTGACAACCTCCAGACACAGATTTTCTGTTTAACCTGCAACCATTGGAATCACTATCAGAGTAAGCATGTAAATCAAAATTTCCACCTTACGGATACCACAAACCCGAGACGACACGATCCTTTGAGATAACGAAATATTCGTTTGACAGCTTTCTCATGAGATTCCTTTGGAGCCGACTGATATCTAGCACAGTAACCAACAGCGAAAGTGATATCAGGACGACTTGCAGTAAGATACATGAGAGAGCCAATCATAGACCGAAAAAGATGAGGATCAACTGTTTTCCATTTTCATCCGGAGTTAGACATGTCTGAGCAGTAAAAGGAGTCATCTCAGTAGACGCATCATCCATCTTAAATTTCTTCAGAATATCTTTAATGTACTTTTCTTGATGAATAAGAATTCTTTGTCTGTTGTTCAACTTGCAATCCAAGAAAGAAACACATTTCACCCATCACTCATTTCAAACCTTTGGCTCATCACTTCTTCGAACTCTCTACACAATTGAGAGTTTGTAGATCCAAAAATAATATCATCGACATACACTTGAACAAAGATCATTTCACCATTCACCTCTCTTTTAAATAAGGTCATATCAATGGTACCACGAGAGTAACCATTGCTTAGAAGATATTGCGTAAGAGTCTCATACCAGATTCTGGGTGCTTGATGAAGACCATACAAAGATTTATCAAGTTTATACACTTTATTAGGAAAATCAGGATCTTCAAAGCCTGGTGGTTGACACACATATATCTCCTGATCAATGTCTCCGTAGAGAAAAGCACATTTCACATCCATCTGGTAAACTTTGAATTGTTTATGAGCAGCATGAGCAAGATATTCTGATTGCTTCAAGACGAGCAACTGGAGCAAAGACTTCTATATAATCAATTCCTTCTTCTTGAGCAAAGCCTTGCACTACAAGTCTAGATTTGTTGCGCACCACCACACCCCGATCATCTGGTTTGTTCTTAAATACCCATTTTGTACCAATTGATATTTGTTGGGAGGTAAATCAACTAAGGTCCAAATCTGAAGCTTTCTAAACTGTTGAAGTTCCAATTGCATAGATTCTACCCAACAAGGATCTTGTAGAGCAGCATGAACATTTTTTGGAACAATTTGAGAAATAAAGTAAAAACAGAGAAAAGACAAACATTAATCGATCAGCCATGTCCGGAGAAAGATTAGATGAAGGTGTATCAATGACAGGTGTGGAATCAGGTAAGTTAGGAGATGTAGGAGATAAAGAATCAGATAATGGAGCTTGATCAGGCATTGGAGACGATGAGCTGACATCAGTTGAAACAACATCATTTACTAGCGGGATGGATGGAACAGACGATGGAGATGATGGAATAATATTCGTTTGAGTACTTGGAATTGATGTATCGTCATCGAAAACTGGCAAATTAAATGAATTGAACACAGTATTGGAGTCAAAGAACCATGCAGGTTCAGATTTCACTTCAGAAGGATTGGATTCTTGCCAATCAACATAGAATGACTCTTGAACAATACGTGTTCTCTTGTTATAAACTCGGTATGCCTTTTGTGAAGAAGAGTGTCCACAAAATAACACTCGTCAGAAACAACACCAAATTTTGTCTTTTGAGATTGAGTACAAAGAGTACAAGAACATCCAAATGGTCGAAAGAAATCAATTAGTGGCTTCCTCTTATGAAAAAGTCATAAGGAGTCTTCACTTTATCTTTCACAATTAGCACCCTGTTTAGAACATAAGAAGCACAATTAACAGCTTCAGCCCAGAAAATAATAGGTAATGAGGATTCTATCAACATTGTACGAGCAGCTTCCACAAGAGTGCGATTCTTTCTTTCTGCAATACCGTTCTGCTGGGGTGTTCTTGCAGCACTAAAATGTCTCATAATCCCTTTTTGAGCACAAAATGAATCAAGAATCTGATTTTTAAATTCAGTGCCGTTGTCACTTCTTAATTCCATAACTCTTCTCTTACTGACTGATTCAATAGAAATGATTAATTTCTGCAATTCCTCTGCAACTTCACTTTTGTGTGCAAGAAACCTCACCCATGAATAACGTGAGAAATCATTTGTAACAACAAGACAAAAAGATTTTTTAGCAATTGATTTAACACTAATTGGCCCAAATAAATCAGTATGTAACAACTCAAGAGGACTTGATATGCTATTTAAAAGTTTGGGCTTATGAGGTTTCTTATGTTGTTTCCCTTTGGCACATGCCATGCATTTTTCAGTAACAGAAAAATCTTTTAAAGGAAGTCCTCTAACAAGATTGTTCTTGACTAATTTATTAATTATCTTAAAATTGACATGGCCTAAGCGACGATGCCACAAGAGTGACTCAGAGGTTGATGCTTTTAGAGAAGACAAGTTGCAGTAGCCTTTGACTCATTTGAATTCATATCAAGAAGTTATGTATCATGTTTCTTGGAGCACGCATGAGAATTAAATCCTCCGGAATAGCATCGCTGATTTTAAAAATAAACATTCTTCAGATTTAAATAGAACAGGAATGTCTTTATCACAAATTTGAGAGACACTCAGAAGATTAAAAGCCAATTCAGGAACATGGTGACTTTTTCTAGAGTAAGAGAACCATTGGTAACTTCTCCTTGTCCAATCATTTTTCCACCCTTCTTATTTCCAGCAAATGCCACATATCCTCCATCTATAATCCGATAATGGTCAACAAATCCTTTAATCCCGTCATATGCTTGGAACATCCGCTATCAACATGCCACAGACTGTGTACAATCTTTGAAGAGGATCCTTGAAATGAATTAACAAATCATTTAGCCAGGAGCAATAGGGACCCAAGATTGAACAACTTTTGTTTTTAAAGAAGCAGATTTTTACAAAAGAAATTATTAACCATTTTGTCAATTTATTCCCAAAACAATTCCTATTAGAGGATCTTTGAATCAAAGGGAAATTTTTGATAAGATGATCCTCTTCACCACACTGAAACAATGATGTTTGAATCTAGGTCGATGATGTGATGAGGTAAAAATAGGATCAATAATAATCTCCTCATCACATTCAGACAAACTAGAATCAACATCACTGAATGTCTCATACATCTCATGATGTTTTTGTTTATTGAATCAGAGTTCTTCTTGTCAAAATCAAAACGTGATTCTTCTGACAAATCAGTAAAACTCGTACCATTGGTACCAGTGTCAGATAAAGACGAACTACATTTTTCTGATGATGTCATATTTAATGGTATGAAAGATGGAATAGGTTGAGAAAAGAACTTTTTGAAAGAATTAATTTTAAGTTGCTCAGTTGTTTTAGGAGAAACATCAGATTCATTGCATTCATTACCAGAACAAAAATCATCACTATCATGATTTGAAGTACAAGATGAAATAGAACTATCAAGAGAACATGAGACATTCAAGTCTGTTACATTTGAACTAGAAACAAACACTGAATTTAAACTAGACTTATTATCTAAAACAGACTGCTGATTGTCAGGTGTACTAGAACTAGTGCATCCAAGCCCACTAGTTGGTCCATAGTCGTAGTCTTCACGAATGTACTTAGAGTTATTCCCACTAAACCTGCAGACATACTGTCAGTATCTGATTTGATTAAATCATTAGAAGGATGAGGAACAGGCATAGGAGAATAACAGTATGTACTAGGAGGAGGATAAACCTATACATTTTCATAACCCAAACCTGTTTTAATTCTTGCTCCCCGTTGAGATTTACAAAGATCATCATGTTTCATTCCAGAAATAGTCCATTTATCTAACTTTGACTGAAGTTTGCTTGCTTCAAATTCAGCAAGAGCAACCCGTTCAGTCAAAGTATTAACCTCTACATTTCTTTCCAAAACAATTCTTTTTAAATGATCAGTTTCTTTTAAAGCCTCATTTAATTTCACAAAATTTTTGATTCATTCATTTTAAGTTCATCATTAATTCGTTTTAAATCCTTTTCATTATCAATTAACAAACGATTAGCCTTATAAATCCCAAAAAGTCTAATTTTGCAAGCAGAGATGAGCACATATCCTGTATTACCTCATAAGGAAGTCCCATTACCATCCTTTCGGCAGCTAAAGCTTTATCGCACATGCATGCTGGAGTACTTGATTTCCTTTCCTCAACAGTAGCGGCCGCATCATCCTTCTCTTTTCCTTTCGCAGCTTTTGAATTCTTTTCTTCATCTGAACCTGTAATTTCCTCTTTCTCCTCTCCATCTGCCTCTCTTCTTTCTCCTTTACTGAAGATTCATTTTCTCCTTTGAATTCCTTGAACAGCACAAATCCATCTTTATCAACTTCCATCTCATCACTTTCCACACCTCAGCAACTAACGCGTGATTGATTTCAGATCTTGTTTCTTCCACCTCCACACTCCAGTCAAAGTTTGAGATCAAAGATGACTCCTTTTTTGAATTTCCTTCTTCCTTTTCTTTCTCTGCTGTCAATCTTGGTACTCCAGTGTTACTAGGATCTGTGACAATTGGTAATGGACATTCACGTTTAAAATGTCCCAATTGTTTACAGTTAAAGCACCTCAATTTTGACTTATCAAATCCTAGTTTTGAGTAGATGATTGACCACCAAAGTTCTTTCTTCCTGTTCTTTCCATGAATCTCCTGGCTCTTAAAGTTAACATCGCCATTTGCCATTGAATGTCAGTTTCTTCTAAATCATCAGGATCAACTTGATACATATCCTCCATAGTCATTCCTTTACCTTTCAATTCACCAGCAACAGAGCTTCATAACTCTGAACAAACATTCCAAAAAGAGCCATTGTTTCAGATGAAATTGAAGTTTCAGCATTCACCTTAGAATATCCCAATTCTTTTCCAACATGATTACTACCACTAGAGAAATTACTTTTATTGCTCCCTCCTAGAATTGGATTTTGAATGTGAGAGTTTGCAGCGGATGATAACAAAACAGCATTTTGAGAAAAACCAGATGTGGGCATCATAGTCTGGTTAAATTCTCTTCTTTTCATATCCAACTCAAAAGATTTCAACTTTTTAATGATATCCATCAGCTTATAATCTGTAAAACCTCTTTCTTGTTTGAGCATTCTCACTTGAAGACTCCACTGTGGTGGAAGAGAGATCGAGAAGCCTGTTAACTTGTTCACTGTTGGAGAGTCTTTCATCATACTTCTTCAGAGTGCTTGAGACGGTTAAGAAACGATTTGTCAGATCTGTCAAACTTTCATTCTTGTATCCTACAAACGAATTGAACTCCTTTTCAGCTTGAATACTCTTGTCTTTCACCAGATCTGCATTCCCATCATAGAATTCACAGAGAGCATCATAAAGAGATTTAGCATTTTTATGCTCTGCAAAATGATTGTAGATATCTGGAGCCAAGCAGAGAGTTAGAGCACCAAAAGCTTTTTGATCACGATCAATCATTTTCTGATCTCTTTCAGTATAAGAAGATGGGTCTTTGTTCTGAGAAACGACATCACCAACCGTAACCGTAGGTATATGAGGACCTGAAATAATCGATTCCCATTGATTATGATCTGTGTAGAAAAAGAAAACTTTGAGACATCTTTTCCAATCTTCAAAATTATCTCCATTAATGAGTCTTGGAGGTCTATTAGGAGCAACACTTTCAAGATCCGCAAGTGTAAGAGTAGTTAATTTCGCATTATAGTTTCGGCAGAAAAATTGATAATTTCGCTGACAAATTCACTAACAAATTCGCTGAAAGAGGTGACTTGGCTAACAGTTTCGCTCAAACAATACTATCGCAGATACTTTCGCAAAAACAGACACTTTCGCTAAAACAGACACTTTCGCTTGCAATTTCGGCAGCACTTTCACTTGAACAGAGACAACAATTGCTTAGTTTCGCTGCTAAATTCGCCGGAAAGAAGCTTGAACTTTCGTTCAAAAATAGATTCGGCAGCAATTTCGCTTGATGATTGGTCAAAAACACTAATGAACTTTTGTTCAAGGGAATACTTTCGCTGAAACTCTAGAAAACAACTTCTGATCCAAAATAACTCATAATTTCGCTGAATGAAGATGACAGTTTCGCTGTAAGAACAGTAATTTCGCTGGTCGATCTCAAAACCCTTTTTCACCTCAAAATCAATCTGAAATCATCCAAATCTCAATGAATTTGAGATCTGAGGATTGTAGAATCTTCCTCAATCAAGAACAAGCATAATTCAATCAAATTCCATGCCAAAAACAGCTGATAATCCAATGAAAATTGATTGAAACTAGATATTGACCAAAACCACAAAAACTCAACAAATCAAGAGCACTAAGGCTCTGATACCATATTGTTGTCCATGTGTCGTGAACGATACAATTGATAGGATAATTTGATCAATATCAAACACACAATCCAAATAACAACAATTGAGAAGTGAATATGATGAATCAAGACATAATTCGTACTCAAATGAACAAACTCACTCAATAACAACAAGCACAATTGTATTTCAATGAAGTAACTGCTTAGAAATGGTAGCTTGCAACAGAATTCCACGATTAGGGTTTTGCAAGCTTACGTACAAAGAGAATGACAATAGTATATATAGCAGTCATAGATTCGCTGACAGTTTCGCTACGAGCGAAACTGTCATGCCGAAACTATAGTTTCGCCCGGCAGAACACAAGTTCGCCGGGTAAACTAAAACAGCAAACTGTGAGCGAATGTATAGATTCGCTCACAGTTTCGCTGGACTGCCAAAACTGCTAATTACAAACAAAATGAAACTAACAAAAGTCCTATTACAATGTAAAGTAAACATCTATACTAAAGTGAGTCCAACCTAACATGATCTTCAAAATCCATAACCAACTCTTTCGAGATGGACAATTCAGCCTTTCGAGACGGTCGATGTGACTTTTCATCTTAAGTACATAAGATGAAACAGATTGGGTGTCATCCATATGACACGCATGGAGTGCTCGAACCGTTTCGAAGCACCCTACACTTGCTTGTTGTTGGAACGTTTCCTTCAACTGGGTTATCATGTCGTATGCTCCATGATGTTCATACTCCTTTTAGAGATCCGGAGTCATACTTGCCAACATGAGGCAAGACACTTGGATAGAGTCCTCAGTGTATTTCACCCAATTATTGTAGGCCTCCTCATCCTCCTCATTAGGTTGATCGAGAATCGGATCATCAAAAATATATGATCGTTTCTCTTGCTTGAGAACAATTCTCATGTTTCGAAACCAATCAATGAAGTTGTTATGGTTGAGACATTCCTTTTGGAGAATGGTCCTAAGTGATAATGAGTGAGCGGACGGGATTTTATTGTTTTCATTGTTGTTGGTGGCCATCTACAAAATATAACAAAGACCAATTTTTGTATTTTCGATATTGTTCATATTTTAATAACTAAAACCCCTTTTAAGTGTCTTACACAATTTTAAAAATTTTAGAATCCAACGTTACATTTAAATAGTGGTTAGGTGACCTTTATCCCATTATTTAAATTAACAAGGTAGTCAACGTTTTGACAATTGCAACCATTTGCAACTTCTAGGGTATGGGATCGACTTTAAAACATCATATGTATAGTCGGCATGATTATCCCATCAACACCTTTGTAAACCATATTGTAGGTGATCCATTTAACATGGTTTTCAAATCAAGTTAGCCTACTTGCACGCACATGTGAGTTTTCCAACATAAGTGGTTAGGTGACCTTTATCCCACAAATATGGTATCCCCACCTTAAATCACAAGTTCCCTCAAAATGGTTAGGTGACCTTTATCCAATTAAGAGTTTCCAAGTGACTCAAGTGTTGTGAAAAAGGATGGTGTTAAACTTGTTTATTAAAATAAATTTTAAATTTTCATAATCTTAGTTTAGAAAACTCTATTTACCTTCTATTTGCATGCTTTCAAATACAAGGTACCCTATGGTTCACTTTTAATAAATCCTTTTTACTAAAATCATTAATACTTTTAATAACCTCTTATTAACCACATAATGATAAAGAACCATCAATTTTCCGCATGTTAAGTTTGTTAATGAGTTTGTTTTGTATATCCAAATATCAACCAATCAATCAAACAGCAAACATCCAAACAAAAATAAACATACAAACATGAGTGCATAACCATAGCCACTAAGTTGACTACACCTGTTTGCCATCACAAGTGTTGTCATAAGGTCTTTCCTAAGGGTTAAGATGACACATAAAAATGCGTCCATAAACTCCCACTTGAATCCACATCCAAATACTTCAACTGTCCATGTCTTTTGTGTCCTTCTTTGAGTCTTCATCTTGTGCATCTTCTTTTGCAAAATCATATCGTAATACAATTTTTCTAATAAAAGAAATGCACCTGATCTATTTATTACATAACCAAATGAATGAATAACCTACAACGCGAAATACAAAACACAAATATTACAACCCTTTCAAGAATCAAAACCAACATGACAAACCACAATAAACCAAATCCAAAACACATAAGGCCAAGGCTATGTTATGCACCAAAATATGAAACATATTCAACATCCAAGAACAACAATCAACCCCTATTTCAGCCTAAAGTTTCGGCCAACATCAACCAAAACTTTAAGGTTTTGTCCAAACAACACAATCAACCATTTGATGTAAATCTTTCAAGGTTTATACTAAAGCATGCAAGATTAAACCTTGAAACATAAGGGATTCATACAACCACAATAAAACATCCCCTAATGGGTTGAAAAGGTCCATGGAAACTAACTTTTCAAGAACTTTTGAAGCACATATTCCACATATCCGGCTCTAGATGCCAATGTTGGGTTTTGTAACATGTAAAACAAAGCTAGTTTAACCATTTAAACTATAAAAATGCAGCAGAAAGTAGGTTTTAACATGTTTATAATCTGAAATTTTCATCATTTGAAAGCTCAAACAAAACCCAAGTATAAGGATCATACATATATGTGAAATAGTATGCTATCAAAACCAAAACAACAACCATAGGGTGTACAAAGAAACAACCTTTCTTGCATAAGTTACTGATGGTGGAAGAGATGAAGAAGATGATGTTCTTGAATGTGCAGCCCCCAAGAGAGAAAGCCTCAAGTTGTGATACCCGCAAGCTCTTCCAAACACCTAGCAAGTTAGGGAACTTAACACCAAAATCTCTACAAGTGTACCTTTAAGAATCCGAATTTTCAGCCTTGTTTTTGAGCTTCTAATCCGAAAATTCAGCCTTGTTTTTGAGTGAATTCTTACCTGAGTGTGTGTAAGAAAAAAGTGTGAATTGATGGAAGAGTGCAAGAGAAATAAAAGTGTTGCAAAGACCAAGACAAAAATGAGTCCCAACGCCCACAAGTGGCGGTTGAATTGGTCATTCAAAATGGGTTCCCCCCATTTTGAATCTTTTATCAAATTTTACTCTTTGAACCCTTAGCTTATAAACTTAAAACCTATTTTAATTTTATTACATTAACACACTTTTATTTGTTATTATTTAACCAACTTAAATAATGTAACAAATTCTCATGAACAAATTATCCATATAATGTTGTTCTATCACAAAAGCAATGTTTTAGAAAACCTATTTTCTAAATAGGTGTCATTATTTAGTTGTATGATCTCATCAACAAATAATATGTATTGGTGTTTCTTTAGCTTGTTATTGGGCATGACCCGACTTGGATCATAATGTACTAACCACATCAATTTTGTATGTGTCTTGGACATATAAGGTCCAACAGTTCTACCCCCGAGAAGCCTACAGTTGGCTTCTTTAAGATTTTAAACATGCCTGGCTTCATTTGTCACAATTTAAGAATATTACCTGATTCCCTCAACTATGAGCCAATTCACAGTTGAGAATGTAGTGAACATGTATAGGAAACACGTAATACTCTAAGGAGTCCAAATTAGCAAGTAAATTTGTATAAACAAACTAAGAGTATCTGAACTTGACCCCCTAAACCATTCTATGCACTTTGAAGGAGAGATCCTCAGGAATCTTGTCCCACCCTTCATGCTTGTTAGATAAGCTGTGGATAACCACATGAAGAAGGTATTTCCGCTGGGATGAGACCTTCTCTTTCCTGAAGGTCTTTACATAGAAATCTCCTTCATAGCCAATCTACTCAAAGAAATGATTTAAAGCCTTCTTTAGGAAGCACAACTCACCTTTTTCATCATCTAGTCGAAGATGATTATTGATGATGGCCGAAGTGATGAAGATTGTCCTGCCCTGCACTGTGGTAGACAATGCCTTCTCCCTATCCATAATGACCTCTTGGTAGGTCTTTCAAAATTCAAGCAAGTGATCCTCATAAAGAGTAGGATCAATGGTAAGTAAGGTGAAGTAGTTGGACAAGCCAGAAAATGGCGAACCTTTGAGTAACTATCATCTTTCTCAGAGTTCAATAGAGCAACTTGGTTGTGTTGCCTACAAAAATGCATGGAGAAATAAGGGTTGTTTTGGAGATTTAGATTCGCCATTTTGAGAAGCTTAAGGGTGAAGGAAGATGAAAAACAAAGGCGGTTTGGGAGACTTTAGATCAGAGGAATAGTGCAAAAGAAAAAGATAGTGAAACAGGAGGAAACCATTGGGTTTTTTTGTGAAAAGGATTTGAGACAAATTTAATAAAAGAGGATAAACTTTGAAATCCGGAAGTCGGTCCCACCTCTGAAAAAGTAGTTTTCTTTGGCCATAAAGTAGTCTTCTTGAAATTTGAGAAATCTTCCGAAGGTTATTTTGCTTCGAAAGTTCTTTAAGAAAAGCTTCCAAAGGCAAATTGACTTTGGAAGATATTTCAAAGATTTTTGAGAAATTTTCTTCGGAAAAGATTTAAAACTCAGAGTGTTTATTCTAAGAATAAAAACTTCCGAAGGAAAATTTTCTTTTGGAAGAAAATTTGTTCTTATAAAACATACAAGTATTTAAGTTGATTTTAAGCTTCGGAAGATATTTTAGATATTTCATTCAAAGGTAAAACTACTTAAGTACATATTTGTTTATTATGACATAAGTTTCTTCCGAAGGTAATTTTAAATCTTCCGAAGGCAAAAGATAACAAAATTTTTAAAAATCTAAGAAATGTCTTTTGAAAAGATTTTACTTCCAAAGAAAACAAGGCTTATCAAGGTAATGAAATAGACAACTTAGGACACACAGGTTTTAGAAATAATATGATTAATTTTTAAGAAAAGCTACTCAAAATTAATCATCCCAATAGCTGATTCAATATATTTGAATCTTTGTTCATCAGAAGTTTTGGTGAACAGATCAACATATTGTTCATTTGTGTTAACCTTGACTACTTTGGTTAATCCTTTTTCATAGTTTACTCTAATCAAATGATACCTAATATTGATGTGCTTTGTCCTTGAGTGCTGCATAGGATTTTTTACGATTGAAATAGCACTATTGTAGTCTATGTGGATGGGAGTCTCCTTGAAGTTGAATCTATAGTCCAACATCTGATTTTGAATCCAAAGCACTTGAGCACAATAGCTTGCAGCAGCAATGAATTCAGCCTCAGTAGTTGATGCACATACACCAGATTATTTCTTACATTGCCAAGAGACTATTCTTCCACCGAGAAATTGACATCCCTGATGTAGATTTTGCAGTCACATTGTAGCCACCATAGTCACTATATGTATAAGCATACAGATTGAAGTCTTATTTGGATACCAAAGGCCAAGTGATGGACCACCTTTAAGATATCTTAGAATTCTTCTGATAGTGATTAGGTGTGACATCTTGGGTTTGGCTTGATATCTTGCACAAATACGTGTACCAAATATGATATCAGGTTTCTAGCTATAAGGTACATAAGAGACCCAATCATTGCCCTCAAGAGATGCTCATCAACACACTCCCCTCAAAATCAGGTCCAAGGGAGTTATTTCTAGTTATAGGTGTCTTAGCAACCTTACAATCAGTCATGTTGAATTTTTGAAGTATGTCTTGAACATACCTTGACTGACTTATGAAGATGCCATTGTCAACTTACTTCACTTGAATTCCTAGAAAGAAATTGAGTTCCCCTATGGCACTTATTTCAAAACTATCTTTCATCAGCTTTTCAAAGTCTTTGAAGAGCTTTGAATTAGTTGACCCAATGATAATGTCATCCACATATACTTGAACTAGCATAATGACATTTCCTGTTCCTTTGATGAAGAGAGTTCCATGAATAGTACCCCTCTTGTAGCTATGCTAGCAAAGATATTATGATAGTCTCATACCACTTCCTTGGTGCTTGGTGTAGCCCATAAAGAGCCTTATCAAGCTTGCAGACATAATCAGGATTATCAAGATTTGCTAACCCAGGTGGTTGTTTGACATACAACTCTTTATCTATCACCCCATAAAGGAAAGCACACTTGACATCAAGCTGGTAAACCTTGAAGTTCTTGTATGCAGCAAAAGCTAGGAATATCCTGACAGCTTCAAGTCTTGCTACAGGAGCAAAGACATCTGTGTAGTCAATTCTTTCTTCTTGAGTATATCCTTGAACAACTAGTCTTGCCTTGTTCTTGATGACAAGTCCTCTATCATCCTTCTTATTTCTGAACACCTATTTGGTTCCTATAGTAGACTTCCTATAAGGAAGAGGAGATAGGTTCCAAGATTTCTACCATTTGAATTGAAGGAGCTCCTCTTGCATAGCTTTAGCCCAACTTTTATCCTTTAGAGCCTTATCAATTATCTTTACCTCTATCTGGGACAAGAAACAAGAGTGAGGACAAACATTTGTATCATGGGTTTGTCTTCTTGTTCTTACCCCTGTATCAATATCTCCAATGATGTTGGTGGAAGGATGAGACTTGTGGATCCTTAGCTTAGGAATCAAAACAAGTTGCTTAGATAGATCTTAATTAGAAAAATTCAGACCTGGAAATAAGGATTCACCCTCCACATCAACACACTTATCAAGATTAACTTGACCCATTGAGTGTGTGACATCATTGATATTGTCATCAATGGAGTGGTTATTAGCATTAAATAAAATTCCTGATCACTATCACCCCCATCATGCTCTCTAACATTTGAAGCTCCTTCTTCTGAGTTGTGTGCCTCTAGGATGGAATATGAAGGTACTCCAGAAGTTTCAATAGGATTTGTCATTGATGTGCTAGTAGAAGCATCATTTGCACGATTTGTTACCACTAGAGTTGATGATGTGTAGCTTGAAGGTCTTCTTATCTCAAATATTGGATCAGGATCACATGTAGAGAGTATATGTGTGGACCATGAAACATTCTCACAAGATTTGTTAAAACAGTTGGTAACTAAATCAAGATCAAATAGCCAATCAGGACCAGAACCTTTCACACTTGGATTGTGCTCATTGAAAGTCACATTGGCTGACTCTTCAACTCTTTAGTTCTGAGATTGTATACTTCATAAGCCTTAGCTTGGGAAGAGTATCCAATAAAGTGTCCATCATCTGATTTCTCAGGAAACTTGGCAATTTGATCTTTGGTATTCAAGATGGTGCAAGGACATCTAAATGACCTGAGAAAACCAATGAAAGGTTTCCCTTGTGCCAAAGTTCATAAGGAGTTTTACCATAAGTCTTAACCACTAAAACTTTGTTTTGCACATAGCAGGCAGTATTGACTACGTCAGCCCAGAAGGTGATGGGCAGTTTAGAGTCACACAACATACTTCTTGCAGCTTCAATAAGTGTCATGTTTCTCCTCTCAGTGACACCGTTCTGCTGAGGAGTCCTGGGAGTACTATATTGTCTTTTAATACCCTTTTCATCATAAAATGTATCAAAGATTTTGTTCTTGAATTTAGTTCCTTGATCACATCTTATGGTCTTGACCGTGTGATCACATTGATTCTCAATCTTTAAGATGAAATTCTTTAGAAGTTTAGGAGTCTCAACCTTAGTTCAGAGGAAGAAGACCCAAGTAAATCTTGTAATGTCATCGGTAATCACTAAACAGTAAGAGGTCCTTCCTAGATCATTACAATGAGGGGGCCAAAGAGATCCATATATAACAAGTGTAGGGGAGTAGTGATGGAATTTCTTTCCTTTACCTTGTTAGATACTTTGTGTTGCTTCCATTTTAGGCATGCCATACAATGATCATCACTTGTAAACTCTTTAATTGGTATTCCAGTTACCAAATCATTCTTAATAAGTTTATTCATGTTTTTAAAGATTACATGGCACATTCTTTTATGCCAAAGGAAATATTCATCACTATTTGCTTTAGTTAGAAAGCATGAAACTTCTCCTAAGAGATTTGTTTCTTGCAAATCCATCATGCACATGTTCCCTCTCTTGGGGGCTCTGAGCAAGATATGCTCATGATGTATGACCACCCTAGGCTTGAGATCAATGCACTCATGCTTAGTAAAAAGCATTTTATGACTCTAATCCCAAAATGGGGATACACTCAGGAGATTGTACCCAAGCTCCTTGACAAAATTTAACGTTTCAATGCTGAGCATACCATTTGTGGCCTTGCCCATACTTGTAATGTAGCCTCCTGCATTTCCTCCAAAAGCAACTGGTCCTCTATCAATTCTTTCAAACTTTTGGATTAGTGACCTATTGCCTGTCATGTGCCTTGAATAACCACTATCAATGATCCATACATTCTTGTTTGTCTTGAGATGTTCCTACACAAAAAAGATGGTTAGTTACATTAAGAAACCCAAGCCTCATTGGTCTTGGGCTCATCAAATGAAGTTGAAGACGATCCAACAGTAATTGATCCTATAGTCGTGCTAGATAGATCATTTGCTGAAGTTGATGAAGAACTCTCAGCCACTTGGTCTTTCTTGGACTTCCACGCCATCTTTGGAAGCTTTGACTTGACCTTCAATACTTTGGATGTTTTGTTGACTTTGGAAGTTTTGATGACTGGGCTTTCGGAAGATCTTGCTTTCACACTAGCAGGATTTACTACTTTGGAAGTATTTCTTCCTTCCGAGACCAAAGTTTCTTCCGAAGGCAAGTTTCCACTTGTCTTCTTCTTCATTTTAGAGCTTCCGAAAGGAAACGATTTTCCTTATGAAGCTTGCTTCTTCTTCTCCAGACTCTTTGAAGTTTGTTTCTTTGTAATATGTAGAGTACTCTTTGGATTGTAAACATAATCCTTAGCAAAGTGAGTGGTACTCCCACACATAACACAGTCCATTTTCTTCCTTCTAGGAGTCTTTTTTTGTGAACAAAGCTGCACTTGATTATGTTCAATCTCCATATCCTTCTTCTCAGATGCTGTGGCAATTCTTATGGGGTTAGAACTACCTTTGAAGCTTGATGTTTCATGTTGTATAGTAGTGGCGCACAACTTATCATCCTTCTTCTTGATGATGGGATGATTTGGACATGAACTAGAACTTTTGTTGTTGGAGTTCAAGTTTGTGTCCTCTGCTTTAACCACTTCAATCATGCAGAATTAAAGACTTGTTTTGTGTAGAGTTAAAGGTGGCCTTCATCTCTTGAGCCTTCTTTGTCTTTTTCTTTCTTTTTCTCATTAAGTTTTTTCTCTTGGACTTGGTCATCCTAATAGTTTTACTCTCCTATAAAGATGATGACCCTTCTATGAATGCTCTTCTTCACTCTTCTCAGAGCCATTCTTCATCATCTCCTCTTCATCCTCTTTAGTCAAGGGGTCTATGAAGGAAAGCTCATCTTCACAAGTTCCACACCTAGGAGATCTTACAGACAAAACTATGTGTGGAGGAGCTATCTCACAAGATCCCAGTCCCTGCTTATTCTAATAACAAACTTTTGCATGGACGGATGAGAATATGTTGTTCTTCAATGACTCTTCATCAATAACACATTATTCTGCCCTGGCTTTGCTGATAACTAGCATAACCTACCAATTAGTCAACTTGGCTATGAGATCCTTGATCTGAGTCCTATAATTGGTGTGCTCATGTTTAAGAATTGAAGTTGTTTTCTCTAAGTCCTCTATCATTAACTTATAATCAATTTCAACCTTTTTAAAATCAGATCTCATCTCTAAGTTGTATGACTTGTATATATTAACTTTAATAATACATTGAGGAGTGCAAAGATGTTCCAATTCCTTGGCTTCATCATGATCAGCCATGAGTGCTTGATTTGGAGATACATCTTCCACCTGAAAGCTCCAATCAAAACCTATTTCTTCAATAGCAACTGCTGCTTGCTACTTCGGCTTCTCATTTTGGGGAGCTCTCTTAGTATAGTTTGGTTTGGCTTGATTCTGGCCACCATTTGTTCTTAGTGCCTTGCACTCTCTATCAAAGTGTTTGATATAGTTACAATTGTAACACTTTACCTTACTTTTATCCAGCCCAAACATTCCATTGGTTGCATTGCTTGGAAAGTTCGTCTCTATCCTTATAGAACTTCTATAACACCCTGTTATTTTTAGAAGACTCAACAAAATAATAAAGTGAAGGAAAAGAAGAAAATGAAATTTTACCCAAGCTAAGAGGTAAAAAGTGTCCAAAAGGGACAAAAGTTTAAAAGTTGGTGAATAAAGGCGGTATGGCCGCCCATATGTCGCACACTTCACCTTTCATCGGATTTTAGAGAGAGAAGCAGAAACTCTCGGGTATTTTGAAGAACAAGTGCAAAAGGTCAAATTAAAGGTAAGAATTCGTGTGTTTATGATGCTCTTAATTGGCTTTCTCCTCGGTTGTATGCTTATGTATGTTGTATTTGTTTGGGTGTGTGTTTTGGTGGGTTTTTAGGCGGTTGAACTCAATTGCAAACGGGTTTTGAAGAAGTCATAACCAAAGTCTGCAAAGGTGAGTTCTAGGATCCCCTTTTTACTTGTTTTAATCTATTTTGCGGCTGGAAATGCATGTATGAATGTTTTTATAAAGATGGGTTTTTATACCCGTATGTGTGTATGTGTGTATGTTATGGGTGGGGTTTGATTTTAGGCTATATTTCTGTTTGATGATGTTTCTAAGGCTTAGGATGTATGAATTAAGCTTAGAACATGATAGATGATGATCGGGGACCCAATTATGATGTGTAAGTGTGATATAGAGTGCCCATGCGCCTAAATAGTGGCCCATGCGCCCAACTGAAATAACTACCCAAGTGTCCCATACGCCCAAAACCTCATGCGCCCAAATAGTACTCATGTGCCTAGAATCAGGATGAAATTCACTAAGTGTTCATGCCCACAGACAGCTCCTGTGCCCAGGCACTCATGCGCCTTCATAGTGCCCATGCACCTAGAATTTCCATAATAGACTAAGTGTTGCTCATGCGCCCCAATAGTGCCATTGCGCCTCAAAGTTGCCCATGCGCCTGCATAGTGCCCATGCGCCAAAAGACTTAGAGAGATTTTTTGGATTTTTGGGGAAAAGTGTAAGGTAGACTTTGACTTGGGAGGTTCCACAGGGCTATGTAAGTTGACTTTTTAAAGTCAAAGATGATGTGATGGGCGAAGTATGATATGATTTCATAATTGATGCTTATGCATGATCAAATGTATGATGTGTGTTGTGTATGTATGATGTGCCTCGTATGGTGATGTTGTATGTTCATGTTTATGTTCCTGTTATATATGTATATCTTTCCCGTGGCTTTACGTGTTATAGTTGTGAAAGAAATGATAAAGTATTAAGTAACATAAAGTGAAAGATAATGAAAAGTGGAACATAATGATAGAATGCATGCATTAATGGAAAGAAAGTAAAGAAAGGCTTGCAAGCAAAATGTACGTAGGTGCACGACTCTAAAATGTCGTAAGCTCAACTGTGTGTGGTTTAGCTAACCCTTAAGGATACACGTAAGGTCTAGTCTTTATGACTGACCAGTGATATAGTACATGGTTTATATTGACTACTCACCCTGGTGCTGGTGCCAGGCTATGTGTGTTATGGAAGTCATTTATGATCTTCGGCCAAGTACCGGCTTTGTGCATATGTTTGGGGTGTAGTATACAGTTGGGATCCTTGTCGCTGGCCCTGGTACTGGTGCCAGGTTATGTGCGTTATGGAAGTCATTTATGATCTTCGGCCCAGTATCCGCTTGTGCATAAGTTTTGGGTATAGCTGATGACACTGATACAGAAAGAGATAAAGACAGAAAGCGATGAATAGTAAAGGAAGATAATATTGATATTATCAATGTGTACGTACGATGTGTGATTGTGTACGAAAGTATTGTATGATTTGAAAGAAAGTAATGAATGGTTTTAAACGAAAGTAAAGTATGTTTTATTTTAAATCTAGAACTCACTCAGCAACGCTAACTTTTATGTGTTTCCAGTTGGCAGGTAAAGGTTGTTGAGGATGGCACGGGGCAACTACTTGGCTCTTTTTGGATGACATCCATTTTTATAATGCTTTTGTGATGTAATGCAACTAGTATTTTATAATTTGATAATGATTTATTATTTTGCAAAAGCTTTTATAATGAAATGAAATGTTTGTTTTAATGTTTCCGCTGCAATGTTTTCTTTATGTTAATGAAAATATATGTTTTTGTGCGATGATTGACCAGCTGTAAGCATCCCGAGAATGGGGCCTTACAACTTCTTGGCTCCGTGAGTGAAAAGAGCCATCTATTGAACTATTTCCATATACTCCAGATCATCTGGATGGATACAGTCCAAGTCTTCAATGGTGAAGATAAAGTTGCGTATGGATTCATCAGCATAAACAAAAGCCTGTGAATATCTTGTCTCTTAGAAGGGACTTCCTTGAGTGTAGCTTTCTCTTCGAGTCTTGAGGAAGATCATGACTGGACCCTTTTGTGAGTTGCCAGGGTAGCATATGAGATGATTTTGAGGTTCTATGCTATCCCTTTCAGTCACATGAAGAGTTGAACCCATTTAATTGCTAGAGTTACCAGATGAGTTTTGCATGTTTATCTCCATGTGGTATCCACTGAGAATTCTATACAACTCTGTTAGAGTAAGAGTCTTTTGGTTCTTAGTTCTCTTGATAACAACATAGTAATGTGTCCATTGTCTAGGAAGAGAAGACATAAACTTCCTCACAATGTCTCTATTCTCAAGAGTAACTCCAACACCCATTAGAGTATCCATAATCTCAACATACCTGAAGTATTGTTGAGTCATGGTTTTAATTGTTTTAAAAGTGAAGTTTTCAAACTGCTGCTTCAAGTGATCCTTCTTGTTCTCATTGGCTTCAGTAGAACCCTCATACATTAGTTTCAATGCATCCACAACTTCTTAGCTGTTTTGCATTTCCTAAAACCTCTTTAGATGGAGTTTGCAAGAGCAATTTGAAGGGCTATCATGGCCTTTTGATCAATGCCAATTCTTTTTGTGTCTTTATCAAAAAAATCAGCCACAACATTTGGAATCATACGACCACCAGTAGCAGAAGAGGCGCTTGGTTTGTAAGGTCCTTCAACAACAGAGTCCCACATCCTGGAGTCTTGAGACTTGATAAAGCCTTACATTATTTGACACCAAGTATCAAAGTATTCAGGAGTGATCAGTGGAGACTTTGTCATAGTTCCAGTTTCCATATCAGCCTTAGTGATAGCTGCCATTTGAGTTGTTAAGTGTTTTGTGTGTGTGAGGGATCTTAAGATGGTGAGATCTTATATCAAGAGCCTAAAAAGCTCTGATACCAAATGTAGGACCATTAGTAAGGGTGATGCACTTGACAACACAACAATAAAATTGAGGAGAGTTATTTAGGACACCTAATAGATCTAATAGGGAACTGGTGAACTAAAGTAAAGAATTCTAAGAACACAAGTAAATGAGGGACAGAACATGATAGCAAACAACACAAGTATTTGGTTTTCAAGAATGTTGTATATTGCTTCTCAAGTTCTATTACAAAATGTTACAAAAGCATTATGAAAGTTACAAGTACTTGAGATACATATACTACATCCTGTAGCGGCCATACTTTGAAAGCAAGTTTGATACATAACACTAGACAACAATATCAAATGTAGAGTCAAAAGGTAGATTTCCTTTTGACTTGTGACTATGACATGCCATAGCTCACATCCTAATATATTACAAAAGGATTAAGTACATAAAGTAGAAAGCTTCAGACTCAAGACCTCAATGTATAGTTTTCCAAAAGCATGGACCTTTTCACCAACTTGTGAAAGTTAGTGAGTCAAACAGAGTTGTAGAGGAAAGGTGGTCCAGCTTTATAGAAAAATACATCAGATAATAGCATGTACATAAAAGTCTTTAAAAGAAATCTATCTTCATAAACTGGCTTCAGAAGCCTTTGTCTTTGAAGCTTCGAAAGACTTCATATTTGGCTTCAGAAGATATTGGTCTTGGCATTGGAAGATTTTACACTTAGAATATTTCATGTGTAAGATGTAAAACTTCCGAAGCATCTCTACTTCAGTACTTCAGTGCCCGCATGCAGAGAGACTTTGGATGCTTCGAATGTTTTGATTGCATCAAATTTATTGGAATCCTTACACACATCGTGCTTTGTACAAAATAGAACTTTGATTGTAAAAGAAATCAACAAGACTCCTTATAAATTTCTTTCACAGGAAACCATTCATTGGACTTTTCAACTCATGGTTGTCTGTATGAATAGTGAACACCCGAGACCATTTGGGAAAGTTTTCATTAAAGTCTGATGTAGGATTCTTTGTAGGTTATTCTTTTGTCTCAAAGGATTATAGGGTGTTTAATCCTAGATTAAACATTATTGAAGAATCAACCAATGTTTAATTCAATGAACATTCCTTTCCCAAATCAACAAATGGCCTAGACCGGTTGCTTGATATTGATTCATTTAAAAAATCTTTTGATCAATTTCACTTGTATGATGTAGAAAACATACAATTAGCTAAATTTTCTGCTCTAGTAGAAACAAGGAATGACTTCCTAATGGTTCCTCCTACTTCTATTAAGCAACTGAATGAAGATGCCCCACTGTAAGCTGATCCTGTGAGACAACCATCTTAAAATGAGAGTGTTTCAACTGAGGCTTGTCCAAGCATACTATTCTCCTTTATAAGAACCATCAAATGGAGTCAGAAATCAAGATCAAGCTACACCATGAGTTGAAACTGAAAGAAATTCAAATGATAAAAGTCATCAAAGTGCTGCTGATGTTGAAGCAAGTACTAGAAAAGACTTTGAATATTTTCACAGCTCTCCCATAGTACAAGATGAAGGTGCCTCTCACCAAGATGATCTGATTGACTCCAATCTTGATATAACCATTATTTGTGACTCGATTCAACTAGTATAATACACAAGAACCATCCAGTTGAAAGCATCATTGGTGAACAATATAAACGGGTGACAAGAATCAAATCAAGCATAGCAAACATCTGTTTCTTTTCTTGCTTTTTGTGTCGAATAGTACCCAAAAATATTAAAGAGGCTCTTGATGACAATAGTTAGATTGAGGCAATGCAGGAAGAGTTGCTTCAATTCAAGAAACAAGAAGTATGGCAACTGGTATATCATCCTGAAAGACAATACCCTATCGGTACCATGTAACACCTGGTTATTTATCTATTTTGAAGTTGATGAAGGAAGAAAAGAAATAAAGTCCAAAGTCGAGGGACCAAACTCTCCAACGAGAGAAAGTTTTTTTTGGGTCAGTGGGGGTATATAAAGGGAGAGGGAAGCCATTACCCTCTCCCCACACCCACATTTTCAGCCAAAGAAAGACGAGAAAAGAGAAAGGGAGAAAAGAGGAAGAAAAGTTGGTTCGAGTTGGTTCGAGTGAGCAAAATCATTTAGAAGTGGGTCAAATCAAAGCTTTCCTCGTTGTGGTTGTTTGTGTGAGTTCTAGGACCCCTCCTTTAAGCGTTCTTGAATGATTTGGGGATGGAACACATCTGAAAACTAGGTTTTTGAGTGTGTGTATGTTTGACCCGTTTGTGTATGTGTGTGTGTGTATGATGCGTTTGAGCCTTGTTTGTGAGCTGGTGTGTGCTTGATTGGTGTTGTGGTATGAATCCCTAGGGTTTAGGATAGTTGATTTGGGCTTAGAATGGGTTTAGATGACCTTGGAGGTCAAAAATGGCAGGTTGGGTCGGGATGAACTGCATCTGCATCAGCTAGGGCTAGGCGATGCCGAATGAAGGACATATAGCCGAATGAGGTGCGATTAGGGTCCATTCGCATGATTGAGAATTCATCGCATGATTGGGTCCAGTCGCATGAGGAGTCATGCGATTGAGGGTCCAGTTGCATAAGTGCTCATCCGCATTAGTTCCATTCGCATGCGGTCCATCCGCATTAAGTCCATTCGTATGATTGGGTGTTCATTCGCATGAGTGTTCATCCACCTTGGTTCATTGGCATGATGTTCAGTCGCATGGAGGCCATGCGACAGAAGGGGTGTCCATACGCTCGAATAGGGCTGTTGCACCTGAGGACAAGCGTGATTTAACTTCCAACTTTCGGGGGAAAGTGCAGATGTAAGTTTTGACGTAAAAGTTCCCGTAAGAGCATGTAAGATGACGGTGAGGCCTTAGAGAGCATTTTGGGCATGATGATGATGATGCTGCATGATTATGCATGTTATGTATGTATGATATTGCCCTATATGATGCTCGTGACTGTGTATGTTATGTTCCTTATCATTATGTATGTTTATCTTTCCTTTGGCTTTATGTGTCATGTTAATGAATGAATGAAGTATTATGTAGCGTAAAATGAAATATAAAGAAAGAGGAACATGAAGTAAAAGTGCATGAATAATGAACGATGAAGTAACGAAAGTCTTGCAAGCACTGTATGTCGGGACACGCCATTAAGGTGTTAGCCCAACGGTGTGCGGGTTCGCTACCTCGGGAGGATGCACATCGGGGTCATTCTTTGTGATTGACCATACGTATGAACCATTGTTGTGTGCCTTAGGTACTATTACCATTTGGTGCTGAGTACCACCGATGAAGGTCATTTATAGGCTTAGGTACAGTACCACGAGAATGAAGGGTAAAGTTCATGGTGATGATGAAAGGAAAAGATGTAATGATGAACGAACGAATAAAAGGAAGATGAATGAATGAATGAAAGTTAATGAACGATGAATATTATAACCATTATATATGTGTACGTATGATGTATCATCGCATTAAATAAAAGAATGGTTTTAGCGAAAGAAAAGTATGTTTTATTTCACAAAACTAGAACTCACTCAGCAATGATGACTTGGATGTGTTTCCAGTTGGCAGGTAATGATTGCTGAGGATGGCACGAGGTGACTACTCAACTCTTTTAGGATGGCATCCATTTATATAATACTTTTGTGATGTCATGCAACAATGTATTTGTAACTGATTTACGATGTATTATTTTTCAAAAGTTTTTATGATGAGAGATGTCGTTTTTGAATGTTTGTGCTGCAATATTTTTGTAAGATAATTGAAAATGTATGTTTTATGTGCAATGATTTGCAAGCTGGAAGCGTCCCGGGAACAGGGTCTTACACATTGGTATCAGAGCCAAAGTTTAAGTGAAATGGGTAAATTTTCAAAATAACCTTAACTTAAACTGAGAATGGGATGAAAAAGGAAAGGATGCGAATCTGAGTAGCTGTGTGCCATCAGGTATTTTCGTAAAGTTAACCGGTATTATATCCGCATGTGATGTGTTATGTGTTGTTTGTAGATTTAAATACTGATGTAGTCAGGATAGGTAATGCTTAGGGTATGAAGAGTAAAGTACGTGGCTAATCACAACTAGCCACTATAATTAGGGACTTACTATACTTGACATAAACTGAGTTGTTCCCTTGAACGACGGTGTTGGTGTTTGAATCTTTCAGCGTGCGTGTGATGGCCGGTGGTAGATCTTCGAAAGCCTCTTGTGGTGGTGGTCATAGTGCTGAACCACGACCTAAGAGAGGGAGACCCATAGTTGAGAAGGTGGTTCATGATGAACCAGAGACCCCTTATCCGAAGGGTGGCGACGAGAGTGCCAATCTGAGAGCCTCAGTAAAGGAGACTGTGGTGGAAGAAGTTCATCAGGTCATGCTGACAATCTTACCGTCTGTATTGACCGAAGTGATTAAGGCAGTACGAGAAGGGGAAAGAAAGGAGAGAAACAGGTCCTCGGGAGGACGGAGCAACCAGAGCGAGAAATGGTT
Source organism: Flaveria trinervia (assembly GCA_025506515.1). Classification (NCBI taxonomy): domain Eukaryota; kingdom Viridiplantae; phylum Streptophyta; class Magnoliopsida; order Asterales; family Asteraceae; genus Flaveria; species Flaveria trinervia. The sequence goes on from CM046455.1 coordinate 56,165,131, forward strand.
CTCTCTGATGATGAAGATGAGGAAGAAGAAAAGAATGCACCGTAGGCGGCATGAGGCTTTAACTACGGGGCGTTTGTGAGATGCAAGCCCCCTACTTTTGATGGAAACGGTATTGCTGCTGCTGCTCATCGGTGGGTGAGGGAAATGGAGGTTGTTCTTGATATCAGCGACTGCCGGGAGGACCAGAAGGTGAAGTTCGCTACCTATTCATTTGTAGACTCGGCTCTATGCTAGTGGGACAATATAGTCCAAGCCGAGGGTAGCAGGGCAATTGGGAGAATAAGATGGTCTGAACTGAAAATGTTAGTGATTGAGGAGTTATGTCCTCAGAGAGAAATGGATAATAAGGTTGAGAGAGAGTTCCTGCAGCTGGAGGCGGAACGATGACGCACCAATAGTATACCACCAAATTCAACGAGATGGCACGTTTGGGGCGGGAACAGGTGACCCCTCTGTCTCAAAAGATCAAGAGGTTTATTCACGATTGGCTAGTGGATATTCGCAGGCACATGATTGCCGCCTGACCGAGCACGTTTAAGTCAGCGGTGGATTTGGCAGGGAGGCTATATGACGAAAGGGCTGTGGTGGTGGTGATTGAAGGTGGCAAGAAGAGAAGTGGTGATCGAAACTGGCAGGGGAAGAGGTTTGGTTCGGGTGATGCCTCGACGGGTAATAAGAAGGCACGAGTGGATGACCACTGTGTGGTCACATCCAGTGCGTGGTCGAAGAGGTGTGGCAAGTGTGGAATGGAGCATAATGGGGAGTGCAGGTTTGGGTCCAACTTGTGCTTCAAATTGGGAAGGTGGGGCACATAGCAAAGGACTGTTGTATGGTCTAATGCTATAACTGTGGTGAAGAGACATGAGCAGAGATTGTAAGAAGCCGATGGCTGAGTTCCGGGGCGAAGAAGACGGGAGGTAAAGGGCCGAGGGCAAGCGCCAGGGCATTCACTATGACACACGAGGAAGCTAGGACGGACCCTGATGTCGTGTCCAGTACGTTTCTAGTGGACCAAACTTTAGCTTCTGTGTTATTTGATTCGGGTGCCAGTAAAAGTTTTATTTTTGCTGCTTTCTATGCTAAGTTACCTGTTAGTAGTAGACGTGTTGATGCGCTGTTCGATGTAGAAACTGCCATAGGTAAGTCTACTAGGATCTCTGAGATGATAGAGAACTGTGATGTGGAGCTAGAAGGTCATAAGTTTCTTGTTAGACCGTTTGTGATGACCTTAGGTGGTTTCGATTTGGTTCTTGGGATGGATTGGTTGGCGGACTCTAAGGCGAACATTGTGTGTCACAAGAAGATGATTCGTTTGACAACGCCTGATGGTAGTTCAGTGACGGTTTATGGTGATCGGGTTACTACGATTCCGAAGGTGATATCGATAGTGGTGGCGGGAAAGTGTATGAGGTGTGGATGTAGTGCCTAATTGGCCTATCTAAAAGATGTAGATACGCCAACACCACAACTATCCGATGTACCGATGTGTGTGACTTTCCAGACGTGTTACGAGAAGATTTATCAGGAGTGCCACCTGACCGAGAGATCGAGTTTCAGATTGATCTGATACCGGGTGCCCAACCTGTTGCCAAGGCACCGTATCGGTTGGCTCCGACAAAGATGAAAGAGTTGATGGAGCAGTTGCAAGAGCTGCTTGATAAATGGTTCATTTGACCGAGTATCTCTCCTTGAGGTGCTCTGGTCTTAGTTGTGAAGAAGAAATACGGTAGTATGAGGATGTGCATTGACTACCGCGAGCTGAACAAGTTGATAGTGACGAACCACTACCCCTTACCGATAATAGATAATTTGTTCGATCAGCTTCAAGGCGCCATTTGCTTTTAAAGAATCGACCTCGATCTGGCTATCCTCAGCTGAAGGTGAAAGAGCAGGATGTTCCTAAAACAGCTTTTCGCACGCGCTACGGTCACTACACGTTTCTTGTCATGTATTTTGGTTTGTCCAATGCGCCTACTGGTTTTATGGATGTGATGAACCGTGTGTGTCGGCCAATGTTGGATAAATCAGTGATTGTGTTTATTGATGATATCCTGATTTATTCGAAGAGTGAGATAGAACATGCCCATACTATTCGGGAGGTCTTGGAGACGTTGAGAAAGGAGAAGCTGTATGCCAAATTCTCTAAGTGCATGTTCCGGTTGCGCAAAGTTTAGTTCTTGGGTCATATGGTGAATCCGGATGGGATCATGGTGGATCCGGCAAAGATGGAGGCAGTGATGCAATGGAAGTTTTCCAAAGACGCCATCTGAGATTCTTAGCTTCTTGGGTTTGGTAGGCTACTACAGAAGATTCATTCAACACTTCTCTAAGATTGCTTCTCCACTGACTAAGTTGACCCAAAAAGATGTAAAGTTTATATGGGGTCAAGATCTAGAGAAGGCATTCGATGAATTGAAGACGAGGTTGACTCAAGCTCTTGTTCTGTCATTACCCGATGGAAGCGAAGATTGGTTTATTCACATGCTTCCTACTCGGGGTTGGGGTGCATGCTAATGCAAAAAGGGAAGGTTATAGCCTATCCATCCCAACAGTTTAAGGTTCATCAGGTCAATTATCCTACTCATGACTTGGAGCTAGCAGCCGTGGTCCTTGCACTAAAGATTTGGAGGCATTAACTCTACGGGACGAAGTGCACCATATTCACTGACCACAAAAGCTTGAAGTATTTCTTTGAGCAGAAGGACCTGAACATGAGGTAGAGAAGGTGGTTGGAGCTCATAAAATATTATGATTGTGAGATCCATTACCATCCGGGGAAGGCTAACGTGGTGGCTGATGCCCTTAATCGGAAAGAGAGGCCCGAGCCAATTCGGGTGAAAGCATATCAGCTGATCATGACCTCTAATGTGATGAAGCAAGTCAAAGAGTTTCAAGATGAAGCACTGAAAGAAGATCATCTTAATTCTAAGATGATGAGAGGTCTAGTTGGGGAACTAGGTGAAAACACACTTAGTGTTAAAACCCGATTTGGACGGGTGTGGATTCCTCGTTTTAGGGATCTATGCGTGAAGATCATGGATGAAGCTCACAAGACTCGATACTCTATTCATCTTGCTGCCACGAAAATGTACCAAGATATGAAGAAAGATAATTGGTGGCCGGGTATGAAACGGGACGTAGTGGAGTATGTGAGTAAATGCCTTACTTGTCTACAGGTGAAGGCCCAGCATCAGAAGCCGTATGGGAAGATCCAACCCTTGGATATACCAGAATGGAAGTGGGAGCACATCACCACGGATTTCATTACGAAGACGATGCCATATGGGTGATTGTTGACCGTTTTACGAAGAGTGCTCACTTCCTACCGATCCACGAGACATATTCATCTAAGAGGTTGGTGGATCTATTCATCAAGGAGATTGTAACTCGTCATCGTGTGCTGGTATCTATTGTATCTGATCGTGACACCCGGTTTACATCCAAATTCTTGAAGAAATTCCACGACGCCATGGGGACGAGGTTACATATTAGCACGGCTTATCATCCCCAAACTGATGGTCAGTCAGAAAGGACCATTCAGACATTGGAAGATATGCTTCGGGCATGTGTGATTTATTTTGGGTGAAGTTGGGATGACCACTTACTGTTAGCTGAATTCTCATACAACAACTTTCATGCCAGCATTGGTATGCCACCATATGAGATGCTATACGGTAGGAGATGCAGAACACCCGTTTGTTGGGGTGATATTGGTCAGAAAGAATTGGGGAGCGTCGAGGTAATCGAGGCTACGACTAAGAAGCTTGAGAAGATCAAAGCCTTCATGAAGCCAGCCCAAGATAGATAAAAGTCGTATGCCGATGAATGACGCAGACCGATTGAGTTCCAGGTGGGTGACCGGGTTATGATTAAGGTCTCATTCATTTCCGAAAGCTGGGCAAGTTGAGCCTGAGATACATAGGCCCTTTTTGAATCAACGCTTGAGTATGAGAGGTGGCCTATAGACTGGAGTTATTAGAAGAGTTGAGTGGAATTCACCTGACATTCCATGTATCTCATCTGAGAAAGTGCTTAGCTGATGAAGACATGATTGTTCCACTGGAGGATATCGAACTAGACGAACGACTCAATTAAGTGGAGCAACCGGTGGCAATCATCAGTCGAAAGGAAAAGAGGCTAAGAAAAAAAGTGGTTCCTCTTGTGCGCGTACAGTGGAAGCACAATGTTAGGATCTCAGTCCTTGGTTTAATCGATTGAACAGATATAGCAGCGGAATAGCTCAGAATTAGACAAATTCAAGCAAGAACATTCGATATAAAGCGATAAAAGAATTTTGTTATAGAGAGAGAAATATCAGACAAAAGGAATATTGCATTAAGATTGTCGGCCTCAATGGCACGATTACAGGTGAGTCATCCTTCCTTATAAAGGAAAGAGTGACGTAGGCTGATGTCACTTGAAAGTGACATGTAACCGTTTTATAACTACTGATGTTTAACAACTACTGAAGATGTCAACAACTGACATCTTCTTACAAATGTTCCTAAGTGTTAAACATCTTATTTACAACTACTGAAAAACATAAAACTACTGATACTACAACAACTGAAGAACAACCTCTTCAGTTGTTTACAAGTACTGAAAAGGAAACAAAACTACAGAAAAGTAAACAAACTACTGAAAAGAAAAGAAAACTACTGATGAAGAAAAACCATCACAACAACTGAAGAAGCCCTCTTCAGCTGTTGTCATCAGCTGTTAGCATCAGCTGATGTCTTCAGTACTTGAACATCAGACTTTGTCTTGCAGCTGTTGATCTTCAGTCTTTGTCTTCAGTACTTGTTGAAGTCTTCAGACTTTAGATCTTCAGCTGTTGTCTCAGTCTTTGTCTTCAGTACTTCAGAAATACTTCAGCAGTTGTATTCTTCAGACTTTGTAGAACAGCTGATAAGGTCTTCTTCAGCTGTTGTGATGTCCTGTGGGACTTAGAGGTATCTCTGATCAAGCTCATTGGTTCTTTTGGTCCAACAAACTCCCCCTGAACCAATGCAGCCAAAACCTCTAAGTTGTTGACGAGTCCCACTTATTTTGGCAGATAGATTGGTCTTTTTATCCTCTTGATCAGATGAGAAGTGGCCCTTTTTCAGCACCGGCCTGGGAAGAAGTCTCTAATGATCTGTTTTGCATGATATGGTTGGGAGCTCTGTATTGGGGACTTGGACACTGAGCTGTTACCCTAACCATGAGATCTACTTCCCGTGTATCAGCCTATATGATTCCCTGGTGTAAGCCCTTAGAAACATGATCTGCTCATCCATTGTCAGCACCTCGGCACACCATCAAACAGTCCTTCTCGGCCATACACTTCAGAGATGTACTTTGCCTGTTTTCCATTCTTGAGCTCAACCGTGGTTATTTGTCTGTAAGCAAACTTATCTGGATGAGTCCCTTCTAAGAGCAGGTTGAGCTCATCTTGTTTGAAGTTTTCAAGTCTTTTGTAAACCAATCCCTTCTTTATGATTTTATTCTACAACATCTTTTGGGGTGGTTGTTTGGCTTCATAAGCTTTCTTGAACTCTTCTACAATTCCCAAGGGGACACTACAAGAACCACAGTGATGTCTTCGTCGACAACCCTCTTCACTTGGCCCTTGTATTTTGAAGGAATTTCTTTCTTCACAATCCGGTGTGCCACCCTAGGGTCAGGCCATATCCTTACTTTTTCCCTTTGGTATTGAAAGGTATTAGCAAGGGTGTACAATCTTAAGACTTATTTCTTCATGCTAATCATTGAAGAGGATGTGGCATATGCTTTGTCAATGCTTTTCAGCATTTCCACATCATGTCTTTGCATCTGTTCCTCTTCAATCTTTATCATCACATCATGCATTTGAGAAGCAGGAGTGATGGACATTGGATTAGCCTTAGGCAAAGTGATAACTGCAGAGAGTGGCAGTCTGTCTTCATCCTCCTCTTCATCTTTATCAGCCCTCAGTACCTTTCTTTTCTTTTGTCTAGGTACATCACTGGCAGTGGTTTTGGGGGTAAAGGATTTGGTTTTGTGGGTTGGATGGTTGGTTTAGAGGGTAAAGGGGTTGTTTTAGTGGGTTGTGGAGGTAGTGATTTTGAGGATAGAGGCTTTTCAGACTGTTTTAGCATTTTGGCTGTAAGGGAGGCTTTAGTAAATTTTGTCAGTTCTTTTCGGTTCCCAACCCCAGCTTCATTTAATACCTCAATCACTAAACCCTTGGAGTATGCTTCAGACGAACAAATCTTGGTGGTTATTGCCAAGATGTTGTCCCTGGTCCAGGCCCTTATTTCTATTAGAGATCTTCCCAAGTATTTGGCTATAAATCTAATCATTATCTCCAGCCTTTCTCTTTCTAAGGCATCATAGCTAGCCCATCTTGAGTTGATCTCCTCTGTCTCCAACCTTCTGATCTCGGAGTCTAGTGTTGGATGTCAAAACCCTGCCTATATAATGATCAATGATTTTATCCATTGAACGGTTATGGTTGGCATCAGCTTCTTTCACCATATCATTCAGCTCCTTCTCCTTCTCAGACTCTCCTTTCCTCTTTTGATATGTGACATGAAAGTCTTTTTGACTTTCATTCACTTCAGCTCTCTTCTCACTCTCCTTCTCCTTCTCATGAACAAACTTAGTCTCCTCCACACTTATAATAGCCAACTCCTTCTCATTTACCTTCTCTGATTCTTTATCCTACTCCCCATCTGTCCTCTTCCTTTTTCCTTTAACTGACTGACTCTCCCCCTTTTTGGTTGCATTGGGTGCAAGGGTTTGAGCAGTAGAAAGTGATTTAGTCACCAACTCCTCCACTAGGGGTTGTATTATTGTAGGAAGCCTCTCATCAATGGCTTGATTACTATATCTGTGATCATGGGAGTGATGAGAGGTAGGGATTTTTGAAGGTTAGCAACTGATTGATCAGGATGGTTCTGTTCTGAGAATTAGTGCCAAAAGCAGAGGCTGGTGGCTTGGAAGTATGTATTGGCTCAGTGTGTAGGGGACCTTCAGAAGAAGGTGCCATCTGTGGGTGTATTGTGGTGGCAGATGGACTTCATCCTGAGACATCTTGGCCAGCAGCTCTTTGAGTCTGCTAACCTCATCCTCTAGGATGGTGTTTTGAGCAACTACATCATAGAAGAAGCTCAGGTCATCATCAGTTGATACTGAATCACCTGACCTCCTGACAGAGTCAGGATAAACATGCCTTGAGTGTAGATCAATTATAGCATGTGCCTTGTTTTCTTGGTTCTGGGGACTTCCAGCCTCAGGACTATGTCCTTCATCAGCTGTTGCCGCTGGTGAGGTCTTAGAGATGTTACCAACTGCACCCTGGTCATTTGCTGAGTCAAAGGCAGTGGCAGCCTCACCAGAAGTTCGCACCTCCTGATCTACACTAGAAGATGGAACATGATAACCCCTGTGCTGTGGGTTGACAGAAGCATTGTGATCCTCCCCCTCAGGTGTTGAGGTTTCCCAGTAGTGATTGGTGTCTGGGTGGGGGGTGAGGAATGCAACTGCGTCAGCACTTTTGCAACAATTATTGTAGGGCTTTGAGGGGCGGTTGCATCAGGAGAGGTGTGGAAGCAGTGTGCACCTGGGACGAGTGGTGCTCTTCAATGGTAATTCCCTCAAGTGAGGAGGATCCCAGCAGTGTGGCTTCCCTTGAGTGGTTGCATCAGGTTCCTTTTGAGAGGAAACCTGAGCGGCTTCGGTTGGTGGAGTCATAGTCTTTACTGGGGGGTATTTCCAGTAGAGATAACCTGCTTTGGTGCAGAGGGAGCATCCTCAGGGGACTCAACTCCCTGAGTACCCTTCTTAGGCTTCTTCTTTGTGGGTTTGGAGGGGACTTTGGATGTGGAAGTGGAGGCTGTGGGTTCCAGCTGCGTGGGTTTGCGCAGCTTGGTAGCCTGTTTAAGAGTTTGGTCAGTGTTGTGTCGGGAGTATACCTCCGGCAATACAGCCAAAGCAGGGACTCCCAGACCAACTAGTCCCTCAGCAGAAAGCTGATTCTCTATTATGGCCATTATAAACAAGGATATAGTATCCAACGGTTAGAAAGTGGTTTTGTGGCCATATCCTTGATTTCAAGAAAAATTATTTCAGAAAAGTTAATGGTTCTTGTTCAAGGATAGAGAACAGTACCTGTTGCCATCTGGAAGACAGTTGATCCCAAGAAGAGGTCTTCGGGGCCAGGCAAACATTTACCATATGAAATATCAAGCGTTCAGCATCTGGAAAATGTTTCTTCAGGATGGTCGAAGCACTAAGATCGCCTTGATATCCATGTTGTCCAAATGAAAGATCAAGTTGGCGCTTAGGATATCCAACAGGGTAGGCAGCATCATCTAATAGTAATATCTGGCGGATGGTAGCAGTAGAGATGACCACCTTATGAGAGTTGATGGACGAATGGATAGATTCTCCATTAACAGTTGCATTCGTCAAAAACTGATGTAGCGAATCGGCATAAATGATTGGATTTAGAAGGAAAGCCGTTTTCAGTGGTGATTGGACCATAAGATCTATAGCATTATCGAATTTGGTCCAGAAGGGCGATTTAGTGAGGTATGCGACACAGTTGTGTCGAGGCTTGAGTTGCATGGTCGCCATTAATGAAGGTGAAAGATTTTCAGAGCTTTTGAAATTTTAGGTCGTGAAAGAATGAAAAACTCTGAAAGAGGGATCAGATATATATAGGGTACGGTTATGAAACGACTGAAGGTTTTGGTGTTAGTCATCAGTATTTGAAACAACTGATGACGTGGTATTAACTTTCAGAGGTTTGAAACGACTGATGATATTGGGGTGGTCAGCAGTTATAAAAAAACTGAAGACATGGTGTTTACAATCAGACGTTGAAACAACTGAAGTCTCTGATTTAGGCATCAGTAGTTTTAAAAACTACTGAAGACAAGTTGGACTTCAGATGTTGAAACAACTGAGGACTTGGTATTAGTCATCAGTAGTTGTGAAACTACTGAAGACCCTGGTTGTGCCATCAGTTGTTGTAAACAACTGAAGACTTGGTGTAGTCATCAGTAGTTGTGAAACTACTGAAGACATGGTATTGCTTCAGTTGTTTATGAAGAAACAGCATTTTGTGAACTACTGAAGAGAGAGTACTCATCAGTAGTCGTCGTCATTCATAGCCTTTCAGTTGTTTCATACTGTCCTCAACATACTCATCAGCCTTTTTGCTGTTTTCAGTTTTTCATAGGACATCAGTACTTATGTTTCTACTGATTTCAGTAGTTGTAACTACATCAGTAGTTTAGAACATATAAAGTACAGTACTTAAAGCATTTAGCCTTCAGTAGTTATAAAAACTACTGAGGGTAAAATAACTCATCAGTAATTATATGTGACATGGTTACCAATGATCATCAGTAATTACTGAGATCATCAGTAGTTGTCACTTATTCTAGCTGCAGCATACCAAGCCTTAACACCAGGTTGTGGAAAGTTGAACTATCCAAAGGCTTAGTAAAAATGTCTGCAAGCTCATCAGCACTAGGCACAAACATAGGATTAATTAGACCCTTTTCAAAACAATCTCTTATAAAATGATGTCTAATTTCTATATGTTTGGTCCTAGAGTGCTGGACTGGATTTTTGACAATGCAAAGAGCTGAAGCACTATCCATTAATAATGGAGTCTTAGTCTCTGTAATGCCATAATCCAAAAGTTGATTCTAAAGACAGAGTACTTGGGATGTACAACTTGCAGCAGCAATGTACTCGGCTTCAGCAGTAGATGTAGCAACAGATGTTTGTTTCTTACTCTGCCAAGAAATCAAACAGTTGCCTAGGAATTGACATCCACCAGAAGTTGATTTCCTGGTCAACTTACACCCTGCATAGTCACTATCAGAGAAGCAACTAATTTGCAAGAATGTCCAGTGGAATACCATAAGCCTAGAGATTGTGTACCTTGCAGATATCTAAAGATCCTCTTGACTGCAATCAGATGAGACTCCTTAGGTGCAGCCTGAAATCTAGCATAAACACATGTAGCAAACATAATATCTGGTCTAGAAGCTGTTAAATACATCAAGGAACCAATCATACATCTGTAAAGGGTTTCATCAACACCTTTACCTTTCTGATCAGCATCCAATTGTGTGGTGTTGCACATGGAGTAGAACAGGGTTTACAGTTTTGTAAATCAAACTTATTCAAAAGCTCTTTTGTGTATTTAGACTGATGAATGAAAATTCCATCAGCTTTTTGTTTGATTTGCAAACCTAGAAAGAACTGTAATTCTCCCATTGCACTCATTTCAAACTTCTGTTGCATTAAGTTTTGGAAATCCTCACACAATTGGGGATCAGAGGATGCAAATATAATATCATCAACATAAATTTGAACAAGTAGCTTATGCTGATCCACCTTCTTAATAAATAAAGTTTTATCTATGGAGCCTCTAGTGAAATTATTCTGTAGAAGAAAGTTTGATAAGGTCTCATACCAGGCTCTAGGTGCTTGTTTCAACCCATAAAGAGCTTTATCAAGCTTATATACCCATTCTGGGTGCTTATTGTCCTCAAAGCCTGGTGGTTGACACACATAAACTTCTTCTTTTATGTTACCATATAGAAAAGCACTTTTGACATCCATTGAAAAACTTAAGATTGTGGAGTGCAGCATAGGCTAAAAACAATCTAATTGCCTCCATTCTGGCTACAGGGGCAAAGGTTTCATCATAATCAATACCTTCTTCTTGTGCAAACCCCTAAACAACCAGTCTGGCCTTGTTCTTAACAATTAGCCCATTTTCATCAGTTTTATTCCTAAACACCCATTTAGTGCCTATTGCACACTTACCTGGGGGTAGAGGAACAAGCTCCCACACTTGCTGTTTTTTGAACTGAAGAAGCTCAAGCTGCATGGCTTCAACCCATCCATTGTCTCAAAGCTACATGATAGTTCTTTGGCTCTAGCTGACTGATGAAGAGAGCATAGAAGCAGAAATTGGACAACTGGCTTCTGGTTGAAACACCAGCATTGATATCACCAAGGATTTGAGACATTGGGTGATTTTTCAGCTCTTGGTAAACAATCAAATCTGTGCAAGTGTTTGTAGGACCTTCAGCAGCAGCAGATGTTGATGCAGATTCTTGAACCATGAAGATGGTGGCAACTCAAATGAAGTTGAGGATGCAGAAATCTCATCAGCATTTGTTGTGGATGGTGCTGCTGGAGCTACAGGAGCATCATGTTTAGAGGACTCAGGCAGTTGGTCACTAAACCTGAAGAGGTGAATACTACTATCATCATCATCTTCAGCAGTAACACCAGGTGGTGAACTGTTGACAGGAGCAACAGCAGGAGATTGATAAGGAACATATTGCAGTATGTCCAAATCAAAGAGCTCCACAGGGCTTTGTGGAATCTTGTCCTTTGGAGATTCATTGAACTTGACATGTAGAGTCTCTTCAACCATCTTTGTTCTGCAGTTGAAGACTCTGTATGCCTTGCAAGTTGATGAATAACCAACAAAGTACCCTACCGACCTTAGGATCAAATTTCTGGAGCTGATCCTTTGTGTTGAGAATGAAACAGGGACACCCAAATGCTCTAAAGAATGAAATGAGAGGGGCCAAATGATGTAGAACTTCATATAGAGTTTTCATCAACCTCTGATTTATTAGCACTCTATTCTGCACATAGCATGCTGTGTAACAGCTTCAGAAAAGGTCAATGGCAGTCCAGAATCAGCCAACATAGACCTTGCAGCTTCAATGAGGGTCCTGTTCTTTCTCTCCACAACTCCATTCTGTTCAGGAGTTCTTGGAATACTAAACTGCCTCTTTATTCCCTTGGAAAGGTAGAACTCATCAAGTGTATTGTTCCTGAATTCTGTTCCATTGTCACTTCTAATACACTTGACTGAGAGGGAATACTGCTTCTCAGCATACAACACAAAGTTTATGATCTTCTGTGCAGCTTCATCCTTTGAATGTAGAAAGAAAGTCCATAAATCTGGAGTAATCATCCACAATTACCAGACAGTATTTCTTCTGTGCCATGCTCATCACTCTCACAGGACCAAAGAGATCCATGTGAAGAAGTTGTAAGCAGGCAGTGGACTTTGGTTCTTCAATAGGTGGGAATGAAACCTTGTGCTGTTTTCCTTTCAAACAAGCAGTGCAGTTGTTTTTACACTTGAACTCCTTCATAGGCATTCCCTTTACTAAACTATGGTGTATCAGCTGATTCATGTTCTTGAAGTTAACATGTCCCACCTTCTATGCCATAGATTAGATTCTTGAGGAGAGGCCTTGGAAAATAGGCAAGGATGGCCTTTGAGATCTATTTTCTTGGAAAGATCTAAGGCATACACTCTTCCTGTCCTGTTGGCCTTCAGGAGAGTGTGAGCATCCAATACCTTGTCAATCAAACTCAGAACTTTGGATGACAGAATCCTGCAGTTCTGGCTTGTGAAAAGGGCAACATGGCCTTTGTCACACAATTGACTGACACTCTAGAGGTTATACTTGAGATTTTCCACATGGTTGACATCATCAAACCTTATTTCCCCATTGGAAACAAAGCCCTTCCCGATGATGTAACCTCTTGCATCATTGCCAAAGGAAACAAAACCCTTCCTTCCTGGAGAGTAGTCATTAAGAAGTGAGTTGTTCCCAGTCATATGCAAAGATCCCCCACTGTCTACATACCAGATGCTACTTTGGCATGTTGAAGAAACCTGCAATAATAAACAATCAGTTAGTTTTGGAGACCCAAACCTTTTTGGTTTTGGGCCTGGTCTCATCAATAGATGGTAAACTAACAGGTTTATTGGGCACAATAGCTTGAGGTGAAGAAGATGGTGTAGAAGAGGAATCCTTTGGCTTGGATCTCCTTTTCTAGGGTTTCAACACACGGCCATCAAGTTGGTTAACTCTTCCCAACAGATGTTGAACCATCATTACCAGCTGTGTCTGTTTCTGGGAAAGAGCTTTCAGCTCTTCAGACACATTGGTATTGGTGTTTGATGATGAGTTCTTGTGTTGCACCATCTTCTTTTGAGCAACCTCAGCTGTTGCCTGTTGCACTCCTTCCCTTTTAGATTTCTTTTTGGACATAGGAGTAACAGGATTTGATGCTGCTGGTACAAACTTGGACTCAAACTCAGTTTTCATTTTAGCCAAGTTTTCTTTGATTTTCTCCTTTTGTTTGAGTTTGGATCCCTTTTTGTACCAACAATCATCTGTGAGATGATTGAATAGACCACATATTTCACATGGTTTCTTCTTCATCTTCTGTTGATCATCAACTGAAGAAGATGAAACTACTGAAGACTTGCTCTTCAACAGTTTAGAAGCACTTTTTGCCTTCTTGTCAACTTCCTTAGTAGGCTTCAAATCCTTCCTACTGACAGTTTTCTTCTCTTCAGTGCTGTCAGTCATTGGGATTGAACTCCAGATGTTATCCCCTGCTCTCCAGTATCCTCAGTACTTCTAGGGATAACACTTGGGTTGATCAACTCATTGATCATGTGAGTGTCAGCAGTTGAACCATCAATATCAGCTGATAGGTTCACAGAGGGATTACTACTGACTTCAACTACTGATGGTGCTTTATCAAGTAGTGAATCACATGATGAGGTGGATTGGTCATTACTTTCCCCAATTGATTCTACTCCTGCTCTTGAAGCAAAATCTGTAGGAGGAGCAGTGTGATTATAACCAATTCCAAACTTCACATTGGAAGCTGTTTGCTTACTAAGAAGCATTTCAAAGCCCTTGCAAGATTGTACCCATCGATCACACTCTACCTGGGTGACAGCAAGAGTATCTTTGAGGTCTTTGTACTTCTCTAAGAGTACATCCTCCCTAGCCTTATCATCAGAGATTTGGCATTTTAATTTATAATCTCATCAGTTTTCTCTTTCAGCACAGACTCAAACTCAGCTTTATTTTTGGAAATTATTTGTTCTAGCTCTACATTTTTATTGATTAGAGCCACATTTGCTTCTCTAATAGAGGCAAATGCTGCTATGCAAGTTTCAGAACATAATTTGGCCTTAGCCTCAGAGGATACCTGTGATACCAGTGTTGAAGAGGTACTTGAGGATGATCCATCAGAGGATTCCAAAGTCATGAGAGCTAGATTTCCAAAAGGATGCTCACCACCATGTTGACCAGCACCTGAGAACAGTTGTTCATTACCAGACACATCATCTGGTAAGCTGCTCCAGTCAACAACTCCTGGTGTGAAGAAGCTGTGTTGTTGAAGTTGATTAGGTTGATGAGATTGGGATGGTTGAGGCTCAGGGAGTGCATGTGGTTGCTGAGCAGTGGGTGCTTGAACCTGGCCTGGTTGTGGCATGTAATAGCAGGGGTATGGATATGGCATTGGCCCCTGTGGAACAAAATATGCAGGAGATTGTGGTTGATGATGATAACCAGAATTGACAGGTTGTTGCCCTCTGTTTTGTTGACTATTGCCAGGAAAAGTCACAAAAGGTGCAGGAGAGTTAGATCCAGATGATCTACATTCTCTTGCAAAGTGTCCAAGCCTGTGGCATTTATGGCACTTCAACTTACTCTTGTCAAAACCAACTTTGGTTTTGCCAGAGAGTCCTGGGAATTTCCTTCCAGTTCTTTTGTACACTTCTGAGATCTGATATTTATCAAGGCCATTTGGCTCAAAATATCCATCTCTTCTAAGTCATCATCAGCAATCCCCTTGAGATCATCCATGATGAAACATAGATTGTCACTATTCCTACCAGCAGAATAACTATCAACACTCACAAAGGCAGGCTCAGAAGTGTTTGTAGAGAAATCAATATGCTCATCATACTGGCTTTCAGATGACGCATATTCTGACTCTTGATGTCCAATCAGGGCAGTGTTCCCTTGGACAAAATCCTCAGTAAGCTTGCCAGATGAAACCAATTTCCTTTTCTGCTCTATCTCTCTCTCGAATGTAAGCAGTTTCCCATGAAGTTGGGTGAGAGATAGGCGATCAACATCAGCATTTGAGCGTAGAACAATGGTATATGTGTTCCATCTCTCAGGCAATGATCTTAGGAATCTATGGTTCATCTGACTCCTGGTATATTCATGTTTAACCATTTTCAATTCAGAGATCAAACATGAAAACCGCTCAAATTTTGAGTCAGAGTCTCACCCTTTCTATGAGAGAAGTCTCATATTGATGGGCGAGGATTTCCCTGTTGTTTGCTAAAACCTCATCAGTACCACCAAATTGTTCTTTGATGGCTTTCCAGAGGTCATGAGCAGACTCACAATGCAGAAGCCCAGAGTAAATCTCATTAGGAATAGCCATAGCCAAAATTCCATGGGCTTTTGCATCGATTTCAAACAACTTCTTGTCCTCATCGGAGTATTGCTCCTTCTTCTTTGGAACCAACTGGTTTGTTTCCGGATCATTCACCATTGGCTTATGTGGTCCATGTACCACAGATGTCCAACAACCTGAGCTATTGACAGACAGGTGATGGAGCAATCTTCTCTGCCAAATGTTATACTCATTCCTCACCAAGATCGGAGGCTTGGTAGAGGATCCAGTATTGAAAGGATCATTCGAAGAAGTAGTCATTGTGAAAAACAGACAGATTCAAGTAAAATCACAATAAATTTAGCTCAGAACCACACAGAACCTCAAATAAAACGACCAAAAGCGATACACTCTCAATCTCTATAACAGATCCTTGCGAATTTGCTAATTCGATTAAACTTAGAGCGATTGAACAGTTTCAATGATCAATTGTTAGATCGATCAATGATTAACTTGCTCTGATACCATTTGTTAGGATCTCAGCCCTTGGTTTAATCGATTGAACAGATATAGCAGCGGAATAGCTCAGAATTAGACAAATTCAAGCAAGAACATTCGATATAAAGAGATAAAAGAATTTTGTTATAGAGAGAGAAATATCAGACAAAAGGAATATTGCATTAAGATTGTCGGCCTCAATGGCACGATTACAGGTGAGTCATCCTTCCTTATAAAGGAAATAGTGACGTAGGCTGATGTCACTTGAAAGTGACATGTAACCGTTTTATAACTACTGATGTTTAACAACTACTGAAGATGTCAACAACTGACATCTTCTTACAAATGTTCCTAAGTGTTAAACATCTTATTTACAACTACTGAAAAACATAAAACTACTGATACTACAACAACTGAATAACAACCTCTTCAGTTGTTTACAAGTACTGAAAAGGAAACAAAACTACAGAAAAGTAAACAAACTACTGAAAAGAAAAGAAAACTACTGATGAAGAAAAACCATCACAACAACTGAAGAAGCCCTCTTCAGCTGTTGTCATCAGCTGTTAGCATCAGCTGATGTCTTCAGTACTTGAACATCAGACTTTGTCTTTCAGCTGTTGATCTTCAGTCTTTGTTTTCAGTACTTGTTGAAGTCTTCAGACTTTAGATCTTCAGCTGTTGTCTCAGTCTTTGTCTTCAGTACTTCAGAAATACTTCAGCAGTTGTATTCTTCAGACTTTGTAGAACAGCTGATCAGGTCTTCTTCAGCTTTTGTGATGTCCTGTGGGACTTAGAGGTTTCTCTGATCAGGCTCATTGATTCTTTTGGTCCAACACACAAAAAGGGATCCGAATCAACATGCGAGACTAAAGAAGAAATAAGGCATCATTACCCACGTTTGTTCGAGGAATTACAGGTTTCGGGGACGAAACCTATTTAAGGGAGGTGGACTTGTAACACCCGGTTATTTATCTATTTTTAAGTCGATGAAGAAAGAAAAGAAATAAAGTCCGAAGTCGAGGGCCCAAACTTGCCAACGAGATAAAGTTGGATAAGTGGGGGTGTATAAAGGGAGAGGGCAACCATTACCCTCTCCCACACCCACATTTTCAGCCAAAGAAAAACGAGACGAGAGAAAGGGAGAAGAGAGGAAGAAAATTTGGTTTGAGTTGGTTCGAGTGAGCAAAATCGTTTAGAAGTGGGTCAAATCAAACCTCTCCTCGTTGTGGTTGTTTTTGTGAGTTCTAGGACCCCTCCTTTAAACGTTTTTGAATGATTTGGGGATGGAACACATCTGAAAACTAGGTTTTTGAGTGTGTGTATGTTTGACCCGTTTATGTATGTGTATCTGTGTGTATGATGCGTTTGAGCCTTGTTTGTGAGCTGGTGTGTGCTTGACTGGTGTTATGGTATGCATTCCTAAGGTTTAGGATGGTTGATTTTGGCTTAAAATGGGTTTAGATGAGCTTTGAGGTTGAAAATGGCAGGTTGGGTTCGGGAAGAACTGCATTCTGCATTAGCTAGGGCTAGGCGACCAAATGAAGGCCATACGGCCGAATGAGGCGCGATTAGGGTCCATTCACACGATTGAGAGTTCATTTGCATGATTGGGGCTAGTCGCATGGGGAGTCATGCGACTGTGGGTCTAGTCAAGTGCTCATCCGCATTAGTTCCATTCACATGAGGTCCATCCGCATTAAGTCCATTCGTACGATTGAGTGTTCATTCGCATGAGTGTTCATCCGCATTGGTTCATTCGCATGATGTTCAGTCACATGGAGGCCATGCGACTGAAGGGTGTCCATACGCCCGAATAGGGTTGTTGCACTCGAGGAGAAGCATAGTTTAACTTCTTACTTTCGGGGGAAAGTGCATATGTAAGTTTTGACGTAAAGGTTCTCGTAGGAGCATGTAAGATGACGGTTGAGGCCTTAGAGGGCATGTTTGGCATGATGATGATGATTTTGCATGATTATGTATGACATTGCCTTGTATGATGCTGATGACTATGTAGGTTATGTTCGTTATCATGATGTATGTTTATCTTTCTTGTGGCTTTATGTGTCATGTTAATGAATGAATGAAGTATTATGTAGCGTAAAGTGAAAGATAACGAAAAAGGAACATGAAGTAAGATTGCGTGCATTAATGAACTATGTAGTAATGAAGGTATTGCAAGCACTATATGTCGGGACACGCCATTAAGGTGTTAGCCCAACGGTGTGCGGGTTCGCTACCCCGGGAGGATGCACATCGGGGTCTTTCTTTGTGATTGACCATACTTATGAACCATTGTTGCGTGCCTTAGGTGCTGTGACCATTTGGTGTCGAGCACCACGATAAAGGTCTTTTATAGGCTTAGGTCCAGTACCACGAGAATGAAGGGCATAGCATATGACAATGGTATACCTGAACCTTACCTTAGGTACTGTGACCATTTGGGGTCGAGCACCACCGATGAAGGTCTTTTATAGACTTAGGTCCAGTACCACAAGATTGGAGGGTAAAGTTAATGAACAATGAAGATAATAGCTATTATCTATGTGTACGTATGATGTATCATCGCATGAAAGAAAAGAATGGTTTTAACGAAAGAAAAGTATGTTTTATTTTATAAAACTAGAACTCACTAAGGAATGCTAACTTTGATGTGTTTCCAATTGGCAGGTAATGATTGCTGAGGATGGCACGATGCGACTACTCAGCTTTTTTGGGATGGCATCCAATTATATAATGCTTTTGTGATGTGATCCAACAATATATTTGTAACTGATTTACGATGTATTATTTTGCGAAAGTTTTTATGATGAAATGAGATGTTGTTTTTGAATGTTTCCGCTGCAATATATTTGTAGGATAATTGAAAATGTATGTTTTATGTGCAATGATTTGCCAGCTGTAAGCATCCCGGGAATAAAACTGATGACCGGGGAATTTTCATCAGAAATGAAGCAAGACTAGTGGCTCAGGGTTATACATAAGAAGAGTGAATTGATTATGATGAAATGTTTGCTCGTGTAACCAAATTAGAAGCATTAAAACTCTTTCTAGCATATTTAGCATCCATGAAATTCACTATTTATTAAATGGATGTAAAGTGTGCTTTTTTGTATGGAAAGATTGCTTTTTTGTTTGGATTTGAAGATCCAGACTTTCCACATAGGGTGTACAAGCTTGACAAAGCCTTGTATGGTCTTCATCAAGCTCTAAGGAAGTCGTATGAGACTCTAATAATCTTTTCTTCTTGAACATGGGTACGAAACAGGAAAGATTGATCAGACTCTCTTCAGAAAGAGAAAAGGAAAAGACATGTTGCTGGTTCAGATATATGTGGATGATATCATTTTTAGCTCAACAAATAAGTCACTTTGTAAAGTTATCTAGATTGAAGACTAGTCTCCTAGTAGTGCAAGAAGCAGACCAACATGTCTATTTCAACAGAAGAAGCCGAGTATATAGCAACATCAGGTTGTTGCTCTCAAGTTCTCTAGATTCAAAACTAGATGCTTGACCATGGCTTTAACTTGTTGCACACACCAATTCATATTGACAACACAACAAAAATGTTTTTAACAAATAATCCAGTTCAGCACTTAAACACAAAACACATTGAAATTAGATATCACTTTTTGAGAGATTGTGCTGAAAAAGGGTTAATCAAATTGATTTAAGTTCATAGTGAAAATCAATTAGCTGATTTATTTACTAAGGCATTTGAACCTAGTCAGTTTGAATTTCTAGTTCAATCAATTGGTATGATTAACCTTGAGTAAAATTTCAAAACTACAAAATCATTTAAATATCAACAAAAATACAGAAAGAAGTCATTTCATTGAAGTTTGTGTTTTATAATTGGGAAATGATATAATTAAAGTCGTTATATCATTCACAGAGCTTATTTCAAAATTTCAAAGACTGACATGA